>OY970827.1:62946928-63637967 GCA_963853835.1 Calendula officinalis
TTAAGGTATCTGTGGTTTACCACTTATTACAGTCACAGTCCCTAAACTTCATTAAGTACACTGGGAGTCCCTGGTGTTGCCATTTTGTTGCACCCGTAGTCCCTGAAGCAAACAGACATTTATTAGAGCTTTAAAATACCCCATGTGCACATCACATGATGGGTAGTATGGTAATTGTCCACCCCTTTCTCATATTTAAACCTGAGTAAATTACATGGAAGGTCCCTGTAGTATACTACTTATTACAGCCTTAGTCCCTGAACTTCATTTATTACACCAGAAGTCCCTGGTGTATACATTTTGTTACACCCATGGTCCCTAATACCCTCAAATTTATTTAAATGACCAAAATACCCTTATGGCCTCTTGTAATAAAGCAAATATAAATAACTTTGAATGTAATAAGTAATAAACCTCATGGACCATCCGTGAAATTTATTATGTTAATTGAATTTTTTTCTTTTTTTTTCTCTTGGATTCATATTCTTTAACCTTTATTGTCGTGCCACCAACCCCCTGAAAATTCTATCCATCCCAAGCTCCTAAATGCGGTTGGCTTCTCCAGTTGTCCGGCCGCCAGTGACGATTTATCGACCTGCCTGTGCAAAACACCAACTCCTCTGGCAACGTGCATCAATTATCTGAATCAATTAAGGTCGATAGAACGTCATCGTCGGCGGCTGGCAGAAGGAAAACCACATATAAGAGTTTGAGATGTACGACTTTTCAGGGGTTGGTGGCGCGACGATAAAAGTGGAAGAATATGGATCCAAAAGAAAAAAGAAAAAATCAATTAACATAAATGAAGTTCAGGGCAACAGGGACAATGGGTGTAACAAAGTATATATACACCAGGGACTTCCGGTGTAATAAACGAATTACATGGACTAAGGCTGTAATAAGTAGTATACCACAGGGATCTTACATGTAATTTACTCGGGTTTAAATATAAGGATGTGGTGGACAATTAACATACTACCCATCATGTGATGTGCACATGAGGGATTTAACAGCTCTAATAAACGTCCATTTGCTTCAGGGACTATGGGTGCAACAAAATGGTAACACCAGAGACTCTCAGTGTACTTAATGAAGTTTAGGGAATGTGACTGCAATAAGTGGTAAATTAAAGGGACCTTAGATGTAATTCGCTCTAAATATTAGGATCAAAAGAGCAAAATGTACAATAACCAAATGAACATAATCGAAGTAATAATGTATATGTATCCGATTGAATATCACTTGAGCGGACTATATTTGTTCAATTTTTAATGATATTTTTGGGCCCGGGTAAGATTTAATGATGAATATATAGCCTCAAAGATGGTCAATATTGAGATGCCATTATTTGATGTTACATGCATGAAAAAAGGATGCTATTTGTTTCATAAGAAATTACTACTGACATTTTAGGATGACTAGAGAAAGAAATTATAGAAATAATCATATGAATATTGGTTAAGCTGCACACACTAAAGTTAAAAATTTGACTTTTCTCATTAGTATGAACATGGATCCCTCTTTATTTAGCCATTCAGATGCATGGAAAAGTGAAAATGGAAATTTTACAAAATATACCAAGGGAATCTTGGTTTTTTTGTTTTTTTTTTTGTTTTTGAAACGCTCAGTTAGTAAGTTAGTAGTTCAAGTCATCATGCTAGGGGTGAGCTCGGTTTAAAAACCGAACCGAACTGAACCGAAACCAATAGAACAAAGACCGAAAACGTTGAATTTTCAAAACCGAACCAATAACATGTTATCGGTTTTGGTTCGGTTCGGTACGGTTTGGTTTTGGTTCGGTTTTTTAGGCTAAATGAACATCTTTATCCGATGACCGAACCGAAACGAAAACGATGAATTTTTAATACCGAAATCGAATCGATAACATGTTATCGTTTTTGGTTCGGTTCGGTTTCGGTCGGTTTTCGGTTCGATTCCGGTTTTCGGCCCAAATGCTCACCCCTAAGTCATGCAATGACATCCAAGCAGCCAATATGGCTCCTCGAACTTATCACCTTTTATTAAGGATTAAATCTCACATCCTTTTCTTTATATCCTATAGAATGCTTGTAACAAATCTTGAACTAAGACCTTTAGAAAGAGAACCCTTAAAGTTATCCTTAATGACTAATTGATCTAAATAAATTGATTTTTGTTTGTTTGTTTATTGAGATGCTATTATTTGGTGTTACATGTTGGAAGAATAAAATTGGAAATTACATGAAAAATACCAAGGGAATCTTAGTTGGTTGGTTTCTATGTTTTTCTTTTGTTTTTCCTTTTTTTAATGACAAATTTTAATGTACTTTTAATTAACAATTATATTCACAATGGATTTGAACTCTTGACTTCAAGGATACATGCAAACATCATATTACTAGGTTAGTGGCTCTTTGGTTTTCTTTTGTTTTTCCTAAAATATGGTACAAGAGCATTGGAATCATAAAAATTTATTTGAACACTTCAAATCAATGATCACAAGATTTGCAAATTAAGGTTTTCAATATTGAAATACATATTCGACCGGAAAATCCTATCAATATATCGTAGTATGTTTCATATTGGGCAAAACATAGATAATTGGCAACGGCAACTAGACTTGTAGTTCATATCAAATACCAAATATATGACAAATACATTGAAGGTTAAAAGTTTAAAGATGATATAAATGACGTAATACAGCTCATAGATTTAGATTACAAAATTAACTTATTAATGATGTAAAACATTAAGGTGTTGAATTTAAAGATCTTATAAAATTTACCCTTAACGGAACATTTACGCAATGCTATCGTGTGTTTCGGGTCCATTTTAGTAGTCTGTAGTCGAAGGGATTGTGATGTTCGTTTTGGTTCTAATAATATCAATTTTCTTATAAGAAAAGTAAGCAAAAAAATAAACACATTACACCTATCTAATGAGACTCAAAGCCTTAATCTCCGAATGCGACACCTTATCCATCATTCACTTTTTTAATATTACAAGAACAAAGACAACAAAATTTGGAATCTTAGACATAAGACTTCAACCAATTTCTAATATATAAATCAGGGCCTTATCCATTAGGTTTGGTAAATTTCTTTCAAGGTGTTTAAGAATTGAAACACCTGTATAGAATGGCAAAACTCATGCTGTTTGGTTGGAGGTAGTAGTCGGGTAAAGAGTGCTTTTTTATTCTAAGTTTGCTAAACGTAGATATGATAATGGCGTTGGTAAGGTTGCCCATAAAGACGTGCAAACATGCCACCGTTTATGCATTTATCATTTACGAGGTGCTCAGTAGTCAGGATTCTCTTCTTTCACAAAATTACATATTCGTTTATTGACATTGTCAAAGTCCACAAAATATTCCTTCATTAACTTTTATGTTAAAATTTGTATTTTAACACTTACAATCGAATAAATAAGTGTATTTTATTTGTTTATAGCCTAGTTGAACTTTTTAAAAAATGTTATATTTCTTGGATGAACCGTAAAAATTGCATACCACAAATTCACATGCATGTGCTTCATAATTTACAGAGGAAGAAGCCAAACAAGTAACAAAGTGCATTGCTAGCCTTTTTATATTAATGTGAAATAAATCTTCTTTTTATGTGGGAAAATAAAGAATACATTTTTTGTGTAATTGATAATCTAATAATGTAATTGATAATATTAATGTGGTATTAATATGGGCCATAACGCTTTAAATTCCAATGTCGGTTTGTCAGGTTAAGGGAAGGGGTGATGGACTTGACACATATTTTCTTAATTATTAAGTTATGATACAAGTAAAAGTTGCAAGTCTAAAACGAGATATAATTGAACATTTTGCAACCGGCTTTATGACCAAACGTGGTGTTCCACATGTTTCACCTTTGCAACAATTTACACAGGTTAATGTGTTAGTCAACCATCGATCTTAAGCATACATTTAAAACACGTGTTTTACACTTTTACATTGATTTTGTTGTTGTTAGAGAGGTGCCAATAGATGTCTTCAGGTTGAATTGAAGGCTTTGGTTTTCCGAAACCATTGACATGGTGATGTCGGTTAAACCTCTTCGATTTGATGATGTTTCAAGAGAAGGGAGAATATGGATATTCAGTGGATTTTGATATTTTGTGTTTGTGCGTATTTGAAGTAAAATATTAAGTGAATGAGTAATGTTGTCATGTGCATGTCGGTTGAGTGTTAATTACAGTGTCAGTTGACGTAACAGTGACTCTATAAAAACTGAAGATTCAATGAGTATCATGTTGAGCGCAGTTTTAAATGAAAGATCAAATACTTCATCGTGCTCATCCCCCGCAGCGGTTTTTTTAATTAATTTAATCAAATTTCTTTTTTGACTGTTGGGCTTTAGTAGCGTAAGCCCATAAGTAATTAACTTTGGGCTAGCCAGTTATGCTTGGTACCGAATCTAAGTTCATCAAACTAAATCAACTTTTATTTTCTCTCTTAAATTTGTTACTATAACTTATTACTATCGATAATGAAAACGAAATACAGTAGTTCTTGTTGTAGCTCTAGTTAGCCTAGCCTGTTTATTAAATTAAGGGTCGAAGCCCATAATTGTTTTATGCGTGTATATTTAATCTCGTTAAATGGAATGCCCTATACCAAATTATAGAAACACGTAGGAATACAAGAACTTGAACCAATTCACCATTATCATGGAAACATTCACCCTAGTTTTCTTCCAACTCCAAAAGAATCAATTGACAAAATCCAGAATTTACCATATTTTCATTAATGGCCGACCAACTTTCTTGAAGAGAATTATCTAAACAAAAATACTTTTTTAATGAGGAAATGATAAATGGATAGTAGGCCCACCCTATAGCTCATTGTACTTGTAGCTTCAGTACTTGGACCATACTACCCTTTATTTTCTTACCTCTATATACATGACAACTCTCTTTTGTCCCTCTATTTACTTAACACCCCTATTCATTCCCTAAACCAATAAATGGGTAATAGCAACAACACTTCAAGATCAAAAGGAAGGCTAGAAAGCACAAAGCTTGGCAAGTTTCTTAAAGAACAAAGAGGAAGGCTTTACATTATGAAGAGATGTGTGGTCATGCTTCTTTGTTGGCATGACTAGACCTACATGTCCTTAGTTTCTTGCAACCTTGTTTCAAAACAACGGGAGCGATTCAAACATGGGACTACTGAGTGAATCCAAGTTGAGTGATTCAATGTAGGTTGCATGTCATAATCAAGTTGTTATTTAGCTCAAGCGCCATAAAATGTTAGAATGTAGGACATCTAGTCGATCGATCCCAAATGGGTAATCGTTATTTGTATAATATAAGCCAATATATTGGCATGGATAGTTTGTTGTGTTGTAGCAAGCAAATCTTTTCTATTTTATCATTAGGGTTGTTCTTGTTTAGTAAGTGCCCAATGTGTAGTAGGTATAGGGCTTATTGATTAGATTAGTTCAAATATATAAATTTAGTTACCAGTGCGACAACTCTGGAATACCTACAAAGCGGTTGGTCGAACTAAGACTAGTTGACTTGTAAAACATGTTGAAAACCCACTTTTGAAAACAAATAAAAAAGAAAGTTTGTGTATTGTTAAGGTGACATAATATGACAAATTTGTAAACCTTTTTAAAAAGGGAATTAATTCATATATCCTTGTAAAACTCATAAATTATTTCTATATCATTCTCAAATTCAAAATTTATCTTTATATCCTTCTAAACTTTAGTAATTATCTTCATATCCTTCCAAACCTTTAAAACTCTTTTTTATGTCCAAAAACTATTTTATTATTTATTAAATCGTGATAATATCAATAATAAAGGCAAATAAACATCATTTTTAATACATAATCAATAGGTATATTGCATACTTATTTGATAATTATTATTATTACAATGATTTAATAAATATTAAAATACGTTTTTGGGCATAAAAATGAGTTTTAAAGATTTAGAAGGATATAAAAACAATTACAAAGTTTAGAAGGATATAGAGATAATTTATGAATTTGAAAAGGATATAGAAATAATTTATGAGTTTTACAAGGATATAAAAGCAATTGTCCCTAATTATTATTACAAATTGTACAAATATATCAAATAAAGATTGTGGTGTATGGAATAAAAAATATGATACATAAATCACCACCTTTTTAAAAACTTTGCCATATGCTTTATAGTTTTAAAAAAATAGCAGTTTACAAAATTTGTATTTCCTATCATGTCTTGATCCGTTTTGTTTCATAAATTCCTTTAGAAGATCTTTTTAACATTTTTTTAAACAGTTTCATGTCTTGTAAACTCCACGCAAAATATATAATGATGTGACAAAATAGTAATAGCAATATTCATATAACAGGTAATGTTAAAGAATATTTTTTTATAAACGAGTGGTATGGAATGGTTAAAATTTATATTTTCTAACAAGATGGTTTGTGGGGTTCAAACGTGACAAAACATATATTTTCGCTCATGTTACTAAAACTATTTGTAGCAAAAAGTTAAAGGATACCTCCAAAACCATTTTGGATCCATTCAACTCATCAAAATCAGTTTTGCCCCACAAATTTAGGTCCAGGGTGGGCCACCTTCTTTTGATTTGACAATATATGTCTGCCTAACAAGACGTATTTCCCATGACAATGTATAATGTTAACGTTTGATTTTAGACTAATAAGGTATTAGAGCACACCTGGAGATATGTTATAAACATATTATAGGAAATTTGAGCTTATAATTTGGCTATAATTTGGGGAGAAAAAAATAGCTCACTGGTGTTATAGTTAAAGTGCTTTTGTAGGGATCCCACATTTGTTATTTTATGTAGATTGGTTGGACCCCCCCCCCCCCCCACTCCTTCCTTTGGCGATTGTTGTGGGCATGGTGAAACTCATTTGGCGAGTGAATAACGGGACAAGGGGTGTGGTATAAAGGGGTTATTGGGCAAAATTTGCCTTTGGCGAGGCTATAACTATACCCGCACCCCTGCTCTTAGAGCACACAATGTGGCCCGTGGTCACATCCGTGGTAGCTTGCAATTTGGTTTGATCGGCTAGCGTTGTGAGGCTGTAAAAATATATAAATATCATTTTTAATTTAAACCAACGGCCAAAAAGGTGCATAACCGTACCATACCATTACCAAATTGAGAGACTCGGTATGGTACTCGATATCTAATTTTGTGACACGGGAAAATTTAGTACCACCAATTCGGTAATTGACAGATGCCATGATGATCAAACACAAGCGAATACCGGAACCGACCTACAAAACACATCACGATTGGGAGAGGACTAATGTTCTCACAAGAGTTCCAAGCTTCAAACGTCATTAGGTATAAATTTTGAAGGTGACAAGTGAATGGGTGCAAAAATGACCACAAAAATAGTCCGCTCAGGTCACATATGTGTGAGTCAAAGATCCATTCTCTTTAAGTAACCTACACATAAAAAAAAACTTTATCCATTTATTTCAATATTGTATATTAAAGATAACTAAAATCAAAACATTTTAAGTACATAAGTATCTTTACCATTTAGGGGAATATCTACTGTTTTTTTCTATGCCAGAATCGTACCCATGTACGAGTCCCTGGTCCACTTGTCTACCACTCTACTTTGTTTTGTCAATTAAGTTTTCAGAAGTTATTTCTCCAATTTTTTAAGTCTTGTTTTATTTTCAGAAGTTTAAACAATGTACAAGATATTATATACGTATGAGTTTACAACATTAATGTTAACCAAAGAGAGAGCAGGCGATGTCAGCATTAGATTGTTAGGGTTATTTTCAACATAAATGATATTTAGTAATATCATTTGATCCTACTCATTATCATACTGATTTGATAGGATAACATGTTAATCCATTAATTCTCTCTCTTAAAATTATTCCTTGATTTTAATACATGTCTTCATCTAATGAGTAAGCCTAAATGGTAGACTCAATACCATTATTCTATTTTCAATTGTATGTCTACCAAATAAGATATCAATACTATCTCATGCTTCCTCCGTTTCAAAATAAGTGATACACTTGGGTTTCATGTTTTTTGAGGCAAAATATGATAATGAAGGTTAATTAGATTAAAATAAATAGTTAATGGAAGATGAGTCCCACAAATTTTGATTAAAGTGAGTTTAATAATGTTTAAAAGTAAAAGTACGGGTACATGAGTCATATCACTTTATTAAATAAGATAGTTAGTGTAACACCGCAAAAACTAAACCCGATTTTTTTTTTAAACTAACGGAAGCGTAGAAATAATTAAAGTAAAGTAGTTAACATCAAACAGATATTAATAAACAGGCCTTTTACAACAATTATCCAAAATATCAAAAGTGTTTAGACAACCGGCGGCTCGGTTATTATAATATCAAAATCAGAGTGTCGGTCAACCATTCCTAAAACACCCCTTGACCCGCCCAAAAGATAAACCTGCAAAAAGGTCAACGAGGTGGGGATTAGCTAACAGCTAAGTGAATGAACTTAAACCAATAAAATAATCAAACAACCGATGATAAATTTCATTATCCCAATTAGTTAATTTTGAAGAGTAACGGTGGTTCTGTCGAAGCCTTAAATCATTGTTGGTCGAACAATGATAACCGATGGCCCTTTACTCAAAGACAGTGTGTACCCCCTTAGAACAACCAGTGCTTCTAAGGGCGATACACCTTGTCAATAGTAAACTTATGCCCAGTAGAATGTTCCAATTACTGACCTCTTCCCCAAAAGTGCACTTAATTAATTACCGAATTATTTATACCGAAGTGTGGGCTTGCAATAACAATTGCAGCCAAGAAAACTGCCCCCAAGAAAGTTCACGTTCGCGAACTCAAGTTCGCGTCGTGAACTTGAGTTCACGATCCGTGAACTTCCTCACGACCCAGTCCCTAAATCTCTGCCTCGAGTTCGCGATCGCGACCCCAAGTTCGCGTCGCGAACTTCCCCAGATACCAGATCCTGCACCTTTTTACCAAATTGACCAATTTCTAACCAAATTGCCCATCTAAAGTTTGAAGGCTAAATCCACTCACCTGGGCACCGCAATTCGTCAAACTCAGTGGTCTTATATTACTGAGTTTCCTTCCCTTTGCCTGTATTAACATTATAAACCGAGTTAGTAACCCGAAATCGCCAAATAATAACAAATACCAATTTAAGTTCAAAGCCAATATCCCATTCTAATAATTCTACTATTACTTGCATATTACCAAAGTTGCAATTACAAATTCTTAAGACATTCCAAGTCAAATCCACAATAATTGCAATTAGTCACTTTTACATATTTTGCAACCAAACGGGTCAAAATCCATAAACTAACTTTGACAGCACCTAATTCATGTATTGTAAATCTACAATTTCCAATTTATCATATTTATACTTCTAAAGTCAAGAATATACCAAACAATGCATTTTTAATCCAAATATAGCATATAGGCCCAAACGGGTCAAAACCGAACAATTCATCATAATACCCCCCAAATCCGTAGCCAATACATCAATTAACATCTACACATCATTTTATGCATAAGTTGACATTTTAAAATAAAGTCAAACTTCCAGATTTGACCAAAGCTCACAATTCCCAAATTTGACTACTTATTCTTTTAAACGGGTCAAAATTACTTAATTCAATACAAGGTTACCAAGTACATCTTCAAACATGTCTAGATACATATAACAACTTTTAATATGACTAAATAGTTATTCCATATTAATATCAAACTTCATATTGATTAGTTACCCTAGAAACACCCAAAATTTTCAATATATGTTTGACCCAAAAAACACTTCCGACCACCTCTTACTAACTCAGTAGTCTGAGTACTTTTATAATAATTTCAATCCAGGAAAATATGGTATAATTAAAGTAGACTCATAGACCTTCGAAACGACTGGTCGCACGCCCAAAACGGAGTTACGGTTGATTTTATATGATTTTTACAAAGTCGCCAAAATTCTGACAAAAAGCTGTTAAAAATTGTACTTACGGACTTTTTCTCCAAAATTCATCCAAACACTAATTTAATCATGCTAAATACTTCCAACTTAAATCACAATCAACATAAACATTAATTATCACTTCCAATATGTTATTTAACCCAAATAAACATATAAAACACCAAGACTTCATAAATTCAAGAACTAGTTAAAATAACTCATCTTCTTCCCAAAACTCCATAAATGGAGATTCATGGGATTTCATCAAATCAAGTTTATATCTATGAGTCAAGCATGCATTCGACCTATAATATCTTAAGAAAGTATAAGAGTTTAACAATTTAGCAAATCACAAGAAACTTAACCAAATTAAGAACCCTAGTTCATATTTTGAGCAAGAACACACAAAGCTTTGATAATTTAGCATAAACCCTAGATAGAACTTCAAGAACACAACAATTAAATAGAAACTCACCTAAATCTTGCTTCAATCACGAAATCACAGAGAAGGAGAAGAGAAATTAAGCAAGGATATAGACAATTTAACACTTTAAGCAACAAACCCACCATAACTCAAAAACCCTAACTAAGGCTTCAAGGAAACAACAACTAGAAGAAAACTTACTTGATTCTTGTTCCTAACTCGAATTAATAGAAAAGATGGTGAAAGATTTGAGCTTTGATCTTCAATTTCTTCAAGTACTTTTTCAAAAGGGTTTTATGTGTCATGTGTGTGTATGTGTCGATGGAGTCAGGCAAGGAGGGGAAAATATGACACCTAAAAGGGCACGTGTCTCACCCCAAAAAAGCCACATTTCATTTAAATACAGTGTAATACTGAAAGTCTAGACCGCGTTTGATTTATTTAAAAATACTTATTCAACTCAGATTTTAATAACGAAAATATTTTCGGAACTGTAATTCAAAAGTTAATTAAAAAATGTAATTATCACTTTCATGCTCAATAATAACAGCTAATACTAATTTTAACCCCTTGGTTAAAATATGCTAAAATCTAAATAAATCACATAAATTATGCAAAAATAATAAACAATTAGAATTACTTACCGAAAGTAATTTAAAATTCTAGGCCGGGTCTCGGGATGTTACAAATCTACCTCCCTTAAAAAGATTCCGTCCCCGGAATCTCTACATGCTCAAACTAACAAGGTAACAATTCATCAAAAACAACAATAATTTAACATAAACAAACTTATCATATTTATTCATGTTAGTTTTGTTTAAAAAAAACAACATTTATTTATTTATATTTTTGAACGAGTAATAAATTCAAATTCGAAAACTCTCAAGTAGCGACATTAATGCGATTGTTTAATATCTAATCATTTTGTCATAATCTCAATGTATCTACAATCTCAAAACTAATTCAACTTGCACCAAAATAATTATTGTTCATGGCTCTCTTTTTTTTTTAAATCATAAGCTGATACATAATTTTTCTTGCAAACAGTCATAATAATTATTTTAATGTCTAAAATATTACGCCTTGTCCTTTATTCCATCGAAATTTTGTATTCTATTATGGTTTAACTTGTTAAAGATCTCGTAATTTTAGAATTATTAATAATAAATCCACAGTCATAATTCACTACTTCTCAGAATTTACACCTTTCGAAATCTAAATTCTAATCAATCTTCACATAAAACAGCATTAATTCTCATTATTTCAAAATTTATCTCTAATAAATTTCACAACCTTATTAAATTTTATATTCACTCTAAAATTCACCCATTAATATAATCGGAAATCAATTCAATATGGTCAATAACCTTGATTCTTTATGTCATTTTTTTTCAATTTTCACATCCGGCATAGGGAACAAATCGTATATTTAACATTAAATTATTTTGTTATTCTCTTTATATTTCTCTAAGATATTTATGTCTATATGTCTTTCATTTATAACATCCATAACAAGGCAAGAAACAATTCATTCATATTAGTAAAATAATTCCAACATATACTTTACGAGTTACTACATGTGACTCGACAGGTCACGATTAATAAATTTCTTTCTAATTAAATGTCAGTCCTTCCCAAGACTACTCAGTTTATACCTAATATTACATCAATCTACTAAAGGCACTATATAAACAGAAGTTCATAGCAAACACTTTTCAAAATCAATAGTTAATGATATATCAATATATCATTAACTACCGTTACTTTTAATGGGTTAAACACAAGCAAATAATTTCAGTTCATCACCTAGTTCATAATCATATATGAGCAATTTGCTCCAATTTCAAATAATATATGTGTAACCAAGTAGTTTATCAGAAACATACCAGTAACGACATCATCTGTTGTAATAGCATCTTCCACAGTCATTCGAAACGCTCTACCCTCAGGTGGAGGGTAAGTCTTCCTTTTATGGCTTGTTGTTGATAACGATTCCCCACCCGATCCAGAACCCACTCCTGTCTTTCTAGCTGAAGGGCATTCCCCCGCCCGATGACCCTCTTTATGGCAATTCCAACACACGTTTCTCGGAAAACTACAATCTTTAGCATCATGCTTAAACTGACCACATCGTGTACACCTCAAAGTCTGAATTGTACATGATCCTGAATGTGATGACTTACACCTAAAACACCAAGGAGTTCTCTGATCTGAACCAAAACTCATTTCTTCGCGACTTGAGTTACATTGTCTTTGATTACCTCGCCCCTTTCGGTTTTGTTGAAAGCCGGATTGTGTTGAACTCGACTTGTGGAACCCCGTCTTTTCTCTATTCATTCGTTCACTTGCCTTGTAGTCACTTTCTGCCGACTTAGCCAAGTGAAAGCTTGTGTTAGAGTATTTGCATATCTAACGGATCCTCGGTATTGTGGTAGTAGTGCATCGATAAAGTGTTGTAACTGAGCTTGTTCATCTGGCACCCATTGTTTCACAAAATGTAATTTCCCATTGAATTGTCTTATAAGTTCATCCACACTCATCCTTTCATCCATTTTTAATCCCATAAATTCTCTCCTTATCTTGTTCATCTCGAATGAATTACAATACTGAGCACATACTTGTTCATAAAATTGGTTCCATGTAATTGAAGCTAATTGAGTTGGTGTGAAATTTGCGGTAATGGTACCCCACCATTGCATTGCATCACCTATCAATCTTCGAGAGGCATACATTACTCGCCGATCATCATCACAACTACATGCGTCAAGGGCCCTAGACATCTCCATTATCCAATTTAAGGTAACACTGGGGTCGGTACTTCCACCATATTCTGAGGGCTTACAATCAAGGAACTGTTTATATGTGCAAGGTTGTTTCTGAGGTGGTGGCGGCGGATAACCAGGATAAGGATAAAATCCTTGCGGTGGATATTGATAATTAAACGTTGGGGGTGGCATGTTGGTAGGAGGTTGTGTGGTGGTATTCGCGGGTGGAGTTGGTATTGAGTAGGTATGATTGTGTTCGTATTCTCTAACAATATTTCTGAGATCTTGAAGTTGACCTTCCAACGATTGGACATACTCCTCACTATATACCGGATTACTTCCCGAAGGTTGATCATTCCCGACGTTGTTATTCGGTGGGTTCGGGTGGTTTGTATTATCGTTATCTGCCATACCTGTAACAATCACAACATCTCACGAATAATTAGTGTAATTCGTTAGTACCTACATACTAACTACTAACACCCCAAAAGTTCACTCACTAACCCAAACCTGAATTTAGGAACGTTTGACCAAACTCGAGCCAAGATTTGGGAATGTTACACCTAAATGTGCACACATTGCCAAACCAAGGCTCTGATATCAAATTGTAACACCGCAAAAACTAAACCCGATTTTTTTTTTTAAAACTAACGGAAGCGTAGAAATAATTAAAGTAAAGTAGTTAACATCAAACAGATATTAATAAACAGGCCTTTTACAACAATTATCCAAAATATCAAAAGTGTTTAGACAACCGGCGGCTCGGTTATTATAATATCAAAATCAGAGTGTCGGTCAACCATTCCTAAAACACCCCTTGACCCGCCCAAAAGATAAACCTGCAAAAAGGTCAACGAGGTGGGGATTAGCTAACAGCTAAGTGAATGAACTTAAACCAATAAAATAATCAAACAACCGATGATAAATTTCATTATCCCAATTAGTTAATTTTGAAGAGTAACGGTGGTTCTGCCGAAGCCTTAAATCATTGTTGGTCGAACAATGATAACCGATGGCCCTTTACTCAAAGACAGTGTGTACCCCCTTAGAACAACCAGTGCTTCTAAGGGCGATACACCTTGTCAATAGTAAACTTATGCCCAGTAGAATGTTCCAATTACTGACCTCTTCCCCAAAAGTGCACTTAATTAATTACCGAATTATTTATACCGAAGTGGGGCTTGAAATAACAATTGCAGCCAAGAAAACTGCCCCCAAGAAAGTTCACGTTCGCGAACTCAAGTTCGCGTCGTGAACTTGAGTTCACGATCCGTGAACTTCCTCACGACCCAGTCCCTAAATCTCTGCCTCGAGTTCGCGATCGCGACCCCAAGTTCGCGTCGCGAACTTCCCCAGATACCAGTTCCTGCACCTTTTTACCAAATTGACCAATTTCTAACCAAATTGCCCATCTAAAGTTTGAAGGCTAAATCCACTCACCTGGGCACCGCAATTCGTCAAACTCAGTGGTCTTATATTACTGAGTTTCCTTCCCTTTGCCTGTATTAACATTATAAACCGAGTTAGTAACCCAAAATCGCCAAATAATAACAAATACCAATTTAAGTTCAAAGCCAATATCCCATTCTAATAATTCTACTATTACTTGCATATTACCAAAGTTGCAATTACAAATTCTTAAGACATTCCAAGTCAAATCCACAATAATTGCAATTAGTCACTTTTACATATTTTGCAACCAAACGGGTCAAAATCCATAAACTAACTTTGACAGCACCTAATTCATGTATTGTAAATCTACAATTTCCAATTTATCATATTTATACTTCTAAAGTCAAGAATATACCAAACAATGCATTTTTAATCCAAATATAGCATATAGGCCCAAACGGGTCAAAACCGAACAATTCATCATAATACCCCCAAATCCGTAGCCAATACATCAATTAACATCTACACATCATTTTATGCATAAGTTGACATTTTAAAATAAAGTCAAACTTCCAGATTTGACCAAAGCTCACAATTCCCAAATTTGACTACTTATTCTTTTAAACGGGTCAAAATTACTTAATTCAATTCAAGGTTACCAAGTACATCTTCAAACATGTCTAGATACATATAACAACTTTTAATATGACTAAATAGTTATTCCATATTAATATCAAACTTCATATTGATTAGTTACCCTAGAAACACCCAAAATTTTCAATATATGTTTGACCCAAAAAACACTTCCGACCACCTCTTACTAACTCAGTAGTCTGAGTACTTTTATAATAATTTCAATCCAGGAAAATATGGTATAATTAAAGTAGACTCATAGACCTTCGAAACGACTGGTCGCACGCCCAAAACGGAGTTACGGTTGATTTTATATGATTTTTACAAAGTCGCCAAAATTCTGACAAAAAGCTGTTAAAAATTGTACTTACGGACTTTTTCACCAAAATTCATCCAAACACTAATTTAATCATGCTAAATACTTCCAACTTAAATCACAATCAACATAAACATTAATTATCACTTCCAATATGTTATTTAACCCAAATAAACATATAAAACACCAAGACTTCATAAATTCAAGAACTAGTTAAAATAACTCATCTTCTTCCCAAAACTCCATAAATGGAGATTCATGGGATTTCATCAAATCAAGTTTATATCTATGAGTCAAGCATGCATTCGACCTATAATATCTTAAGAAAGTATAAGAGTTTAACAATTTAGCAAATCACAAGAAACTTAACCAAATTAAGAACCCTAGTTCATATTTTGAGCAAGAACACACAAAGCTTTGATAATTTAGCATAAACCCTAGATAGAACTTCAAGAACACAACAATTAAATAGAAACTCACCTAAATCTTGCTTCAATCACGAAATCACAGAGAAGGAGAAGAGAAATTAAGCAAGGATATAGACAATTTAACACTTTAAGCAACAAACCCACCATAACTCAAAAACCCTAACTAAGGCTTCAAGGAAACAACAACTAGAAGAAAACTTACTTGATTCTTGTTCCTAACTCGAATTAATAGAAAAGATGGTGAAAGATTTGAGCTTTGATCTTCAATTTCTTCAAGTACTTTTTCAAAAGGGTTTTGTGTGTTATGTGTGTGTATGTGTCGATGGAGTCAGGCAAGGAGGGGAAAATATGACACCTAAAAGGGCACGTGTCTCACCCCAAAAAAGCCACATTTCATTTAAATACAGTGTAATACTGAAAGTCTAGACCGCGTTTGATTTATTTAAAAATACTTATCCAACTCAGATTTTAATAACGAAAATATTTTCGGAACTGTAATTCAAAAGTTAATTAAAAAATGTAATTATCACTTTCATGCTCAATAATAACAGCTAATACTAATTTTAACCCCTTGGTTAAAATATGCTAAAATCTAAATAAATCACATAAATTATGCAAAAATAATAAACAATTAGAATTACTTACCGAAAGTAATTTAAAATTCTAGGCCGGATCTCGGGATGTTACAGTTAGTGATGTAGGTCCCACTACTTTTTACTAAATAAGGTAAGTTTCCAAAGTGTATCACTTATTTTGAAAACACATCAAAATGGAAAGTATATCACTTATTTTGAAACGGAGGAAGTATTAACCAAAATCATTACAATTTAATTAAGACATAGCCTCACATTATCTTTTTTTGGAAACGGCTTTTGAATTAAATTTAAAAAATTAGCGAGAAGCTAAGAAAAAAAAACATTTCAACAATTACAAGGAAGTATAAGTCATTCAGTCCAATTCACTTTAAACTTACTATGATGATAACAAATCCAATTATAGGCTACTTCCTTTATAGCATCAACCAAAAGATTCTTCCGAGCGTCACCGTTATTAAAAGTAATTGCATTCCTATGCCGCCACAAAATCCATATAACTGTTAGACAAACAGCCTCCAAAACAAGTTTAGCTCTACCATTCCTTGAATTTGTGTGTATCTTCTCCATAAGCTCATCTAGATCTTCAACATTAGTATCAAACACTTGTAATCAATTTCCAATAGCGAACCAAACACTCTTTGCAACTTCACAACTCCAAACTATGTGGTCCGTGTCTTCGATCTCCCCGCCACACATCCCGCAAGTGAGATCATCTAAAGGAATCCCTCTCAATGAGAGATTAGATTTGGAAGGAATGCGGTTTAAATTGGCCTTTGAGTATAAAATGTTAACTTTCTATGGTACTAAAATATTCCATCTCGTTTGAATCACTGTAGAAGGGAGTATTAAGTTATCAAGCCTCACATTATCTAAATCAAATCTAAACGAATAGTATGCGATAAGAGGAGAGGGTATGGGGCGTTATAAGCCTCGTTAAAGCCCCTAAAAAGTAAATAAAGTCGTCATTCCCAAACCCTCCCCTCCGTTAAAAGCTTCTTCGCCATGGCCACGACGCTCGCCAAAAGGGAACGAGCATTGGGTGGGGGTGTACAACCAATCAAAATACACCAAATAACAAGCGGTATAAGGTGTTAGAAGGTGTTTCCTTTTGGTATGTGATCAAGGGTTCGAGTCCCATTGTGGACAATGGTGTAAAATTAGGAGTAGTGTAGAGGGTGTGTGTGTTTGTTGTTCAAAAAAAAAAAAAAAAAAAAAAAAAACAAATGTGAGATCCCTATAACACTACTTTAACTATAACATAATGGAGCCACTTTCCCTCCCCAAGTTATAGCCAAGTTATAAGCCCAAAAATACTATAACATGCCTATAACTACCCTTCCACACCTTGTGCTCTAATACGTACGTAGGGGTTTTCAATTTATTTTGTCGTATAACTTAACTAATATATTTTGTGATGTACGGATCATCACCCTTTGATTTTGTTTTATGAACCATGATGATGAAATTGGTAAGATTATAACATTCAATTACGTTGGCGATAAATCTTTTTTAAAAGGGAATAGTCGAATATATGTGAGAAAATTATGAAAGTTTAATGACCATTTTATGGACTTCCCTAGTCGATCAAATATCTTTCCAACATATATGTATTTTATAATTTTCATGTAGGAACTAAATGGGCTGTTAAGTAGAAACTGAGCTACACAAGTAAGACCGTAAGACAAAATGTTAACGGTTAAACCGACAAGTTTACTTTGCTCTCCATCAGTTAACCGAAGAAAGTGAAGATGGAGAGAGTTTGTGATATTTCAGTCATGCATTGGATACTTATACATTTTGCAACATAATTTGTATTTTGCCAAAGTGATAAAACAATTGAAGATGTGTTATTGGTAGGGGTGTATCAGTCTAAAAATAATGATTTAACATGATGTGGTAAAATTGATAAAAGAAAATAAGAGACCACTGTTTGGAAGATATCTAAAAACACTCCAAACTTAAATGTAAAAACAATAACATCATTTTTCGAGAACAAAATTAAAATTAAAGACACTAATTAATGGAGTAATGGTAATATTATAGCCTAAATTATAAATATAGTAACATTAGACCTAATCATGAATACTAAAAAAGGGGTTATATATCAAGAAATTAAGTGGGAAAATAACAGAGCTATAAGCAGTGTATTGGGATGTGAATAACTATTGGCTTATATAGTTCAATCATAAAACATCACGTTGTTGGGGTTGAATCTACTAAGGCCTCTCCCAATCCCTACCCATCACTAAACCCATCAGTACCGCCACGTCATCACATCTTTACTGACACGTTACTGACACGGTCGTGCCAACCCTACCCATCACTAACCCATCACTAAACACATCCTTTCCACATCATCATTTTTAATTTAAATTAAATAATTATAAAATAAATACATTACATTAATTTAAAAATACATTGTTTAAATTTAAAAAAGAAAGATATTAAATTTTAAAAATTACATTTATTAAAATTTAAAAAACAAAAAAAAACTTATTTTTTTGAAAAAGAAAAGTAATATATTTTTATTATTAAAACAGATATATTAAAAAAAATAAAATTAAGAAAAACGGAGAAAAAAACAATTTTTATAAAAAAATGCAAAAAGTACAAGTTATTAAAGCAGAAAGTACAAGTCCCAACCCCCCTCCCCCACCCCTCCCTCCCTCTCTCTTCCCCCTTTCCTCTCCCTCTTCACGACGGCCGTCCTCACCCCGACGTCCCTCTCACGACGGCTCGGTGCCAACGCCGTCGTGGGGCGACGGCAAAAAAACGCCCTCGACGGGCTCCCCCGACGTGCCGTTGGCACGGGTCTAATAAAGTTGGTCCCAAACCTATATGCTGACAATTTTACCATTTTGGCGATGGTCCTTCAAAAGGGTACAAGTACAACAATGGTACGTGTTTAATTAGGGTTATAATCCTCATTTTTAATTAGGATTTTGAAAACAAATGACAAGTTTCATTTTTTTGGGTTTTAGGACTTCCTACTGTGTGTCCCGTGCAAAAAAAAAAAAAAAAAAAAAAAAAAAAAGTTACAACAGATACGTGGAGCATTTAGTAAAATTAGAGTTTGCAGTATATTGAACTATTCCTTAAGAAACCATTTAGTGACAATATAGTGGCAACGTCTCCCAAATAACTTCCTATATAGGTTACAAGTTCGATTCTTTCATTAGTAAACATTTACGATACCAAATTATCATGGGAAGTTCAGAAACGATCACGACAGTTAATTTGTTTGAAAAGCAGCTACTTTAGGCCTTGAGTAGCCCTTATTAGGAGAATATCGTAATTAAATTTTTTTGCATTTCTTGAGAAAAATAAGTTTATGATATCTTAATACTAGGTTAAAGCCCGTGAAAAATCACGGGTTGTCACCTTTTACGCTCAACGTAATTAATATAGAACAAAAAAATTAATCATTTATTTCTTGATGATTATTCAAGAAAATATAAACCTATCAAATAAAACTTTAAAAAAATTAAACATTGTTTAATATAACAAAACAATGTCTTTAACAAAAAATAAAATTAAGCTAAATTTCTAAATATAGATAATGTAATTTTCAGACTATTATTAGCTTCAAGCTAGTACTCCTCTTCATTCCTAAATGTTCTTTATAATCCAAATCAGGAATTATGGTTGTGATTTGATTCTAAATTTTTACTACATAAATACCAGTCAACTGAACATGAGCTGCTTACGTACCTTTGACTGAAAAAAAGATATTGATCATATAATGATCGGTTAATAAAAACATTCAAAGCCTATTATTGTAAAGTAGGATCAAATTAATCAAAAACTTCTCGAGTCAAAGTCACCCAAAGGTACATATTGAGCGGGTCATTTGACTATAACGGGTCATATGGTAAGCTTTGAAAACAAAGATGGGCTAAAATGGCAACGTATTGAGTGGGTCAAATGGGTCAAAAGTCACCCTAAATATACTCAAAAAGTATCAAACCTCTATGATCATTTTGTTTCAAAATTTAGGTTATCAATGCATTAACAAAGTTTTCTTACTAATATTTATGATATTAGTTATATATACAGTAAAAAAGTGTGTAGCGGCCAGACCCACTTTGAGACCTGCCCGACCCACCCATTTTTTCACATAGTAAAATCAACCACTTACATGTGTATAAGCATCATCATCATCATCATCTGTAAAAGCGGTTATTTCAAGATCACCATCATTTATTGGGACTACAACTGAAAGTGACATGGGTTTGTTTTTATTTTGTTATGATTAGTATCATTGAGAATCCAAGAACTGGGAATTTGTAATATTACCTATATATTTGTGTAGTTAATACTTTATAAAAAGAAACTGCTACTTTGAGATCTAGTTATAAAATTGGACTTTGACTCGTGCATGCAATAAACGGGTCGATTTGGGTTTATAATTTGACTCTAACGGATCAAACAGGTAAGCTTTGAAAATAAAGACCGACTATAACGGAAACATTTTCAGCGGATCAAAAGACACCCAAAGGTACTAAAAAAGTATAAGACCTCTATAATTGTTTTGTTTCAAAATTTAAGTTATCAATGCAATAATAAAGTTTACTTACTATAATATTCATAACATTTGACTATTATAGTCAAATTTATGAAACAGAGTATATACTTCAATATAAATTGCTCAAACTGTAATATTTGACTATTTTATTTAAAAAATAACAATATTGATGCATTGATATGTTAACTATCATGGTCAAATAACACTGACTATTAAAAATTAAATAAACCATAAAACCAACATGCAACATGAATCAAAATGTTGCATACCCAAATATTAATCGACTATTAATTTTTTTTAGATATAATCAATGCCTATTAAATTACATTTAATATAAGGCTTTAAAAGCCCAAAAAAGGTTTAGGTGCATTATAAAATAAAAATAAAAACTAAAAAAACAGTTTGACTATTTTTATAATATAGTAAAAAAATATGAAAAATAATAGATAAAAGGGATATGGTCAATATGTAGTGTCATATTGTTAGCCTTTAAAATCATTATAAAAAAAAATAAAAAAAAATAGCATAAACATATAACATGTATTAAAAGACATGGGTATTCTCCAGATTCATCTAAAAGACTAGGGTATAAACAGGCACATTACTCAAAGGTCCACCAACATGTTTAGGATGATGAAACTTGCAGGATGCACCAAACTTACATGTTCCTGTTCCTAAATAATACTACATACTTTTACAAAGTTAAACATTGTGAAAGAAAATATAAACAATTTAAAAGAAATGTATAAATTTGTGTAAGTTATAAAAAAAAAAGCAGAGTACCTGACAAGGAGGTTCTCCTGGTCTCTCTGGGTAAGCACACCCTCCTGTTATTTTTGCAACCCCTCCAGCCTATAAGCATTATAAATTAGAGTTATAAAGACTTTATATAAGTAATGTTACAATATTGTTATATATTTGTGATTGTGGTTTATTGCATGCACGAGTTGAATTAGATACATAATAAATGCATATTAATAAGAGCAAATTTCTGAAGTATGTCACTTCTTTGCCTTTCCTAGATAGTTGTAAAAATGACATTACTTGCAATGATACAGTTGACATTAATCCTTCTTTTCTGAAGCCTACAAGTTTAATTTAAATTTTTTGTAAATTTATATAATGCCACTATGTTAGCATTCAAAAGAATATTAAACAAAACCTACGATTGCTTTTTAGAATTTTGGCTTTCTGACTCATGAAAGTAACCCGAGGTACTCTCATTTCTTGCATCTGCACAAACACCAACAAAAAAGAAAGCTACTAAGATTAGATAGGAAGCAAACTTTAATATTTAAAACACAAACGTATAAAAAATCAAGCATAATTAACTCAAAATATCATGAATTAATCAACATCCTAATTAGTTCTCATCTAAGGAGAAAAACATCTTACTTGTGTGGAAGTAATCCACATCTACGTCCATTTTCTTTGTGTATAATCTGTGAACTTCTTAACAATACTCGAGCAGACATATATTAATATCATGTAAAGAAGTTTCTCTTCAAGACATTTCATCAAACACCTTAAGCGCAGTCTCCATATCACAACCGGCTCTTGCTTACCTTCAACATTCTAATGATAACATCCTTTAATTTTAGTAACTGAAACATAAATACAACACGAAATAACCAATCATCATCATAATGTTATTTAAAAAAAATTTAGCAAATGGGCAGATATGAGAGCATTACCTGCTGAAGATGTGTAATGCTGCTAAAAGCATTGTTAATTCTCCAATCACGCGACAAATCATCGATCGACTTAACATCTAACAAAGAAATGGTGAATAAATGTCGATAAATCATCACTTCAACTTTAAATTGTTTCTAAATCACCGATTTATAAGTTCTTACAATTTTGAAACAAACCTTGAAACATATGCGAACGTTATTGTAGAAAGCGGATCTTCCTTCAACCTTGAAACTAATTATTGTTTATAAATTCACCATCCTAGTGAATCTGCAACTGAAAAGTACGAACATTAAAGGGATATGGGATATGAGATACGGGGATATGAGACACATGTTTATGGTTGAATCTATTATCCCACGTACTTCCGTATTATATGCAGGATTTTAGGATATGAGCTACTAAGATTAGATAGGAAGCAAACTTTAATATTTAAAACACAAACGTATAAAAAATCAAGCATAATTAACTCAAAATATCATGAATTAATCAACATCCTAATTAGTTCTCATCTAAGGAGAAAAACATCTTACTTGTGTGGAAGTAATCCACATCTACGTCCATTTTCTTTGTGTATAATCTGTGAACTTCTTAACAATACTCGAGCAGACATATATTAATATCATGTAAAGAAGTTTCTCTTCAAGACATTTCATCAAACACCTTAAGCGCAGTCTCCATATCACAACCGGCTCTTGCTTACCTTCAACATTCTAATGATAACATCCTTTAATTTTAGTAACTGAAACATAAATACAACACGAAATAACCAATCATCATCATAATGTTATTTAAAAAAAATTTAGCAAATGGGCAGATATGAGAGCATTACCTGCTGAAGATGTGTAATGCTGCTAAAAGCATTGTTAATTCTCCAATCACGCGACAAATCATCGATCGACTTAACATCTAACAAAGAAATGGTGAATAAATGTCGATAAATCATCACTTCAACTTTAAATTGTTTCTAAATCACCGATTTATAAGTTCTTACAATTTTGAAACAAACCTTGAAACATATGCGAACGTTATTGTAGAAAGCGGATCTTCCTTCAACCTTGAAACTAATTATTGTTTATAAATTCACCATCCTAGTGAATCTGCAACTGAAAAGTACGAACATTAAAGGGATATGGGATATGAGATACGGGGATATGAGACACATGTTTATGGTTGAATCTATTATCCCACGTACTTCCGTATTATATGCAGGATTTTAGGATTCCAAAGCAGTTATACTAAAATGCAGGAATTAAAAAAATTAAAAAATACGTCTGAATCTTTTAGAGGCTGCCATGTGTCTCTCTGAATTCTGAAGGGATCCACGTGACCTAAAAATGGCTTTGTTTTATTAGACATATAGATAGATGGTCTACTTGGGCCTTTATTAGCTTGATACTTTGTAACCTATTTTCGACATAATAGGCCCTGTATATCAGCCCATATGCTTCTTTGTGTATCAAATTTTGGACATTTAAAGGGGTAATTAAAAAATGATTAACCACAGCCCTTAAGTTAATGGTTAAAAGAAAAAAAACTTAAACTAACTTTGACAAATTCACAATTCTGGAAACCATCTTTAAATTTTATTTAAAATAGAAACTATCTTTCATCGTCTATTAGATAATAGATATGTATTAACAGAACGAAAAAAAAAAAAGAAAAAAAAGAAGCTAAATCCAACTGAACTTTTTTGCAGGATGTTCTTTACTTCTTTTTCTTCTACTCATTTTTTTACTTCTTACAAGAGAGTGAATTTTGGGCCTGGAATAAGATACACAATAACGAGTATACACAATTTGGAGTTTTTATTTTCATATTAATCATATGCGATTGTTACAAAAAGACACAGTGGTAAACGATAATTTAATTAATACAACTCAATCTAATAAAAATAAGATCAATTGAAGTTAACATATCATATTCTAACAAGACTAATATCTAAAAAGGCATCTTTTTAGTCATATGTTACGTGGGATCACGAATTCACGGTTGTTAATTCGACTCTTAACGTGCAAAATGGAATCAATTTGAGTTAAAACCAGAGCAAATAAGATATAATCATTCGCATCAAGTATCCAAACACTTCAAAAATGGTTTTCACCTTTGACAGATGCAATAATCTGTAAACACTTGAAATATGCAACCCCAAACATCCCTCAATAAGAACAGTAAAAGTAATATTTTGTTTGTGATATGGATTTATGTTTGGATGTCCCTGTTTTTTTTTTTAAAGTTGGGTAGTTATGGGACAACGAAAATCAAGAATAATATGGTGTGTTGAAGGAGATGAAAATTCATTTGGAGTACAACAAGAAGATAAAGATTAAAGAACATACGAATGGCTAAAGGCTAAGTAAAAGAAATTAATCTAGAGCCACTTTAGAGAATTAAACCATTCTCTACAAAATTCAGAAGCACCAGAGTAACAATATTCAAATTTCCTCTTGAAGCATCTCAATCAATGGAACTCTTACCACTGAACCAATCACTTTGCAAGCATATAAATAAAAGACTTGGATGCAAACACAATTCATACTTGAGAGATAGATATCAATGCTCATACGAGGTTGCATATTGTACTTGTGCAATTATTATTATTATTTTATTTTATTTTTTAAAATAGTTAATATTATGTGATAATTATATGTGATTCTATACTTAATTACATTTGATTGTATATAAGATCACATGTGATGTTTTTGTACAATCACATGTGATCAAATATACAATTATATGTGATTATCACATGATGTGTTTTTAACAAATAAAAATAAAATTTTTGAAAAAAATATAAACTAAAAACATTAAAAAAAATAATAATTCTAAAAAATAATAAAAGTTATATACGAAGTATATATATATATATTTATATATATATAAATGACCAAGATACCCATGCATAAAATATATGATTAATATTTACCATTAATTATTATTGATCAATAGTTGAAATGTATCCCTTAACACTATAAAAATTTTAAAGACTACCTTAAATACATCTCAACACCTATAATTGCATGGTTTAATTTAAAGATGGGTCGCACTTTAAAAGATAAAGTATCTCTTTCGTTGTACGTAGTATTTAATTTGTCCACAAATATTTTGTGGCAAGGATATTTGTTTTAGAAAAAGCATAAGATATAAAAAATAGAACTTTGTTTTGGCTGGCTTTGTAACAGTGAGTTAATTTTCAAACCACAAATTTTGATGCTTACATCACATTGTATAACTATTTTTATAGATTGTATAACTACATAAAGTATTTGTTGTGGTATATGAGTTAAAACATATGGTGCAAAAATCACCGTCTTTTATAATATTTCTGATTCAAGGAAAAAGGGGGAAATAGTTATGCAAATTATCAGTTTGATAAGCCAAATCTTCACCAAAAGGCTATCTAGATCCAATTTATTTTGACTTGATTCAAGCAATTACATATTCATGAAAAAGACAATATAAGAGAAAACATTTGTGGACCCGGTAAAAAGGTATCATGAAAAATACTCCCTCCGTTGCACATAAAAGTTTATGTTTCTCACTAAACTTTTGTCTTAGAAAAAAGTTTACATTTCTCACATTTGATAGATCCCACATAATAAAATATTATTATTACTAGGAACTTCACCATTAATATCCACTAATTATCTTTCTCTCTCCAATCCAATCTTATATTTTAATCAAAAGTATTACTATTGACCCCACCACCAACTATCACCTAAAATCTTGTGCCCAAGAGGTATGTAAACTTCATTTTGGGACGGAGCGGGTATATTTTAATTGTTTTTAGGGATGTCACTTATACTAGAAATATTAATTGTTTTTAACACTATTTTAATATTAGCATTCAAAAAATTTTAAGAATTATAAAGACCACTATGTGCTACAAAGTAGGGGTGACAATTCAGGTCGGGTTCGGGTTGACGGGTTCGGGTTCGCGGATTGGCGAGTCAGAAACATTCAACCCGAAACCGACCTGTTTATATAAACGGGTCAGATATCTCAACCCTAACCTATTTAACTTCAACCCAAACCTAACTCATATAACCCATTTAATAAAACAGGTTAATCAGGTTATCATGTCAAACAAGTTAAACGGGTCAAACATGTCAAAATGTTGTTATTATTACACAAATTCATAACAAAATACTAAACACCAAATTACTAGATAACATTATTAATTTTTATCTAACTATTAACTACGTTTTAACTAGTAAACTACAAATTAAGTATAAATATATATATATTTTTAAAAATATATTTTAATAATTAAATGGGTTGGCGGGTCGACCCATTTAAATTATCATTGACCCGAACCTAACCTGTTTAATAAACGGGCCAGCTGACTCAACCCGAGACTGACCCAATTATTTTGTACCTCAACCCAAACCTGTTTATTTTCGTGTCGGTTTCAGATCGGATTTCGTATCGGGTCAGGAATTACCACCCCTACTACAAAGTAGATACCTGAGAGACAAGAGGATATTAATCCTTCCTAAAAGATTCAAACACAAGACATGAACATCGTTACTTATATTGTAAGAAAATTTGTAATTATTTTTCATTGCAAAATCATGGTAAATTGAAGCAACCATATACAAGAAGACAACACAGGCAATAGACATGGCATTTATGTACCAAACAACACCAACATGTGATTAGAACAAGCCTTATTTTTATCTCCCTATAATTTCTTGCGTTTTCAAATGACTTGACACCCATCTAATCACCCCCTCGCCCCACTTGCATTTTCTTTTATCATAATCTTCATTAACGTGGCAATACCACAACCACCTTGTCATAATATACAAGTTTTAGATTTATTCTAATAAACTATATATCTAGTTACATGTAATTATATTGAAGAGTAAATTACACAGATAGTTCCTGTGCTTTACTAACACCGTGTTTCAGAGTTTTTAAATAAAAGAAAAGAGGAGAAGGTAAGAAAAAGTGAGAGAAAAGAAATTGAAAAGAAAATATTTTTCATTTTTGTATTCCCGGGTTGGATAGAAAAGAAAAGAAAATTATAATTTTTTATGTTCCTGAGTTGGAGAGAAGGGAAAAAAGTTAACACATTTACAATTTTATCCATAACATATAAATAAATTAGGTAATATTAAGGGTAATTTGGTAATTGAAAATGGTTTTAATTAATTGAAAGTTCTCTTCTCTCCAAATCTTCCCACTTTTGGGAGGAAGATTAGGAGAGAAAAAATGTACTAAATTTCTCTTCTCTTCTTTTCCTTTCTTTTAAAATTAAAACTCCGGAACACAATAATTTTTTTCTTTCTTTCTGTTTCTTTTCTTTTCTCTTATAATTAAAACTCTGAAACACAGTGTAAAAGTTTTGATTTATTCTCTAAGTTTTAGAAATTACACCCGTAGTCACCGTGAATTGGATTTTATCATACTTTTGGTCTAAAACCCTAACGAGGCTGTTAAACTTTTTAAATTAACAATTTTACCTTACTCCCACCATCTCCATCTCTACAGACAAAACACACACAGATCTAGGGGTGAGCATTTGGAGCGAAAAAACCGAACCGAACCGAAAACCGCCCGAAACCGAACCGAACCGAAACCGATAACATGTTATCGGTTCGGTTTCGGTTTTGAGAATTCATCGTTATCGGTTCTATCAGTTCGGTTCGGTTCGATTTTCGAAAAATGATGAACATTTGGCCTAAAATGATCAGCTCATGATCAATGTAAAGCTGTTATTCACTTCTTCACATGTGAGATTAGGGGTGAGCATAAAAACCGAAAAACCGAACCGAAACTGAAAAACTCGAAAAAACCGCCCCAAAAAAACCGAACCATTTGAAAAATCGATGTCATCGGTATTGATTTTTGAAAAACCCAAATGTTTGGGGCGGTTTTCGAGGGCATATTGAAAACTAGACCGAAAACCCCGTCCCACCCCACCATTATATATATTTCAAGTTTTAAATAAATATTCTTATAATATAAAAATTTAGCTAGAATACCGAGTTTCTTTCTTAATCTTAATTTTTAGAATATAAAAAATTTAGGTAATCATATTATGGCTGAAGATGGCTCCCATTCATGTTCTGGGTAGGGCCCTTATTTCAATTCGACTAAATGAACCTAATTAAGCCAAAACCTGTGACCAAACATTTTGGGCAACACCATGTATTCTATTGCAGGTGTATAGGTTCGGCTAGAATATTATAAAAATGTTGTGAAATGTCTAAAACGACATTCGACAATGACTACATAAGCATTTATTTGGTTAATATCATTTTCAACTACTTTTAAACCATTAAAGGTCGTTAAATGTCTTTCTAAAAATAAAAATGATAATGCAGGTGTTGCTTTTAGGAACAGGTTGTGTTTTCTGCATTTGCAACATTTACACATGGGGTCTAATTATTTGATTTTGGGTTTATTTCCAGTGTGCTCGTGTAAATATATTTCATCACTAAAATTAATCAGCACCCTACCTTTTGTTGTTTAGTTCATAATTAACTGTTTGTGTCGTTTCTGGTGTTCTGAAGTCAATCGCTACATTAGGATTCAATTTGGACAAAATGGTGTTAATTTGGCTTAGTGTTTTTACGAAAAGGTACAAGTTTATACTTCTATGTAGAAGTTTGTACATTATTTTATTTGCACACCATACGTTTTTGTTATATACCACTAATTCTCACATGTACTACACTAATAAAGCATATGTACGATATAGAATGAGTTTTTGTTATATACTAATACTAGCTTCATAGCCCGCCCGCATGGGCTGGCATGCTTCGAAAAATAAAAGGAAAATACAAAAAAAAAACCCTAAGAAATCATATAATAATCTATTATTGAAATGATGATAAACATGTTTTGATACATATCACAAATGGTATATAAAATTTCGAAATAAAATAAAACTTCTTTGTATACGATATTTGTTGTTGAGTTAGTGTAAGTGTCATCTTGATCGCAACAAATAACTTTTAATTATTTCTTGCTCTTAACTTTCATTAATTTTGAATGCATTTTAATTTGGAAATATCATAAAGGAGGAAATTTCACATTTCCTTTTGAATTCCGGAAATATTAACCGTATGGCTTCCTTGTGATATTTATTAGAATCTTTAATGAAATTCCTATTTTAGAAAAATTCTTAAAATCTTTACTATATTTTAAGAAATCAAATCGTTTGAATTTAAATTCTATTCAAATTTAAATTCATTTAATTTCTTGAATTTTTTTTAAATATAGTAAAGATTCTAATAGGAATTCCATCCATATATTTTAGAAATTCTATTCAAATTTAAATTTTGAAATCACATAAATGACTAAAAGCCTCTTTCAGTCAGCATCACACGTCATCAAAAAGATCAATCAAGCGATGAGAATGGACATGGCATCATGAAATTATCATGATTAGCTCCGTATATAGGTGTTAGATTGTAATTTGGTTTGAAATTATATATATATATATTTAATGTAATTTATCTTTCTTAAAATTTATGTGATAATAATGAAAATGTTACCAAATTAATAAATAATGTTATATACTTGGTCCGATATTTACAGTCAATAAGAGTAGATATCTGAAACTTTCAAAACTAATAATTGAATTTTGTTGTATTTAGGAAATAATAAACAATACTCATTTTATTTAATTAGGAACATAATATTTGGGCGATCATACAAAATTTAGATCATTACATTTTTAAATAATAAAACTTTTGGTTCATAATATGTTTGAATTGAATCATAACATTGGTTTTTTAAAATTTCAAGACTATACTCATTTTGTAGAAAATTTAATTTTAAGAACTTTGACATTTTTAAAATTTTTTATTTACAAAGAAAAAACAAAGTTATAATCAAAAAATGAAGTAGAGGGTTTTACAAAAATTACTATAATTAAATTATAGGTAGAGATAAGAACGGACTAATGTACAATTCCACGTGACATATTGGACCAATGGTAGAGCTTCAAACTGATGAGTTGTCATGTAAAAATCAAATGTAGGCACATATATAGGAGAAGATACCACTAATTAATTCTCACATGTACTACACTAATTAATTTTTGTTATAAAAATTTGAAATTTCTAATTTTTTTCTATTAAATTATTAAGTTGGTTTAAAATTTAAAAATTGTATATATATAATGTGTTGTATTCAAGGTAGTCTGTAATTTTGATGTAGTCCGAAGAAACAAATCCCAATCATTAATTAATTATAAGTAATGGTTAAGATTAATCACATATTTTATACATGGATGGGTATTTTGGTCATTTAAAAAAATTATATTTTATTTTAGAAATATATTTTATTTTATTATTATTATTTTTAAATTTTCTTTTTCATTAATAACACATAATGTGATTGCATACTGAATCACATGTGAATGTATACTGAATCACATGTGATTGTACTAAAACATTAAATGTGATTAAATATACAATCACATGGGATTTTACACTAAAATCAATATAATTAAGTACTACACGTAATTATCAAATAAATACTGTTTTTTAACGAAAAATAAATAAAAATAATAATAAATAAAAAAATATAAAAATAAAAAATAAAAATTGAAAATTTTTTAAGTGCCAAATGATCAAATTACTCATTCATGTATAAAATATGTGATTAATCTTAATCATTAAATCTTATTGATTTGTCTCTTGGGACTACGCAAAAATTAAAAAGTACCTTGGACCACTCCAACCACCATCACCCTCACATGTTCCACCACCACTCGTCACTCTCGTCACCACCCCCACTAACACCAGCATCACCTGCCACCATCACCACCAACACCACCCGCCACAACCCCACCTGTCACTCCCCACCCACCACCAACCTTCATCATCGCTTGTGATGTAATTAGCCTTAATTAGACTAGTTTAAGTGTGTTTAGAGGTTAGGGTATAAATACCCCTTGTAATGACTAATGATGTAAGCTTTTCTCACATTTAATAGAATTACACTTTTGAAAGCTCTCATCTTCCCTCCATTCTCTCTCAACTACACACACTAAAACACCAAGAACACACACACACACACTTGATCTTCAAACTTTGATCAAATCACCATGGATTAGCTTGAATTCAATCACATTAGACCTCTCAATTGGTATCAGAGCATAAACTCTCTAAGAGTAGATCCAAATTCGTGATGATTTGATCCAGATCTGAGATTTTTTGAAGAAAAAGTTTGTTCGTCACTTGAAATTTAATCTGCAAATTTTTCTGTTTAAATCGATGAATTGAATGAAGATTAGTGTTTCTCCATTGATTCTAATAACAATAGAATCAAATTTCGATCAATTCCATCAACAATTGATCATGATTCAGTGATTTTTGTGCAAAAGTTGAAAAACTCAAAAAGTCTCTAAAAATCAAAGAATTCGAGCTGTGTTGTTATGGATTGAAGGATATTATTGGATCAAAGTGTTAGGAAATCATTTTCGAGCATTTAGGGATTGGAATCATTGAAATTGGTCAAGTATTGAGCGAGATTGGATCAAAATGGTGAGTTTTTGAAGCTGCGAACACGAACAGCTCAAGAACAAGTTCGGCCCGAACACAACACTGTTCTCGGCTCAGTGTTCGGCACAAAGTCTTCGGCTCGGCTCGAACAATTTACTGTTCTCGGCTCGAACTACACTTCGGCCCGAACTCATCACTGTTCTCGGCTTATCAAAGAGTTCGCACCAACTGTTCGGCCCAAATATAACTTCGGCCCGAATTTGACAGATCTTCGGCCCGAACTTAACAGATCTTCGGCCCAATATGGAAGTTCGGCCCGAACATAATTGAAGTTCCGCCCAAATTGAAGTTCGGCCCGAACTGTTGCAATCTTCGGCTCAAAATCGCGTAACAAAAGGGGTTATACTAAAACGATCATAACTTTCAGCTCGGGTGTCCGTTTAAAGCCCACGAGTAATCAAATCGAAGCTCAAAACGAAAGCTACGACATGATAAATGGTCGTAGGCGGTTTACCCGACTTCTCGGTCCAAAAACCTTTGTTTTAAACACTTTATTTGCGTTTTTGTGATTTTTCGGTAAATTCTCAAACTTCGTTTAGCCCAGATTTTGATCCGTTTATCGTTTTTGACCAATTCGAAAATCTAGGCCACATTTAAAGTGTATTTTACCATCTGGAAAAATCAGTTGATCATTTTGGAGATTTTGAATTTTTTTCTCCCAAAAGTGCTATCGTTTACATTTTTTTTTAAAGAAAATTTTCACATTTTTTAAACACAAGAAATTTTACCCAAAAATATAATAATTGCAAATATGGATAAAGACCTTACCAATGCGAGAAAAGCTGTCGAATATTATAAACAAATGGAGACTAAAAACGTGTTAACTGAAGATAAAGAACGAATAGCAAATTTGTGCTATAAGTCAAAAGAAAATATTGAAGTTTCTGATAGATTCAATGCAAAGGCCAAGAAGGATGACAAGGTACATACTTCTTTTCTATCTAATGCAAATACTTCCAATAATTCTGATACTTGTTTAATCCAAACTCAGATGTCTCAAATAGCATTGTTAACCTAAAAACTTTTAGAAGAAACAGATTTAAATGATCAACTTAAAGATCGTTTAAATATTTTGGAAAAACAAAATGAACAAAATACTTTTCTAGGTGATAAACTTGCTCATTATATTCAACAACATACAGTTTTCAAACAAGAAAATCTGAAGTTACAAAAGCAAGTATCAGAGTTCAAAGATAAATATGATCATAATTACAAACTTTACTCTAAAGTCTGGGACGATTATCAAATTAACAAAAATAGTATTGCACGTAAAGAAAAAGAGTTTGCTGAAATTGAAAAACAATTTAGATCTCTAAACTCTCAAATCAAAGAATTAACAGAGGAATTACATGAATAGAAAATCATTGCATTAAAAGAAATGAGAACAAAACAAAATGTGATTCAAACACTTAAAAATGAAAATCATAAATTGAATTTTCATATCAAACATCTTGAGGAAATGAGTGCCAAAATCAACCAAGAAGTTTATGAAAATAAAGCATTACTCTTGAAGATTGAAACTCTAACAAAAGATTCTGAAACAAAGCAACTTCAGATTGCTGAATTAATAAAGAAACTTCATGACACAAATACTGTTAATATTTTGAACATCGAAGGATATGCTTCTGTTTGTGCTAAAAATTTTATTTTGACTGATAAAATTAAACTACTTGAATGTAATTTTGGTTCTGATTTACAAAAACAAATCAATATTTTTAATATTGAGAAAACAAAATTGCCAGATACAATTACATTTCTTGAAACAGATCTTTCTTTGTCTCAAAATAAAAACGAAGGGTTGTTAATTAAGCTAGAAGAAAAATCTAAAATCTTTGACAACGACAAATCAGTTTTACAAACCACAATTGTTGAATTAGAAAATAAAATTGATGAGTCACATAAATCTTTTGATGAAGAGAAACTAAAGTTGCAAATACAAATTCAAAATTTAACATCTAAATCATCTCATCCTTAGAAGTTTAAGAAGCCGAGTCCATCTATGAATAAATGTAATAACACAAGAATATTTTCTCCTGTAATGGCATATCGTGATTTATATACAATCAAACAATCCGAGGTAACTAGAGGAAATTCTAAACTTAAACCGAAGTCACAAGTAAGTTCCTCTACCACGCCTAAGCCTAGGAGATCCACGGTTCCACCAAACTCTGATAAGAATTTAAATGCTCTCAAACAAGTTATTAGAGGAAATTTCGCACCTAAAACTCCAAATAAATTAGGTTACTCTTCTCGACTTAAGCATTCTCAAATGGATAAACTAAATCATCAACCGTGTTGAAACATTCTACTCCGTCAAAGAAAATCTTTTCCAAAACTAAATCTTTGTCATATTCAAGAAAAGATTTACTTTCATTGGCATCAATATCAACTTTTCATCAAGTGCCAACAACATCTCCTGTTTATGTTTACAATACATCATCGATTTTAAAAGCTAAATGGGTTCCCAAAACTCCAACATCTCAAATAATTCCCCGGAAATTATTTGAAAGTGAAACATCAAGTTTCAGTTTTTCTTGTAACTCTCAATCTTTAAATCAAAATGATACAACTTATCGTTGGTTTAATTCCCACACAAACACTGTCGGACCCAAACAAAAATGGGTACCAAAAGTTGTATAATTTGTTTTGCAGGAGAATGACTTATACACAATTCAGTGTATAACTCGCTTTTCAACGGATAATGGCTTATGCACACGTCAGTGTATAACCCGCGCTTCAAAGCAATGGCTTTCAAGTACATCTGCTTGAAACCCGTTCTTTCATATCCTAATTGGTTGAGGAGGAGAATTCTTTATATATTCACTTGTTAAGGGGGAGAAAATAGACATTCTTATGTCAAGGGGGAGTATAACTGCATTATGATTTTTGAAAAACAACCGTTGAGGGGGAGCATTCGTTTATAATTGCTAAATACTGTTTCAATGCTCCTTTTAAATTTTTTTTTATACTTATCAATACGGGGTATCAATTTTTGTAATATCCGTAAACGATCTCATTACCAATCTCAATTGGTACTGATTGCATCTGTTTATTACAAATTTTCTTATTCTATCTTAATAATAATTTTTTTTCCTCAAACAGTTTTTCAACCTCTTACATATTTACAATCACACAAGGTTATCAATGTTGAGTATTAGCTTTTGCAATATTCGTAAACGATCTCTTTACCAGTCTAGGTTGGTACTGATTGCATCTGTTTATTGCAAATTCTCTTATTTCTCATTGCTACCTTTGTGTTCCTTCATTGTCAAAAATTTTCAATTGTAAATCAATTTTATTTTTCTCCTTTCAAATACAATTATCATTTTTCAAATCGTTACTCAATTACAAACATTTTCTTTTACTCATATTGAGTTGTTGACATCATAATCTCATAAATTCTTTATTAATCTGTGATGCTCAACATTTCAAAATTTTTTTAACTCACTTTGTGCTCACAATGATGTGTTTACAACGTAGGATACAAATTTTTGTCATATTCGTAAACGATCTCTTTACTAGTCTCGATTAGTAAAGATTGCACCTGTTTATGATAAATTTTTCGTCTCTTGCGTTGTGGCTCAATTTTTCAAAACCCTAATTTTGCACGTAATGCTTTTCATTTTTAAATGACTTGTTTGCAACACTCAACACAATTTGTTGTTAAATTCGTCGATCTCTTTACTGATTTCAATCAGTACTGATTGCATCTGTTTTTAACACCATCTTGGATTGATTGTTCTTACTATTTTTTTCAAACGATTTTCATACTTAAACGATCTGTGGAGAATACATTTTTCATTTTCTCCAAAATGTTCAGATTCAATTCTGACTTTCTCCTATTCTCACACACACAAAATCATTTTTGATGCACTGTTAGATCATTGATCTTTGTATATCCGTCGATCTCTTCTCTGCACATATTCAGAGAAGATTGCATCTTTGTACGTGGTATACTTCACTGATCTTTGATATAACCAAACAAATTGATCTCTTTTAAATTTCAAATATTTGATTAACAATGTCTCTAATCATCGTGTTTGTCATCTCCATAAACGGTCTCTTTACTGAAGTTCTCCAGTAAAGATTGCATCTGTTTATGACTTCACGTGATTATTGACACTGCTATTCTTCATTTTCAAATATTTTTCTCCAACATTCTTGGATTAAATCAGTTTGTCCCTGGTTCTTCATGAGTACTACATGTTTCTAGTTCTCATTCCGATCTTGGCTCTCGATTGATACCGACACACCATTCCTCTCTCCGTTTCCAAAACGCAACTATTCAGCTATATCATGAGGACCCTGGTCATGATCCTCATGAGGGGGAGAAAAGAGCAAGAAATAGTTCAAATATCGCATTTATAACTGAACAACATCGAAAGGAACCACAAACATCGTGTCAAAGAAGAAAATTCATAACTCATGTACTCAAATCAACTCCAAAATCAGAAACACTTTAGATCACGTGATTAGGAAAAAAAGAAAATGATAATCAGTGTACTAAACAGAAAAACAAGTGAAGAAGAACAAAACCGATTCATTTACAGAAAGCTCTCTCAAAATCTCAACCACATCTATTTCAAGCTTAACCGTACAAATCATTTAATTCAATTATAAACTTAACCGTACAAATCATTCTTTGCAAAATTCTAAAAACACACACATAGAAAGACTTAAACTTTCAAATCATTCTTTTCAGAATCCAAAACATCATTATCCAATCCTCACAAAAAAAACCTCTATCACAAAATCTCCAATATTTGAAAATCCCAGATAAATCCCTACCAAACTGATATTCCATATCCAGAACTTTTAAATCCTTAGGAAACCAGTTTTAGGACTTTCTTACACCGACAGATTCAACGAAATAAAAATATTTTTGTTGAGTGTTTTAAATCTCAATTTCTTCTCAAGCTAATCAGATGTAAACATTGAAGAGCAAAACAGTTTGAAGCACATCTGAGCATAAACGAATTTCATAACGAGCCAAAAGAAGAAATTGAAGAAGGAAGAATGGGATGAAGTGCTAAAGCTCAAAAAGGGGGAGATTGCTAGGACTAGTTATGATTCCTAAAATGAGCAATCAATCCATGATTTGATCCTTAGATGATGATTCTTGAAGAAACTTGAGGAAGAAGATAAGGGTTTTAGAGAGAGAAAGTAGAGAGAGGGGGAGAGTGAACTTTCAAGAAAGATAATTTGATTAATGGTGAAAGTTACAATTGGTGATTACACATGGTCCTTATATACCTATCACTAATTGTCTAGATTAGTCCTAATTGCATAACCAAACTAATATGCAATGTTACATAACTATTCCCTAGACTATTGATTACAACTAAATATGACCCAACAATCTCCCCCTTTGTAACAATAGTCTGGGAAGCGTATCTTTGAAGTCTTCATCTTTAGCTAAAGCTGCACCTGGAAGATATTTCGTTGAATGATGATGTATCAGGATCAGCTTGAGCTTTGTTAACCTGTGAAAACTAATACTTCTTGTAGCTTTTCAACCACAAGAAGTATTTTGAAGACTTTACTTTGAAGATACATATAGATCGACTAAAAATAAGACCCATATTAATAGAGAGATTAGCAGCGGAAGTCTTTCTTAAAGTTTGTGGCTTTATGTCGATCTATGATGCTTGATAATTGTTGTTGAGGTAACATGTCTATAATGGTTATGCTCCCCCTCAAACAAGCAATTATTATGTTGGCCAATTACCCTTTTCTCACGTATGAAGGAGGTTCATGCTCTAAATGCAAACCCTTGTTCTGACCAAATGTTGGTAGAGGGTTGCGTATCTTTGTGGAGAGGTGGGCATGCTGCGATGTTTACTTACTCTCAGATGCGCTTCAGAATGTTGAATTACATTTCTTCAATTTAATCCTTTGTCAAAACTATAATTAACATATCTATGTTTTGCAGTTCAATGTTTACATCTGAGTGGCAGTGGAAGCAATTTAGACTTTCTGCTTTTGACATGCAAAACTTTTCTAAATTTTAAGAAAGTATCATCACAGAACTTTGAAGTTTCAAACACTCAAAGAAAATATTTTTCGTTGAATCTGTTGGTGTAAGAAAGATCTAAAAATGTCTCATTGAAGGTTAAAAGTTCTGGTAATGAAATATCAGTTGGGAAGGATTTGTCTGAGATTTCAATTATTGGGGATTTTGTTTTTGGGTTTTTTGTGGTAGAGGTTTTGTGAGGACAGGATAATGATGTTTTGAGTTTTGTAAAGAATGATTTGCACGGTTAAGGTTTGGATTTTGATGATAGAGAACTTGAAAGTAATGATTTGTGTGGTTAAGATTTAGATTTAAGTGGTTGAGATTTTGGAGAGAGATTTTTTTAGATGAATCGGTTTATTCTTCTTCTCTGATGAGATGTTTATGGTTCTTTTTGATGTTGTTCAGTGATAAACCCAGTACTTGCACTGTTTCTTGCTCTTTTCTCCCCCTCATGAGGATCATGACCAGAGTCCTCATGCTAATGCTGAATGTTTGTCTTGTGTAGACGGAGAGAGGAAATTGTGTGGCAATGTAATATGTGAGCCAAGATTTTGATATTTGTGGGTTTCAGAATCTAGAACCAGTAACATGTAGTACTCATGAAGTAACCAGATAAAAATTGATTTATCCAAGAATCTTGGAGAAAAATATTTGAGAAATGAAGAATAGCGATGTCAATAATCACGTGAAGTTATAAACAGATGCAATCTTTACTGAAGAACTTCAGTAAATAGATCGTTTACGGATATGACGAACACGATGATTAAAGACATTGCTAATCAAATATTTGAAATTTAAAAGAAATCAATTTGTGTGGTTATATCAAAGAACAGTGAAGTATACCGCTTACAAAGATGCAATTTTCTCTGAACGTGTGCAGAGAAAAGATCGACGGATATACAAAGATCAATGATCTAACAGTGCATTAAAAATGATTTTGTGTGTGAGATAAAATGAAGAAGTCATAATTGAATCTGAACAGTATGGAGAAAATGAAAAATGATTTCTCCATTGATCGTTTAAGTATGAAAATCGTTTGAAAAATGGTAAGAACACTCAATCCAAGAAGGTGTTAAAAACAGATGCAATCAGTACTGATTGTAAACAGTAAAGAGATCGACGAATTTAACAGCAAATTGTGCTGAATGTTGCAAACAAGTATTTTTGAAAAATTGAAAATTTATGTGCAAAATCAGAGTTTTGAAAAATAGAGCCACAACGCAAGAGACGAAAATTTGTCATAAACATATGCAATCAGTACTAATCGAGATTAGTAAAGAGATCGTTTATGAATATGACAAAAATTTATATCCTACGTTGTGAACACATCATTGTGAGCACAAAGTGAGATAAAAATTTTGGAATGTTGATCATCACTGATTAATAAAGATTTGATAAAAATGTGATGTCAGCAACTCAATTCGAGTTAAAAAAAATTTAATTGAGTATTGATATGTGCCAGGTTGTGTGACATCAGAGAAATTCAAAGATTTGAAAAATCAAAATTGTATTAAAAATGAGAAAAATCGATTTACAATTGAAAAGTTTGACAATGAAGAAACACAAATGTAGCAATGAGAAATAAGAGATTTTGCAATAAACAGATGCAATCATTACCATACCAACCTAGACTGGTAAAGAGATCGTTTACGAATATTACAAAAGCTAATACTCAACATTGATAACCTTGTGTGATTGTAAATTTGCACGAGGTTGAAAAAACTGTTTGAGGAAAATAAAAAATTTATTAGCAATATAGAGTAGGAAGATTTGTAATAAACAGATGCAATCAGTACCAACTGAAATTGATAAAGAGATCGTTTACGGATATTACAAAAATTCATATCACATATTGATAATAAAAAAATTTTGAAGGGAGCACAGGAAAATTGGTTAGCAGTTCTGATATGATGCTCCCCTTCAACACTTGACTTTTATAAATCATAAAATCAGTTATGCTCCCCCTTGACATATTAATATCTATTTTCTCCCCTTCGACAAGTGAATATTGAAATTCTCCCCCTCAACCAATGTTATCGATGAAAAACGGGTTTCAAGCAGATGTACTTGAAAGCCATTGCATTGAAGCGCGGGTTATACACTGAAGTGTGTATAAGCCATGCTGTTGAGCCCGAGTTATACACTGAAGTGTGTATAAGTCATTCTGTTGAGCCCGAGTTATACACTGAAGTGTGTATAAGTCATTCTGAACTCTAAACACCTTGCTGTTTGGTACCCAATTATCTATGGGTCCTATACGATTAGTGACAGATGTGTTTATGTAGAGTTGTTTTATGATCAATTAAGAACTTTGGAGAACTGCAAGGAGGCAGTTCAGAGGTTGTGGATTTGACGACCCATTTTAAAGATTTTTCAGAGGATTGGATAATCCAATGAGATTTTTCATTTTTAATCCAAGTGTATTTCACAAATGTTGAAGATTTGGTCGCTGTTTTGTTGTCGCTGTTTGAGGAACCTGAAGACTTTGACTTAGGTGCGGAATTTCCTCGAAAGACTTGGCGACGAGTAGACGAATGTTTATCAGAGTTTGGTGGGGTTTTGGAAGAACTCTTCGTCTGTTTGGAGGCATGTGAAGATGAATCTTTTTGATTAGGTCTGTGTGGATGAGAGACGGATTTCTTGCACGGTTGTGGAAAACATGTTTTGCATGATTTTATAATTTTACCAGATTGATGGAAAACATTGATTTTTAAACTACATGGAGCATTTAGCTTAACAAAAAATCGATCATCAGTTTGAGAAATTTGTTTCTTTGTAAGTTTATCATACGGTCTCTTTTTACCAAATTGATCATGTTTAAAGAACACAGTATCATAATCAGGTGAGGAATTTACAGGATGATAAACAGAAGCATCATACACTGTTCCAAACGCAATTGCCGGAGATGTAAAATTTTTGGAGTTGTTACAATTAATTTTAACAGTAGACGAAGAAACTGAAGAGGTATATGGTCTAGACTTCTTAAGCGTACTAGACTTAGACGAACTCGGCTTCTTAGACTGCACATCTCATTTGACTCCATTGGGCTTGGGCTCCTTGCTCTGAAGCTCTAATTTTCTAAATGAGACGTTTAAGGCTGGTGAATTAGAGGTTCTTCTCAAAGTAATTGGTACTGGATTAACAGGTGCCGGTCCTATTAATGAAGATTTAGAATTTTGAAAAATATTTTCGTCAGTTTTATCTTTTAATTCTGAAATCGTGTCCTCTAATTTATGTATCTTTGTTTGAAGTTTTTCTTTTTCTTTATCAAAGGCTTTATGAGTTTCATCAATTTCATATTCAAGTTGTACGATTTTTTTTTGTAAAATTAACGTTGGAACATAAAGCTTCGGTTCGACGTTTTGTTTTAACACTTCATCCTCAGATAATGAAAATTCATCTGGAGTGACAATTGGAAAGTATTCATGATTTTCAAATTTTGCTTTCTTCTGTTCATATGTTTTGTTCAAAGCAGAATAGTTGAAACTGATTTGAGCATATTCCTGCTTTTCTCTGTTGAACTTCTCAATTTCTGCTTTTTCGTCCGGTACATGAAGAAAGTTTTGCCAGATTCCCATTTTCATGTAGTCATAGTTGTACAGTGTTGGGAGCACATCAGCGGCTTTTTCCAGATAACGAGGATTTTCAGCTCATAGACCCGCTTTTGATTTGTAGTATCTGAACTCTTTTGGTTCATTGAACTTGATTGTTTGTTCTGTATGACCGGCTTTCACAATCGTCTGCTCCAATTTTTTGATGTGTTCTTCGGTATTTTCCTTTTTGACAGTAAGACTGTGTATTGTGGCTGATTGTTCATTGATTTCCTTTTTAAAACTGTTGGTTATATCTTTGATTTGTGCATTTTAATTTTGAATTTCGATGTCAGCCGTCTTCAACTGATCTTGGTAGTCTTTCATCTTAACTTCTGCGGCTTTTATCCAAGTTCTCTCGCTATGTAATTGAATAGCTACGTCATTGAGTAGCCTCTTGGAGTCGTCATTCTCACTTGGCATCGTTTTCATGTTCTTAAGATTTGAAATTTCAGCATCTTTGTCACAGATCGTTTTATGTAATTGGTTGACCTCACTGGTGTGAGCAACATAAAAGGTTGACAACTGATTTTGTAGCTCTTTGGTTTGTCTTGAAAAGAGTTATTTTTAGTTACTTGGGGGAGAATTGATTCAAGTTGATTACGAAATGTGTGATTTTCTCCTTTTAGGTGCTTGATTTGTGCATTTGAAGTATTATTTGTGTCTACTTGTTGCTGTAGACTTTCTTTTAATTCAGATATTTTAAATTGAAACACAGATTTTGACGTAGACAACTGATTTTGCAATTCCTTATTTAATTGTTCAATGGTATGCATTTGTGTTAACTGAAGAGAACATTGACTTAGATCTTTTAAAAATTGTGCTTTTTCAGTTTTTAAATCTGTTATTTGTTTTATCAACTGGGCTTTCTCGTCAATTTTAATTAAAAGATTTTCATTAAACAAGGAATTTTCTGATAAATCAGTAGTTAAGTCAGATAGAGAAGAATCTGAAGAAGAAAAGTGTACCTCTTTCTTATCATTTTCTGGAATGCCCATATCAGTCCTTAGTCCAGTGGAAGTGTCAGAATTTGATAAAAGAGAACTAATTACTTCAATTTCTTTGTTGGCTTCTTCATTGAATCTTTCAGAACCCTCAGTATTCTCTCTTGGCATACTACACAAATTTTCTAATTGTTCTTCATCTTCAGCTAACACTTTTTCAGTCTGAATTTGTTTATAATATTTGCTAGCTTTTATCGCATCTGCAAGGTCTTTATCCATATTTTTGCAATTAGGGGTAAAAGTCCATGTGTTTAAAAATGTGATGTTAAAAAACAATATTGATGTTAAAAAAAACAATATCAATGTGATGATAAAAAAAAACAATATTAATGTAAAATCGGTTCCTGATATCAAATATCAAATATCAAAAATCAAATTTAAACAAATTTGGGCCAATATATTCTAATGTTTTGGGCTTCCGAGATCTGTTTTGTGCAGGAATTAAAGTTGGGCCGAATTTGTATTGGGTTGAACAAACTGTGACGGAAGAGGCACAAGTTCGTCTTGTTTCTTAGCCGAAGTCTTCAATGCCGAACACAACTGGGCGATGAACAATTGCAATCAATTGCAATCAAGAACAAAATCGATTTATTGCAATCAATTGAGAGACACTAGTCGAATTGATTACGTGAACCAATTCTTCGTCAAAGTCTGAGATGGTGCTCGAGAGAAAGCTGTAGTCGTAGATGAATCCGTGAAAAAATAGAATTCGAATTGGAATTGATTTTGTGATGTTTTATGTCAAGTCGGAATCTGATGTTCGAGATTTAGTTAACGAGATTTAGTTCGATTCAATTCGTAGACGAGTCAAGATTCAATTAAAAAAAATTAAATTAAAAAATCGAGATTCAATTGAAAAAGAGGTCGAGATTCAACTGATTGAAATAGAATCGAGCAGAGTTGTGAGCGTGGGTTGAGATCGGTTGAAATCGAAGTTTGATCGAGGAATTAACAACAAATCTACACTTGATTGCATAAGCCGAACTCTTTGCCAAGAACACCTTCAATTGATCGAACATTGAAAGAGTCGAATTCTGTGAATGAATGGTGTTCGGGCCGAACTATTGGGCCGAATTGAGATTGGGCCGAAAATAATCAGAGTATGTTCGGGCCGAAGTATGATCAGACTATGTTCGGGCCGAACTTTATTCTATTTCGGGCCGAACTTGAGTTGTATTAATTGTTCGGGCCGAACTTCTTGATTGGGCCGAACTACTTATTCGGGCCGAAGTGTTCTTGAGCGACGAACACAGTACGTACTTTCTTCAAAAAGTCTACAATTTTGATCCTAGATTCTTCAAATCTTAACCAAGTTCAGTGATTCCAATCCCAAAACGTTAGAAAACACTTTTCTAACAGTTTGATACAATCAAACAACTCAAAACGGATCAAACTAGGCTTCGATTTTGAATTTACAGACCGAAAATGACTTTTTCATATTTTTCATAAAAATCATCAAATTGAGAGCAATACTTGATGGATTGGATTGAAATTTGATTCTAAATTGCTTAGAATCAAAGGAGAAACACGAATATCCAATCAAAACATCAATTTCTAACAAAAAATTTGACGATTAATTTCACAGCTCTTTTTCAAAAAAAAATTCAAAAACTTCAAATATGGATCAATTGAGCACGAATTTGGATCTATTCCAAGTGGATTGTGCTCTGATATCAATTGTGATTCCTAAAATGAGCAATCAATCCATGATTTGATCCTTAGATGATGATTTTTGAAGAAACTTGAGGAAGAAGATAAGGGTTTTAGAGAGAGAATGTAGAGAGAGGGGGAGAGTGAACTTTCAAGAAAGATAATTTGATTAATGGTGAAAGTTACAATTGGTGATTACACATGGTCCTTATATACCTATCACTAATTGTCTAGATTAGTCCTAATTGCATAACCAAACTAATATGCAATGTTACATAACTAGTCCCTAGACTATTGATTACAACTAAATATGACCCAACAATCTCGCCCTTTGTTACAATAGTTTTGAGCTTAAATGATGTAATTAGCCTTAATTAGACTAGTTTAAGTGTGTTTAGAGGTTAGGGTATAAATACCCCTTGTGATGACTAATGATGTAAGCTTTTCCCACACTTAATAGAATTACACTTTTGAAAGCTCTCTTCTTCCCTCCATTCTCTCTCAACTACACACATTAAAACACCAAGAACACACACACTTGATCTTCAAACTTTGATCAAATCACCATGAATTAGCTTGAATTCAATCACATTAGATCTCTCATGAACACATTAATAAATTACTTTAAAGGCTTAAAAACACGTTTCTACTTTTCAACTAACTTAAAGAATAAGAATATGAAACCTTTTTTGTACCTGGGAAAATACATATTCGCTACCAAACTAGGTGGGTATAAACATAGTTATAGGTTCTCTTCTTTATACATATCTAGAATACTTAGCGGAAATGGCTTCAATATATACTCGTACTAGCTTCATAAGCCGCCTGATGGGCGGGTATGCTTCAAAATTTAGTATGTAGAAAAATATCAATAAAGATTAATAATTTTAAAAATGACATAATAATGCTGTAGCTGTAATGATGAATTGGTAGAAAAATCGATACATGAACAGATGTTACATAAAGTTTACAAACGAAATAAGGCTTCTTTGTATCAACCAAAAATTTTACAGACAAAATTTTGTATCAAATTAATCACAATAATGGTTTGGCCAATTAGGGTTACACGTGAAGGTTATGAATAAATCAGGATAACCGTAAAATTTACAAATCGTCATGGCGTCTAAATAGTTCTGCATCATATACCTTGGACTTCCGGTAAATGACGACGGTAGCACGTAAGCCCTGTTAACAATCGCCTACCACCGAGTATCATGGAGGACTGATTTCTCCTGTCTTGCAATCTGTAAGCGAACCACTCCCTCATTGATACTTCTTACCATTTGGGATTATTACTCGATAGGCCAACTCCACCTAAAAAAATCATAAAAATCCCATAAATTCTCTAAAATTCTGAAATAACAGTTCCAATCAGCTCCAGAATTTTCAAGATGATCTGCCCACTGGAACCGAATCTGCCCTTCTGCTGCCTTTTTAAACCAAAAATATGCACCAGACAGCAACAACAGCAGAAAAAATCATAAAAATCCCAGAAACTCCAGAAAAATGGGAATTTATGCAACTAAGGCCCACAAAAAAAATCAGCTTCAAAAATCCACCCCACCTGTCTAAAACTGACCAAACAGTAAAAAAAAACCCATTCGGCCCGTTTTCAAGAAAAAATTCAGAAAAATCCCAAAAAAAATCTGAAAAAATGGGAAATCATAATCTTAAGTCTTCCACAAAAAATCAGCTTAATCCAAGCAACCAAACTGCCAAAGACTGTCAAAATAGTCCATTTTGACCCAATATTTTTCAAGTAAATTAAATGAGAATTTTCACAACATTTTCATAATAAAACCTCATCATTTCATTGTCTCGAGTTCAATTTGAAAGGCATCTTGCCTATTAATGAACCAGATTCATGCAAATTATATGTGTGTAACTTCATGAATCATCTTCATTTGTAAATGAATCATATCATGCAAATTACATCATAAAGTCGCCCAAAGTTGATTTTTAATGCATAAAACCTCATCATTTAATTTATTTAAAAAATAGATTAAAACTGATATAATATGATTTGTGTAATCAAATTTAATACTCTAATTATTCATTTAAAAAGTTACCTATTTGACAAAAGACGTTTCGGGTAGCTACAACTTACATAAACGGTCAAAATTCAAATTCATATTTATCTTGAAACGGTCAAATGTACCCGAACACACCAAAATGGTAGCTACAACTTACATAAACTGTTTCTAAAAAACTACATATACCATAAACCTAAACAATAACATTTGTTTGTTTTGCCAGCTTATCATCACCACGACCACCAATTGCAGCAGTATTAACCTGTTTAGACAAATACGCTTCATAAATCTCCACAACAACCCGAGGATCTTTCTCCACAAGCTCCACATATTCTTCACATTTACTCAACTTATCCATATTATCTAAAATCAACAACAATGCAGCATCAAGTAACGTTTTTGCATTATGTTGATGAGCAAATGAGTAGCTCATGAGTGAAGTTTCCCAATTAAGTTTTGAAATCAGGAATTTTTCGCAGTACGTTTTGAGATGCTTTATTTCGTATTTATCGGCTAAAATCAAAAGATTGCAGGCCATTTCATCATCAAGAGATGCTTCAGCTGTGTAAAGATAGTTGACAAATGCACGCAAGGTGTCATATGATACATCGCTTAGTTTGATGGTCCCACTTAAGCTTTCTTCCATTTCGGTTTCCAGCATTGCTCTGAAAACTGGCGAACGGCTTGCATGTTCATTCAAATTTCAAATAAATTTATTTAAGAATAAAATTAACGCCCGATGGGCCCGCCCGAATGGGCGGGCATGCTTTGAGATATAAATTCAAGCATGAGAAACTAATTATATGAATGTTTTTTTATTTATTTAATTAATTATCTTTAATGGGAATTATATTAAAGCATGCACCTTTGCTTTAGGCATTCCTCCCAATGCCAGAATAGTAGTAGAGAGTTGCCATCTTTTGAATCAGGAAGGTGATTCAGAGGTTGTTGAAAAAGTGTCTTCAACTTACGATCAGGTAATAAACTGGTAAAAAAAATAACAAAATCGGTTAGTGAAAACATAAATTTTAAACTTAGAAAAATAATATTTACGCATACATAATCCCTATAATTAACGAAAATACTTATTTAAACGGAACCTTGATATAAATATTCCTTTCAGTGCTTCAAAACCTGTAAAAGCATAACGCTTGCCAACTTTTGATGTCACCATACCTGCAATTCATATTCACCAAGATCAAAACCCTAAACATTAATCAGATTCCATTAACAAAATGCATAAACAGCTTGTAAAAATGTACCTAAAAGTGCATCAATTGACTTGATATTGGCAATTGGATTGTCACCAACCAAAACCAAAAATGCAGACACTTTATCAGTCACAGTTCCTGACCTCTGAGTAGCTAAAACCATCTTAATATCTCCACTCTGACCTCTAGACTGTTCATAATCATGCACATATTGAGCCAACAATCTCTCTGCAAGCTCCTTCTTCTCCACCAGATTCTTCCACTCATTAACGTTCTTAAATTCAGCTTTTTTTTCTATCCGCGCCTTTTCCGATCAATTTCTCTTCCAGCTCGGCGGCGTCGTCGTACCAAACGCCTAAGGAATTCGCCTTAATTAACGGAAGCTTTGGAAGATGCTTGAATTTATCGAACATTTTTGAATTGTCGACGGTGAAGTGCGGTTGAACCCTAGGCTTCGGCTGAGGCTTATCGGTCTCTGATTTGTTGCTGTTTTTGAATTTGTCGTTGTTCTTGTCGATTTTAGGTTTTTCATTGTTGGAGTTGATTTTAGGGTTTTTGTTGAGCGGGGTGCGTTTACGGAAATCAGAGTCGTTGAAGCCGGATGAAGGGAGTGATGAAGAGAGACCGAGTGAAGATGCAAAATTGGCGACTTCTGATTGGAGGTCGGCATCGTTGTCTTTGGATGGTGTTGGTGTTGGTGGAGATTTCTTCTTTTGCTTTGAGATCGCCATTTTTTCAGGCCAGCTGAGGAAGAAGGCAGTGGCAGCACTAACCCTTTGCACAGGTGGACCAATGACGGAATTACAGATGGCATTAACGTCCAATAAAAATCGTTCGTTGTGGTGAGGTGGCATGCATTTATCATATGTAGCCTCATATATAGGGTAGGATATAATATAGATTAAATTACAAGAATAGTCCTTGAGATTATATTTAATTTCATTTATTGCTCTTTACTTCAAAAATTACATTGTTAGTATTAGTTGAGAAATCTTTTACACTTATAATCCTTTAATTTAACATTCGTTAATTTTTTATGTTAAAAAATTTACAATGTTAGTCTTTTTCTGTTAAAATATTTAACGGATGTTAAACTAAAAAACTATAGATGCAAAATATTTAGAAAAAAGCAACTATTGATATAATTTTTTTAAAGTAAGTATCATATGTAAAATTTAAAGTAAACCTCAAGCACTTATATACAGTTTACTCGATCATAAATTTAACTTTGAATATGAAAGATTGTTCTATAAGCAGATAACCCTCAACCCCCGGCCTGACGTTAAATTGTTTTGTTGCATTTGGAGGTGTATCGCCATGTCAGGTTGGCAATTGCCTGTCACCTTCTTACCAAATAGATAGTACTCGATACTCATACACATAGCCTACAGTGTTTTTATTTTTTAATTTTATAGTATATAGCAATCTTATTAAATTAATATAGTACTAGTACTTATTATTTCTTCCTTTTAAATACATATATGGCCCAAATAATTTAAAAGTATTTGTCAACTCTCTATATTAAATAATTTAGTACAATATGGAAACCTTTAGCCGAGAAAGCTATTTTACATCGGTAATGAACAAAGTTATTGCATATTCAAATTCATGCAATATATGATGGACATGGAATTATGGATGACATAGCTTAAGACAAGTAATATTCATGTGTCAAAATAAGTAGACCTTCTAGCTTCATGTTAGTCTACTTATCTATAAAAAAAAAGCGATTTTTTTCAATCCAAATCTCTTGTTAGTCTACTTATCTATATAAAAGAGTTAAATTAATCAATCAAAATCTCTTGTTAGTGTACTTATCTATATAAAAGAGATTTTTTTCTTTTTCAAAATGTGCATATGGAAGAAATTCGAATTCAAGTTTATATATTATAAAATATCATTCGTTAACCAATAAATTAAAATACGACATGTATTAATTATCGCTTATATATTATGTATTTTAGGTCGCTAAAACAAAATAAATTGAATCAATTCATAAAAACATCATATTAATTGGAAAATTTTCAAGGTGGTCTATCATGTCCACCGGGCCCTTAGTTCTTTGACTTTCAAAGTTTTGTACGTATTAAATAACAAGATATTATATATGCAGTATTGGTTCTTGCAAGGTTTTGCTTTCGGAAATTTACCAAATTTAATATTAGACTAGCGTTTGATACCAACAACTTTTAACATGGAAACTGTGAAAATGTTGATGTGGCATTTTTTTTTTTTTTTTTTGTCTTTTTCCACTTCCACCGTGTCAAATATGAGTATTGAAAAACTATCGAATATCTAGAAATATAACACAAGATCTACCCGCTAAATTAAAATTCATTACATAATGGGTATGTATTCCATTTGTTTCAATCAAGACTAACCTTTTCAAACGAGAATTTCTTTGACCTCATAAGTCATAACTGTTAGGACCATTATTGTAATAGGTTTTGACATTTAATCCCGTTAACTAACACTTGTAGTGTTAAGTGGTGATGAGTATATAATGTTGTATGTTTGACTTTGGATGTAAGCTTTCCCACACTTGAATAGAAACACACTTTGAAAGCTTTCCCTCCATCTCCATCTTCTCTCTCAACTACACACACTTTGAAAGCTTTCCCTCCATCTCCATCTTCTCTCTCAACTACACACACTTAATCTTCAAACTTTGATCAAATCACTATGGATTAGCTTCATTTCGATTGAATTAGATCTCTCAATAACCTTCCCCATTTAAAAGAAAGAAATATGATATTATATTTTGAAAAGCACAATAACACTGATTCAATCCATACTTTGGTGTTGATGATGATTTTAGGAAGAAAAGAGATGATGGAGATTAGGGTTTTAGAGAGAGAAAGTTAGAGAGATGGTAGAGAGAACAATTGCTGGAAATGAGAATTTGATTAATGGCAAAAGTTACAATTAGTGATTACACATGGTCCTTATATACCTATCACTAATTGTCTAGATTAGTCCTAATTGCATAACCAAACTAATATGCAATGTTACATAACTAGTCCCTAGACTATTGATTACAATTAAATATGACCCAACAATCTCCCCCTTTGTAACAATAGTCTGGGAAGCGTATCTTCGAAGTCTTCATCTTTAGCTAAAGCTGCACCTGGAAGATATTTCGTTGAATGATGATGTATCAGGATCAGCTTGAGCTTTGTTAATCTGTGAAAACTAATACTTCTTGTAGCTTTTCAACCACAAGAAGTATTTTGAAGACTTTACTTTGAAGATACATATAGATCGACTAAAAATAAGACCCACATTAATAGAGAGATTAGCAGCGGAAGTCTTTTCTTAAAGTTTGTGGCTTTATGTCGATCTATGATGCTTGATAATTGTTGTTGAGGTAACATGTTTATAACGGTTATGCTCCCCCTCAAACAAACAATTATTATGTTGGCCAATTACCCTTTTCTCACGTAAAAGTTCTGGTAATGAAATATCAGTTGGGAAGGATTTGTCTGAGATTTCAATTATTGGGGAATTTTGTTTTTGGATTTTTGTGGTAGAGGTTTCATTAGGACAGGATAATGATGTTTTGAGGTTTGTAAAGAATGATTTGAACGGTTAAGGTTTGGATAGATGTGGTTGAGATTTTTTAGAAAGAATGATTTGAACGGTTAAGCTTTTAGATGTGAGTTGGTTGAGGTTTTGGAGAGAGATTATGTTGATGATTCGGTTTTGTTCTTCTTCACTTGTTTTTCTATCTAGTACACTGATTATCATTTTCTCTTTCTCTTAATCACTTGATCTAAAACGTTTCTGATTTTGCAGTTATTTGTACATGTGTTATGAAGTTTCTTCAATTGAAAAGCACAATAACAATTAATAGAGAGATTAGCAGCGTCAATAATCACGTGAAGTCATAAATAGATGCAATCTTTACTGAGAAACTTCAGTAAAGAGATCGTTTACGGATATGACGAACACGATGGTTAAAGTCATTGTTAATCAAATATTTGAAATTTAAAAGAGATTAATTTGTTGTGTTATATCAAAGATCAGTGAAGTATACCACTTACAAAGATACAATCTTCTCTGAACGTGTGCAAAGAAGAGATCGACGGATATACAAAGATCAAGGATCTAACAGTGCATTAAAAATGATTTTCCGTGTGTGAGAATATGAGTAAGTCAGAATTGAATCTGAACATTTTGGAGAAAATGAAAAATGAATTCTCCATTGATCGTTTAAGTATGAAAATCGTTTGAAAAATAGTAAGAACAATCAATCCAAGATGGTGTTAAAAACAGATGCAATCAGTACTGATTGAAATCAGTAAAGAGATCGACGAATTTAACAGCAAATTGTGTTCAATGTTGCAAACAAGTCATAAAAAAATGAAAATTTTAAGTGCAAAATCAGAGTTTTGAGAAATTGAGACACAACGCAAGAGACGAAAATCTGTCATAAACAGATGCAATCTTTACTAATCGAAATTAGTAAAAAGATCGTTTACGAATATGACAAAAATTTGTATCCTACGTTGTGAACACATCATTGTGAGCACAAAGTGAGATAAAAATTTTGGAATGTTGAGTATCACTGATTAATAAAGAATTTATGAGAATGTGATGTCAACAACTCAATATGAAAAATTTGATTTACAATTGAAAAGAAATTAACAATGAAGGAACACAAAGGTAGCAATGAGAAATAAGAGAATTTGCAATAAACAGATGCAATCAGTACCAACCTAGACTGGTAAAGAGATCGTTTACGAATATTGCAAAAGCTAATACTCAACATTGATAACCTTGTGTGATTGTAAATATGTAAGAGGTTGAAAAAATTGTTTGAGGAAAAAAAATTTATTATCAAGATAGAATAAGAAAATTTGTAATAAACAGATGCAATCAGTACCAATTGAGATTGGTAATGAGATCGTTTACGGATATTACAAAAATTTATACTCCATACTGAAATTTAAAAAAAATTTGAAAGGAGCATCGAAATAGAATGTAGCGATTATAAAAGAATGCTCCCCCTCGACAGTTGTTTTTCAAAAATCATAAAGCAGTTATGCTCCCCATTGACATAAGAATATCTATTTTCTCCCCCTTGACAAGTGAATATAGAAATTCTCCCCCTCAACCAATTATGATATTTAAAGAACGGGTTTCAAGCCGAAGTACTTGAAAGCCATTTCTTTGAAGCTCGGGTCATACACTGAAGTGTGCATAAGCCATTCTGTTGTGGCGCGAGTTATACACTGATGTGTGTATAAGTCATCTCTGAACTCCAAACACCTTGCTGGTTATTCTACATAAAACAATTAAAACATGTTTGGTACCCAATTATCTATGGGTCCTATACGATTAGTGACAGATGTTTTATGTAGAATTGTTTTATGATCAATTTAGAGCTTTGGAGAACTGCAAGGAGGCAGTTCAGATGTCGTGGATTTGACGACCCATTTTAAAGATTTTTCAGAGGATTGGATAATCCAATGAGATTTTTCATTTTTAATCCAAGTGTATTTCACAAATGTTGAAGATTTGGTCGTTGTTTTGTTGTCGCTGTTTGAGGAACCTGAAGACTTTGGCTTAGGTGCGGAAGATCCTCGAGAAACTTTGCGACGAGAAGACGAGTGTTTATCAGAGATTGGTGGGGTTTGGAAGAACTCTTCGCCTTTTTGGAAGCATGTGAAGATGAACCTTTTTTATTTGGTTTGTGTGGATGAGAGACAGATTTCTTGCATGGTTGTGGAAAACATGTTTTGCATGATTTTATAATTTTACCAGATTTATGGAAAACATTGATTTTTAAACCACATGGAGCATTTAGCTTAACAAAAAATCGATCATCATTCTGAGAAATTTGTTTATTTGTAGATTTATCTCTCAATATCTTTTTACCAAGTTTTTCAGATTTGACACACACATTACCAAAATCAGGTGAGTAATTTACAGGACGATAAACAGAAGCATCATACACAGTTCCAAATGCAAGTGCCGGAGATTTAAATTTTTTGGAGTTGTTATTGTTAATTTTAACAGTGGAAGAAGAAACTGAAGACGTATATGGTCTAGACTTCTTAAGCTCGCAAGGCTTCTTAGGCGTGCTAGACTTAGACGAACTCGGCTTCTTAGACCGCACATCTCCTTTGACTCCATTGGGCTTGGGCTCCTTGCTCTGAGGCTCTAAAGTACTAATGGAAGCATTTAGGACAGGTGAATTAGAGTTTCTCCTCAAGCTGATTGGAACTGGGTTTGTTGGTGCTGGTCCTAATAAAGAGGCTTTAGAACTTTGAGAAACAATATTGTTCGTTTTAGCTTTTAATTCTAAAATGGTGTCCTCTAAATTATGTATCTTTGTTTGAAGATTTTCCTTTTCTTTGTCAAATGCTTTTTGGGTTTCATCAATTTCAGATTCAAGTTGGACGATTTTCTTTTCTAAAATTAATGGTGGAACATAAAGCTTTGGTTCAATTGTTTGTTTTAAAACTTCATTTTTAGAGATGGAAAATTCTTCTGGAGTGACAATCGGGAAGTACTCATTGTTTTCAAATTTTGCTTTATTCTTTTCATATGTATAGTTCAATTCAGAATAGTTAAAGCTGATTTGAGCGTGTTCCTTCTTTTCTCTGTTGAACTTCTCGATTTCTGCTTCCTCGTCCGGCATATGAAGAAAGCTTTGCCATATTCCCAAGTTCATGTAATCATAATTGTATAGTGTGGGAACAACATCAGCAGCTTTTTCCAGAGGACGGGAGTTCTCAGCGCCGAGACCTACTTTTGATTTGAAAGATCTGAACTCTTTTGGCTGATTTAATTTTATCGTTTGTTCAGTGTGGCCAGCTTTCACAATCGTCTGCTCTAGTTTAGAGATGTGTTCTTCAGCATTTTCTTTCTTGACAGTAAGACTTTGTATGGTTGCTGATTGTTCATCGATTTCCTTTTTAAAATTGTTTGTAATGTTTGTGATTTGTTCATTTAGTTTTTGAATTTCGGTATCAGTTGTCTTCAACTTATCTTGGTAGTCTTTCATCTTTATATCAGCCGACTTCATCCATGTTTGCTCTCGACTGAGTTGGATAGCTAAGTCATTTATCAGTTGCTTGGAGTCGTCTTTGTCATTTGAGACCGTCTTCATCGTTTTGAGGTTTGATATTTCAAGATTTTTTGTATTAATTATGTGATTTAGACGATTTACTTCACTGGTGTGAGCAGCATGAAATGTTGACAACTGTTGTTGTAACTCTTGTGTTTTTTGATTTGAATTATTAATTTGATTTACTTGAGGAACAAGAGTTTCAAGTTGGCGACGAAAGGTTAAATTTTCTGCCTTTAATTTTGAGATTTGTGCATTTGATTCATTAGTTGTGTTTACTTGTTGTTGTAAACTTTCTTGTAATTCAGAAATCTTAAATTGAAAAGAAGATTTTGACGTAGACAACTGATTTTGTAATTCCTTGTTTATTTGTTTTAATTGAAGAGAACATTGACTTAAATCATTTAAAAGTTGTGCTTTTTCAGATTCTAAAACAGTAATTTGTTTCGTCAACTGAGATTTCTCATCAATTTTAAGTAAAAGTTTTTTATTAAACAAGGAATTCTCTGATTTATCAGTGTCTGAGTCAGATAGAAAAGAGTCAAAAGAAGAAGAGTGTACCTCATTTTCATCATTTTGTGGAACAACCAGATCATACCTCAGTTCAGTGGGATTATCAGAATTTGATGAAAAAGTACTGATTATCTCAATTTCCTTGTTGGCTTCTTCATTGAAATTTATTTGTTTTGCTATTTGTTCTTCATCTTCAGCTAACACTTTCTTAATCTCCATTTGTTTATAATATTTGCTAGCTTTTATCGCATTGGCAAGACCTTTATCCATATTTTTGCAATTAGGGGTAAAATTCTTTGAGTTTAACAATGTGAAAATCTTCTTTTAAAAACCTAAAAAAAATAGGTGTAAGAATTAAAAATGTTAAAGTTCTCGAGTTTTAAAAAGTTACTGTATTTGTTTGATTTGATGATGAAAATTTAGATGATTTAATAAATTGGCTTAGATGAAAATTTATTTGGGCAGAATTTTAGCATGGGTTGAAAATAGAGTTTGGGTTGAGATAAAACGTGAGCCAAAATTAGTTAAGGGCTAAAATAAGTTTTGGGCCAAAACTAATTTGTACGCAGTAGCAAACACGAAGCAGAGATCGAAGTCAAGCAGAGATCGAAGTCGAGCATCGTTCTAGTTGAGATCGACAGAGACGAGTCGGAATTGATTTTGAAATCAAGTAAATCGGAATTGAAGAGGTTTAGATCGATTATGATTTTGATTTTCGATTTATTGAAGCCGAACACTTTGATGTTGATTGGAGCCGAACTGTTTTCTGAAACCAATTGAAGATGTTGAGATCGAGATGATTGTTGTCGAAATTAAGATTAAACAGAAAGCTGAGATCGAAATTAGTATTCTGAATTGTCGAGATCAATTGAAGGTTTAAAGCTGTACTAGTTGTTTTCAATTGAAAACAAATTGATATTGTCGACTTCTTCAAAAAGGCCGAACTCTTCAATTAGCCGAAGCCGAACACAACTGCCGAGCCGAAGACTTTGAAATCAATTTTCGAATTTCAAATCAATTGCTGAGTTTTCAGATTAATACGTTTGTGATTAATCGATTTTGAGATAATCGATTTTCAGATTAATTGAATTCAGATTAATCGATTTTTTTTTTGAGATAATCGATTCAATAGCTGGATTGATTGAACTGGTTAAGCAGTTGTTTCAATTTGAATCTGAATCAAATAAGAACCCTGTTGATTTCAAGCTAATAGGAATCGATTTTGATCACTGGTTGAGAAAACAGGCCGAACTAGGTGCCGAACAATGAAGAATAACAGGCCGAACTTGATATAACAGACTTGGGCCGAAGTTCGTTGTGGGCCGAAGTAGTAAGGTAATTCGGGCCGAACTTGATATGCCGAACTACAAATAGGCCGAACTTCGGGCCGAGCATATGAAGATGCCGAACTTGTTCATCTTGACGTATGAACGCTCGAACAAACACTTCACCAATTCAATCCGATTATGCTCAATTCTCAACGGATTTCAATGATTCTTTTTGCTAAATGCTCTAAATCAAATTTCTAACACTTTGATTCGATCAATTTCTTCAATCCATTACACAAAAGCTTCGAATCTTCGATTTTCAGTAAGTTTTTGAACTTTTCACTTTTTCTCTAAAATCATCAAATTGAAGTGATCTGTTAACGGAATGGATCGATTTTTGATTCTATTATGCTTAGAAACACTGGAGAAACACTAATCCATGATCAAATCTTCGATTTGGACAAAAAAATTACAACATTTAATTTCACATGAACGAACTTCAACTTTTTCTTCAAAAACCTTGAAAAACCCACTGATTCTTCTGATTTTTAACACCAATTGATGGATTTGGATCGTTTTCAAGATGAAATTATGCTCTGATACCAATTGAAAAGCACAATAACACTGATTCAATCCATACTTTGGTGTTGATGATGATTTTAGGAAGAAAAGAGATGATGGAGATTAGGGTTTTAGAGAGAGAAAGTTAGAGAGATGGTAGAGAGAACAATTGCTGGAAATGAGAATTTGATTAATGGAAAAAGTTACAATTAGTGATTACACATGGTCCTTATATACCTATCACTAATTGTCTAGATTAGTCCTAATTGCATAACCAAACTAATATGCAATGTTACATAACTAGTCCCTAGACTATTGATTACAATTAAATATGACCCAACATATTTTACTAGATATTATCAATCATTTGATCAATAAAAGATAATTAGTAGATTATAAATATCAATCATCTTATGAGTACGAGTATAAAATAAATATTTAGCATAAAATAATATAATTTTGAAACGAGTGAATTTGTATTTGAAGAATTATATGTCATATGTGGATAAGGACCCAGTCATTGAGTCGCTTTGGGTCGTGAGAGTGACACTTGCAAATTAGCAATATGTCATAATATATATTCACTAAGTTCTCTTCACCCGCGTTGGTTACTTCCTCCAACATATCTTTCTCGAACATTAGAAGAGCTGATCCACAAATCCTTCCAAAAGTTTTGAGCATCCATCAACATGCTTGTACCTAAAACAATCAAACTTTTATCTTCTAAAATTTAATAAATATTGTTAGGTCACATTCTAGAGTATTGTAATAGTCTAGGGATGTAATGTGACAGTTTATTGTAATCAATAGTCTAGGGTAGTTTATGTAATTAGTCAATACTAGGCCTAGGTATAAATACCTAGGTGTAACCTAGTATTGACCTAACCTTGCCGCTTATTGAAATTGAATGTACGTTTTGTGCAAGTATTCTCTCAATCTTGTTCTTCCAATTCACCTTGTTATTGCTTAATCTGTTGTTTAATCGTTACATACGGATCCACAAATATAATTATTAATCTAAATATGTATTCAAGGTATAGTCATTAACTTTTATGTAGTCTAAAGAGATAAATCTCAATCATTGATCAATTATAATTAATGATTAATCACATCTTTATATTATATATAATAAACAAAAGGTTTAAAGCCACATGACAACTCCTAAAGCCACATGGCAATTCCAAAAGCCACATGGCATATATAAAGCCACATAGGTCATAACAATCTTTTATGCACACCGTACAAGTTCTAATAGAATTTAACAAAATTGATTTTCACACCATGTTCTCTTTCTTCACATGGGTTTTCACTTTTCACAATCTCAATCCTTCGTCATCTCAATCCTTCGTCACAATCATTTTTTTTTCTACTGTTTTAAAGCCTTGCATCATTTTACACCATCAGCCGATCACCTTTAACAATCAATCTTATTAATGATTTCCGTTTATCATCGCTTTCATCTCCCGATCGTGAAAAACCCTAAATCGCCTTCAAACTTGTGTTCTTTCCCAATGGTAAACCATGTTGCGCTCCCCAGATTCACAATCGCCCTTAAACCCATTTCATTTCACATGTCAACCTTCAACCTTAGACACTCTCTACAGACTTTCACGTGCCTTTCTCTTCTGGTTGTCTGGTATGTTGTCTACTTCACACAATTGAATCAGTGTTTCCTTATATTGTATTTTATGTGTTCAAAGATTGTTGATTTTAGGGATTTATCAGTTTTCAGATTTTAGGTAAATTTAATTAAATTTTAACTTTCAACAAAAACGATCCATTGTCCACCAGGTGTTTGATAAAATGCTCAATTCAATAGCATAGTTTTTCCTTGAATTGAGCCAATTTATATATTTTTCCACCAGGTGTTCCATATATTGTAGTTTATGTGTTCATGATAAAGCATATTTTTTTAATTTGTAGTTTTGCAGATGTAAGTTGAAGCCAATTTATATATTTTTTACAAGTAATGATAGTCATTTTTTTAGTATATGCTCGAAGGATTCTTACTTAAACGAATAACAATTTTTTATGAGGGTGTCTTAAATGGTAGCAATATCCATGTTTCCATTATGCTTTCTAGAGATTGAAGAAGTAATTGTTATTGATTATCAAAGTTTTATGTAATTGAGAGAATTCAATTATATGTTTTATGACTGACGATTGATTTTTATGTTATTTTTTTTTTTCCTTTTTAGCTTTGGCTAAGCTTCTTCACAATCCTTTGGATGAGGTATTAAACTCTGTTCCATGATATTCTCATGAATTTTATTTGATCACCGTTGATACTAATGTTAATGTAGGCGTACTAAATAACGAAAAATATGGTTGTAAGATGTTGTTGGTTGAAGGTATATCACTTAATTTTACAATACATACATAATTTGTGATTAAAATAATATATCACTAATACTTTTTTATATTTGATGATAGATAATGGTGGTGTAATAACTCCTGATAAAATGATGAGGTGAATGATGGGGTGTATGTCCATTGGGTACTCGGTAAAAAGCAACCTGGCCAACACTATCGATCAATGTGAGTAATTTTTTCAAGCACAAATATAGATTATAACTTCCCATAAAATTTATAATTGTATTGTTATTCCAGTATCTCGGGTACGAACTATGAACCATTAGGGTAGTCTTAGATAGCGTACAATTCATATAGATTCTTTTATGTTAAAGGTTGGGGATAAATTATAACTGTTATTGTTTTTCAACAATAACTGTCTAATATTTGTAAAAATAACTTATTAAGTAGATGGTAAGATGGGCGGGTTGAGTAACGGGTCTGGTTTTCGTACGGGTCAAAATCATGCTGAGGAATTTGCAATGGCAGTTGCTGAAGTACTCGAGTGTAAATGAGTTCATAAATCAAGAAAAAAACAGATGTGCAAGAAGTTAATACTTTAAATGATGCAGCATTGTAAATTGATTATATCGGGTAGAGTTGACCTTTTGAGAATTCCGGTCAAAGATGGTTCTGAGTTGGTCAGAACACAACGATTCATTCTGCCATGATTTATGTTCAGTAATTTAAAACTCCCCTATTAAACTTTTGTAATTTTATCATAAATTTCTTTTTCAAATTAAGCATCATTTCGGGTTACCCTGAATTTGCGGATTTGGTTAAGTCAGTCCTTAACCTGTATGATTCTAAATTCATCTGATGGGAAATTTTGAATATTTTTTTATATTGTATGCCCTTTTTACATATTTTAAAATATATACTCCCCCCGTCCCACAAAAAACTTCTCATTTGACTTGGGCACATGTTTTTAGTAGATAGTTGGTGGTGGTGTGTTTGGTAATAAAATGAGATAATATTAATCTATTAAGTGGGTCCCTCCAATTCTCATATGGGAAGTTTTTTGTGGGACAAAATTTTTAGGTGAAATGGGAAGTTTTTTGTGGGATGGAGGGAGTATTAAATATTATGATCTCAATGTTATTTTGTAGGTGAGAACTTTGTTGCATTACATGATCATATGATGTTACATCATTTGGGTATGTGCAGATTCTATGAGAATCAAAATGGTCTCATTAGTCTTCCATATGAAAAATATCTTTAAAGATCCGGTAATCAGATTAGGCAAGCCAAAATATCTCAAACACCAAAGGTGGTAAAAACAGAGACACTCAAAGTCAATGGTGTTTAGGATAGAATCATACAAGGTAGTATGCTTATTTTTCTAATACTTTTGGCAATTGAATGGGTTTGAGCATGACCCAAGAAAGATTTCATACGTAAAGGGGCCAAAGATGTTGTCTACAAAGAGATGTTTTCTAATTAATTTTTGTCTGAATTTATAAATTGTGTTGGATGTGTACTATTTTTGAGCTTGAGAGACTAGGGCACTTGCCACATATTTTTACGAGGTAATCATGCAGACTTCCTAATTATTTGCTGAGAAAGCCAATAGATATGACTATGTTTTCTTTTCAATTCGTTTGGAACTTATATTTAGGACACTAATTAGTTGCAAAAAGTTGGAAACTTTAAATAAAAATTGTATCATTTTAATCTGACCTGACCGGTTTAGACTCGGAAGATTTTATAAGCCACCCGTGATTTATCACGGGTTATAGGCTAGTATTTTATATATGATGGGGTATTTTGGTCATTTGAGGCTCACATAATTTTTTTAATTTTTATTTTATAATTATTTTATTTTTTATTTTATAATTATTTTATTTTTTATTCTTTTAATTATTTTTTATTTTATTTTATTTTACTTGTATCTTGCTTTGACACCTGAAGCTCCAGCGACTATACATGTTCAGCCACCCATTCTCGTTCAACAACCTTCATTAAGATTGTAACTTATTGTAATTGTCTTCAAAACTCTGTGTGGTATTGTTAAACACACACTGAACCTACTACGACCATCTGAATGGTTGATTACTTTCTAATTCCGCACGGGGATAATGGTAATTAATCTTTTCTAGTTCAGATAGTGTAGTGAGATGATGGGGCTATGAACATCAGAGTCCTAATTACACAACCTGGAACACTTATGGTTGTCTTCTAACTTTGTTTGTTTGTCTTTATAAAATTCGTAATAAGTTATGATTACTTTCAGTGACCAACAAAGAGTAAACCTAATAAAATATTAAAAAATAACAGATTGAAAGGCCCAAAAAATTGGATATATAACTTCGGATTTGAGCGACACCTTTAAATTGAAAAAAAAGTTTACTTGTTTAAAAAAAAGTTCAAGGCCGATTTTTAAAATTGTATCCAAAATTTTAAAATTGATTTAACCGGTACATACTCAGTACGTGGTTAGTATATGAAATGTTCAATAAATAACTTTTTTTAAACGGCACATAATCTACTCTTATTGTCAACGACGCTACTTGAACCCATGCCTTATAGGTCATTGGTAAAACATTACTCCTTTCACTATAACCACTAGAATACAAGCATTGGATTGGATTGTTCAATAAATAACTAAGATAAATTTTGAGCTATGTATCCTTGAAAAGCATAGAATCATATATTCAATCCATTTCATGGTGTTTGATGATGATTTTAGATGGAAAGTGAAGAGAGAGATTAGGGTTTTAGAGAGAGAAAGGTAGAGAGAAGATGAGAGAACAAATGCTGTGAAATTGAAATGTTAATTGTGCAAAAGTTGAAGAATTGAGCCTTACACTTTGGTATTTATACCATGGCTCAATTCTTGGTTAGTTAGGACCATTTTGGTAATAAAACCTAACATCTATACATTGTTACACTATTACCCCATAGACTAACTATTACAACATATCTAGTACCTAACAATCCTGATAAAGGATTTATTGATAGACAATATATGAATAGCAATATATTATGTAATACGTGCACGTACATTCCTACTTATTAAACGCTATATGCATAAACCCTAAATGGACGATGTTCAACATACGAATAATTATTTGGCTTTGACTAAGAAGAAAAAAAAAACTCATGGTATCTGATTAGATTTCACCATCAATAATCCATAATTGTTTTTGTTTGTTTCCTCTATTGTAATTTCTTTTTCTCCTTTCTAAAAGAGAAAGGGGGTCTATATCCTATATCTTATATGAAGGTACAACATCACTCCATTTTTCCCAGAAAAAAAATCTCTTCTTTTTTTGGATAGTGCCACTAGTTTACTTAATTATGCCCTAAAAGATGAAGATTTTGTGCCCTACTTAAACAATGAAGACGAAAAGATCAAGATTTGTGGCTCTAAAGAAGATGCATATGTATAATATAATGCATACATATTAATCTTTTTTAAGGAAAAGGGTGTTTTGATCTTTAATCTTTTGTTGAAAAGGTTTAAACATTTTTTGATTTGAAATTTGGGTTTTCTAAATATGTTTAGTTCTTCAAACCCTTTTCCTTCATCCACCCATGGATTCCCTCCTTCTGGTATGTTTTTCAGTCAAGAAAAAGATGCTGTTTATTTCAACCACCACCCATTTATGACCGGAGATGCTTCTTATAATCATGGTCCACCACCCATTGAAGAATCAGAGTTATGTGTTACTCATAATAATAACAATCAAAATCATATGAATCATTCAGATTCGGTGATTTCTCCATCAAGAAAGAGAGTTGCAGCTTCGAAGAAAGATCGACATAGCAAGATCTTTACAGCTCAAGGTCCTCGAGATCGAAGGGTAAGATTGTCAATAGACATTTCAAGAAAGTTCTTTGGTCTTCAAGATTTGCTAGGTTTTGACAAAGCAAGCAAAACCCTTGATTGGCTCTTTACAAGATCCAAAAACGCTATCAAAGATTTGGTTGAAGAAATGAAACACACTTCATCTTCAACTCTTTCTAACCAATGTGAACAAGTTTTCATGGGGAAAGTAGATCATGTTGAAAAAAAGGGAAAAACGAAAAACTTAAGAATTGTTAATAGTAGTAGCAATATTAATGGTGGCAAAAAGAAGAAGAAAACAACACAAAAACAGAAATCTGGGTTTCATTTGATAAATTTTGCGGCTAGAAGTGAGTTACGAGCAGAGGCAAGAGCAAGAGCTAGAGAAAGAACAATTGAGAAATTGCGGATTAAAAAGCTTGATATTGACGCCAAGAATGTTGTTGGTGGTTGTGATTTCTGCTATCTTCAATCACAATGTAATCATGGAGTCAAAATTGGGGAATCATTTGTCCAACGATTTCCAAAACCATACTCTTTGCTGTATAATTCCCACCACAACGCAAAAAATTCAACCTAAGAACTGTTTTGATTCGTCAATTTAGATCCTTAATTAATCAAGAGGTACATTACTCAAATACACATTCATTTATATCATTTGCTAATAATTTGTTCATTTTAGTTTGATTTTTTATTTTGTTTAGTTGAAGGATTAAATCGTACTGGATATTATTATCTTGTTCTTGATCAGCAAGAATCCAATTAATTCGGTGCAAAATATATGGTCGATGCTGGAGCACGATACGGTAATTAAGGATGTAACTTGTAAGTCCATATATTGTTGTTTGTTAAATAATTAGTTAATAAATCCATTTGATTTTGATTTTTAATGGCTTCGAGTAATTGTAACGGTTCATGAAATCGAACTATCTAAATCTACATATATAAATTACGGAGTATAATATAACACGTGTGATATATTTTAAACAATTCTTTTATCCTTCATTTTTTACCCTCTTTTCGAAGGAATTTAGACACAAGCCTAATTATTCAAGTAATTTTTTTAAGAGTTTTGATAATGACGGACCGTCAATAGATATGAAGTTTGTACATCTAGGAACCACTTCCTCCTATGATAAAATGTACAACTTTTATGCACTTAGAGACAACCCTAAGGGCTGTCATTATCAAAACCCTTTTGTTAAACTGCGAATTGCATTAGAAACTTTAGCAAGAAGTTAGATAAAAAAACAAGAAAAAGTTACATATATCTTGGATTACTACATCAGTCTACCCAATCTAAGTTTACATTTTTTTCCCTACTATTGATTTAAAGAAAGGAGAAAGATTTTACAATGTCCTTAAGCAAATCTTTCCTAGGATTTATCTAAATCATATAACCGATTGTGATGTTCATGCTGATTTTATTACTTTTATTTGCAGCTAGTTTCTTAGCCATGTTAATTAGTACCCTAATTTGCTTCAATTTGCGTTCTGAAGATGCATAAGATATCCCTGACCCTAAGGTTCTCAAGTTAATTACTACCAATATCCTTAATCTGGAGCCCATATTTAACACTGGAATTTCTAACCAAGTACACTGATCAGATTAGGAATTTACTTGATTGCAACATTCATTCATCTCAACCCAGTAAAGTTTAATAAACTTAGCATCATATAAAGGCTAATGACATTCCTTGCTCTTAATTAAGAATGAATTTGGAACTTGAATTCGTAGAAATGATTTATGTTCGTATCAACATTACAACATATATTTATTGCAAAGTTCCGGAGAAGTCCCAGTTTGTACTTTTTCTCAAATCGGGTAAGCCCGAATCTTATTCAAAAAGACCGGTGCCGATACATGAAAGTGAAACTTTTGTCACACACCAATGCTCTATTGGTATTGGTTTGGAGGATGTTTGGGAATGCTTTTTAAACTGCTTATTTTGCGCTTTTTAAATACACATAATCAGTTAAGAGTATTAGAATTTGTTTTTTTACGGAAAAAAATTGTTTTATAAGCAATTCCATACACCCTACTTTCCTTTCTTTTTCTTCTTAGAATGTACTCTAAACTTAAGTTCTTGGGCAAAAACACTAGGCCAAAAAGAGGGCACAACGAACAATAAAAATAAAAAATTAGTACAAGCTAGCTAGAGCACATTTTTGGTTATATGCCCGTTTTCCATATAGATACATTGCATCCATCTTAGGTATCGTGAATTCTGTGTGAACATGTCAAGATATTGTCTCTCGTTACCGGACTTTTATTTCTCATCTGCTCAAGATTTTGTTTAGGTTTTTCGTAAGTAATTAGAACCCAAAATTAGGTCTTTATTGCTTATCCAAAATAAGTAATTAAACCATAATATTCTTAAATAAGTGGGGCCATGATGAACAGTAGAGCTTTTTCTTTGCCAGCATGCATTAATTACCATTACACCCTTTGAAAATTGAATCGCAGAACTTCTTCTGGGTATTAGGTACTGACACCAATTGATTCAATCTTTTTCTTGTTTTCTTTCTCTTTTTAGTTGTTAAAATGAGACCAATGATGTAGACATCATTCATCATAGTAAAATTACATTGTAAGCATGTTTCTCATGTCTGCATTAATTTATAAATTATTAATGTAAAACTATATACTAGCTAGAATGCTAGATTATCCATAAAATCTGAAACTTGATTTTATGGAATTTGCACATGTAATTCAATATTCATGTAAGTTGTTGGATATACAACGCTAAATTAAGATAGTAATCGTAATGCATAAAATGATCAAGAAATGAAACAATATAGAAAGAAAATTGGATGATTAAGATCAGTAAAAGACCCCAATGATATGATTAAATTCACTTGCCTGATCATGATAGGAAGAATTGAAAAGCCTAATATTTTCCTTCTGGGTCACCACCATTAATAATTGTCGACCATAAAATATGGGTCGGGTTCTTCATTTAAATGACCCGTATTCTTCTGTAAATACAGTGGCATTTACACATTACCAAGAAAGAACAGATAATACCTTGTGAGAGAAAAAGATTTAAGAACAGAAAACACCTTGAGAGAGAAAGAAGTGAAAAAGGTGATGGAATGAGGGGCATTAAAAGGTGTACGTACGTGTATATATACTAATTAATATTAAAACTAATATACACACACGCACTGCACGTACGACAGAAACACATACACACGCATAAAGGTGTGTATCTACAGATATGATCTTATTAAAATCTCATTAGCTTGGAAAATGTATCGATTTCAGATTGCTAGAACAAAAAATTTCATACCTTTAATTGTTCACCATGTTTTAGAGCTTGGTATGTGTTCATCAATGTGAATTTATTACTTTTCAGTTATCACCACTAAAATTTACCGTGTATATCAAAAGCACAATATGAATAAATATATACAACACCATAGACTATATGCTATCATGCTTGAAAAATTTAGGTGGCATATGAAAATATATTGGGTGGTGTAGAAATCCCATGAAAAAATGAGCTCTTTACAAGTCTGTTGGAAAATACAAGGGTATTTGCAAGTTGGCAAATTTCCTATTAGTCACAAAGAGTTGTGGAGTTTTGTCTTTTGTTGAGCCTTAATTGATAACCAATTATCTTTACTAGCTATATTAATCCAAGAGTTACAAGAGCATTGTTTTATTTTTCATAAAGAATATTAAACCAAGAGTTACAAAACTCTTGCTTAACTCTCCATAAAATGTATTGATGGCTTTGATGGCTCAACCCCTATATAAAGAACTTCTAGTTGTGAAGTTCAAGAACACATTTTTTAAGAAAAAACTCTCCACACTCTGGTTGTGCCTTGGTATTCTTCGTGTGTTTCCTAGTAGTAACTTTGTGTTAGCGGTAATTCTATTGCTGTAGAATCATACCGACAAACTGCATCAAATCCTGTGGTTCTACGTTGAGGCTGGCAGCAAATTACAGCGCGTATAAACCTTAACGGACAGGAATCACAATTCCGTGCGGTTCATTATTTCATCAAAATCAGGTTGGTTCATTCCATTTGGTTCTTTCTTATTTGTTGGGTTTGATATTGAATTATCAATATCAATTACGGTATTAATATCGTAAGTGTCTAATTATTTAATCACGGACTATATAAATTTTACAACAATCTTTAAGGTTTATATATGATATATATTATTGTGTATATATACACATATTTTCTTTATATATATATATATTTTGTGATCAATAAAATATTAGACAAATGGAAAATGAGACATTATGTAAATGTTTAATATATATATATATATATATATATATATATATATATATATATATATATATATATATATATATATATATATATATATATATATATATATATATATATATATTGATTAATTCTTTAAAAGAGATTATAATGGCTATTTAGTTTAAATTGTATGAGTTACATTTTTTTCTAATTATGGGTATTTAATAGACTTATTTTGTTATGACACATTTAAATATCTATTTTAATCTAATAGACACGTTAAAACAAAAGGTTTTTTCTAGTAAAAAAAATATATATATATAATCTCGTATAAAGTGGATGGTAGATTAATTATCATGCTTATGGTTGAAGCATTATAATTGAGTTAATTATTATATCTTGTATATAGATTATTTCAAGATACTTTTATGTTTGAAAAGTGTACTATTTGAAAAATCATGATTATACAAGTTAAATAATTTTAGTGTTAAACGGAATCTTTCCAGCTGTGTATTATTAAGCATTGTATTGAACCTATAAGTGGAATAAATTATCAATCATCCCCAAATAGGCTCACCTATTCATATTACAATGTCTAGGAAAGATATAGGCGGTTTTTCTGACTCCAAATGGGGGTGGTTCCGATACGCACTAGCGCTGTCTACCCTCACCGTCTTTCCTAGTTGTATTCGAATAGAGCTACCGAAAAGGGTTGACTAAATAATGTTTTCCTTGAATGTGGTTAAATACTTGGAGTTTCACAAATTTGAGGACTACTCTTTGGGTGTTTTGTTGAAACACTACCTTATTGAGAAGGAAAATCTCATAAGAGATCAAAAGAGTAAAGTCAAATTGAGTGTGTACCACGTGTTAGGTGGGAGCTCGGATTTTGCTTATGTAAAAGGAATTGCAAATGTTGTTGCAAATCTAACCCACTTGGGTGCAAGTGTGGGTCATGTAGGATTCTGGAGTTAACATTCATGTTTGTGGAAATCGTGATAGTTTCCAAATTTATGGTATGGTTCGAGAAGGAACTGTTGTGACATGTGTAGACCGCCATAGAGTACGTGTTCATGATATTGGCACGGTGGTGCTAACATTCTGAAATGGAATTATGGTTACCCTTCGAGAGTTCCTACATGTTCGTTGAATCTCCAAGGGATTTATATCAGAGAACAATTTTGACAAAAATGGTTACAAGTTGGTAATAAAAATGGTCATATTGTGTGACATGTGTAGACAAATGGTCATATTGTGTGACATGTTAACATTCATGTTTGTGGAAATCGTGATAGTTTCTAAATTTATGGTATGGTTCGAGAAGGAACTGTGGTGACATGTGTAGACCGCCATAGAGTACGTGTTCATGATATTGGCACGGTGGTGCTAACATTCTGAAATGGAATTATGGTTACCCTTCGAGAGTTCCTACATGTTCGTTGAATCTCCAAGGGATTTATATCGGAGAACAATTTTGACAAAAATGGTTACAAGTTGGTAATAAAAATGGTCATATTGTGTTCTCCAAAGATGGGTTACTTGGGGTCTAACCATCAACATGGGTGGAATGTATAAGCTTGATCTATGTGGTGATGGATAAGATAATGTTGTATCTATATCCAATGATTATGTGTTAAATGTTGATCTTTGTAATCGTGAGAATATGATATTGTCAGCGTTAGTGACAATATCGCTAGTGATGATGTAACTAAGTTTCGAATTAATGAAATAGTTTTTCAAATTATATTGCGTATTCAATTTCTTTGTGTCATAAAAGGTTAGTATTGATAAAAGTAAATAATAAAGATTTTATCAAAGTTTACAAAGAAACTTTTCAAGTGTCAAAAGAATCACATCATTACTAGAGTTGATCTATTCAGATATTTGTGAACTGAATGAAATACTCACACGTGGAGGTAAAAGTTACTTCATTCCAATTTGTGGTGACTATAGCCGCTATTTACATGTTGCATTCAAAAGATAAAGCTTTTAATGCATTCAAAATGTATAAGTGCAAGGTTGAAAACCAACATGACAAACACATTAACATTCTTCGCTTGTAAAGAGGCAGAGAATACTTTAATCATGAGTTTGATACATTCTGTGAAGAGAATGGTATCAAGCATGAAAGAATTTCACTATATACTCCCCAACCGAATGGATTAGCTGAAAGAGAGAGTTAAACCCTTATTGAAATCGTCAATTGTATGTTGAACCAATCGGGATTGCCACACAATCTGTGGGGGGAAGCTTTGTAAACTGCATGTTATGTGCACAACAGAATCACTAGTAGTGTGATTCCTTCTAGTCCATATGAGTTATGGAATGAAAGAAAACCTAACTTAGATTATCTAAGAGTATGGGGGTGTTTAGCTTATTATCTTACACCTGATCCTAAACATTTAGATTATCTAAGAATGTGGGGGTGTTTAACTTATTATCATACACCTGGTCCTAAACGATCCAAGATGGGAGCTCGAGCTATGAAGAGCATATTCATCGGGTATGCTCAGAATAGAAAGGTCTACCGATTGTTGGATAAAGAATCAGGTATCGTGTAGAATCCAGAGATGTGGAGTTCTTCGAGGATAAGTTAATAGGAGATGATGAAAACTCCAATCCCAGCTTTAATCATATTCTAGCACCCAGTACTTCTCGAGACATTATCTCATCTTCTTCTATTGTAGAAGAACCACATTCTTCTGTTGTAGAAGACCCAAAGAGAAGTACAAGGGTTAGAAGGGAAAATATTTTTGGAGATGTTTTCTTTCATACTTAGTTGAAGGATCTCAATCTAAGGTAACGAGAGAGGTCATTTTAACTATTAATTTAGATAATGATCCTAAGACTTTTACTGAAGCCATAACATTGCGAGATGCTCCGTTATGGAAGGATGTCATTAATGATGAAATGGATTCAATTATGGGAAACGGAACTTGGGAGTTAGCTAATCTTCGCAAGGGTATGAGACCCATAGAATCTAAATGCATCTTCAAGAGGAAGTATCATCCAGATGGATCAATATCTGTCTATAAAGCGAGAGTAGTCGCTAAAGGTTATAGACAAAGAGAAGGTATTGATTATTTCGATACATATGCAGCGCTTGCTAGAATTAGTTCTATTAGAACTCTTATAGCAATATTAGCATTGAAAGGATTGTACATTCATCAAATGGATGTGAAGACATCCTTTCGAATTGGATATCTCAAGGAGGAGATATACTTGGAGCAACATGAAGGTTTCACTGTACGGTTTGAAACAAGCTCCAAAACAGTGGCATGAGAGATTTGACACCACTGTATCTGCATTTTGTTTGAAGCATAATAGTGTTGATAGATGTATCAATACTAAATGCACAACTACGTAGTTATCTGTCTTTATGTTGATGATATGTTGATCATTGGCACTCACCTACAAGGTATACTTGATACGAAGGAATACTTATCCTCGAACTTTAAGATGAAAGATCTAAGGGAAGTGGATACCATTCTTGGTATTAAGGTCAAAAGGACAGATAGTCAAATTTCTCTAAGTCAATCTCATTACATAGAGAAAATATTGACAAAGTTTCAACACTTGAATATTAAGGAATTTAACACTCCTTTCGATTCTAGTGTAAAACTTGAAGTGAACTATGGTAGAGCAGTGGCTCAAGTAGAATATGCTAGTGCAAATTGGAAGCATGATGTATGCTACACACTGTACCAGACATGACATTGCTTTTGTTGTAAGCAAACTAAGTCAATATACTGTAAATCCTTGTACAGAGCACTGGAAGGCAGTAGGAAGAGTACTAGGATACCTAAAAAAGGACTAGTAATCTTGAATTGACTTACACGTCAAATTCTAGTATACTATAGTGGTATTCAGATGCCAGCTGGATTGATAACATGAGTGATTCTAAATCCATAAGTGGATGGATTTAAACACTAGCTGGTGGAATTATTTCTTGGGCGAGCAAGAAACAATCATGTATAGATCACTCAACGATGGAAGCTGAGCTTATTACTTTAGCCGCTGCAGGCAAAGAGGCAGAGTGGATTAGAGATCTACTCTTGGATATCCGTTTGTGGGATATTCCGATGCCTTCAATTCCCATGTACTGTGACAGTGAGGCCACACTGTCTAAAGTATATAATTCTGTATATAATGGGAAGTCGAGACACGTAGGTCTTCGACAGCATTCTGTGAGACAACTAATTGATAGTGGTACCATCAAAGTTGTTTAAGTCAAGACAACAAAGTACTTGACGGATCCGTTTATCAAACCTCTGACGAGAGATTTGGTTACATCTACCGCGAGAGTCATGGGTCTAAAACCAAACTAGAATTGTTAGTAATGGAAACCCAACTTGAACTTAGTGCTCCTATTTTCAAGTTTAATGGGTAACAACGAAATTACTAATGATAGAAGGTACTATCAATTGAGATAGATCCATGTGAGGTATGATAGTACGTCGTTGCCGAGAACGAGGATGAGTTAATACTCTTAACAAAATTTTGGAAACATCTAAGCAACGAAGATGTTGTAAACTTTTGCCTATCTGATCTAGAGGTGGTGCCGCCTCAAATGAAGACTTATGGTTTGTCTTCTAAAGGGTCATGAAAAGGATTTTAGCACATGGCCATATTAGTGTTCAGAGAGAACACAAAGATGACATATGTTGTGTGGGGGTAAACCGAGGAGGTTATTAAGGTTCTTGGTTTAAACCTATTAGGATACCATTGAATCAGTCTCTTCTTGTTTGCTCACATTAAACTTGGGTTTAATCTTCGTGACACCCAGGTGACAGCATCTGTCTGAGTGAAAGGAAACTTTCCAACTTGGTGGGGGATTGTTGGAAAATACAAGGGTATTTGCAAGTTGGCAAATTTCCTATTAGTCACAAAGAGTTGTGGAGTTTTGTCTTTTGTTGAGCCTTAATTGATAACCAATTATCTTTACTAGCTATATTAATCCAAGAGTTACAAGAGCATTGTTTTATTTTTCATAAAGAATATTAAACCAAGAGTTACAAAACTCTTGCTTAACTCTCCATAAAATGTATTGATGGCTTTGATGGCTCAACCCCTATATAAAGAACTTCTAGTTGTGAAGTTCAAGAACACATTTTTTAAGAAAAAACTCTCCACACTCTGGTTGTGCCTTGGTATTCTTCGTGTGTTTCCTAGTAGTAACTTTGTGTTAGCGGTAATTCTATTGCTGTAGAATCATACCGACAAACTGCATCAAATCCTGGGTTCTACGTTGAGGCTGGCAGCAAATTACAGCGCGTATAAACCTTAACGGACAGGAATCACAATTCCGTGCGGTTCATTATTTCATCAAAATCAGGTTGGTTCATTCCATTTGGTTCTTTCTTATTTGTTGGGTTTGATATTGAATTATCAATATCAATTACGGTATTAATATCGTAAGTGTCTAATTATTTCATACCTTTAATTGTTCACCATGTTTTAGAGCTTGGTATGTGTTCATCAATGTGAATTTATTACTTTTCAGTTATCACCACTAAAATTTACCGTGTATATCAAAAGCACAATATGAATAAATATATACAACACCATAGACTATATGCTATCATGCTTGAAAAATTTAGGTGGCATATGAAAATATTTTGGGTGGTGTAGAAATCCCATGAAAAAATGAGCTCTTTAGAAGTCCATCTTCCTTAGGATAGGGTCGAGCTCGATTCGATATATAGATCGACGAGCTTTCAAGATGCAAGTTTGAGATCGGTTACAGATGGCATTAATTGGGCTCGTGTTTGACTTGAAAAACTCGAAAAATATTTATATTTTACAAAAATAATGCTTGATATATAAAAGCTCAAGTTTAGATCTTTAATTTTTTGGGTTTTGTTAATGACAGCCCTTAGGGCTGTCTCTAACGTGCATAAAAACATTTGTACATTCATTGATTAAGTAGTGTTCCTAAAATTCAGGGGGCGGTTTTTATATAATTTTTGCCTTCTTATTGACAGCCCTAAGGGCTGTTATTATCATTCTCCTAATTTTTTTTAGCTAATCAATTGGCTCATGTTATGTTCGAGCTCGATAAAAACTTGACTTGATCAAGCGAGAATCAAGTTGCTCGATAAAAAGTCAAACTCATTTGCAGTTGTAGTACCTACCAATGGGCTAGGTGCATCAATGTAACGTATATCATTCATAGTGTGATATACGGTAAAAAAAAATTACTTAAAGTTTATGAATGTAATTAATAAAAACATTTCAAACCAGTAGAACAATATTTTTCAACATTGATTCACAAAAAGAAGTTATGTATAAGTGTTGAAACTCTTTTAAAAAACATTGTTATGAATCGGGTTGAAAACTGTTCCGTATTGATACCTACTAAAATTTTCGACTTCATTCGCATACATTCTCATAAAATGATTGATACGTAGAACTCACTAATTCTTATCATAATATAACTTTTAATCAGAACACTTATATTTATTAAATCAATAGAAAATTTTAATGATAACAATATCTCTCTATGTTATGATGAGAGAATGAATTTTTTATATACATAATATGGTTAGTGGTTAGATAATAGTAGTTGCGTGATGGAGTTGCAGTGAAAGTATGGTGGGTGCGACTTGTATTGATGTCATAGTTTTTGTATGTAAGTTGGTGAATTTTAGTTGGTACAATGTACACCCACGAACCCACCTCATAATGACAATATATTCTTTGCCCTTCATTTGGTGTTTCAACTTCCGAAACATAAGGGTGACTAAAAGTCAAAGATTTCAACTTCAGATACAACAAATCGTCTACGGTGTAGCCCTAATAAATAAAGCGACCCAGCAATAACCCTGTATCTTTTTTAGAAAATTATATTGATTCCTATTAGATATTCATATTTCATTATTCTACCTATAAATATAAATAATTAACATATATATTAATTTTTTTTTCATAATCTTGGATATTTATATTGATAGATTTAATTAGAAACAATACCATTACTCTTTTTTATATGCTAAATATTGACTTAAGGAAAATAATTAAGAATTTTTTTGGTTTAAACTAATTGTAAATTAACTAGAAAAATAATTATCTCCCAAATTTCATCAGCTTAGAATTTTTATCTAAAAAAATATTTGTTTTATATATGAATATAGTTTAATCATAGTATTTATTTATTAGGGTAAACTTTGAGGCCTCAAAAATCCTGTGGTTCTATACCATTGCATACCCTTAAGGATAGCCATGTAGTTGAAGACTTGAACTAGAACCTTCACATTTTTAAGTACAACTATTGGTTTATTTAGTGTCCATTAATTGTATGGAAATTGTAATGTTTTTATTTAATTTTTTATATTAATATTACTTAAGTTAAATCTATCTAACTGTTGTTAATTATAAGCAAATAACAAATTGATGGTATCAATTGCAGGGTTCCTCTGTTTTATATTAATAGAATAGTCACTTTCCACATCATCTTTGATGCTATAATACGTTCGTTTTTTATATCATTGTAATATTTCATCTCAATGTTATGCTACGATATTTATATATTTAGTATTATTATAATTACATATATACAGCATTAATTTTCTACTACGTTTTCTATAGCGATTTTTATTAATTTTCTATAGTATTATAATTCATTTAGGTCAAATGACTCAAATTTGCCTTAGGGGGCTCTAAAGATATCCTAAATTTATTACTAAGATACTTGATTTACTTTACAAGCAAACATTGAATATTTAGCACAAATCTTACGTGGACTTATGGCACTTGCATTTCTTTAATTCATAAATATTAGTAGCATACATGATTCGTAAAAGTCAAAGTGCATGGTAAATATTATTTGTTTTTATAGGCGTATCATAACGATTTAAAGACGGGGGTTCTTTTGATGTGACTAGTGAAAAGTTATAAGTTTAATAATATTAAACGTCCGAACCAGCATTATGATTTATGATGACATATACGTTTTGTTAAAGTAGGATATGCAAATATTCTGACTTGTGTAGGGTTGATCAACATCAATATATTTTTTTTTTTTTTGAAACGGCAAAAAAGGGAAATCCCGTCCGGAGCTTCGGCTACACCATCACCCCGAAACGAAAGACCCAAACTAACATAAAACTAGTAAGATGCTAGAAAAGTACATCAAACACAACATAAAGCAGGATTACAAAGCCAATTGGCCCAAGAAAAATTAGCTAACCCCTTGCGGGTCCTATTCTTACACCATAAAAAAGAAAAATGTTGAATCCTAAACAAGATCAACAAGTGGCTTGGAACGTCAACACCTCTAAACACCTTGTTGTTACGAGTGGACCATATGCACCAAAACAAGGAAAACAAGACCGCTGAAAAGAGTTTGAACAAAACCCCTTTAAAACCGCACAAAACAGGCCACCGAAAGATGTCGTCAAAACCCGGAATTGACCGATAATCCAGGCCCCACCAGCTGCACATCTCATGCAGAATACGATCCGTGAACAAACATGACCGGAAGAGATGGTCTTCACACTCCACCTGATTATTACACAAGACACATAGATCGTTAATGCAATTAATTCCACGTTTAGAAAGATTGAACTTGCAAGGAGTCCGCCTGTGAGAGATACGCCAAGCTAAAATGTTAACTTTGCCCGGGGTGAGATTATTCCACACGAAATCAGAGGAGATTCGGTTTGCAAGGTGGAGATCATCGAAGGCAAATCTGAGCGAAGCAGCTTTATACAACCCGGAAGAATCGAGAGCCCAAACCCAACGGTTATCAAAAAGCTGGAAAAGACCGTTCAGGTAGAGATTAAGCTTATCACAATCCTTGTTAATCTTTAAAATGCTACGCCATAAACCCGGAAATTTACCGAATTTAGACAAAGAACCCAAGTCGCCATCGATGCCATGAAGGGAGACAATGACATTTCGCCAAAGAGACAAATCTTCATTTTTGAACCGCCACCACCATTTGCAAAGCAAAGAAATATTTTGCGCCTTAAGACTTCCAATTCCGAGGCCCCCGGAAGTCTTATCGGAGAGAACCCGATTCCAAGCAATCCACGAATTTTTTTTATTGTTTTCGGAAGAACCCCAGAAAAAGTTAGCGAAAATTTAATATATGATTTAGATTTTTGAGAATTAGGGGTTTGTTAACGAAAATTTAAAGCGTTGTCTTAAAAAAATTATTATATGTATTATTAACTTGTATTTTAACTAATGGATACGAAATTCTTTAAAATGCAAGTTAGGAGTAATCTATATCTATACTATCTATAAAGCATTTAAGACTACTAAACATAGCAACTCCTTAAACTTAAACTTAAGGACATTTTCACTTTTAGTAACTTCTTCAACACCACAAAAATAAAAAAATGTTGCTTCCAGGATTCAAACACAAGACCTCTTGTGAAACCTGACTGTGTGTTAACCAATTGCTCTAAATGACAATTTGTTTTAAAACAAATAAACAACCAACTTTAAATAGAAAACATATTGTATCGAACTTTCCATGATCAATGTATTTGTTTGTGTGCTCACATATTCTTTAATTATAATCCTTAAGTTTGTTGGTTAACTTGAATGTATTATTATGTTCTAGATGATAATGATTACTAATTGCAATTTTTAAAGACGGAAAAAATCATTCATTTGCGCAATTATTGTTGGAAAAATCGTGTAAACGAACAACACTTGCTCGCCACGAAATATAGTTTCTGGGTACCCGCCGCCGCATTGCGCGGGTACCCTGCTAGTAATTAATAATTAATGTACAACATATGTCTTAACACTTTATTATAAAGAATATATACATTAGTGATACAGATTTTACTGTTCACAAGCTCTTTTCAAAATTTAATATAAATAGAGGCAGGCTTGAGTAGGTAGACAAAAGTGATAGTGGCGTAGTGGTTATCTGCTCCCAATTAAAGCTCAAATTCTTAGTTTGATCCGAGTTCGAGTACAGGACCACCTATATAATTTTTCTCCCTCACTTTTAAAGTTTTGTTGTTTTGCAAACTACACCCCTAAACTATTGTTATTGTTTCTACCTGAACCCCTAAAATTTGTCAAAAGTTTTTAAAACTTTATAAGTTATACTCCCTCCGTCCCTAAATAAAGTTCCCATTTGTGTTGGGCACAACATTTTAGGAGATGGTTAGTGGTGGGGTATTTGGTATTACTTTTGAATAAAATATAAGTTTTGATTGGAGAGAGAAAGTGTTTTAAGAGATAGTTAGTGGTGAAAGTATTGGTAATAATATTATTATATTAAGTGGGTCCCTTAAGTTTGAGAAATGGGAACTTTATTTAGGGACAAAACTTGAAGGTGAAACGGAACTTTATTAAGGGACGGAGGGAGTACAATTTATACCTTTAATCAAAAAAATTACTTATACTTCTAATCACATTTAAAACGTTTATAATTTATAATTTTAATCAAAAAAAAATTATAACGTATACTTCTAATCTCATTAAAAAAATTTATCTGGTTACTAAATTTCTTTAACATATTGTATTCCAAGAGGTCGATGTCGAACTCAACAATGAGACGAGTTGAAATGGGGATTTATAAATCATGGAAAGAAAATGTTAATAAACTATAACCACAGCAACGTGCGGACATTACAACGCTCGTTAAGAACTATAATTAACATTTTTCTAAAAACTATTGTTAAAAATGAGTTCTCATTCTACAATAATCCTCTTTAAACCGACGTAAATAAAGTAATCGAGTACAACTCCATCTAATATAAGGTAATTTGTATTATCATACTATCAAGTAGTTAGGCTTATCAAATCGTGCTATTATTTTGTATTTTTGGGTAATACGACACAACACAATTTTTTATTCAACCCGAACATGACACGGCATGAAGTTGTGTTTTTTTTTTTTTTGCTAACGCTAACACACTCAATTAAAAAAAATGAATGAATACGACAACACGAGATAAATAATAAAATATCAAATTCTTTACTTAGTCAATGTATAATAATCGACAAATACGACAAAAAGGTCGAAATTAATCATTAGACCGGCAGATAAAAAACCGAAAAAGGTCGAAAAAGAATCGGTAACTATTCTTCTTGCAACTTTCCACAAGTAATTTGCTACCATTGGAATGTTTATCTTGTGAGAAGAGGTTTTGGGTGAGAAGGATGACAAGTTCTCTCTACCATTGGAATGTTTCCATCAAAAGCTACTAAAGAAAATTGTTAACTTTGTTATATGATGCATGTATAAACTAATAAATATGATACAAATACTTAAAATACCTCCAATTACTATTTTGGTTCTAATCATGTCCATACCCAGTTTACCTAAACCGAACCGGAATCATATTTTATAAAACGTTTTAGATCTCGAGTCTACTAATTTTCTAAATGAGTCTTGAATATTGATCTGGGTCTATGTCTAAATCCATCCGGATCAATTCTAGACCCGATCTCATATGCTGTTTCATACACTTGGCTATGGGAAAAACATCTTCAATATAAATGGGCTCGTAAAATAGTATTAGGCTCTAATAACATAAGCCCAATGATATATACAAACATTACTTTGGTGACTTGTCGCATAATCAATCCTTTGGGTATTTAGAAATTGCAGGAGGCCATCTTCCTTCAATCTTCACTCAAGAGCAGAGATAATGGAAGCATCAAAGACGATAGAACACGAAATCGGAGGTCTAAAAAACGATGCACTTCGTTTTGGACTTCAAGGAGTCAAGAGTGACATCGTCGGATCACATCCCCTTGAATCCGCCTTTCAATCGGTACCCTAACCCAATCTTCTTCCTAATTTGTATTGTTTTAAATCAATTGATGATTTGTAGCATGTTTGAATCGTGTTTAATTTGTTCAGGCAGTTGTCAGAGAAGAGAATATGAAAAGGAAAATCCTTGCGAACACCTATGGCTCTGCTTTTCCACTAAAGCAGGAACTCGACCGAAAAATCCTTTCTAGGTATGTATTCATCTATTAATTGTGTTCAAAGTTTTGGTATTTGATCTAAATTTCATAGAATTGATACATGATGATTGAGCTTTAGCTACGTGGAAATGCAAATTAGTGGTTTATTTGTTTGTCGATTTTATCGTCCTATTGTTGACAGACACATAGCTTCCATTTTTCAGCTGTAACTTGTCATATTCAGCTATTTCCTGATTTATTTTTCTTCTGGATCATTTTAAATCAACCCTATTTCCAGTTATTGTTCAAAAATTCTGAAAGTCAGTGATGTAATAGGAAGAAGAGAAACAATGTTAATAAGTTGTAGAGTGCGATATAGCAAAGACCTAGGGTTTTAGAAATAGTCATTTTGACCATGGATTTGGTTATCTTACTTCTAAGGACAGTTGTGTATATTCATACAAGTTGCCTTCGTGTGCTTTAACTTTTAATTATTGATTTTTTTCTCTGTGAAGCCTTTGATTCTTGCATACTTTTGGTTATGGTTTTTTCGGTTTATCAACGACACTACTAAGAATGCTTGTGTTATTGTCATAGCATGGCAACTTCTAATTGGGATATATTTGACTTAAATTAATGTCCATCAGTTTATAATTTTTATAGATTTCAAAGGCCTCCTGGACTTATACCATCATCCATGCTCGGATTAGAGTCGATAACAGGTGCTTTGGAAGACTTTGGTGTTGAAGATTACCTTCAAGGTAAGAACCCTTTAGAAAAACTTAAAAGTGGTTTAACACAGATTATTTGACGATGATTACTAAAAGTTTTTTAGGTCTAAATTACCTATTATTTCTGTGTTGATATTTTATAATCTTGATAGGTGTTCACGACACTGAAACAATGCGGATCCCTGACATGCACCATGGAATGGAAGTTCGTGTTGGGATCTCAAAAGGACCGGTTCATCCTAGTTTTGTATGAGGTGTTTTAGAAAATGCTAGTCAACATAAAACATTTTATTACGTTTATGTTATTAATCTTGCAATTGCTTTGTATTTCTGTGCGTAACAATTTAACTCATGCAATTTTATTGATACATGTTTGTGTGAGTTCAGTTCAATGCATATATAATTGTTAAAAATTTGAAATCGTGTTACAAGAGCAAGAACAATTCAATGCAGCCATAATAATATTAGGAGGTTATACATATCAAATGTACATTTTGGTCCATTTATAACCTTGTTGATGAGTTACAATTTTAGCTATTTTTTCACATAAGACCTGTTTGTGATATGGACGTAACCCAAATAGACTGGTTTACAAATAAAGGAGTTTAATTTGTCTAATGTTTAATCATTAATTAAATCATACACAGCTTCTCGGAAGTTAGAATTAAGAAAATGAAGCTAGTCTTTAGAATTTTTCATTCAACACTCACATTTTATAAAACATCATTATCAAATTCCTTACCTAAAGGACACCATGTCACATAATCGACGGTTGATAATCAATATTCAAAACGGGTTAATGAGACAATAATCTCATCTACACCATTTAATTAAAAAAAATATTTATAATAAAACCATGTTGCATCTAATATTAGAAGCATATTTATCTATTTTGGACCATAACAAAATACAATCATCATAACTTTAATAACTTCTTAAAACAACACCAACAGAAAACAAAAACAAAACGAAAAAACATCAAACCAAACCCTAGACCTGCGCGGTACCTTCAGTAAACTTAGGATCCTCACACCTATACTTCCCATCAGGCCCGATTCCAAACCCTCTCGGGTCAGCAAACACATTTTCCAGCAACTGGCTTCTAGAAGGTGCCGGACTCTCATTAGCAAACTCAACAGCATCTTCAACAACCTCATCAATCTTCTTCTCAATCGCCTTCAACTCAGCCTCACTCGCCAACTTATTTTCAATCAAATACTTCTTCAATTGCGTTATCGGGTCCCGTGCTGCATATTTCGCCTTCTCAGCTGACACATCATCACAAAACAACTAAATTACAACAAAATTACCACAAAATCTCAACAGGTTAACTAACTAACTAACTAACTAACCTGGGTCACGAAGCTCATCAGGGTCAGCCAATGAGTGACCTCTAAACCTGTAAGTCTCACATTCAACCAAAGTGGGCCCCTCGCCACGCCTAGCCCGCCCGATGGCCTCTTTTGCAACTTCCCTCACTTTCAAAACATCCATCCCGTCAACATGGACACCTGGCATCCCGAACGCGGGCCCCTTTTTCCAAATCTCGGGATCCGAAGTCGCCCGAAGATGCGACATACCGATCGCCCACAAATTGTTCTCAACAACGAATATAATCGGCAACTTCCATAAAGCCGCCATATTCAAACACTCAAAAAACTGCCCGTTATTTGCGGTCCCGTCACCAAAAAACGCCAAAGTGACATGATCACAATCGGCTTCTTTCAAAACTTCCCGTTTATACTTACTAGTGAAAGCCGCACCTGTTGCAACTGGAATTCCTTCACCAATGAAAGCAAATCCACCAAGAACACTGTGTTCTGCTGAAAACATGTGCATTGACCCGCCTTGACCTCTGCAACAACCAGTTTTTTTCCCGAAAAGCTCGCTCATGACTGCACGAGCTGGCACTCCTTTGCTTAAGGCGTGCACGTGGTCACGGTATGTGCTCACGATACTATCTTCTTTTTTCAAGAGTTTGATGAAACCTGAAGAAACGGCTTCTTGACCGTTGTATAAATGGACAAAACCGAACATTTTACCTCTGTAGTACATTTGTGCACACATGTCTTCGAATGATCTACCTAAGATCATGTCTTCATATACTTCTAATCCTTCTTCTTTCGTGAGAAGCTGCAGACACACACACACACAATTGAAAAAATAAAATAAAACACAAATCAATTTTATTCTTCAAGATCTCTTATTGCAGTAAATTTTTTGCGTTCGTACAAAAAGGTCCAGATTTGTACATGATTTCCTGAAAATTGTTGGAGGAAATGGACATGAGAACAATTTGTTGATACAGTGTTGGATACTTGGATCTAAGATGGATATGAGATCTAGTCAAAGACCTCATGTTGGTACTATACTTATAGTCTATAGATGTATAATATCAATTAAATTAGTACAAAAAGAAACAAAACATAAGTTAGTTATAGCTGCCTAATCACCTTTTCTATCAAACCCTACTCAATTGCCAAAATCGTCCTTTATTACACTCAAATTGATTTGCAGTTCAATAATTATGTAATGATGTAGTTCAGTAGTTGTAAGTGTTGGATGATGCTAAAGCTTTTTGGATACGTAATGCAAATCAAGTAAATTGGGGGAAAACAAGCAGAACAACACAGATATCAAATTGTTCGTCTACAATTACAGTTACGTGAAGCAAATAAATTGAGTGAAAAAAAGAGAGAACTAACGAGATTCGTAGTGATCTTCTTCTCCTTGACGACATCGGAGGAAACAGCAACGATGGAGGAAGCAGAGGATCGACGTTGAGCAGAAGCTGAAATGGACGGCGTGAGGCGGAGGAAGGACCGGGTTGATCCGAGGAAAGGGGATGCTGAAGTATTGGAGAGAACTGGAGATCTGGTGCCGGCGGCGTGGAGCGGGTGGATGATTTTGGCTCCGGCGAAGGCCATTGTTGTAAGGGTTTTGGTTGTAGGGAATTGAGATTGAGATTTGAATAAAAAGGGGATGAAGAAGCAGAGGGGCGGAGAGAACGAGAAATGAAATTGTAGAAATCACCGTCTCTCAGGACTGTCCACCCAACTCTCAACTGTAAACTAAACAAACAAAAATTTCTCACGTACAAACATTCTGTCACACTTGACAAATAATTTTAACTCATTTGGTTATAACCTAAGTTTTATAATCGGGGTGAAACATATGGGCAGATTGTCTAAATTGTTCTGGTCGATCTTTTCTGTATGTAAAAGTTATGAAATGAGTATGGGAAGGTTTAATCCAAAGCTTGTAGTCTAATGGTATTGGAGATAAATATAATGTGTTGTCCGTGACCTATAGATTATGAGTTCAAATCATACTGTGGACAAAAAAAATTAGATTAGATGTCGTTCAAAAAAAGTATGGGAAGGTTTAAAAACAAACGCGGTAATGATTAGATAGTATACGTTACGAGTAAAGCTTAGCCACTAAGAAACATACTATAAATATAAATGAAAATCCCTTTTAAAAAAATTGATTGTGGCATAATTTTGGTGCAGCTAAGGTTGCTCGGTACGAGGCCAACCACGTCGTGATGGTGATGATGTGGAAGGTATTCCACAGTGTGGTTGAAAAGGAATAACAATAAGGTATATGTTTCTATGATTCTATCAAAATGAAAGTTTTTTTCTTAATATTTTCTATCTGGCAATACTACTTTTTTCCCTTTTCTTATTTCGACCTCTTAATAGCACTTTCCGCTTTACATTATTTTTCTTATTATGGAAAGGATCGACTCAAGTGAGTGTCTTATACATAGGGATGTGATCGTGTTGAGCAACAACCTGGATGGAGCAGACCCAAACCCGAAATACTTGAAAACCAATTTCAGAGTATTCGTAGACCTGATAATCGAAACATTTTACGGAGAAAGTTTCCGGATCGGTTCCGGTAAATTGGGTATAGACCCTGTTAAACCTGAAATAGTAATTGGGGCCGGTTTTCTATCATATTTATTAATTTATACATGTAATATTATAATTGTTTACAAATATAAATTGAGTAATAAACGAACACTACCAATGATATAATATCAAAATAAATTACAAATACATAGTTTTTCACATAACAATCAAACCACAATTTGTTCAAATACCAATTAAACGTTGATTGTATGACCAAATACCAACTAAAATAGATACCAATTACAAACAAAATAACAATTCTCCATATAATCAAATATAAACTAACTACGATTGATCTCTACCGTCATTCACCATTTTTCATTCCGATTTCCTATTGGGCCTCGCACGCACACACGTCGGTATATATTATTAATTAGGATTATAATCATAAGTTAATTAAATTTCAGTTCTAGGTCTTAATACAAATTGTTCTATATGCGATATACTCGGACCTGATGTACCCGGACCATACTCGATTTCACAAAAATGTTGGACTTGATAGCTAAAAAGATTTTTAGTAATCCGATTCCTATTCAATACAGGTACAAGTACAAATTTCCGAATCGCTATACTATGTGTAACGACCTGAATTTTTTGTTAAATAAATTATTTAAAAATATGATAAATAAGGATAAATCATTTAAAGAACGTGAGAATTGGTTCCGTGTCATTTGGACACCGTATGAGAAAGTTAGGGGCGAAACCGGGTTGAAACAAGGGACGAAAAGTGCAGCATGGCTGCCAGACCCAGATAGCGGCGCTATCTGGTGATCGCGACGCGATCTTGTGTTGGTTTGAAACAGCGATCCGAAATAGCGTAGTGGGAAACGCGATCTTGAGATCGCGTTGGGGATAGCGGCGCGATGTATGGCGCGAACTAACGCGGGCTGCTGAATCGCGACGCGAAAAGGGGAATAGCGGCGCGATTTTGTGTCTGAACAGGCTAAAAACGGGATTTCTAGGGTTTTCTCTCATTTTTCACTCCTTCACTTTGTGCAGCCGAAATGGGAGGGGAAGGAGGTGATCTTGGGTGTTCTTGAGCATAGAACACCACCATTCTTGGAGATCTAAGGTTGCAAGGACCTAAAAGTTGGAGACATTCCAAAGGCGGGAAGCAAGGATTCGTGTTGATACACACGACATGGATTTAGCTATTGCTAAGGTGAGTACATGTGAACTTTTAAACTGGGTACATAGCAAGGAGTTTGAAAATACTTATGATATTTTACGGGTCTTTATTAATAAATATTTTGATATAGATATATAATGAATGAAAACATAAGAATGTAGGCATAATGTCATGTTAGAATATGTCTAGTAAGGATGATGAATTTGGAGGTGCATATGATGAAATAAGTAATTATGAAACCTTTATTAACGAAGCATAATAATAAGGTTATTGAGTAAAAGAATGTATATTGAGTCTTTATTAATAAATATGTATTAGTAAAGCAATTGGAAATGATTCTTATAGTAATGAGTACTTATTGGTAAGACCTACTAATAAAATTAAGGAACGAATATATATGAAAATGAGGATGATGTGACTAGTAATAATTATGTATTATAGTCAACATAGATATAAAAGTATTATGTTATCGATAAATGAGAAATGTGTCTTATGAACTAAGTAAGTATGGATCTTCTAGAGTCCTAGATGTAGTAGTAGATGTGAATTGCTAATGATCGATTCCATGGGACTATACAGGTACGTTCATACTATGTTGAACTAGTTATATATGGTTATTGTTGGATAACTAACTTGTTTGATGATTTATGTGATAGCCGAGGGCTTTGATTGAAATAACTGTTGAGTTATGGTAAGAATGAGGTGATGTGATGATGCGGGGGACCCCCGGTCATGAGGTGTGGAATGAGGGGCAGTTGGGTGGATTCCCATCGACTCATCCACGTTAGTAGTCTTGCTAACTGGACGTATTCCGGCGAGTAAGGCAGGTATCGGTAGATTGGGCGAATCCCTCTTACCGGTATCTTGAAGCTTATTAATGGCGATGGATTTCGGTTAATAAGCTAATGTGAAACTTATTAATGGCGATGGATTTCGGTTAATAAGTTAATGTGAAGCTTACTAATGGCGATGGATTTCGGTTAGTAAGTTAATGTGATTCTAGTACATATATGTTTATGTATTAGGTATGTTTGTGCTTCTAGCTAGTTCGGGGGCAACCCGATAGCTAGATATAATTGCTAGGAGAACAAGAATTGATAGGGTCACAATAGGGTGACTAGACGATATTGATGTCGTATTTATATGCGTTTATATATTTATGAAATGATTATTATTATTGGGGTCTAAAACCCATGTATCTCACGAGACTATTTTGTCTCACGTGCTATGTTTGTTCTGTGGCTGTGTACTCAGGTACAGGTTTGAAGTGATAGAAGGTTGCACTAGAAGTGGCCTAGAGATGTTTTGCTCGGAAGCTCGTAGGTAGATCTCTTGCCTATGGTTTTGATATACTTGGTGACACCGTATTTTTGTATACTCTGATAAAAGTTTTAAAGTTTTTGTTAAACTATATTTTGGGCAACATGGAAGATGTTGAAAAATCGTATTTTAAAGGTTTTAAAAGATGTTATAAAAATACGGGTGTTACAACTTGGTATCAGAGCTATAGTTTAAGTGAATTAGGTTGGATGTCCATCCTAGTCTTAGACTGTAGCAATAGGAATGTAAGATTCCTTGAGATCGATAGGTTGACCTTGAGACTTTATGTTAAGTTTAGGGTTGAACCTAGGGTACCTATAGAAGTTGTTATGAATTGTGCAATGTGAGTCTTTTAAGACCGTAGGGCATTCGTGTGATAGGGCCGACCTCTATCAGAAATGCCATGTTTTGATCTAATTATGTTGTTTTCGACTGTCGAGTCGACCATTTGAATCTTGTTTGTTGAATACGTTGGTAAGGCGAAAAAATGAATGTGAAAAGTGGACGAGCTCCACTAAATTGGGAAGAGTTAAGAATGAGGATATGAACCAGATTTTGGATAATCGAATGAATGAGGGTAGGTGGAATGATTCCAATACCCGTATGAAGGAAGAGTCATCTAATGGCGAAGTCCATGGTGAGAAGTATCTACATAAAAAGGTGGCAAGACCTAGTCGGAAGAAATGGAAGGATGTTGTATATTGCCTTCATAACGTGTGAAGCTGTTGTGTGATTCGGAGGTTCTGAGCCGGAGGTCACGCTTTGGTGGATTCAGTAGATTGAGCAAGTGCTATAGAGTAGCAAACGAAGGAAAAATGATGCGGTGACTTTGGCATCACCATTATTGAAGGAAGAGGCGTTGACACGGTGGAATGTGTCGTATGAAATTTTGGGAAAGAGAGCACGATACAAGATGTTGTGAAAGGAATTCATGAGTGAGTTGACAGGGGAAGTCTGCCCGGAAGAAAATCTAGAAGGGGGGGTTCATGATGCAACCTCGGAGACCTTAGGTTAAATTGATGATTATGTGATTGTGGCTTAATTGCTTGGCTATTGCGCGAATTGGTGCTTATAGAAAGTAAAGATGGGTCGTATGACGTGGAATTTATTTTGGGAATAGTCTTCCCGGCTAGTATGTGTATAGAAATTGTATATTGTGAATGATATAGACCGGTGCGTCGCAGGTGGTAAGGATATAAGGGCTGATGCTATTATGTAGCATAAAAGGATGAGACGAGAGATTGATAAATGTTTTCAATAAGAGGATGATGGTATAAAGAAATACTAAGTCCTGGTAAGAAATGTTAGTGTGGATAGGAATTTTAGAAATGGAACTTGGATGTTCGGCGGAAATCCGGATAAGTAATGTAACGATTGTTATACGTGAATGGTAAAGAAAAGAATGACTAAGGTTTAGTGATGTCTTGGAACTCATAAATGGAAAACACGTGGAAAAGAATAAGTTTCGGGAATGATAAATTTTGATTGTTGAAAATGGTTGAATAAAAGTTGGCATATAGCCATAACAAGTTTTGGGACGGGGTTCATGGATTCAATACTAAGGGTAAGAAAGTGATAATTGATAAAATGTCATAGTAATGGTATGACGGTATATGACGTAGAGTAGTATGAGACTACGGTTGGGAAAGGAATAATCCTAAGTCTCACGATGTATAAAAGTGGGACATCGAGTGTTGAGCTATTGGGTGCTAAGTCATTGGTCGCGAGTATAGACCAGAGTCGATTGGTTGACTCAGAGATGACCGAGTTGGCCGGTGAAATATGGTTAATGGAATAGATTGGTGATTTCCTGGTGGTGACAAAAAGCTTTGGAAATTTGGTAATAAGGAAATGAATCGGTTAAGGGTGGTCAATGTGTAATTAAAACGGTAATTAATAAACGGAGATTTTAATAGTTTACCCGTGGGGTACGATGCATGTGCATTATGAGATGGCCTTTGAAGGCATATGAAAATGGAAAGGTAATGATATATGAAACGTGTTAAGTAGTATGTCCAATGGGAAATATGTTAAATATGAAGGAAAATAATAATATGATATTATAGTAAAGGTGCTAAAATGCATGATGAAAAAGTAGAAGATTAATGTGTAAGATAATGGTAAAGCTATGTGAGGTGAAAAGAGGTATACTTGTATGGTATGCAATATAGAATGAGGAAAAGATGATGTGGTAGTTCGGGGGATCCCTGCTACTATGATGTTTGGGGGTGGAATCGGTTGGGCGAATCCCAATGGTTCCATTCCGTGATTGGAGATGTTCCAATCGCTGTGTCAATTTGGATCTTGATGGATTGGAGGCTTTCCAATCATCTTGATGTGATAGTCTAAATACAAATTGTTGTGTTATTATAATAATGTTTATATATATATGTGATGAATCTAGAACCATGTGCTGGTTAATGTGTATGGTTATGACTGTGTGATAAGTGAGAATTTGTTTGAAATGCGGGTTGCATTTAAGTCGTGTATGTGTAGGGGATGCCTACGATTTATAGAATATGAGGAAAGAGAAACTCCTAGTGGGCAAATTATTATTTGGTAATCAATACGTGGTAAACTTGTATGAAATTGAGAATGTGTTGCAGTAGATGATCAAATACCGGTAATGGAGAATAAAATTTATGAAATTGATCGAGGTGATACAAAGATGGTTGAAATAATACTAGGTGATGGTATGAGTGACCAAATGATGATCAAGAATTGGTAAAGGTCGGTGTGACCTTAAGTAGAAGTACAACTCTCGGGTATTTGGGGACAAATTGAAAGTTTGAAAAAAAAAACGGGAACGATTGTTAAGGAAACAATAATGAGTAGAACCGGAAGCGATAAGTCGAGAATGGTATCCCGTGATTAAAGGATTTGTTAGAATATGATGGACTTTATGCAAAAGTCAAGATTAGTCAATTGGTGATTGGTTGACTTGGTCAAAGATGAGTTTTGACTTTCGTTTTGAATGACTAGTGAATGATGAGAGCATAATGTATCGATTGTGGGTATGTGAAAGGTTAATGGAATAATTAAAAGATGTTATAAAAATACGGATGTTATTAAAAGATGTAATAATTAAAAGAGTTATAGTCGGATTATACGACTTTGACCCGTTGGGTGTTTAGAATTCAATTTGGGAATCAAGTATATGATTATTGATGAATCATAACCCGTTTATGTATTATGGTCAAAGATGAGCCGAAATGGGAGGTGATCTTGGGTGTTCTTGAGCATAGAACACCACCATTCTTGGAGATCTAAGGTTGCAAGGACCTAAAAGTTGGAGACATTCCAAAGGCGGGAAGCAAGGATTCGTGTTGATACACACGACATGGATTTAGCTATTGCTAAGGTGAGTACATGTGAACTTTTAAACTGAGTACATAGCAAGGAGTTTGAAAATACTTATGATATTTTACGGGTCTTTATTAATAAATATTTTGATATAGATATATAATGAATGAAAACATAAGAATGTAGGCATAATGTCATGTTAGAATATGTCTAGTAAGGGTGATGAATTTGGAGGTGCATATGATGAAATAAGTAATTATGAAACCTTTATTAACGAAGCATAATAATAAGGTTATTGAGTAAAAGAATGTATATTGAGTCTTTATTAATAAATATGTATTAGTAAAGCAATTGGAAATGATTCTTATAGTAATGAGTACTTATTGGTAAGACCTACTAATAAAATTAAGGAACGAATATATATGAAAATGAGGATGATGTGACTAGTAATAATTATGTATTATAGTCAACATAGATATAAAAGTATTATGTTATCGATAAATGAGAAATGTGTCTTATGAACTAAGTAAGTATGGATCTTCTAGAGTCCTAGATGTAGTAGTAGATGTGAATTGCTAATGATCGATTCCATGGGACTATACAGGTACGTTCATACTATGTTGAACTAGTTATATATGGTTATTGTTGGATAACTAACTTGTTTGATGATTTATGTGATAGCCGAGGGCTTTGATTGAAATAACTGTTGAGTTATGGTAAGAATGAGGTGATGTGATGATGCGGGGGACCCCCGGTCATGAGGTGTGGAATGAGGGGCAGTTGGGTGGATTCCCATCGACTCATCCACGTTAGTAGTCTTGCTAACTGGACGTATTCCGGCGAGTAAGGCAGGTATCGGTAGATTGGGCGAATCCCTCTTACCGGTATCTTGAAGCTTATTAATGGCGATGGATTTCGGTTAATAAGCTAATGTGAAACTTATTAATGGCGATGGATTTCGGTTAATAAGTTAATGTGAAGCTTACTAATGGCGATGGATTTCGGTTAGTAAGTTAATGTGATTCTAGTACATATATGTTTATGTATTAGGTATGTTTGTGCTTCTAGCTAGTTCGGGGGCAACCCGATAGCTAGATATAATTGCTAGGAGAACAAGAATTGATAGGGTCACAATAGGGTGACTAGACGATATTGATGTCGTATTTATATGCGTTTATATATTTATGAAATGATTATTATTATTGGGGTCTAAAACCCATGTATCTCACGAGACTATTTTGTCTCACGTGCTATGTTTGTTCTGTGGCTGTGTACTCAGGTACAGGTTTGAAGTGATAGAAGGTTGCACTAGAAGTGGCCTAGAGATGTTTAGCTCGGGAGCTCGTAGGTAGATCCCTTGCCTATGGTTTTGATATACTTGGTGATACCGTATTTTTGTATAATCTGATAAAAGTTTTTGTTAAACTATATTTTGGGCAACATGGAAGATGTTGAAAAATCGTATTTTAAAGGTTTTAAAAGATGTTATAAAAATACGGGTGTTACACTATGAGAATCCGAGTGAATTACATATATGGGTTAAACTCTTTTTTATATTTTTAAAAATCAGAAATTCATGATTTATGAAGTTTGTTTGACCCGGTAAAAAGCAGAAACATAGCCCCATTCGATCATCATCATAAGACCACTCCCAACGGATCCATTTCTTCGTCCGCCACTTGAAGTGGCGAGATCAAACCGTTGGCACGGTCCAATCAGTTGATCTCGCCAGTGGCTCCTCGCCGGTAGAGGCACGAGAGTGAGAGTGAGGATGAGTGGTAAAAGGTGGGGCCCAAAGTAATAAAAAATATATTTATTTTATTTATTTATATTTCAACGGTAATATTACGCAACTCCCGCCCAATTTCCGTCAGCGTTAATTATAATTTTTTTTAATTATTGTAATGTTTGTTTTTTTTATTGTAATGTTTTTAAATTATTGTAATGTTTTTTAATAAAAGTATTATGTTTTTATTTATATTTTTGTTTTAATTAAAAATAAAGAAAAATAAATGGTGGGTCCCAAATTTGGTGAAGAGAAGAGGTGTTGTTGGCATGAATACGTCTGTTTATTGTTAGCTAGTGTGTCTGCTAATGTGACGCTGGATTGGCAGAAACTGACGACTTCAATTTCTGTTACTATTGGGAGTAGTCTAATAATTAAACTTCTACACCGAGAAAGTATGAAAGATTGAAGGCAGTGGGACCCAACTTTAAAAGAGAAAACAAATGAACAGAAAGCCCATAGCCCGTATATATCGATCATGTGCCTAGGCCCAAAATCAGTTCTACATAGATTTAGCTTGTCAAGTTTTTTTCTGTTGCGTAGTTTGGATATTTTATATTTTGATTTTCTTTAAAATTCTTTAAAAAGGCGAAATGGTCACGTTGCTCACAAGCATAGCTAGTTTTTGGGTAAAATTGAAAAGTATAAATTTAAGATGTAATATTAATAGATTTCTTGACGATTATTAAGGTTAAACCAACCAAAACCCTTTCATCCCAAATAGTTAAAAAGGATAATGACCTGTTTAATGTGGTTGTTAAGCTCGTATTTATAGCTCTACTAGGTTATAACCCGTGAAGAATCACGGGCTGTCACTCTTTATACTGATCGTTAAGAATATATAATACAAAAATTATACCAGATTTAGTTTGACCTGTATTATATTTTTATCGTATACAACAAAAAGGAAATATATTTATAACGGGACCAAGTGGGTTGCAAAACTGGTAATAACATTTGAATGGCTACTATCGAAATATAACTAAAAGGAAGTCCAACATCCAATGACAAATTATGAAAAATGTTTAATAAAAAAAATCAAGACAAATTTCTAAATACTTCTTTAAATACTATGTTTGAAGTTTAATTCGTCACACCGCCATCTTTATCTTCTATTAATATCTTCTGTCCTTTTCTGCTTTTGACTCTAGATAAGGCCACATACAATTGACCATGTGAAAAAATAGGCTCTCTCAAATACAGACCGACCTTTGACAATGATTGGCCTTGACTCTTATTAATTGTCATAGCAAAACAAATAGAAAGTGAAAATTGCCTTCTTTTAAATTTAAAGAGGATTTTGGCGTCAGATGGTGTCAAAGATAATCTTCATATAAAAGTATGATATCCAACATCGTTCCCAGAAATAACAACTGCTTCTATAACACGGACACCAAAAGCCACAATCTGAAGTCTAGTACCATTGCATAAACCATTTTTCTGGTCAATATTTCTTAATAACATAACGGGAACACCGACTTTTAAAACTAACTGATGATTTGACAATCCACCTATTTTAATACCATTACGGACATCTGGTGAGTACAAACTTTCATCAAACTCTTCATTCAAAAACTCTTCAGGACAAATGCTATCTGAACTTAAATATTCCTTGGCTTCTCCGGGGAAAATTGCTAAAGACCGATCATTAATATCCCTAACAACCTCGTTTTTAGGTGTAAGTATTGCTCTTTCTTGAAAATAGCCAGGGGTATTTATGGATATACGAAATTCATGCATTTAATTATTTATTTCGTACTTAAAATGGAATTTTTAAATGAAAAAAAAAAGTCTTACGTTCCTGAAAATATTTTATGGCATTAAAAAGATTCCTAAATTTCATATTTACAGAAAATAGTTAATTATTTCGTATTCCAATATCACATTTTGAAATTTGGTTTTTTGCATACTAAGCATAAAAATTAATTTTCACTTTTGGCAGACGTTGATATTTCATTTTCAAGGTTAATTAGGATATATATTCAAACAAAAAAATGATGATACAGGGAAATTAATAAAAAAAATAATTGTAAAAAAAGATAGTGTCTAAAAGTGAAATAATAAAATAAAACCACACGTAATCGGTATTAGCATACTGAATAAATATGTCTTAAACAAAAAGATCCGCCAAAATAAAAACTTGTCTTACGAAAATAAAACAAAGGAATAAAAATGGAAAAAAGATAGAAATTGTTTTTGTGATTCAACCAACATTTCACCACGAACCGACCAATTAATCACTTCTCGACTTTTGGAATCAAAAGTTCTCCCTCAAATTCTTTAACTATTGCTGGGTCCAGTTTCTTCTCCTTTGAGCATCAACCGTGTCCATCTTCACCTTCTTCAAAGCAATCGACTAATTTCCTTTTCAAAATGGATGGTAGGGTGAGTTTTTTGTTCGGACTCGTTGCTGTTGATGTATCTACAGCTAACGGTGTTATGTTGTCACCGGTTCAGAAAAACCATCCTGCATTTCATTTCTCAATTAAGGAATTTAAAACACATAATTCATGTAATATTTCATTAAAAAAAATGTTAATAAGTATTCTACCTTAATAACGTTTAATCGATCAAAGGATAGAGATGTTGGACCATCACAGAATGATTCTGATTTTTCAATCTGATTATAGAATGAAATTAGCCTCATTTTTTTAAAATTATAAAATATAAATAAGATTATAACCAAATTACGTTTTTTTACTAACCTGTTGAACATCTAATTTTTTTTCCAACTCAGATATAATACCTACATCTTCAGTTAGTTGAGAGATGGAATACAAATTATTTCCTGTGTCAACATTGAATTTCCCGATAGTAACTTTGAAAGCTATTTTTCGATCTTTGATTACATTCAACTCCTCCGGAAACACTTCTAGACCAACACCCATCTGAATAATGTTTAAGTGATCAGTGAGTTAATTGAGTAATAAGAAAGGAAAACAATTTATTTGATAAAATTAACATGATATGTATCACCTTAGTACTTCTATCAACAAAGAATTTTGCTGGCTTTCCAACAAAGTTGTATGTATGGCCATCAAACAATGTGATGGTGATAGATCCAGTACTATCCCTTACACGAAGAGGGATCCTATACCTATAAAAAAGAAATCATAAAAATTAATATGTGTGCATTTATAAATCATATTAAAAATACAACTATAGTGTGTACTGTAGATAACTTGTTTACCTTGGGCCAACAGATTTTTTCTTACTTTTACAGTTCTCATTCTTGCATTCATATATTTCGGTTGCCTCAACACCATCAGTCACATCGATATTATCAGTTATTAAATTTATTTTCACACAACCATTACGACAATGGCCACATGCATTGTAGAAAAACTTTGTATCTTTATCAGCATTGAAAAATCCAATGACAGTAGCAACGATGATTACTTGCTTAGCCTGTTAATATGGTAAAAAGTGTTAGCAGTTTCGTCTAGCACACCAAAAAAATTAGATTTAATTTCGGTTCCTGTAAACGTTGTTTAGGATACAAATTACCTCACAAGGGACCAAAGTGTCAGCAATGTTGAAACATTCATGATTTTTCAAAAAATCATCATTGATAGAGTACGATTTGGTTTGCACTTTGCTATACATAATCGTGGGGCTCTGCAGTCCATATTTTGCTATCATTCTGCAAAACATTGGAAAGTAGTTAGTCAGAATATTTTGTTTAGATAATCTGTTTTATTTAATGAACATATTAATAATTTATCCCCGGATGTTGCACATAAATAAGAATCAAAATATAATTAATAAAAAATCAGTTTTAAAAGTTTAATAATAACTGTTATAAATAGTATGTTAAAATCTCAACCGAACTGTACAATAAGTAATCTGTTTTATTGAATTAATATCTTACTTGGCTTTAAAATCTTTAATTTCATCAACTTCAGCGTCGATAAATAACCTTGACGTTTCATAGTAGGTCCCAACGCTGATAAAATCTATTGACAAATATTTTAATGTAAGTAAAGAAATAAATGAATATAACATGCTTATCATATAATAATGGAAATGAAAAAAGCTTACTATGATAGTTGTTAATTTTTCCAAATTGAACAATCATAGTTATTTTTTTATTGCTCTTGTTATCATCCATGTATTTTAGCATGTTATACGCAGTTTCTCCCCATAGAGTAAGCTTTAACGGTGTAGAGCTAATGAAAGATCACAAAATAAATTAAGACAAAAATGATAACATTTGGAATAAAAAATTAGAATAGACTGTTAAGATTTAAGAGATACATACTCTATGTTGTGCAGAGTCATAGTAAGTATGTGTTTAGTTTCATTAGGGTTGGATTTATCCAACGTTTCAACCTCAAATATCTCTCCGATTATGTCTAGTATTAATATAAGAATTGTTAGTACAGTAAATATTAATATTAAAGTAGTTATATTATAATAAAACCGAGTAATTTTAACTTGCCAACTGATACATCAACCATCAATTGGTTGGAATTAATTTTCTCAAAATCTTCAAATTGAAAACCATGTTTCGATCCAATAAAGTCAGTACATTCCTTCACTTTTGAGTTTGCCCCTAAACAAATCTTTTGATGTTGTTCGGTTATTTTGAATGACACGGGATTTATACAAGAGATGCACCAGTTATGTAGTAATCTTTGTCCTGTTTGAGAACCATTTTCAAATAGCCTATATTTTTGTTCAAAACATAGGCCTGGATTTTGGATCCCTAGAACATTGAAAAAATATAAAAAATACAGTAAATGACAAATTAGAATTAGAGTTATAATTTACTAATTATAAACATTGAACATTAAATAAATTATTAGGATATGTACCTCCTCATCCATTAAAATCATCTCATCCATTAATAGTCAAAATGATGTAAATGTGCTACAGATGTTATACTTATATTAAAATAATAAAAATAAATAAAATTTATAAAATAGATACAGAAGATTACACAAAATCTTTAAAATAAACGAAAAAAACAGTTACTATTACACAGGATATAGTTTAATGTAGGAATCAAATTAACTATTTAATGGCAGTTTGACTTTTCATAGTCAAACAGATGTATACTAAGCTGTTTTTTTGTAATTAGGGTTTATATTCATCAGATTTAGGAAATTAACTGCTGCAACTGTTTAACATATTTAAGAATGAAAAAACAACTATAAAGAATCATAATCATGTTTGATGTATTTCACCAAATCACTTAATTGCATCTGTTTGACATGTTATAATCACTTAATAGCAGTTTGACATGTTATACTAATTTCAAAACAGTTTGACTTTTTCTGGTCAAACAGATGTAAATGTGCTACAGATGTTATACTTATATTAAAATAATAAAAAAAATAAAATTTATAAAATAGCTACAGATGATTACACAAAATCTTTAATATCGTTTGTGGCTACTGATGTAAATGCTTAACGAAAAAAAAATGAGGAAAACAACTATATTAAACAAAGAATTCACAGAACAAAAAATGCATAGTGTAATTAAAACTGCATAGTAGAAGTAAAACTGTGTGAATTACGCATGATTACTAAAACATGATTAAGGATAGCATGGTACCAGATTTTTTGCGTTAAGAAGATGAAAACAATGCTGCAGATGAGTATTCCGATAAAAAAACATTAAGATATAGAATCTTTATATAGGATGGAGGTTTAAATGTGAGATAATGATAATCCCTATAATTTCGTAGGGGTTTAAATTTTAAATTCGGTAAGGGTATTAGTAATTATAATTTTGTATTTGTAATTTATTTAATTTAAGTAAGTATAAAAATGGTGGTGATTTTAAACTGTATATGTTAACATAATTTCGTATTTAAAATATATTTAATTTAAGTAAGTATAAAAATGGTGCAAATTTTAATCTGCATATACTTTTTTATTGAAATATGTTATTTTATAAATATGGAATAAATAAATTTAAAGGAATCAGTATTATAAACCGAATCTTAATTAAGGTAATTACCGAATTTAATTATTTAATAAAAAGCTGTAAAAGTCTATATTTAAATCTGTATATTTTATTAAAAAGAGTCCTAATTTTAAAAATTCCTAAAAAGTCTTACGTTTCTAAAAATATTTTATGGCATTAAAAAGATTACCTAAATTTCCTTTTAACAGAAAATGTTATATGATTTCGTATTCCAATATGATCAAAAAGATTTTGTATTTACAGAAAAAATTTCCTGGCATTAAAAAGATTTCGTATTTACATAAAATTTTTAGTCATTAACATTTTGAATTTTTCAATCACCAGATTTCAAAAAATGGAGATAATTATGGAGTTTGTTAATTAAATATGGAGTTAATCATGGAAATACGAAATTCATGCATTTAATTATTTCTTTTGTATTTTAAAATGGAGTTTGTTATTTTGGGTATTAGGATCCGAAATTAATGGCAATTAATATTTAATTATCGGTCAATTAAAAAACTGTAAATTCTATTAAAATGTCATGTGTCATTCTGGCTTCTAAGAGGTGCCACGTGGCCACCTATAAAAGCTTGTTTTATTATATAATAGATAGTTCTTTTGGAATAAAGTAGATCCAAAGGGTCAACCCAAACCCGATTGTGCTACTTGTGTCGGGTGTATTCAGCTCTTGTGTTAATCTCGGGTTTTTAACCCAATCCCACCAATCCGATTCCTTATCGGTTTGGTATCAGGTTATGATTGGTTATCTTTATGTTTCGGATTTACTCGATTGAAGTTTAAAGGGCTTTTTCCTTTAAAAGGTAAAATATATATAACACGTTAATAAGTATACATCATCCAATAATAATCAATTAACAAATATAAGTGTTAAATCAAAATCCATAAACTTCAATATATTCACATACGAAGTATAAATTTCGAAAACTAGAAATTGTAACTTATGTGTAACCCGACCAAACGATCGGGTCAACCCGAAAAACCCGAAACCCAACCACCCGAAACCCGACCAACCCAATTCCTTATCGGGTCGGGTTTCGGGTTGCGCTTTATTTCATCAAATTTGACGGGCTTAACGCGACTCAACAGTACGCAACACCCCCAAAATGAAAAACAGAGATACACATGAAACCAAACAAGACTGGAAAAAATGAACAATCTCTCATATATAACATAACCAATTATTTACATGAAAATCCATTTTCTTGTTTATATTTACTACATCAATACAGACAAAAATCTCAGCCCTTCACTGCTAACTTTCTGTTAGATCTACTTTATTCCAAAAGATCATCATGGAAGAATATTAAAGGAATCAAAATTAACTGGCATAAAGACTTGTACTCTTGTTCATTATATACGTTTTTACAATATGAGCTTCTTGGTTAGATGATATAAGATCATCATTGACGAATATTTTACATTATTAATTGTATCGAACTGGTATTGAGAATTCACGCATTTCTTCAAAAAATCTTCTCGGCTATCAAACAAAGTATCTGCAAGCACTTTATCATCATCATCATCATTTATATCGCTTAACACCTCCTGTAATCGAACAATCATAAAGTCCTCCTTCCAACATTGAATTTCTTCACCCAGCTGTAGAAAATTAACAGCAAAATAAATACAAGGAAAAAGAAGAATAAATTCTAATAAAATAACATAGAAATTAAAAGAAATTAGTTGTTACTTTTTGCATCACTAAGGCATCCTTTGTAGGTTGTTTCATGGCCATGGAGATTCGTTTAGGAGGTAACTTGTTACACAATCCACCCGAGTTTTCTTTTTCTTCTTGGTCAAGTTCCTTACTTATACGTTGAGCAGCCTCCGACCAATAATCACCACCAAAATACGGCAAACGTGCTGCTGTTATTTTAACATTTTCTTCATTCTTAGATACAAAAAACTGTTTGTATATATTAGTCTGGTCCAACACAATGCCCTCATCCATAGCTTTCCTTAACATTGACTTGTACCTGCATAATAAAAAACATTACCAACATGAAGAAAAAGAATAAATTAAAAATAAAAAATAACGTACCACTGCCTTAACGCATCATCCTTTGGTGTTTTTTGAGTTACGGGTTTACAATTAAAAATATAATCAACCCCATCTGGAGGGCATGACCATATATAACACGTGGTAAAACCTCGTTTCTTGCAATGTTCAAGGTATCCAATCTGCATCATTATTCAATTATTTTCTGTACGTTATGTAATATTCTCAAAACAACAACATTTATAAATAAGATTAATAAAAAGAATTAGAAAAATTACCAAGATTTCATGGTACACAAAGGTACGAAGAGATTCACCCGTTGCGGTTTTTCTTTCTGGTTGAAAGTATTTAACGGAATCGAGATACGAGATGTAAACGCAACGTTTATTCGGGCCGTCACACTCTGATCCAAATTCTTGGACATACATTCCAAACAGGCATAAATCCATACCTCCTGATTTCTGGAACAAAAGAATTAACTGGCAGCAAATAAAAAAATATATATGTTAGATTAAAAGTATATTTAAAACAATAAAATAATTAGGATTAATGGAATTGGTTAATCTTACTTTTGATCGGTACTGAATTTTTTCGGGATAATTTTCTCCATTAAATATATCTCTAAATTCTTGTTTCACTTCCAACTCTTTGTCTTCTGATACCACTACTCTAACAATAAGACCTTCAGCTTCTACTACCTGTTACAACATAAATAAATTTAAATATTAATTACAAATTAACGCTCATATGAAATCTGTAAGAAATTGTTTTCTTACTTTTTCCATTTCTATTCCTTGAAATTTTGCGGTTTCTTCTCTCTCTTGCTTCAAACGCGTAAACAAACGTTGCTCGATGTGATCACTGAGATTGGTTTTTGGTAAATCTTTTGCTCCCAAATAAGTATTTGATAACGGGACGTCATTTTCGGTTTCTTTTAAGCGACATTTAAGACAAATGTATTCGTCTTTCCCTTGTGTATCTCTTTCATTATTATAAAGACCACAAATCCTATGTTGCCAAAGTTCACATCTATCACATTGCACCCACTGCATAAACAATAGTCATTAATGTCACAAATTAAATTAATATCTAAAGTTTAAACACATAATGGAAACAAAAGGTTAACTAACTTACAGAGTCCTCTTTTTCAAAGTCATTATTTGCCCTTTGTAAATTTGCTTTAGAAATACTACCCCCACGTGATAAAATGACGGATACATGTGACTCCCTAAAGCACTTTAGACAAATACAACTTTTGTCATATGTTGATTGATAATATGCAACATTTAGCTTGATTCGTGATTCGCATGATGAACAAAATATGGGTGCAAGAGCGAGTAATAGATTTTCCGTGTGACATAATTGGCACGGGCTTTCGTCAACTGATGTCTCCTGCATTAACCAAAAAAATTAAATTTTATTTCATAAAACGATTATAACGTATGACATTATGTATAAAGTAAATATAAACCTCGAGTTGGATGAAACTTGACAAATGTTGTTTGATTTGAGACGCAGTGAGCGAATCAACCAATGAGGCAGTTGGTTTCTTGACAATCATGGGCCCGTTATCATCAGAAGATATGATCTCTGTATTTGCATTTTCTAATTCCACTACACACACTTCTTTCGGGCCAACTTCCTCCTTTTCATCACTAGTTTTTTCTTCATAAAAAAGCTCGAGTAGATCTTCCAATTCAAGCCCATTTGAAATCTCATTGTATCCGAATTCATCTTCTGTAAATATATCGCAAAAGTGTAGGCCCGAATTAATGGCGTCTTCTGTAATTATATTGTTAACCTCAAGGCCCGAATAAATGTCATGTTCTGTAATTATATTGTTAGCTTGTGGGCCCGAATCCATGGCCTCTTTGATAACTATATTGTTAACTTGTGGGCCCGAATTGATAGCATCTTCTGTAATTATATTGTTAACTTGTGGGCCCAAATCCATGTCATCATCGTCTATAATTATGTAACTAACTTGTGGGCCCGAATCAATGGCATCTTCTGTAATTATATTGTTAACTTGTGGGCCCGAATCCATGTCATCATCGTCTATAATTATGTAACTAACTTGTGGGCCCAAACCCATGTCTTCGCTTCTTTCTTTCGGGCCAACTTGACCCGTTTCCTCCTTTTCATCACTAGTTATTTCTTCAGAAAAAAACTTGAGTTGATCTTCCAATTCAAGCTCGTTTGGTATCTCATTGTATCCCATTTCATATTCTGTAAATATATCGCAAATCTGTAGGCCCGGATCCATTTCATCTTCTGTAATTACATTGTTAACTTGTGGGCCCAAATCAATGGCATCTTTGATAACTATATTGTTAACTTGTTGGCCCGAATTAATGGCATCTTGGATAATTATATTGTTAACTTGTGGGCCCGGATCAATGACATCTTCTGGAATTATATTGTTAACTTGTGGGCCCGAATCCATGTCATCGTCGTCTATAATTATGTAACTAACTTGCGGGCCCGAGTCCATGTCTTCAATGTGTTTTAAAGGTGGCAGATCAACAGGTGGACATTGCTGACTCAGATGAGTTGCTACTACATCCAGAAGAGTACCACTGCCATATATCCATTCATTATCTGTGTGCTCCAAGAAATCATATTTTCTTTTCTTATTTTCCATATTAAAATTAACCGGGCCACATGTATTGCAATCTATATCATTACAATCGGGCCTCAAAATATCTTCTTCAACAGGTGGTTGATGTTGTACTCGTGTCCATGAATTAAGCCGTGGAATTTTAAACCCGTTTGATATTTGAGTGTTATTTGGATAGAAAGATTGCACATTATTTATCGATGATGGAAAATCCGTGTGGTATTCACCTATTAAAAACGAAAAATAAATTATAAGATGCAATTGTTAAAATGATATTAATATTACAAAGTAAGAAACTGTACCGTGATTAAAAGGTTGTTGTGGATCAAAGTAATTGTTATCAGATATGTTGTTATCTTCCAGTTTTACACCAAATGATGTCATTCCATCATAAAACATGCCACCATTTGCTAGTGAACATCCTGTAGATATTCGTGAATCGCATTAAAATATATACTTACATAAGTTTCAAATTACATCCATTTTTCAGTATAAAATACCTCCAAAATCTTGAAGATTAGGCATGTTGATGGAAGCAGAAGTGTTCATGGGTACTGTTGGATTATGTTGGTTTGCAAGTTCCTATGAATTGAATATTTGAAGATATAAAAGTCAAAATTCAAGTATTGTCAAAGTCAAAATAGAAGCAATAACGCTCACCTTTGAAGGTTCAATCCATGTCGGGAATTGGTTGTTTGTGTGATTAACAAGATGAAATGGCCACTGCTCATGCTCGAGTATCCCCGTATAATTTTTGGCACTGCATAACAACTTTAAATATCAATTCACTTAACAAAGATTTAAGGATGTGAGTTTTGGAAGTAATGAATAACCAAAATCAGTATATAAACCGTAATTATTTGATGCTAATCATATGATAAGTTACCTAAACATTAAATACTATACTGGATCATTACTACTTAAAAAAAAAAAGATAATTACCAAAAATACACCAATTTTGTCAATTTGTATGTGGCACATCCTATTGTGGGGAGATTGAAAGCAAAGTCTGTTTAGGGAATTTTGGATTTTACTAATCATGTTTAATTTAATACACAGATCCAAACACCCCCAAAACCGATGATCAAATTAATGCACCACTAACATACAGAAAACATCTAACTAGAAATATAAACATGAAAATTGAAAGATTAAACAAGAATCAAGAATCAGAACTAACAAGTTAGCGATAAACTTATTAACGTTAGTGTCGTCGGCTACTGTCTGACGATTTTTACCAGCCATTCGTTTGTGACCTAATTCGAAAGACATGCTATCGTGATTTTGAGATCAAGATAGCGAAGAACGATTGGAGTAAGGAAACAAGATGAAGTAAACCCTAGTTTATAGATTCAAGAAGGAATGTATTGGATTTATTGATTAGCTAAAATCCCTTCGAACGCGGAGCAATGATCTTCGATTTACGCTTTTATAGGTTTTGATTGATTTTGTGTGGGCCACAATGGTTGAATTTGTTTGACTTCTTTACAAGTTTGGTTGTTTTTGTTGCTTGAAATTTGTTTTCATTTAACAAAAACGTGAATTGTTTTCCCATATTTTTAAGGGTTTTAATAATAACATTCCTAAAGACTGTTAATGACATATCAAAATATTGTACATCAAACTATAATTATCTCCTGAATTTTATGAACCACTTCCTCCCATGATTTAATATATAATTTTTAAATACTCAATGCTATTATTATCAAAATTTGTTATCATCAAAATCTTATTTTTAATGATGATGTTCGACCTATTTTGCCCGATTAATGGGCTTTAATTCTTTTTGTTAATTGTTGTAGCTTGATAAACTTGATTAGTTTTTTTTTTTTATATTCATTCGGATATAAAAAAGGTTGTCATGAGGGTTGTTAAATTTTACATTATTTATGCAGATGTAATTTCTAAAATTCAGGGGTTGGGTATAAATGGATGTACAAGTTTTTGATGCAAGTTTTAATATTTTAGTAACGGGTTTAGGGCTGTCATTATCAAAACTCATAAAAAATATTAGGTTAAATATTGTTAAGGATAATTAAAGTAGTTAATGTACACATGTGGTTATTGAAAATTAGTATGTATATTTTAATTAGGGCTGCCAAAATCTGACCAAAAAAATAAATGAAACAAAACGAAATTGGAACGAAATCGAAATTTGAATTCGTTTTCGTGTCCAATAAAATAAGGGAATTAGTTTTCATACCACAATTTTTGATACTCCTACCACAATGTACAAATATTCCTGCAAACTGTACAAGCATATAATGCACATATTGTGGTATAATGTTTAAAAGATGTGGTAGGAAAATCACCCCCTATAAAATAAATATTAACTTGACGTGACGTGACGTGTTCGTGTTCAAATATTAACATGGAATTGACACGATAGTTATGATTTTAGGAACATTTAGAAATTTATGTTATATTTTAATTTCCACCTCATCATTTCTTTTATATTTATTTTTAAACATAAAACTAACTTTTCATTCAAACTAAAATGCTAGAAAAAATGATGTGTTAATATTTACATGGGAGAAAGAAAATAGGAACTACATCTAAAATATATACTTACATTATATATTCATTCTAGGAAACATATACTGAGGGAAGAAAAAAATATGTTAATTTTATAGGTTTTGCTAATGTGTTTTTGCATAAGTGACTGTACATTAAAGATAACCCCCTCAAAGTGGTTAATGTTAGAACCAATGTTTTAAAATTTATATTTTGAATCATGCTTTAAAAATGGTCGAATCGGTCGGACTGGTTGAACCAGATTATAACATAATTTATTATCTATGATAAGTTAGTTATGAAGAATTTTGTAAGTCATTAAACTTAAGAAAATAATGATTATGAAGATATATAGAAAGAAGTAAGGTGGATCATTCATGAATATGACATTAGGTAAAAACTTTTCACGACACACAAAAGCCTCAAATAACATTAGGTTAAAACTTAAAAATATAAAATTCCGGCACAATCTAGTTCTTTGGGTGTGTTCAACCTGTTTCGGTCAAAAACACGGCAGTTCAATTCGTCCCACCTTTTGCATATTGACCCGGCTATATATGGTCGGCACCACACCGGTTTAGTCGGACCCGGACATTAAAACATTGGTTAAAAATAGTTTTCACTCTGTTTTCAAGTTAATTTTTTAAGGAAAGTTAAATCAAACACACCCTTGGATAAAACATTTTGGAAACCACTTCCACAAGAAGAAACATTTTGGTACATCTGAAACTATTACTAATTCGGGTGCTACACAGTCAAAGATCTGGAATCCCGAACTTTTTTTGTGTGTGTTGGGGGGGGGGGGGGGGGGGGGGGGGGGGGTTCATCACAAATTGGAATGCAGATGCTATTTTACACCAATTTATGGATGGATTTACAATTTAATAAACAAAATAAGATTTTAATTGTAATTGTAAAATACACAAGCGATGAACTTGTAACTGGATTTTACAATATACAATTGTAAGTGAATTTTAGAATTTTTTTCAAGAATAGTGTTGATTCTTTTTAAATTTTTCATAAATGATGCACTTTTTTTGTCTTTCAAAAATAGTGTTTTTGGACTCCTAAAGTCCGGAATTAGCTTTAAATTGGACTCTAAGAGTCCGAAATTGCAGTGTAGTTTCTGTACTTTCTGTCACCTTTTCTGCATAATTGGTACACTAGTACACACCTTTTCTACATAACTGGTACACTAGTACAGAAAGTACACTGCAATTCCGGACTCCTAGAGTCCAATTTAAAGCTAATTCCGGACTCTAGGAATCCAAAAACACTATTTTTGAAAGACAAAAAAAAGTGCATCATTTGTGAAAATTTAAAAAAAAATATGCATCATTTTTGAAAAAAAATCTGAATTTTACCATTTACAACATGTAAGATTAATTGTAATTGTATCATCTTACATGCTCATGTTTTTTGATGACACACCTTCCATCAACTGCCCTTCAACTTCCTGTACCCAAAAAGTGGTCAAACCTGCAACCAGCTAAGGTGATTCTTGAGGGAGTATGTGGATGATACAAGGCAGCTTCTAGGAAAGTAAGGGCGGGATGGTCATTTCAATAAACTAGTTAGTTACAACAATTAGTAGTTAGTTATAAGTGGTTAGAAGGCAATTAGGTGTATAAACGGTAGCGGAGAGGTCAATTGTAGACATTATGTTTTGTACTTTGTAAAAGTGAACTTTGGGAGATCACTACATCTCGAACTGTGTTATTTTATCACACTAGATTGAATCTTCCTGGTTCAATCTCTGTTTCTTGATTCTTTTACTTGTTTTTTGTGATTGAATCACTTGTTCTGTTGTTCATCAACAAGATTGCATCAGTGGACTTCTTGGTTGGATTTATACTTGTATTGAATAAAGGTTTTGTGATTGGAGTATAGTAGTGATTGAAAAAATGAACACACTAAATTGATGATTTTAGTAATTTTGCTTTAAAAGAAACCAAACTTAACATGAATTGTTTCGATAGTGAAATATGAAACCAAACTTAACATGAATTTCATTAGTTTGGTTAAAAAATGATAAAAAATGATAAATGTCATAAGTAAGTTTAAGATAGTGATAAATGTCATAAGTAAGTTTAAGATAGTGAAATATGAAACCAAACTTAACATGAATTGTTTCGATATTTGTAAAAGACAATTATTATATAGATAAACTACCACTAACCTGGCTACCATATGACCACCATCTTTTTCATCTACGTTACTGACTCATAACGTGGATACCTTATTATTATTAAAATGTGTAACCAAATAGCTTTTGCACGCTGCAAAATATGTTTGAAAGGTACCCGTCGCCTCGTTGCGCGGGTACCCTACTAGTATATAATATTGATGTGATACATTTTACTTATAGGTTTAGAATATGTTCTATTTTTAAGAACTCGGACAATTATATATATAATATATATTTTTATAATAAAAATCTATATATAGAAATCCTCAATTTAATTAGTGAGTTAGTGAAAATGGGTTAAAGTTAAGTGGGATGAGTTGAAGATGAGGTGCAGCCGGTCCAATCAATTTTAATCTTGAAAAGAGTCCTCTTTCTAAAGTATTTTTTTTTTCCAAAATAAGTAAAATTCATATACAATATATGTACCTAAGTGGGAAGAACAATAAGATTGCGAAGAGTGTAGACAATCCAGTACTTCATTTTGCAGATGAAGTTCTAGTTGTAATTAATCACTCTATAATCCAACTCTTGTACATATTGATATCAAGTGTTTAAGACAGATTACAGATATTCCTTCTAAAACCTTACAATAGAAAAGGAAAAAGAAAACTCTATAAATTATAAAAAGTTTTCTATCCCCTGTTGTCTTTAAAAAGATATAAAGAAAAAAGTTAAAAGAATTTTCATTTCCCTTTGTCAAATCTAGAAGAAAGCTTCTCTTCCGATGATCTTCTACCCTCCATCTTCAGCATATGAAGCAGGAAATCACTCCACGTGTCAACAGGCCCAGGTAAGCACCAATGCACACAATCATTATACAAAGTCACATTCTCATTGGGCCAATGCCCAAATTTGCTAGGGTGTCCATCGGGCCTCAACAACATAGGCTGGGTTATATCCATAACCCTTAATTTCAGCCCATTTTCCATAGCTTTCTTTTGAGCCCATTTGAATTCTTCCATTTGGGCCAAATATAGCTCCAAATTAGAACCCTCTAACCTTATCTCATTGCTCTTAAATGGTTTTTTCCTAATGCAATCTCCCCCTCCATTCCAATCCCCACCCTCGAAATGCATGGGTGCAAATGTACGTAACATTGTCACACCTTTAAAGTTTTTTCGGCTAATAATCCCCTTGTATGCGGTACTCAATGCTTTTTTGTACCCAAATGTCATCGGGTAGTCGGTTATATTGTCTATCTGACAAAATTTACAACCAACCACCTGACTATTCTCATAATAAAATGAGGGCCGTGAGAACCAATGGCCCCCGTTTATTATTAGATAATCAAACTCGTCAATATGGTTAGTCCAATTCTCATCAAACTCGTCTAGGTAGAGATTGAAGAGGCCAAGTGTGAGTTGGACCATCCGTGTCTGGCTCGTTAAATTTTACCAAAAATGGTGACCAAAACGTGGCCATGGTGAAGTTGTACGAAACATAATACCAACGTTTGAAATTTTCATCTTTGGTCATCGAGGCATCAATTGGATACTCTACCTAAATGATAAAAATAAAAAGAAAGAACAACATTTTTTTCAATATAAACATATGATCAGACATAAACACTTTCCTAAATTGTTTTAGTTTAATCTATTTACTTATTGTCAAGATACACATACAGACCTTAATATGCAACCATTTGTATGAAGTGATGCACATGCAAATGCAGAAATATGATCATGTTTCAGTGGAAAAAGACAATGAAAGTGACAGAAATTATGGAAAAAAAAAAACATGGTCGAAGAATCCATGCATGTTGCCACTAGAATTTATTCCCTCAATTTTGTCACCAAAGTAATCATTACTTTTTTCTTTTAATAAGTTTGTAAGTATACTTATCATATTTATATATTAATATATTCATAGAATTATATTTAAAAAAAAATTAGTTTTGCAATTCAAAAAGGTATAGCGACGTAGATTGTTGCTTGTTTACTTTCGTTCTCTATATAAAAAAGATCTTTATCTATATTAATGAAACGTAAATATTAAAACTTTCAAAAAATAATATATTCATAATGATAAGTTAAATGTTATTATAAAGTTAAATGTACAAAAAGAGTTAAATGTATTATAGGTAATTTTATTAATAAGTGTTTTAGTTAAATGCATCGGGACTGTTTAGAACGTTCTAAAGGCAAAAGGTAATAAATTCCCGTACAAAATCCGTTTTCTTCTTTTTCTAAAGCAGATGCATATAGAATGCAGCGAAATTTTGTGACAATAAAATCTGAAAATTTAACACTAATTAATTCATTATTAATTTATTTCTATTTTAGTTGATTTTTCCTGAAAAAATATTAGTCGGTCACCTACCTCAAACGATAAGTCAATAAACAATATTATACTTTCTCCGTCTCACAAAAAACTTCTCATTTAACTTTTGCACAAGTTTTTAGGTGATAATTAGTGGTAGGGGTGAGCATTTGGATCGAAAAAACTGAACCGAACCGAAAACCGACCGAAACCGAACCGAAACCGATAAGATGTTATCGGTTCGGTTTCGGTTTTGAAAATTCATCGTTATCGGTTATCGGTTCAATCGGTTCGGTTCGGTTCGGTTTTCGGAAAATGATGAACATTTGGCCTAAAATAACCGAACCGAAACCGATAACATGTTATCGGTTCGGTTTCGGTTTTGAAAATTCATCGTTATCGGTTATCGGTTCTATCGGTTCGGTTCGATTCGGTTTTGGCCCGATAATCACCCCTAGTTAGTGGTGAGGTCATTAATAATACTTTTGATTAAAATATAAGGTTAGATTGGAGAGAGAAAAGATAGTTAGTGGATATTAGTGGTGGGGTCTTTAATAATAATATTTTTTTTATTATGTGGAGCCCATCAAATATGAAAAATGAGAAGTTTTTTGTGGGACAAAAATATAAAGTAAAATGAGAAGTTTTTTATAGGACGGAGGGAATACAAGTTACCAAAAACATTTTGATTTTTATTTGCGCTTCTCGAGGTTTCGCCTTTCCTAAAGATGAAAAATATATAGGAGTACTACAGTAGGACACCATGTGAAATAAATAAGTTATATGTGTAGTATAAATTCATTTTTATACCATAAATATATATTAAAACATTTTAATATATTGTTATATATATTTGTAATATGTTTTTGATAATGACATTTAATTTACTTCTATTTTTTTAACAATGAGACTTAAACTCATAATTTATAGGTTATTATCAGTCATGACAAATAACATCTTAAATCAATCTCTAATATTATTAGAATACAAGATTTGAGTATTTGTATTATGTGCCTGCTGAAATCATGACATGTATTATTTATCTTTTTATTTTTTTTATATATTTTTTCATTTAATCATATATTACAATCGTATAAGTAAATAAATAAGTTTTTAGACATAAATATTATGGGTTTTGATAATAACAGCCCTTAGGGCTGTAATAAGACATACATAAAAAAGTTGTACATCCATCTATAACCGACTTCTGAATTTTCAGAATTACTCATTTATACCATTTTTAATGCACTTAGAGACAGCCCTAAGAGCTATCATTATCAAAACCCAAATATTATTTACCATAGAACTACACTTTTTTTCTGACGTGAAAAAGAGAGCTCAACTGTTCCCGACTTTTGTTCCCAGACTTTCGAATCTTTTTATTTTCCCAAACCACATAATGCATTTGAAAAGACAAAATCACCCTCAAACTTCATGAATACACACCCAAAGTCTCGAAGCTCGATGCCAGATTTGTTCATAATAACAAGGTTTAAATTCTTTTCGAAAAACTAAGAATGGTGATATGATCAAGACCCAATCTTTTTAATACATGATAAAAAATTTCGTATATAAAAATTTAATCTATAAAACCCCAGAAAACCACTACCACTTGAACAAGACTATCAAACTGTTCATAAAAGTCCAAGATTCAAATTAAATTAATTAAAAAAAGAGAACTTGTAAGAAACACTAAAGATTAGGGGTGAGCATAACAGGGTACCCGCCGGTTCCGACTGGAACCGGAACCAGAACCGGAACCGCAGGTTCCTGAGATTTAGGAACCGGAACCGGAACCTGGAAGACAGGTTCCTATATTTTCAGAACCGGAACCGGAACCACCGGTTCCAGGGCAGGTTCCGGTTACCCTGTATCTAAATTTAAAAAAATTTAACATTACTTACTGAATAAACAACACAAACTAACGATTACAAATATCGTTTAACGATTTTATATATATTTCATCGATTACGAATATTGTTCAAAATATAAATAAGTGATTAAGAATGAAAAAAAGATAGTAAATGTATGATTCATGTAAAAGTCAGTCACAAAGATACGAACTCACGACGAGTTAATGTCTCACTATCACTCAATTTCTGACTCAATTATAACGAGCAAGGTAAATTTATATTTTTATTTGGACTAGTACTTTACATTTAGATAAATAAAAAATCTATTTAATTTAATTTAATCATATGTAATATATTTTATATTTTAATAAAAATATAACGTGTAATCGCCGGATCCAGGGTATCCACAGGTTCCAGGTTCCTTAATTTTGAGAACCGGAACCTCTTAAGGCGGTTCCATGATTTTAGGAACCGGAACCGGAACCTCTTAGCAGGTTCCGGGTCCGGAACCTCCGGTTCCGAGACGGTTCCGGCTCCGATTCTGATTACCCTCTTTTTCTGCTCACCCCTACTAAAGATACAATGATATATATGATCAAGACGCAATCTTGTTAACACATACAAATAATTTCTTTACATATATAAAGACTATAAAATTATAAATCTTCTAAATATTTAATAAAGGAAAATAAAGGGGTGGAGAAGAACATATTTACATACCCGGGATAACATGCAAATCAAAGATTGCATTTGATTCCTACCAACAGAATCGCCCACAAAAGCCAAAGATTTATCCCTAACAATTTCTAAAAACTGGTAAGGATTAAAAATGGGTAGATCACATTTATCGGGTTTCCATCTCCATTTCATGAAATCCGAATCGGGTCGCCCATATTTCTGGCAGTTTTGGTGTTCATGGATTGCCCAACATGTGGTGTTTAGGTAATAAGGAGCATCAGGGTTTGGTATCCACTCGCCGGAAAACACATCGCATTTGTGGTGTTTATCGTCGATGGTGATGAGTGTGTCTTGAGGGTGGTTCACCGGCGGGATGATCTCCGGCGAGGTGGAAGATATAGATGGGAACTTGTGGAAAGGGAAATAAAGAGGAATGACAGTGATGATGATTAGGGTTAGGGTTACGAGTAGAAGGATTCTTGATGTGGTTAGATGGATTGTACCTTGATTGTTCTTGCCATGAACACCAGTCTGCTTCATAGGTAAACAATGGAATATTTCAGAGGAGAGATTTACTAGTCCCAAAGTGTATGGTGTTGATGGATGACTTGATTTTCTATAGATGCAAATATTGTGATCGAAATGACTAGACACCCATTATTTTTTGGAAAATATAACAAAGTCATCTGATTAAAATGTTAAAATATATACTTCATCCGATTCAAAATAAGTGCTACACTTTGAGTTTCACGGTTTTTGAGGTAAAAGATTATAATGATGGTTAAATTAGATTAATTGAATGGTTAGTGGATAATGGGTCCCACACTTTTTGAATAAAGTGGGGTTAATGATGTTTAAAAGTAAAAAATAAGGGCAAATGAGTCATTTCACTTTGTTAAAGTAGATAGTTAGTGGGTGTGGGTCTTATTATTTTTTGTCAAATAAGGAAATTTTTCAAAGTGTAACACTTATTTTGAATCACCCATAAAAGAAAAGTGTAGCACTTATTTTGAATCGGAAGATTTATTAATCAATAATCAGTTCTGAATTTTAGTAATTAATCCTCTATAAATGAATACTAGCAGGGTACCCGCGCAATGCGGCGGCGGGTACCCTATAAATATATTTTGCGATAACGATAGTAATTATACGATGGTGGCAGTAGTGATGGTGTGTTCGGTAGTGATTGTGAGGGTAGTGATTCTAGTGGCGGGTGATAGTAGGTGGTGGTCAACAAAATGATATGAGTTTGTGGCTAGAGCTCCTTTCTAATAACATGAAATCGCAAGTTCAAGTCCTTGGGGTGTCAATTTTTTCCTAAACACAAATGTTTCCTGAGATAACAAGCTGGTTGGCTAATAATTAAGTTTGGTAAATTCACAAAGTCTGAAATATATATCATATGTAGTACTCCCTCCGTCCCACAAAAAAGTACTTATTTTTCTTGAGCACAAGTTTTAAGATGAAAGTTAGTGTTGTGGTCATTGGTAATACTTTTGATTAAAATATAAGGTTAGTTTGGAGAAAGAATGATAGTTATTGGTAGGATCCTTGGTAATTATATTATTTTATTAAATGGAGCCCATTAATTTGAGAAATGTGTACTTTTTTGTGGAACAAAAATATAAGAAAAAATTGGTACTTTTTTGTGGGACGAAGAGAGTAAAAGATAAATAAATAGAAAATGAAATATTGTAAAATAAAGATAATTAAAATGATTATTTAAAATGAGACCGTTTACCTCATAAATGTTAGCAATTATTGTACTTTCATTTGAATAAGTACATTGAAAAGGGAACAATAGCACAAATCCCATATAGTTGAGATGGAAAAACATGAATCCTTGATGCGCAAGATCATGAGTTCGAATCTTGTGGCCTGCGTTTTATATTTTGGGTGCTTTTAAAAATTAAGACATTTCCCGAAATAGTAATGTTGAAAATTAAAACATGCTATAAAGGGAAGTCCTAAATGATTTATATATTAGTAAGATAAGATAAGACATTTCCCGAAATAGTAATGTTGAAAATTAAAACATGCTATAAAGGGAAGTCCTAAATGCTTTATATATTAGTAAGATATAATATTGTATGCATATAGATCCAAACCCTTCTGTAATTAACTAAATCTTAATTTTTTTTAGCTAATTAAACAAGGGGCATATTATACTTTTTCGTCCAAATAATGTAGAGTTTGACTTATAAGGCTTATAGTTTAGTGGTATTGGAGAAAGGTGTAAGGTGTTGCTTATGTGTTCATGTCCCGGCGTGGACATAAAATGTATAGAATTAGAGACTGTGTTAGCCGTTCAAAAAAATTGTAACTATAGACTCACCTGATAGAAAATTATTTAAAAAGAATGTTATTTCCTCTCGCGATTAATTTTTTTCTTTTTCGAAAAATTATAACCTACATTTTTCATCCCTTTGTACGGAAAAACTTGCAAAGCGAGTCAACGAAAACCAAAGGTTTTTAAAAAAAATGAAACAAATCATACACACATAATTGTGGATGAAACTCAAATATAATGTTTCTACATTAGAACATTGCAAATTCAAACCTTTAATAAAATTTTGAAGTAATAACACACCAATATGAGAACTATGACTTATCAGATATCTGAAAGTTTTGAATATCTTAAAATTTTTTTAAATCACTATCTCAATCCAATATCCGAATTTCAGTTTTTGAATATTTTTCAAATATTTTTTTAACCCTCCTACTTGCGACTTCCGAGGGAACCTAAAATTCAAAGAGGTTGAACTTAATCCAAATCAATAGCGAACTATGTTCTTATATATCAGACGATTGGGTTCAAAAATGGACTAATCGAACTTAAATCCTAGTATTTTACCAACTAATCGAATAAAAAGTTATTGTAAAATAATATAAGTCGCCACCAATTAAAACATGACTATCACGATTCTAAGATACAAGTTTTACTACATAACGTACAACTCATCAATACCTTCAAAACTATCTATTGTCTTCCTCCCTTTTTATCAACTCCATCAAAAAATCATTCCAAGCTTCAATAGGACCATGCAAGCACCAATGTACACAGTCATTAGCCATGGTCACATTTTGGAGTGGACCGTGACCATATTTGCTAGGGTGTTCATCTGGTCTCAATTGCATAACTTGGGCCATATCCATAGATTTAATTTTAAGGGGTGATTTTACACCATAGCTTTTATCGTATGTATCACAATCATTGCTTGTTTTGATTATACAGTTAGCTATCAAACTTGTACTGTGTGGTGTAAGCATTAAAAATTGTGATGTAGAAATGAATACCCTTAATTTTAACCCCTTTTATCCTCCCTTCAAGCTCCCCAATCTTGTCCTCTTGCCATTGAGTCTAGCTAGTACATTTCTAAATTATAATCCTCCATCACACTCTCATTACTCTTAAGTTGCTTGGGATAAATCAAGGTTTCTCTTTATATTTATCATAAAGTACCTCAAACTCTGGAAAGAATTCAGAATTAGAAATGGATAATGCTGTTTGGGAACATGGTCAACCAGAAATTCTTATGTTCGTGATTCTTCATCAACCGATGCAGAAAATGCTCAAAGGATTTGTTCTTACACAATCCCCACCTTTATCCCAATGCACACCTTCAAAATGTGAAGGTACAAAAGATCTAAAAAAACCAATTACAAGGCGGTTTGAGTAGAAAATTGTGGGTCTGAAAATCCATTGGTCAACTGAAATAATTACATAGTTGAAATTTTCGATTTGGGATGTCCAAGATTCATCAAATTCATCGAGGTATATAGTTTAAATGGTTGTGCTATATCTAGCCTGTCGGTTCTCTCAGTGTTCACTTAATTAGGTGACAAAAATTGATATGTTGAAGTTGTATTCTGGGTACTCATATCGCTTGATATTCAGGTCTTTTGAGTTTGAAACATCATTCGGATATATAACCTGGATATTGATGTGTATATTATGAATAAACAGTCGTAGTAGCCCAATAAAAAATCTATAGCCCAATGTCGTTAACAAACATATAGCATTGTAGCCTAAGTTAGAGGCCATTATATATGGTTTAGGGTTTTTAAAGCCCAATCCAATTAACCCAAACGGTTATTCAGGATTTCTGTATTTCCTATTTGAGTTGCTTACATTGGGGTAGATTTCAAGGGTTTGGACTTTGGAATGATATGGGAAAATTTAAAAATCATAAATTATTTGTATATTCTTTCAAAATTTAAAAAATATTTTTATACCGCTTTAAACTTCTTAATTACTTCCATATCCTTATAAATCTTTAAAAAAAAATATTTATGTCCAAAAACTATTTTAGTATTTATTAAATCACTATACTATCAATAATCATTGTTATCTACTCATTTATTTAAACAATTATTATATTACCTTTATTATATCTAAACCTAAACTTAAATTAAATGGTGGATTAAACCAGATAGTTTAGTGGTTTGAAAATTTGTCATGTTACTTAAAACATGTTAAAAGTTACAAATTCAACATCGCTATCATCTTTCCTTCCATCTAAGTAGAATTAAAACAATAATTTCTTATTAAGTGGATTTTACTTGTGATTCTCACTTTCCTTTATCCTATGGCCATCGATATCTTAGATCTTCATGCACTTTCGTACGTAATTCCAAATGGATTTTGACTTATGATTCCAAAATATTAAATATGTTTACTCGTCATGTGTAACATCCCAAAAATTTTAAATAAAAAAGATATAAAAATGGATAATTATGTTATTTATTTTATTAATATACATATTAGACAATGGATGGAAAGTTATTCTAAAAGTTAACAAATGTGTTAAGTTTGAATAGTTCAAGGGCTAAATGTGATCATTTAGATTACTTCAAGGTTAAGATTGTTGTGATAAAAGTTGAGGGACTAAGCATGCTAAATGAAACTACTTTGGGGGTTTTAATGAAGTTAATATATTAAATAAAATATGAAAATTATCTTCTGGGAAAGAAAAAGAGTCGACATATGTGTGTGTAATAGACTAATAGTGTGTGTTTTTGTGGTATGGAGTTTAAGAGAAGAAGAAGAAAAGATCAAGGGTTGAGATTAATAAGTGCTAGTACAAGATTTAACACACAAAATCAGTTTCTAAGCAAGAGAAGGTGTGATTTCTATCTTTGGTAAAATATAAAAGTTAGGGTTTATGTGAATTAAACACAAGTGAATTGGTTTCATATGATAAATTATTGTTATTAGACAACTAATTTAGCATAAATGTGAAGTAATTTTAGTTGAGTCAAGTGATTGTCTATGTGTTCTGCATGTTTAGTTAAGTTAGAATAAATAATAGAAGGTGTTAATATTAGCAGCATATTTGTGCACACCAAGTGTTTGATTAAATACTTGGGTGAGATGTTAAGTGAATGTTTTCAAGAACAAATACAATTTTTGATTAGTTGGCAAGTGTTTCAATTATAGAAGTAATATGTATCATAATTTCAAGGAAATTAGCATCAAAATGGTGTTAGTGTCAAGTAGGTGTTTAACTAGTTAAGTTAAACACCATTTTTAATCAAGTTTATGTTTAAGATATGTGTTATGTTAATTGAAAAGAATTGATCTTTAATGAGAAGATTATGATAGTAATTGAGGTTAATCCTTGTTCAAATGTTCCCAAATGTATTTTATAAGTTGGGATTAGTTGTTAAAAGAATTAGAAGTTAAATTGAGATGAAATTGGATGATTTTCACAAAAGTCCGAATTTGGACAGCATGTTGAGCAGAAAATGGGCCGTTTTGTAAAAGTCATATAAAATCAACCGTAACTCGGATTTTGATGAGGTCAGAACCGTTGGAAAGGTATTCGAGTCTACTTTCCAATGAAATTGGTTTCAGGGGCAGAATCATAGTATAACTTAGTCAGCTAATTAATATGTTACAGGCTGTCCAGATTATATAAAAAAATGTTATTTTTAGTTAAGACAAGTTTGAGGATATGCTTATAGAAATTAATCATATTATTAGTAAAACTTGCATATCAATGTATGTATGTACATGATTGTATAAATAGGCGTGTAAGGTTCTCTGACTTCTCAAGTAGCGGGCCAAACGGGTCAAACGAGACATCAAGGTGAGTAACGGGTCGGGCATGGGATAAGTAAATGGCACCCGGGAATACATCTTATATATTTAGTATAAGAGTGTGCATTTACTTGAATATATTATAGTTTTAGTTTATATGACCTTGTTATGATTTATATTAATTGTTAGTATTATCCTTAAATTATATAGACAAGTGTATATGTGAGCATAATTGGTTAAATGACACCCGGGAATACGCTTTATACCTTTAGTATGAGGGTGTGCATTTATCTATTAGATATTATATTGCAAGATTATATAGTTTCAAGTAATTAACATATTTTCATGCTTTTAGTTGTTATGTGTGAAAGTGTAACAAGTTAGCAAGTTTGGCAAGTTGACAAACTAATTAGTAGATGTGATTTAACTAGAATCACATTTGATAAATCATATTGGCAAGTTAGTTAGTAATTGTGATATGTCAAGAATCACAATTTACTAGATTACGTGGGCATGTTAGATAGCATAAGTTAAATGCCCAAAATCACTTATGCTAGATCATGTGGCAAGTGTTTGGTGATATGTCAAGTAATCACTATACAAGATCATGTGCCAAGTTAGTTGTGTTTGTGATGTTATATTATCACTATACAAGATCACAAACCAAGTTAGTTATGTTATGTTATTTTTTACACAAGTTATTCAAGTTAATGTTTCAAGTAAATATAAATGCCAAGAAGTCAAGTTTCAAAGACAAGTAAAGAATATGACATGTATGGAGGTTCATGTGTTCAAGCTAATATTAGCCAAGTTATTCATGTTTATATATATGATTAGACCGGTGCCAACCCTGCGTCAGGGGGCACGTCGAGGGGCGTCGAGGGGCGTCACCGTTGGCACGCCGGCGTCGGTAGCCGGCGTCGTCAAAATCCGTCGACCGGAGGACGTGTTGCTGCTTCCGTCGTGGAGAGGGGAAGAGGGAAGGGGAAGAGAGAGAGAGGGGATAGGGGGTTTGGGACTTGTACCTTGGGCATAAACACTTGTACATATTATGTTTTTTTATTAAAAATTGTTTTTTTATCTGTTTTTTTTTAATTTTAATTTTTTCTATATATTTGTTTTAATAATAAAAATTTATTAGTATTTTTTTTTCAAAAAAATAAGGTTTTTTTTTTCATTTTTAAATTTTAATAAATGTAATTTTTTTAAATTTAATATCATATTTTATAAATTTAAACAATGTATTTTTAAATTAATGTAATGTATTTATTTTATAATTATTTAATTTAATTAAAAATGATGATGTGGAAAGGATGAGTTTAGTGATGGGTTAGTGATGGGTAGGGTTGGCACGAACGTGTCAGTAGCGGGTCAGTAAGGATGCGATGACGTGGCGCTAGTGATGGGTTTAGTGATGGGTAAGGGTTGGGAGAGGCCTTATATACCCGTTATTCACTAAGCAATTATGCTTACATGTTCATGTTTATAGGTGAAACAAGTTAAGTTGGATGGTTCGGGAAGGAACTGGATAGCTAACGGAGATTATGGTGATTTAGGTATAAAAATCACCTCTCTTGAACTTGTTATGATTATTAGCTTGCACACCCATGTTTTGAATGCAATTTTGATAAATTGCATAAGTTTAGTCATTTTGTTATTTTGATAAATGTCATAATTAAAAGTTAGTTTTCAGTATTAGTTTATACATTTGGATTATCTTGAAAAAGTTTTAAAATGTATAATAGTAGTATATACATTTAAGGTACATGAAATGGGATCATCATGGGGTCCCACCGGAGGCGTAATTTAAGGCGAAACTGAAATAATTAGAGCGAAATTTGCATGGAGACGAGTATGAGGACCCTCTAAAGCTAAGTGTAGTGTGGGTGACATTCGTGGTTGTCGCTTTCGCTTTAAATCCACGAAACAAAACTTCTTTTACATGTCACTTCCTTGGCTTACCACTTGCTAATATTATAATCATCCACCATTAATTTTAGTAATTATGTTTTAATGGGTCATTTTTTAATATAGATCAAATAACATCAAAAATCCCCTTAAAAAGTCTGATGTTTTCAATTTTTCCCAAAATAAAACGCGGGACTAAGTGCGACTAAGATTATCGTGCTACTCAACTCAACTAGAACGCCGCCACATGTTCAAGTTACAACTGCTCAATCTTGTTATTACTGCTCGTTAGTACTGATCAACCTTGTTACTATTGCTCGTTAGTTAGTACCGTTAGCACAACTTAGTACTGCTCAAGTTAGTGCTGCTCTATGGAGTCGACCAGTCTCACGGTGTATTTTTGGGAAGATTAAAGTCTATCAGTCTTAAATAGAAAATGAACCAATCGCACGGTCTATTTTAGTAATTATTTCTTAATTATATATATTAGTAAATGGATTAAAATTTACGTGGGTATAAAATGACCAAAATACCCTTCATGTATAAAATATATGATTAACCTTGATCATTAATTATTATTATTTTTTTGATCATTAATTATTATTGATCAATGGTTGAAATTTGTGCCATAGAACTAAAAATATTAAAACAATTCTATATACTTCCTCCGATTTAAAATAGGTGATGATAACTACACCACAACTTTTAATTGGTATACCACAATTATTGCTTTAAGTGGTTGTACAGTACGTTGTATAACTTATATCATGTGGTATAGACATTAAAAACTGTGGTACGAAAATGAATTCCCATTTAAAATAAGTGCTACACTTTGGGTTTCACGGTTTTTTAGGCAAAAGATTATAATGAAAGTTAAATTAGATTAATTGAATGGTTAGTGGATAATAGGTCTCACACATTTTGAATAAAGTGGGGTTAATGATGTTTAAATGTAAAAAGTAAGGGTAAATGAGTCATTTCACTTTGTTAAAGTAGATAGTTAGTGGGTGTGGGTTCTATTATTTTTTATCAAATAAGGTAAGTTTTCAAAGTGTAGCACTTATTTTGAATCACCTATATAAGGAAAGTGTAGCAATTATTTTTAACGGAGGAAGTATTGATATATCACGAGTGCAAGTTAGTAAATGCGTCTTTATAATAATACCATATTAATGAAACACTATAATTTAATTACAATATAGAGTATAACATTACAAAACAAACAATACCTAACATTTTAGGATGGCTCCAGTTTGGAAAGGAGGTTAAATAACTAATGTATGTTTTTTGTATTTATTCTTTTGATTTTTGGGAAAGTTTTTGGTAATGTTTTTATATTCTTTGAATTAATAAAATTCGATTTAATTGCTTAAATGGTCTTGTTGTAGTGGTTAAGACTTTTCTAAGCTAATACGGGGTATAAATTAAGTATTCAATTAAGATTGCACATGTAGTTATTGTTTAGTAGGTTTGAAATATCTTCATGGTATAGTTCTTAATATCTTTGTAGTTTAAAAACACATCTCAATCATTGGTCAACATTATCAAAATTAATTACCTACTTTATACATGTAAGGTATTTTGGTCAAATTTTTTTTCTTTTTATTATTTTTAAAATTTTAAAATTTTTCGTTAATAATATATAATATGATATGATTGTATACTTAAACACATGTGATTAAATTAGTGTGATTATATTAAAACATCACATGTGATCAAATACACAATCATATTTGATTGTACAATAATATCACATGTTATTAAGTATATAATCACTTGTGATTATCACACACGTAATTATCAAATAATATTGTTTTTTTAACTACAAAATAATAAAATTATAATAAAGTAATATAAAACAACTTTTTTTTTTTAAATGAAACTTTTTTTGTAAGTGTCAAAGGATCAAAATACTCCCTTTATGTACAAATATATGATTAATCTTGACCATTTAAATATTATTGATTAATGATTGATATTTGACCCTTATAATTACACAAAAATTAATGAATACCTTAAACATTTACCTAGTAATAATTATAAAAAAATAACATATTTAGATAGGGTTTTAAATTAAGGAATAATTACTTTTACATCCTTGTAAAACTCATAAATTATTTATATATCCTTCTCAAATTCATAAATTATCTCTATGTCCTTCTAAATTTTATAATTACCTTCATATCCTTTTAAACCTTTAAAACTCTTTTTTATGTCCAAAAATCTATTTTATTATTTATTAAATCATGATAATATCAATAATACAAGCAAATAAAATGAATTTTAATACATAATCAACATATTTATTTCATACCTATTTGATAATTATTGATATTATAATGATTTAATAAATATTAAAATAAGTTTTTGGACATAAAAGATAGTTTTAAAGATTTAGAAGGATATGAAGGTAATTACAAAGTTTAGAAGGACATAGAGATAATTTATGAATTTGAGAAGGATATAAAAATAATTTATGAATTTTATAAGGATATAAAAGCAATTATCCAAGTTTAGAGGACATAGAGATAATTTATGAATTTGAGAAAAATATAAAAATAATTTATGAATTTTATAAGGATATAAAAACAATTATCCCTTAAATTAAAGTACCATCTTTTGGTTCAACTGATTCTACCATTTTTTTTTTTTTTTGACATCATAAGTTCTACTTTTATAACGCAATAATTCGGAACCAATCATAAACTTAGCCATTAGAATTATGAAATATTCCAAAACATATTCTTTAGTGTAAATCATCTATTTAAAATCAAATTAAATTTTTGAGAAATGATATTTCTTCCTATATATTTTTTCTACCCGTATTCATACTTACTTCTAAATTTAATATGTGTAATCTACTAATTATCTTTCCTCATATCATTCATTGATTTTAAAACTTGTTATGATCAAATGAGTAAGCACATAAATATATAAATAGTAGACATCAATATTATTTATCTAAATTTTTAAATATCTTCAAATAGTTGTGTTTGAATATGTAACAAGAATTGAATACACAATAATAGTTTATCCTATTCGAGATGGAAATTTAATCATTAATTGTTGTTCTAAAAACACCTCCAGTTAAGATAAATAGGAATTTTTTAACTACATCTCGCTTGTGTCATATCCTTTTCTTTTTGATAATTAAACATGCATTATAATATAATTAATTACATTACAAAATTTATGTACAAATTAATACGCTCACAAATGTATTATAAGGAGGTTGTTTAAGTCAAAGGTAGTCAAAACTCTCAGCAAATGCATGGTCTCTCTCTCTTTAATACATTCTTCGTGACATCCATATGTTAACCCCCACTTCCTAAACAAACACACACAGAAACAACTACCATCTCGATCCATTCTTCTCAGGTACGTATTTGATTTGTTTTTTTTATCTCTCTAATTATGATGTGTTTTTCCTTGATTCGATCTGGTGTTCACGCCGTTTCTTTTTTATGTTTTTAAAAGGTTTGGATCGATCCACATTTATTGGAAAAATGGTTTTCGAGAGGTTGATGGCATCACTGAAGACAAAATTTATAAAATCTTTCAAGAAGAAGAAGCAGCTGGTTCTTGAAGATGAAAGTTGTTGGGATAGCTATTATGACAAGATCGAGAAAAGTGAAAGCATGAGAATCGAGATACAAAGCAAGAAAGCACGAAAACTTATTGAAAGAACTCTCAGAGTAGCTGATTCTCCCAAAACCACAAAGAGCTACTCTTTTTAAAATTAAAAGCAGTAACAATAATTATGTTAGCTCTCAGATCGTTTATCTAAAATAATACTCCCGTTAAGCATGTCATGTAAAACGGCTTGGAGTAATTTATATGTCGATTTTTTATTGCTAAATATTGTTATAAATAATATTGTTAAATCGTTCTAGCTACCCAATTTCTGATAACTCATAAATCTTATCCGAAAGACTGCTAGCATAAGTATTAGATTGGTTGTAAACATATATAGTTATTTGTTCTGATAATTCTTATGGTTTAATTCTAATAATAGCAAAAAGTATGGGACGAGAACAAAGTCATGCCATGTGTGTGAAGATAAGCAATTACCAGCACAAACTTAATGAACGGATTGAGCTTCAAAAAAAAAATGATAACAAAGTTGTTCAATCATATGTTCGAACACATGGCATTTATTTATTTTAAAAAAGAGTAATGGTATTTTATCATACCATTTGGTCATACTCATAGTCCTACTCATTACATGAAGACATGTGTCAAAATCAATGAATAATATAAAGAAAGAGATGTGTGGACATATGATCCTATCAAGTCATATCCCATTTCATTCGAAAGCCAATTGATTACATGGCATTTACTTTGTTTATAAAAGGGAAAAGAAAAAATTAAAAATTATGTGTGGCTGCTGGGATTCGAGCCCAGGTCTCCACGGCCACAACGTGGAATTCTTACCACTAAACTACAGCCACATTTGTACCTTGTTGATGTTTTTCATCATTAAATATTAAGAAGACCTTGAGTTCTTAACCATTCAAACTGGCGAAAAGTATTTACTTCATCTCAAACTAGTTTCTCGCTCTCACAACACATATGTAGTCAAGGGTTGATTAAGGGTCCGAAAAAGGTTTAGGAAGCCGGTAGGATCAAGAGGCAAGATGTGGCATATTGTCCGAATGGATAATGGATTAAAATGAGTTATAGTAGAATTATATAGTTCATTACAACCACTATGCAAAGTGGCCTTATATTACACATTCTGGTTATTAGGTAACTGAACTAGCGAAAAAATGGTTTAACCATGCTGTCATTTTCAATTTCATTGTTATCAAATCTTGTATTGTACTAAATTTTATAAAAGCACGCGAATGGCTATCATTCTTACCGGTTAATAATTGATTTCATAAATTGTAATGCCTTACTTGAATCCTTATTCCTTAATAAAATTCCACCGTTCAGGTCAATCCATGTTTGGTGGTAACATTATTTTTAGTTATTGCTTCTATCTTAGGTTACTATCTTTTATAAATGGGAGGTGATTCGTATAGAGCAATTTTTATCTATTTAGAGCAATTTTTTATCAAATGACAGTCATGTCCTTAAAGGGAGAGGTGAAAAGCAAAATTTTGATAAAAGAAAAGGAATGACATAATTGTCATTTATGATGAAATTACTCTGTATGAATAAATTTGCTATGTATGAATCACCTCCTTCTATAAAGCCCTCACCTGAAACCAAAATCAGACCCTCATAGAAGTATATGATAAGTTGTAATACTATTAAGATCATACAGAAATCCAAATAATGAAACTAAATAAGATGATACTAAAAAAAGAACCCATAGAGAAGTCCATGAAATTAGGGTGGGCTTTAAAACAAATTTTGTGCGTCTGAGGTACAGGCATGTAGCCACCTTATTGCATAATACTCCCTCCGTCCCTTAATAAAGTTCTCATTTCTCTTGGGTACATGTTTTTAGGAGATAGTTAGTGGTGAGTCCTTATTAATAAACTTGATTAAAATATAAGATTTTATGGAGAAAGAAAGTGTTTTTAGGAGATAGTTAGTGGTGAGTAGGGGTGAGTATTTGGGCCGAAAAAACCGAACCGAACCGAAAATTACCCGAAACCGAACCGATAACAGAATTCAGTTCGGTTTTCGGTTTATAAAAATGGCTTTATCGGTTTCGGTCCATATCGGTTTCGGTCCATATCGGTTTCGGTCCACTTTTTATCGGTTTTTAACCGAACCGAACCGATAAGTAAGTTCATGCAACAAAAAACTAGGAAATCCTCAACTACCTCCCCTTGCAATCGGGATTTTTTGTTAAAATGTTTATTTTGAAAGTTGGTCACTTGGTCTTTGCATTTGTTGTGTTGAAAACACTTTGATGACTTGGTGAGTTTAGGGGTGAAATCTGGAAAATGGAAGGAAAATAGCAAAAAAATGGGTTTTAAGCTTATTGGACCATATCGGTTTTTAGACCGAAAACCGGAACCAAAACCAAAACCGAATAAGTATTAACGGTTCGGTTTTCGGTCTCGAAGTTTATGCTTAATCGGTTATCGGTTCTATCGGTTCGGTTCGGTTCAGTTCGGTTTTGGCCCGATAATCACCCCTAGTGGTGAGATGGTAATAATATTATTTTATTAAATGGGTCCCTCTAATTTGAGAAATGAGAACTTTATTTTGAGATAAACATTTTAGGAGAAATGAGAGCTTTATTAAGCAAATGGAGATGGAGGGAGTAATAGGTAATGCCGCCCTTTGTTAAGGTGAAAATAGGTCATTTTCTATACCATCTTATCTTCTTCCGACCTAGGTCCATTGACATAGGGGTGTGTATAAAAACCGGAAAACCGGAATCGAACCGGGACCGAACCGGAACCGGCACCGAACCGAACCGGAACCGGCTTAATCGGTCCGGTTTCCGGTTCTTAGATTTGATCAAAAATAACAAACCGGGTTTACCGGTTCCGGTCCCGGTTCGGTTTCGGTCTTTTCGGGTTTGGAACCGGCATTTAAATAAGTATATAGGCTTATGAGTTTTCATGTATATATGTCGAAATAATAGGTATATAGGCTTTTAATAGAAACATATTTTACTTGAACCAACCCATGAACATCCACAAACATCATACTTTTATTAAAAATACGATAAAATATTTAAGTTATATATTTTAAGATGAAAATATATACTAAAAATGTATAATTGGATGACAAACACAAAAACCGAGTTTACCGGTTCCAAACCCGCTTGATGACCGAACCGAACCGGAACCGAACCGGACCCGGAAGCGGTTTAACCGGTCCGGTTCTCGGTCTTTGAAATTTCCTTTTTCCGGTACCCGGGTTTACCGATTCCGGTCCGGTTCGGTCCGGTTTCGGAACCGAACACACCCCTACATTGACATACAATTAATTCTTTGTTAATGATGCATAATTGAAATTAATGCATTGACATGGACTACTTGGTCAAAGGCATCATCAAACAAGATCAAAGAAAAAAAGAGTAAATTACATAGATAGTCCCTGTCATTTGACTTGAGTTTTGGATTTAATCTATAAATTTAAAAAATTACACCGATGGTCACTAAGTATCGGAATTCGTATCGATTTTGGTCATTAAACCTAACAGCCGTTAAATTTGGCTGTTAAATCTGGTCATGTGCATTGCACATGAGGGTAATTATATCATTTTACATGTCTTTGTTCACTCCCCCTTCTCTCTCATCCTTTTATCTTTCTCTCTCTGTACCTAAAACCAACTCTATGAAATCAACCCAAAACCCAAATCTGTGAAATCTTCATCACTTGATTAAAAATTTGGAGGTTTTTCAACAACCTTACTTTAAACCTAATCTTCAATTCATGGAATCCTAATAGTACCATCATCTGCAAATCATCACCACCCTTCATAGATTGTAAATCTGTAAACCTACCACCACTAACATCAATTGAATGCTTCCATGCTAGACCAGATCTCGGAGCTTCAACACAAACATATGGTACATTCATAACCCTAAGTTCTCGTAGATAAAAATTAGTCAAATATGAAGTAACAAATATACGTACCGATCCGAGCATATGTTCCTTCTGGTACTGATATGCTTAAATCTGTTACAACCAGTACTTTACCCCTTGCTGGTACTTTTGTCTCAATGGCACTGGATCAAACACAAATCGGTAAATATATACGAATTCTAAGAAAAAATTCATGAATTTACAGTAACAATTGGAGATTATAAAATTAGAAGCGACAAAGAGGACATCATAAAATCTCAAGCTCTGTTTCGAGCTGAGTTGCGAGATGGGGGAGGAGATGATAACCATGTGAATATGATGGTGATGGTACGAAGATGAAGATGATGGTGTATTTTAAACAAGAAAAGAAATAAAATTAAGGAATTGGGTCAAAGTCAAAGAAAATTGGCTAAATGACATATTTACCCTCATGTGCATTGCACATGACCAGATTTAACAGTTAAATTTAACGGATGTTAGGCTTAGGGACCAAAATCAATACGAAGTCCGATACTTAGTGACCATCAGTAATTTCTTAAACTTAGGGACTAAATCCAAAACTCAGGTTAAACCACAGGGACTATCTATGTAATTTACTCAAGAAAAAATAAAACTACTTCTTATAAGATTGAACAATTGGAATAATAAACATATCCAAAATTCCATTTATTTAGTCCCATAAACCACAAAAAGGGTACCTCTGCTTCTACTGAATTATACCAACAGAACAAACTTTCTAACAAAGCAGAAGGCCCCCAAACTTATAATATTTACACTTTTGCACAATGTACAAAGTGGTCACATGCAAATTCATATATTTCTCATTTTCCTAATTTAACTTCACAATTGAACTAGCTTGTGATTTAAATTGGCTTTCTCTATCCACTAATCCTTCTCCAACATATGCTTTCATTCTTCTCTTCAACTCTTTCCTATAAAAAGACAATCAAATAACTATCAGAAATCAAAATCAATGAATTAAAGAAACAATGTTTTATTCACAAAGTACTACACTTACATCATGAGCTGTCGATCAAGACTCGAAGATGACAATAACCCTTTATTCTCTTCAGCCCGTCTCAAAAGATAAGGCATAATTTGATCAACGGGCCCGAATGGTAAATATTTACTAACACCAAAACCCGCGTTTCTTAACCCGAATGTCATCGCTTCTGCCATTCCATAAAGTGAAGCAAACTCGAGTTTTTCACTATCTTTTCCAATACCCAATTCGCGCGCTTTTTGTGCAGCAAGTTTTCCTATTCATTTGAAACATAAAATTAGAATAAAATCATAACCAATTAAAAATCTTGGATTTCTAAACTCAAGAAATACCTCGATTTCGAAATATTTGTTTTCAACCATCAAATTTCAAGAAACCAAATCAATACAACCCTGATCCAGAATACATTTTTATCAAATCGGGTGCACTATATTTATCTTTTCATCATCTTAAAAAACATAAAAATGCAATCTTTATAATTAAAGAAACCTAATTAACACAAAACAACACAAACCCATGTAGCAAAACACAAAAAAATTCAAACTTTTACCTGATTCAAGATTATGGGTTGCAAGAATTAGACCACCAGCACCATTAGAGACCTCATTTAGCATAAAAGAAGCACAATCATTGTAACAATTGTGTGTGTCACTAATACTATTATGAATCGGTGAATCAACCCCAAGAGAATTAGCTAATTTGCTTTCACTCCACATATAAGCACCCCTAACTAACTTAAATCCAACTGGTAATCCCATTTTATCAGCAGCTTTCTTGGTTTCATGCAATCTTTCACCAGCATCTTTCAAATATGCTTGAATTGTGCCAAAAATTAACGGCTTTCGGCCTTTGTTGTACATAACAGCAGCCGAATATGTGAAATAATCGATAGCCGGCTGAATTGAAGTGTCTTCTGCATCAATTACAACTGGTACATTGCATTCTATGCTTTTGTTGCAAATGTTGACTAGTCTTTGGTGGGCTAATTCAAGATCATGTTCTTCTTCAGATGTTAATGGGGATGGTTTTTCTAAAGTGTGGTAAAATGGGCTGGATTCTGTGAATATTGGTAGGGTTTTAAGCTTCCATGGAAGATTTGTAGTTGTTGGATTTTTGTATTCCCATCTGAGAAGATCACTCACTCTTTTGAGTAGTGAAACTGGTGTAATTGCTGTGATCTTTACAACCACAAAGCTAACCTGTTTTCAAAACAAAATTTGATCAGTGTTTTAACAAAATTTCCTAAAAGATGAAACTAAATCAAAATAATGATCAAAAGAATTAGCAGATTCAAAAAAGTGTGTAAGCATGTAAAACAGGGTAAAAAAAATAAATCAATCATTCAATCTTTAGAGATTGAATCTTTAACACAATTTCCAAAAATAAGAAATTTTAAATCAAGAATACTTAAAAATATTGAAATGAGGAAGATGCAAATCTGGGATCTTCAAAAAATTGAGTAAACCTTTAAAACAGAGTAAAAAGATTGAATCTTTGGAAGTAATAGCCCTCCAGCACAATGATCCAAAACACGTTTTTGGGAAAATTATATTAATTTTACAAGATCTAATCATTAAAAATAAGCAAGAATTTGGGTTTATAAGATAAAAGATAAACTTTTTGGTGGAATGATTAAACAGAGTAAACACAGAAGTACAAGTCCGTACATAGGTTTATTGAGATCGAGAAAAAGTAAAAAGAAATCTGATTCGGGTGAAAATAAAGAATAATAATTTAGAGAAAAAACAAGAAATATAATTTATTTAAATTAAAAAAAACTTACTGAAGAAGGAGGCAAAAACTGTGTTGATTCAACAGTTTGAATAAACTGTTGAGCATTTTTCTCACAAGATTCGTTATCAACCGCATGTTCCAACCCATAATCCAACATCCCTCTCAACCCGGATTCCCAAAGCTTCTTAACAGTCCGACCCGTTTCTTCCAAATCCGCCCCGGCAACAAAATGTTCATACGACGTGTGTTTGATAGTACCCATCACAATCTCTCTCAACAAACCCACTTGCATGAGTCTTGATCGCATAACCCACATACCCAAATCAACCACCGGTTCCACCGCCGCCAGGTTCAGGTTCGCCGCCGACCGTAAAAGTTTTCCGGTCGTAACGGATGAAAACAAACCTTTCGTATCCTCGAAATCAAATATCGAGTCGCGTGGATCGTCGGAGACGGCGGTTGACGGTGGCGACGTTGATGGTCGCGAGAGGATTGTAGTTGTGGTTGTGTTGATGGTGGTTCTTTGGGCAGAACGGAATCTTGGGGTGGTGGTGGCGGTGGAGGGGCAGTTGACACGGCGGACGAATGATCGGATTACCTTTGAAGAGAGGCCATTGCTGGTCATAGCCATCAATGGTAGAACAGTGGTGGTGGTGGTTTACGACGGAGAAGATGGTGGTTGTATACGACGGAGATGATGGTGGTTAACAGTTGATTTGTGGAATATTAAAACAAAAGGGCAAATTTATCGGCTTAATGTAAGCAAACTTGTCTTTTTTTTGTGAGGATTGTCTTTAAACCAGGCAGGGTATATATAGGCAAGAAAGTATTAAAATTTCGGATAGGATCGTGTAACCGACCCGGGTGTAAACGAGTTCGGGTCAGTCTTTGGAGCTATCCGGGTTTTGATGTGAGTAAACTGTTGAAAAGTAAAAACGGAATACGACAGTCATGCAAGGAGGTGCTAAAGTCACGCGGGTGATTCTGGGATAAAGTTGAGATTCTGTGACGCAAATTCGACGGCATCGTCAAAGTTCAAAGATTCCGGAATCTTTCAGTTTATTAATCTTTCATTTTTACGAAAATTTATAACGTAATGTTGCCATGTTGATTAATGTAATTTTTTATTGTGACATATAAACTAGATAGATAGTGCAGCAGTATTCAGTGTTTATGATGTCCCATAAAATTATAGATTTAAGTTTCGACATGAAAATATGGTCTGTAGTAAGAGAGTGTGTTAGCCGTTTAAAAAAAAAGATAACCTTAATCCATGTTTTTAATAATCCATTTATCGAGCATTATTTCCAGTCAACACACTTGTTATTTCAGAATATATTTGTGTTTATAATAAATTATAGGAGCTAATACCAATTTTCATTAATAAAATACAATTACAATAAGGGAAATTGACTAAACGTTTACAAAAGATTGAAACAAATTAAATAGAACAAACAAGTTACAAAGTTTTGGTTGAGTCTCGTGAAATTCACGATCCCCTTAAAATAGATTCGTTGTCTATTTCCCAGGGTAAAACAACCGAGTAGTTTTACACTACCGGATATAATCCAAGCCAGAACAAGTACCGAAATTGAGAGCGTTTTCTTGGAGAGAAAGCTGTGAAAGAAGAAGTAGGTGAGTGAAGGTGTATATACAAATGAGACCCAATGTCTCTATTTATAGTGTAGAAATGAAGACTAATGTTTACTCAAAACATTAAATGCATTCATTATCATTAAACAAGAAATCAAAACAGTAATCTGCACTAATTGCAGAATTTTCGTAACTGTTCTGCTCAGTCCTTCTGGTCAGTCCAGGAACTCAGACCGAGAACTCAGTATCAGAAGTCAGAATACGAACTCAGTATTGGAAGTCAGTGCAGCAGGTCAGTATCAGACTGCTGCTGCGCAGGTCAGTATCAGACTGCTGCTGCGCAGGTCAGTATCAGACTGCTGCTGCACAGGTCAGTATCAGACTGCTGCTGCGCAGGTCAGTATCAGACTGCTGCTGCGCAGGTCAGTATTGGAAGTCAGTATCAGACATCTGCTGCGCAGATCAGTACTGCAGGTCAGTATGAGACTGCCTGCTGCGCAGGTCAGTATCAGACTGATACTGCGCAGGTCAGTATCAGACTGCAGCTCAGTACACGTCGAACACTCAGTGCGAGGAGGTCGGTATTGATAGGTTCAGTACTGAGGTGGTCAGTATGAAAAAATCAGTACTGAGGAGGTCAGTACGAGACAACTGCAGTGTCGATGAGGTGCAAAAATTGACCCGCACGAGCCTGGAATTTCGGAGCTGCATTCGTGCCCGCAGGTCGCTCGGGCGTACACGAGTTCAAGCTATTTCGGGCAACTCAGTCCAAATTATTTGCACCCCCCCCCCCCCCCCCCCCCCCGCGCGTAGGCGTGCGGGTAAAACCCATGTATAAGGATTTAATCTTCCATACAACTTCCAACCTTATAAACCAACGAATGGTTTCATCTTTTTCCTATGTGGGATACTCTCCCACATCCCCCACTTCCAAGATTTCTTGTATCAAACACCCTACTTTGAGAGTCGATATCTCATTCACCACAACTCGACTTTGGACACGCTATATACCGTTGCGTAGCTCTCATATAGGAGAACACATAGCTACCAACCAATAACTATATATAACACATATATATATAATTATATAGGTCCAAAGTTGGTGAAAAATCATTTTATCACAACTTTTTCCAACAATCCCCCACATGAATAGAGATCGATTGAAAACACCACAAAACATCGATAAATGTTCAACAGTCAAGTCTTGCAAAGGATGGGTAGGTGTTAGCCTTTGAACCCTCCCTTGAGAAGCACACTTAGTCTCCTAGCAGTCAGTAGACGCGATGTCCTTGAACTGAGTCCGCCTTTTGTGTAGACGACGGTATACATTCTCACAAGACTCTCCCTAACTTGTTCATATCCTCTTATCGTGCCCGTCTTGGTCATGGACACTGCCTGGTTCTGCAAGAGCTACTAAGAATTGTGCCCAACAATCCCATTCGAAGCGACCCCACTTCTCTCTCACATAGGTGATTCTCTACCACGAATCATTAAAAGCCATAGTGCTTATCCTCATTGTCACTGAACTAGGAATGGACTAGGAAGTAGTACAATGTACTCCCTTTAAGAATGTATGGAGGAATTCCGTTACCCCCACAGTGACATCCCTTCGTTTATACAATTAGGTTGTCCTATTGAACCTAGATCTTGGGATCTCCAGTCAACTAGGTTAGGTTTCCGTCGTATAAACTTTTATTCCAAGGGCTTTAGTCCCATTCCATTTGACGACTTATTAACTAACTCTTTGCTTAAGCCTTTCGTAAGCGGATCCGCGATGTTATCTTTTGACTTTACATAGTCAATCGTGATAACTCCAGTTAAGAGTAGTTGTCGTATCGAGTTATGTCTACGTCGAATATGCCTTGACTTACCATTATACATTGCACTCTTGGCTCTACCAATAGCCGATTGGCTATCACAATGTATACAAATGGAAGACAAAGGCAATGACCAATTTGGAATACATTCCACAAATTGGCGTAGCCATTCCCCCTCTTCACCACTTTTATCCAAGGCGATAAACTCAGATTCCATTGTGGATCTAGCTATAATCGTTTGCTTGGACGATTTCCAAGATATAGCCGCACCTCCAAGGGTAAACACATAACCACTTGTAGATTTGGAATCCTTTATATCCGATATCCAATTCGCATCACTGTATCCTTCTATCACAGCGGGATATCTAGTATAATGTAGTCCATAATTTCTAGTGTACCTCAAGTACCGAAGTACTCTAGTAATACTTTTCCAATGTTCGACACTTGGATTACTAGTGTACCGACTTAGCCTACTCACCGCATAAGCTAAATCCGGTCTTGTACAACTCATTAGGTACATTAGACTACCAATAATCCTTGAGTATTCTAATTGATTCACACTTTCACCTCTATTTTTATATAGATGGTGTGAGGTGTCAATTGGAGTACTAACTTTATTAGTGTCTCCCCCACTAAAATTCTCAAGAATTTTATCAACATAGTGTTTTTGAGTTAACACAAGTCCATCATGGGTGCGTACAATCTTGATTCCAAGAATGACATCCGCCAAGCCCATGTCTTTCATGTCAAACCTTGACTTCAACATATCTTTTGTAGATTGAGTCATCTTATCATTGCTTCCAATGATAAGCATATCATCTACATAAAGACATAAGATGACATATCCATGACTTGTGTTTTTCACATAAACACATTTGTCACACTCGTTAATTTTAAAGCCACTTTCTAGCATGACATTGTCAAACTTTTGGTGCCATTGTTTAGGAGATTGTTTCAATCCATACAATGATTTAACGAGTTTACATACTTTTGCCTCTTGACCGGGAGCAATAAAGCCTTCCGGTTGTTCCATATAAATCTCCTCTTCTAAATCACCATTTAGAAAGGCGGTTTTCACATCCATTTGATGAACCTCTAGATTTCTTATGGAAGCAATCGCAAGTATCATCCGAATTGATGTTATTCGCGTAACCGGTGAGTAGGTATCAAAGTAATCTAGACCTTCTCGTTGTCTATATCCTTTGATTACCAACCTCGCTTTGTATTTATCAATGGAACCATCCGCTTTCATCTTTTTCTTAAAAATCCATCGGTAGCCTAAAGTTTTACAACCCGGAGGAAGATCAACTAGCTCCCACGTATGGTTTTGTAAGATAGAATCTATCTCGCTTTTAATGGCTTCTTTCCACTGAGGTCCTTCCGAAGAAGTTACCGCTTCACGGTAGGTCCTTGGTTCACTTTCTACCATATAGGTGACAAAGTCCGAACCAAAGGATTTTTCAATCCTTGCCCTTTTACTTCTTCTAGGCTCAACCTCTTCTAATTGAGGTTGTTGTTGTCTCTCATCATGGAAAACTTCGTCAACACGTGTAGACGAACTTCCTTGTTCTTTGTCTAAACAAGGAAACACATTTTCAAAGAATGACACATTCCTTGATTCCATAATCGAATTTTTGTGTATATCGGGAATCTTAGATTCATGCACAAGAAAACGATAGGCACTACTATGATGTGCATAACCAATAAATATGCAATCAACCGTTTTAGACCCAATCTTTTGAGTCTTAGGAAGAGGAATGGCTACCTTAGCAAGGCACCCCCACACTCGTAAGTACTTATACGAAGGTTTTCTTCCAAACCAAAGTTCATACGGTGTTTCATCCTTTTCCTTACGTGGTATCTTATTTAAAAGATAATTAGCCGACAAAATGGCTTCCCCCCACATTTCGTGGTTTAACCCCGAACTTATAAGCATGGCATTAACCATCTCTTTCAAGGTACGATTCTTTCGCTCGGCAATGCCGTTTTGCTGTGGCGAATAAGGAGCAGTGAATTCATGTCTTATTCCATTTTGAGAGCATAATGTCGCAAAAGGATAAACATATTCACCTCCTCGATCACTTCGTACAACCTTGATTTTCTTATTAAGTTGGTTTTCAACCTCATTTTTATACAAAATGAATTTCTCAATTGCTTCATCCTTACTCTTAAGTAAGTATACATAGCAATATTTAGTACAATCATCAATGAACGTAATGAAGTACTTGTTACCACCCATGGTAGGAATTGATTTCAAATCACACACATCCGTATGAATCATATCAAGTGGTTCGGTATTTCTTTCAACCGATCGAAATGATGTTCTCGTAAGTTTGGCTTCAACACACGTGTTGCATTTGTGATTCGAATCAATATGGAATGTTGGTATGCTATTTAATTAAATTAAACGACGAATTGAATTAAAATTTACATGGCCTAAACGACCATGCCAAACATTTGACGTTTCAAGTAAATGAACGACATTAGTAACATTTTTATTAAAATTTCGTTTAAAATTTCTCAAATTTAATTTGAACATACCATTAAGGGCATAACCCCTACCAACATCCATTCCACATTTTGATAACACAATTTTATCGGATTCGACCACAACTCGAAATCCAAACTTAGTAAGCAACCATCCGGACACAAGATTCTTACGAATCGCCGGAACATACAACACATTGCTTAATGTGACATCATTTCCGGAAATCATCCTTAAGATGACATTCCCTTCACCTTTGATATCCGCGGTAGCCGAGTTTCCCATAAAAAGTTTTTGTCCATTTTCAACATCTTTGAAAGTGCTAAACAAACTTTTATTGAAACACACGTGACGGGTTGCACCCGTATCGACATACCATCCACTTGAATCGTTTCCCACCAAATTAACTTCCGACAACTCGGAAATCATAGCCACAATATGCACATCTTCCTTCATATGCATTTCCATATTAGGCATTGTCACAACATTTGTCATTTTTATCAAATAAAAAATGCAAATATTTGACCAATAAGCCTCAACAATTATACTTATTTCGATTAGAAGTAAGATATTTTTCAAGTGTTAACTCAAGAAGTCTATGACTATCTTGTATCTTACAACCAATGTCAACAAATATAAATTTTTAAATCCAAAATTGTTTTAAACAATATATCAAGTTATTTAAAATCAAACTTTAAAAACTTGATATAATGTACTTTAAATCCAAAAATTTGATTTAACAAATTTAAACAAAACAAAATTGGAAATTTTTCTTTTCTAAAAACTCAATTGAACCTTTTTGTTCTATATAAACGTTTCAATCACCACTTTTCCGAATCTATGCTATTAACGAGCAAAATCCGGAAAAAAAAAATGTATTTTCCAACCGGTATTAGCTAGAGAGGAAAATCTATTTTAAGTTTATAGGAGCTAATACCAATTTTCATTAATAAAATACAATTACAATAAGGGAAATTGACTAAACGTTTACAAAAGATTGAAACAAATTAAATAGAACAAACAAGTTACAAAGTTTTGGTTGAGTCTCGTGAAATTCACGATCCCCTTAAAATAGATTCGTTGTCTATTTCCCAGGGTAAAACAACCGAGTAGTTTTACACTACCGGATATAATCCAAGCCAGAACAAGTACCGAAATTGAGAGCGTTTTCTTGGAGAGAAAGCTGTGAAAGAAGAAGTAGGTGAGTGAAGGTGTATATACAAATGAGACCCAAGGTCTCTATTTATAGTGTAGAAATGAAGACTAATGTTTACTCAAAACATTAAATGCATTCATTATCATTAAACAAGAAATCAAAACAGTAATCTGCACTAATTGCAGAATTTTCGTAACTGTTCTGCTCAGTCCTTCTGGTCAGTCCAGGAACTCAGACCGAGAACTCAGTATCAGAAGTCAGAATACGAACTCAGTATTGGAAGTCAGTGCAGCAGGTCAGTATCAGACTGCTGCTGCGCATGTCAGTATCAGACTGCTGCTGCGCAGGTCAGTATCAGACTGCTGCTGCACAGGTCAGTATCAGACTGCTGCTGCGCAGGTCAGTATCAGACTGCTGCTGCGCAGGTCAGTATCAGACTGCTGCTGCGCAGGTCAGTATTGGAAGTCAGTATCAGACATCTGCTGCGCAGATCAGTACTGCAGGTCAGTATGAGACTGCCTGCTGCGCAGGTCAGTATCAGACTGATACTGCGCAGGTCAGTATCAGACTGCAGCTCAGTACACGTCGAACACTCAGTGCGAGGAGGTCGGTATTGATAGGTTCAGTACTGAGGTGGTCAGTATGAAAAAATCAGTACTGAGGAGGTCAGTACGAGACAACTGCAGTGTCGATGAGGTGCAAAAATTGACCCGCACGAGCCTGGAATTTCGGAGCTGCATTCGTGCCCGCAGGTCGCTCGGGCGTACACGAGTTCAAGCTATTTCGGGCAACTCAGTCCAAATTATTTGCACACCCCCCCCCCCCCCCCCGCGCGTAGGCGTGCGGTTAAAACCCATGTATAAGGATTTAATCTTCCATACAACTTCCAACCTTATAAACCAACAAATGGTTTCATCTTTTTCCTATGTGGGATACTCTCCCACATCCCCCACTTCCAAGATTTCTTGTATCAAACACCCTACTTTGAGAGTCGATATCTCATTCACCACAACTCGACTTTGGACACGCTATATACCGTTGCGTAGCTCTCATATAGGAGAACACATAGCTACCAACCAATAACTATATATAACACATATATATATAATTATATAGGTCCAAAGTTGGTGAAAAATCATTTTATCACAACTTTTTCCAACATAAATATGCATCATGTCGACTTGAACTTGCGACTTTTGCGTTATTAACACAATGTCCAAATCAATTGAGCTATTAGATAATATGTTCTTATGTCTGCAAGCATACATACATAACTGCTAAAAAGCTTTTTTTATATGTGTCGAAGGTTTGAATATATTTCCAGACATCTAATGTTGCGAGGCTAGGGGCAGGGCCCTAAAGCAAAAACAAAATTTTACATAAGGGATTGTATTCCTATTTAGCAGCTAGTTGCATAATGTACATCAACATTCAACAAGCAGTGAGCAACTAGCTTCAATACGTGCATACAATAGGTGACTAGCAAGTACAGCGAGCAACTAGCTAATTAGTTGCAATTTCTTATATGCTCCTAATTTCGTGGAACTGATCTAACATTTTGAAAATGCTTTATTTTCGTTTATATATAACAAAAACAATATTTTTTTGGATATAGAAAAAGAAAATGCACACCCTTTGAATATAAATTTTTTCAAAATCATCAAAAAACTTGATTTTGAAATAGTGTCTTATTTTAAAGATGAGTAAATTACACGGAAGGTCCCTGTGGTTTGCCACTTATTACAGGCACAGTCCCTGGTCTTCGTTTATTACACTGGAAGTCTCTGGTGTATTCAATTTGTTACACCCGGCGTCCCTCTGTCAAACGGACGTCTAAAACTTCCGTTAAGTGACTCATGTGCACCTCACATGATGGGCAAAATTGTAATTTCACTTTCCCGTTTAAAGAGTGTATTACACGGAAGGTCCCTGTGGTTTGCACTTATTACAGCCACAGTCCCTGAACTTCGTTTATTACACTGGAAGTCCCTGGTGTATTCAATATGTTACACCCGACGTCCCTCTATCAAACGGACGTCTAAATGATCTGTTAAGTGACTCATGTGCACCTCACATGATTGACACAATGGTAATGCTCTGTAAATAAGTGATCATGAAGTTCGGTAAGAAAACAATTCAAAATAATCATAAATACACAAAACACATACCGTACAGTTCATTGCATTCGTTTTCTTCATCATTTGTACCTCTTTCATTGCTCGATTGTGTAACGACCCGAAATTTGTAAATAAATAAATTTATAAAAAATATGATAAATAAGGATAAATCATTTAGAGAACGTAGAAATTGGTTTCGTGTCATTTGGACACCGTATGAGAAAGTTATGGTCGAAACCGGGTCGAGACAAGGAACAAAAGTTGCAGCCTGCCTGGGGAGCAGAGTTCGCGACCCGAACTATAGTTCGCGATCGCGAACCTTCGACAGGGATTTTGGGGTTTCTGATTTCGAGAGTTCGCGACTCGAACTCTAAAAGTTCGCGACCCGAACTTCGCGCGTACCAGAGTTCGCGACTCGAACTCTGAAGTTCGCGAAGCGAACTTCGTCAGACAGCAATAAAAACGGGTTTTGGCTCATTTGATACCATTTCAAGCCCTAGTTTCTCTCCCAACGAGTTTGTATACGTTTTTGAGTGGAAAACATCATTTGGAACCGATTTCTTGGTCAAATCTCGTGAATCTTCACTCCTAGTTGGAGATTAAAGGTAAATCTTCACTCTTTGATCTTTGTAGCTTTAGATCTATGGATTTTTGGCTTGGGTTTGAAACCCTAGTTCTTGGGTTGGTGATTAATGGTTAAATTAAGGTTGCATACACTTAATAGATGGTATTTTAACAAGGAAAACAAGTGTATGATTATGATTTGTAAGAATCTTAAGGGTTGGTTAAACCTAGGGTTTGGTAATCGCCATATTTGGGGGAAATGGATTGATGAGTGTTATCTAGAGGTAGATGAACACATTGTTAGTAGATTGTAATGTTGAACATTATGTGATCATTGTTTTAGGCTTTCGGTGACATCTTGGAAAGTCGGTGAAATTGTGAAGCAAGAGTTTTGGTGTCAAGAACACGGTTGGAGCATTTGTTGCTAAGGTGAGTACGTGTGGAATTTACTGAGTACATAGCCCTTTTAAATATTTTCATTACTTGTGTTATGGTCTATTTGCTTAAATGTGTAGACTGGTAGTTGATAGTTAGTTATACCGATGATAGTATTGAACTAACTTGTTGATGATGAAAGTGATAGCCGAGAGCTAGATTTGCATAACCATAGGGTTATGATGAGATTGAGATGATGTGATGATACGGGCTACTCCCGATCATGAAGTGTGGATTGAGGGGCAGTTGGGCGTATTCCCATCGACTCTTCCACGTTAGTCATGAGATGACACGGGCAACTCCCGGTCATGAGGTGTGGAGTGAGGGCAGTTGGGTGAATTCCCATGTGAATTCCCATCGACTCATCCACGTTAGTTATGCGATGTCACGGGATACTCCCGGTCATGAGGTGTGGAGTGAGGGGCAGTTGGGGTGAATTCCCATCGACTCATCCACGTTAGTTGTGATTGCTAGGTAAGCAAGGTTGTTAGGGTCACACTAAGGTGACTAGACTGGATAGTTGGATATATATATGTATATTGATTGGTTATATGAAACGTGACATTTCATTTTATTATCGGGTCTAAACCCATGTAGCTCACGAGACGTTTTTGTCTCACGTACTCCTTGTTTTGTTTTGCTATGTACTCAGGTTCGGGATCGAAGGTTTAGGTACGCATGGATAGAGATGCGGGGCCTAGAATAGAAGAACTTTAGATTGGATTTATGCTTAGCTTTGGTTTTGATCTATTTTGTAACACCAAACTTTATACTCTGATTTTCATACCAAAGGTTTTTGTAAATCCATATTTTGGAATAGTTCTTCTATTTATGAAAAATGTTTTATTTTGGGCAAATGTTTTGTGTTTAAAATTTGAGGTGTTACAACTTGGTATCAGAGCTATAGTTTAAGTGAATTAGGTTGGATATCCATCCTAGTCTTAGACTGTAGCATTAGGAATGTAAGATTCCTTAAGATCATAGGTTGACCTTGAGACTTTATATTAAGTTTATGATTGAACCTAGGGGGACCGATGAGAATTGATATGATTATGGATATTGAGTCTTATGAGGCTAATGGGTTATACACAAGGTACTAAATGTTTAATGACTTTCGTATAGTCGTGACTGAAAGAAATGGTGACCACGCATAGAAGTGGTAAAGCCCCGGAGGGCCGGGAGGAAGAAATACCTCATGTCGAGGTGGTGGTTGAACAGGAAAGTCAACCGTCGATGCATCGGATGGGTGAATCAGAGGTCGGAGCTAATAGAACTCCGGTGACCATGGCGGACCTCCAAACTATTATTGAACAACTCAAGGGAGTGGTGGCCGATGAGGTGCACCGCATCATTGGGGACCGTGAGAGGTCGGGTGGAGATCGTGTATCCGAGGCTAGATCGGATGAGAAAACCAGGGATGGTGGCACTCGAGTGGAGAAATCCTCCACAGGTGGTTGTAGTGATGCAAGGGCGAGACCCGATGAAAATTATGGTTGTTCTTTTAAGACATTCATGGCTTGTAGGCCAAACACGTATACGGGTAGTTCGGACCCGAAGGTAACTATGAGGTGGATCCGGGAGACCGAGCGGGTCATTGGAAGTAGCAAGTGCAAGAAAACCGATATGGTGTTGTATGCATCGCAATTGCTAAGAGAGGATGCTATGGTCTGGTGGGACATAGTTTATGAGACTCTCGGGAGGGAGGTGATGGAGAGAATGTCATGGGATGAGTTCACCACGAGGTTGAGGAAGAAATTTTGTCCCGAAAGGGATTTGGAGAAGATGCATGAGAGGTTTGTAAACCTAAAGAAGGGTAATAGGTCGGTTGAGGAGTACTCAAGGGAGTTCACGGGATTGCTCCCGTTTGTTGCAAGAACTTATTTTGAGGAAGGATCGAGGGTAGTCCGGTATGCTTGTGGGCTACCTTGGGATTACCAATTGGAGGTAAGGAGAGCGGTCACACTCGATGAGGCCATTGGTGCCGCCCGGGGTGTGGAAGAGGTAGATGCGACAAGGAATGCCGTGAGGGCCCATGTGAACGAGAAAAAGGAAAGCCGAGAGTGGCTCGGGAACTTCTAAAAAGGGGAAGTTCACATCAAATTCCTTCAAGCAAGGAAGCGTTGCCCCGTGCAAGAGATGCGGGAAGAACCATGCCGGCGAGTGCCGAGGAGATTCGAAGGTGTGCTATATTTGTGGAAAAACGGGGCATATAGCACGGGATTGTAGATCCAAGACACTCTCCGAGGTGGAGTGTTACTCGTGCCATGAAATGGGACACTATAGCAATGCGTGCCCGAAAAAGAGGATCGAGCCAAAGGTGCCCGCGGCTCAAAAGAAAGAGGAACCGGCTCAAGTGAGGGGACGTTCCTTTCAGGTGACTCGAGAGGAAGCAAGAGAGGTGCACGATGTAGTATCAGGTACTTTATTCATTAACTTCATGCCATCTTCTATATTATTTGATTCGGGTTCTACTTATTCGTTGTGTCTTATGAGTTCGGTTGTAAATTGAATGTGCCGTCCGAAATGTTAGATGAGGTTTATGAGATAGAAGTAGCCGACGGGAAAACGTCTATGGTCGAATTTGTTTATAGAAATTGTGACTTAGAAATAGATGGGAAAAAGGTTTAAAAATTGATTTATGTCCATGAGAAAGAGGAAAAAAAAAAAAAAGATTTTGATGTGATTATCGGTATGGATTGGTTGGGTATGCACCAAGCCAAGATATTGTGTGACTATAGCTTAGTGGTCGCACGAATTGGTGGTTATAGGAATTGGAGGAAAGTTGTATGACGTGGATGTTTATTTGGGGAATGATTTTCCCGGTTAGTTATGTGTATGGAAATTATATTTTTTAGAAAGGAATATGGTTCGGTGTGTCGCAGATAGTAAGGATATAGGGGTTGATGTTATTATATAGTATCAAAAGATGAACCGCACGGACGGTAAATGTTTCCAACAAATGGATAGTAGTACAATGAAGTACTAAGTTTTGGTAAGAATTGTAGTAAGGATGGAAATTTGGAAATAGAAATCTTGGAATGGAAACTTGAGTATTTGGCTGGAATCCGGATAAGTAATGTAACGTTAATATATGTAAATGGGAAAGAAAAGGATGATTAAAGGTATAGTGATGCCTTGGAACTAATAAATGTAACATAGGTGGAAAAGAGTAAGTGTCAGGAATGGCATATTTTAATTGTTAGAAATGGTTGAGTAAAAATGGGCATGTAGCCATATCAAGTTTTGTGACAGGGATGATCGATTCGATATTACGGGTAAGATGACGATTATGGGCAAGATGTCCTAATAATGATGTGATATAATATGACATAGTGTGTGTGAGACTACGACTGGGAAATAAATATTTCAAGGTATCGCGATGTAGGAAGACGGGAACATGGAATGTTGGGCTAATGGGTGCCAAGTCATGGGTTACAAATGTAGACCGGAGTCGATTGGTTGACTCAAAGGTGACCGGGTTGGCCGGTGAACTTTGGTTAAAGGAATAGATTGGTGGTTACCCGGGTGGTAATAAAAGGATTGGAAATCGGTAACAAGGATATGGACCGGTTAAGGGTGATTGATGTGTAATTGAAACGGTAAACGATAATCGGAGATTTTATTGGTATACCCGCGTGGTACAATGCATGTGCATTATATGATGGCCTTGGAAGGCATATAATAATGGAAAGATAATATTATATGAAATGTGCTAAGTACTATGTTCGATGGGGGACATATGAATAGGGAAGAAAACGATAATGCGATTTTTATAGGAGAGGTGCTAGAACGCACGATGAGCGATTTGATGATCGAATGGATAAGATAGTAGCAAGGCTACGCGATACGAAAAGATGGATGTCAAATGACATTGGTGTGACATATGCATATGGTTGTATATGCGCATGATGATGATGCTTAGATGGTATTGGTGACATATACACATGTTTGTATATGTGCACAATAGATACGTTTAGATTGAGTTGGCGTGATATATATATGTAGGTGTGTATGCTTATGCGTTTATATGACGAAGATAGCACCATGTGGTTAATGAGTATTGCTATTATGTTATGGTAAATGAAAATTTGGTTGGAAATGCGGGTTGCATTAGGTCATGTATAGGTATGGGATGCCTACGACTTCTCGAATATGAGAAAAAGGATGCTGTTAGAAAGCAATTGTTATTGGGAACCAGGATATGGTCAACTTGTGTGAAATTATGGTATGTGAGGCGAAGATGATTGGAATGGTACTAAGAAATTGTATAGGTGACCAAATGAAAGTTAAGAAACGGTAAAGGGTTGATGTGACCATAAGGGAATGTGAGAACTTGGGGAAATTTGGAAAGATTTGAAATTTTGTAGATATGAACGATTGTTAAGGGAACAATTATGAGTATGATTGGGAGTGATAAGTCGAGAATGATATCTCGAGGGTAGGGAATCTGTTAATTGGAAAAAGTATGGTTGACTTTAGGCAAAAGTCAAGATTAGTCAACATGTGATTAGTTGACTTGGTTAAGGATGGGTTTTGACTTTCGTTCCGAATGACTCGCGATGATGAGAGTATAATGTATTAGTTGTGTGTATGAGAAAGGGGTAATGACATAATTAAGAGAGTTATGGTCAAATTATGTGACTTTGACCCGTTGGGCATTTTCAAATTGAATTTGGGAATTGGGTATCTAATGGTTGATAAATCATAATTAGAGGTCGATGGTAAAGGAAATTGTTAAAGTATAGTTGACTTTGTTCTTAAGTCAAGGGTTAGACGATGTTGGAATATGGTAACTTGGTCGAAGCTAGACTTTGACGTTGGTATCGGTCAATTAGCTGATTATAATGCGTGGGTCATGTCATTTCTATGTGTATAAGATGATCGGTTAAAGGATTGAAAGTCTTGTGGTCAAAATTGTGCAAGTTTGGCCCATTTGAGCACTAAAGGCTTAAGATTGATTTTTACCTGTTTGGATCTAACGGGATTAATTGAAGGTTTACATACATATTGTTGACTAATTTGGGATGAGAAAAGTTTGACGGTAATAACCGCGGGAGAATGAGAATGGGTACTCGGTAGAATGTGGATTGGAATTTTTGAGTGATTCCGAGGACGGAATCCTTTTAAGGGGTAGATAGTTGTAACGACCCGAAATTTGTAAATAAATAAATTTATAAAAAATATGATAAATAAGGATAAATCATTTAGAGAACGTAGAAATTGGTTTCGTGTCATTTGGACACCGTATGAGAAAGTTATGGTCGAAACCGGGTCGAGACAAGGAACAAAAGTTGCAGCCTGCCTGGGGAGCAGAGTTCGCGACCCGAACTATAGTTCGCGATCGCGAACCTTCGACAGGGATTTTGGGGTTTCTGATTTCGAGAGTTCGCGACTCGAACTCTAAAAGTTCGCGACCCGAACTTCGCGCGTACCAGAGTTCGCGACTCGAACTCTGAAGTTCGCGAAGCGAACTTCGTCAGACAGCAATAAAAACGGGTTTTGGCTCATTTGATACCATTTCAAGCCCTAGTTTCTCTCCCAACGAGTTTGTATACGTTTTTGAGTGGAAAACATCATTTGGAACCGATTTCTTGGTCAAATCTCGTGAATCTTCACTCCTAGTTGGAGATTAAAGGTAAATCTTCACTCTTTGATCTTTGTAGCTTTAGATCTATGGATTTTTGGCTTGGGTTTGAAACCCTAGTTCTTGGGTTGGTGATTAATGGTTAAATTAAGGTTGCATACACTTAATAGATGGTATTTTAACAAGGAAAACAAGTGTATGATTATGATTTGTAAGAATCTTAAGGGTTGGTTAAACCTAGGGTTTGGTAATCGCCATATTTGGGGGAAATGGATTGATGAGTGTTATCTAGAGGTAGATGAACACATTGTTAGTAGATTGTAATGTTGAACATTATGTGATCATTGTTTTAGGCTTTCGGTGACATCTTGGAAAGTCGGTGAAATTGTGAAGCAAGAGTTTTGGTGTCAAGAACACGGTTGGAGCATTTGTTGCTAAGGTGAGTACGTGTGGAATTTACTGAGTACATAGCCCTTTTAAATATTTTCATTACTTGTGTTATGGTCTATTTGCTTAAATGTGTAGACTGGTAGTTGATAGTTAGTTATACCGATGATAGTATTGAACTAACTTGTTGATGATGAAAGTGATAGCCGAGAGCTAGATTTGCATAACCATAGGGTTATGATGAGATTGAGATGATGTGATGATACGGGCTACTCCCGATCATGAAGTGTGGATTGAGGGGCAGTTGGGCGTATTCCCATCGACTCTTCCACGTTAGTCATGAGATGACACGGGCAACTCCCGGTCATGAGGTGTGGAGTGAGGGGCAGTTGGGTGAATTCCCATGTGAATTCCCATCGACTCATCCACGTTAGTTATGCGATGTCACGGGATACTCCCGGTCATGAGGTGTGGAGTGAGGGGCAGTTGGGGTGAATTCCCATCGACTCATCCACGTTAGTTGTGATTGCTAGGTAAGCAATGTTGTTAGGGTCACACTAAGGTGACTAGACTGGATAGTTGGATATATATATGTATATTGATTGGTTATATGAAACGTGACATTTCATTTTATTATCGGGTCTAAACCCATGTAGCTCACGAGACGTTTTTGTCTCACGTACTCCTTGTTTTGTTTTGCTATGTACTCAGGTTCGGGATCGAAGGTTTAGGTACGCATGGATAGAGATGCGGGGCCTAGAATAGAAGAACTTTAGATTGGATTTATGCTTAGCTTTGGTTTTGATCTATTTTGTAACACCAAACTTTATACTCTGATTTTCATACCAAAGGTTTTTGTAAATCCATATTTTGGAATAGTTCTTCTATTTATGAAAAATGTTTTATTTTGGGCAAATGTTTTGTGTTTAAAATTTGAGGTGTTACAGATTGGTCCACCATTGTTGGAAAAGAAGAGTTTTTTGAAAAACAAATACAGTGGAGAGAAGAGAGGGAAATATGAGAGGGGATAAGTGAAGGGACGACTTGTGTAAATTGGGGAACACACGTTTGAGGGGGGAAGGAGAATTACCATTGTTCCCATCATGTAAGGTGCACATGAGTCACTTAACAGATCTTTTAGACATCCGTTTGATAGAGGGACGTTGGGTGTAACATATTGAATACATCAGGGGCTTCTAGTGTAATAAATGAAGTTCAGAGACTGTGTCTGTAATAAGTGGCAAACCACAGGGACCTTCCGTGTAATTTACTCTTTAAAAGGGAAAGTGAAATTACGATTTTACCCATCATGTGAGGTGCACATGGGTCACTTAACGGAAGTTTTAGACATCCCGTTTGACAGAGGGACGTCGGGTGTAACAATTTGAATACACCAGGGACTTCCAGTGTAATAAATGAAGACCAGAAACTGTGGCTGTAATAAGTGACAAACTACAGAGACCTTCCGTGTAATTTACTCTTTAAAGATTGTTTTTATGGAATTATCTCAATAATTTGATTTTTTTTTGTCTCGGTCATAGTGTTGAAATATATGGGTTTTGATAAAAGGCCGTCATTAGACATGTATAAAAAAGTTGTACATCCATCTATAACCGACTCCTGAATTTTCGGAATTACTCATTTGTATCATTTTTAATGTATTTAGAGACAGCCCTTAGGGCTGTCATTATCAAAACCCGAAATATATAATTCAAAAGTGATTATCACAATTCATGTTATAATAATAATTCCAAAAACTCACCATATAACTCAATAATTCTTTTTTGTACATTTTTATATTATTTCGATGTAAAATGTACGGATGACATATATTTGGATGCTCTAACAAATCATAACCTTAAAAAATGCATAAACAAATTAAAACGTGAGAGAAAAAAGGTACGGAGTATTTTTTTTTTTTAAAAAAAGAAACAATGTTTAATTGTGATATAAGAGACAATTTAAGTACAAGGACCAAAAGGTTGAGAAATCTCAAGAATCTTTTGATTGCTAGTGCAAATAGAGTTATAGAGAGGACCACTCGACCTATGTGTGGGCCCAAAATTTTCACGCTTTTTCCGAACTGTCCTTTTTATTTTCTTCTTTCTGTCATTTTCTCTTATTTATTTTCTGTGTTGACGATCACCCAAATACTACCCTCCATTTATCTTATTTTATTTAGCGCTTTAGAATTAAAATTGTTTTATTTCTATTTTCTAAGGAATTAAAATGGTTACGTTTAGAAAAGTAAGGAGAAGGAATTTTCAATGTATACATTATTGAAATGGATGAGTTTTGCATACTGTTCTTTATTTGGAGACATTAGTCAATTAAGTTGGTTCGTTATGTTGAAAATTGAAATATTTGCCTGTATTTTATGAGAAATTATATTATTTCGTATATTTTTTTCATAATTATATTTCTACTCACTTATAAATTTAACATGTATAGTTTACTAATTTTTTTTCCTCACAACATCTTTTAATTTTAACAATTGTCTTAATCTAGTGGGTAGGAAGATAAATAAAAACAAATAATAAGAATCAATATCACTTCTCTTTTATGAATACAGGAGAGTTGTTGAGATAGCTAAATAGTTTTTTTTAATAGTAAATCTTAATCTACCACTAATTATCATATATTTTCACTGAAGTACTTGAACTTCTAACTTTAAAGACAGGACAAATACCATATTACCGGGTAAAATACCTTTGTTGAGATAGCTAAATGATTTTAACAGGAAAAGGGAGGCCAGCATAGGTTTTGGGTTGTCGGATCTATCTCACGAGCTGTCAAACACTAATTTACAAGTCACCAACATAACATTTAAGGTACGGCCGTCAAAGTCAAAATATGACATCCCCATGATCTGGAGTTCATATCCCCTTCTCCTTCACTCGCTATCATCCAACGGTGTTTCCTTCTTCCCTTCCATACACCCTCCCCCACGCTATCATATCCCTCACGCATTTCTGTTCTATAAAACATAAATTATTTTCTCTCAATTCAATATTACAGTCGGTGTACGTTAGGAAAATATATCACACGTGTTGACTTTATTTCATACGTGTTTGTGACTAGAATACGAGTGTACATGACTCCATACACCTTATAGATGAGTCATTTGTAAAATCATGTGTCCAGAGGTTAATTATTATTCAACACAAATTACAATGTAATTTGTAGCCTACAACAGAAAAGAAATATCAAATTGAAATCTGTAAATTTTCCTAATTATCTTGTATTTATAAGAAAGTTGACATATACAATCCGTTAATTATTTCTCTTAATCTTATCCTTTAATTTAAATACTTGTATTGATCAAATAAATAAAAATATTTAGTAAGAAGCAATACCATATCTCATAACAAATATTTCTACACTTCATACACGTACATTACTCTCTAAAGATATGTCGGTTTTCATATTTTCATAATATGATGGTAGCTTCTAATAAAAATAGAATTATAATAATGATGACATTAAAAATAAGCAATACTATAATAATTTATTAGAGTTTTGCTAATATACGTAATAGAACACATAATAACAAATGCTACTTATTGTATTAGAAATAAATTCAGCATATGAATAACATGTTTGATAAAATATTCTACGCATAAGTGGAATATGATAAAAAGTGTTTGTCAAAAGGAAACAAATAAAGAGAGTATCATTAAACTAATATTATTGTGAGTATTTACTTTGATGTGGTTGTTTATTATGGAAAGTACCTTTAATTTATTTAAATTAAAATAATAATAATAATAATAATAATAATAATAATAATAACGATAATATTAAATGGAAGATAGCTCAAATTTAAACAATATAGTATAAACTTATCAACAACGAATTGAAAAGGAAAGAGCGGGCCCAGCCATATGGAATGATGTGTGTATGACTAGGAGAGTAGGAGTAATCTGTAATACACCAAATTCAAGATTCAAGATATCATTTCTTATTTATTTTGAATTTATTACTGTTTTAAATAATTTAAATTCTTAGCTAATATTGCGTAAACCGTCCATAAAAATTGTAAGAGCAATCGGTATAGGTTCGTTATATGCCCGTTATATTGCAAGAAGGTGTTTCAAGTATATAAGGTGTTTCAGGAAAAACAAGATTTAAAAAGATATCTATATAAATGGAATAATAATCAATAAAAGAAAATACAGTGTAAATTATTTCTAGAAATGACATAAAAAATACAACAAATTCAGGAGGAAAATATGAGTGGCGTTAAGGCCGTCCGGGAAACTTGGAGGAATTGGGTTGCCACCAACCCCACCATTCACGCTGAAATTTGGTCACCGAGAGCATGTTGGAAAATGGAGCTTGGAATCTGTATTTAATCTAGCAATCTCAAAAATAACCGTACCTTGTTTTATCCGCTCTACCCATTTCAAATTCGGATAGACGATGTCGGATAGTTTGCGTATCGGGTAGGAACATTTAGGTATCGTGTAATCTAAAAACAAAACGGATCAGGTTTAAGGTAATATTTTAAGTAGGTGGGTATATCTGAATTTTTTAAAAGAGTTTCTAAATATAATATTTTTGTATTATATAAATAAAATACGATCATTATACTTGCGGTCTATGAATTTTATCTAAACAATTGAAACTTCTTTGATCTTTTTTATTTATATGTGGTGTGTTTCAAATTATTAGATTTTGTAGTTCAAAACAATTGAAACATTATTTAATGAATTAGTATTTTTGATTATTCATAACTTATTTACAATAGAGCATGCTGAGGACTAGACGATCCAACGAATGAATCGAATCCGGAAGATGTTGAGGATGACCCTGGTAAATACAATGATAGAGTCTCATGTTGGTTGCAATTTGATAAAATTATGGACAAAGATGGTGTATTAAGATCGAGATATAAACATTGTGGTCACCAGAAATACAAGTGTGCAAATTCTGGGGTATTAGTGAATATACCCATAGCCAACCTATACCCGAACTACCCATATACCTGAATTGAATTTGGTTTGGGTATCGAGTATTTTTTATATTTGAAAAACCTGAACCAAACTACCCGAAACCCGAAAAATGTACTCGATCAACACCCATTAATCTTCTATTCTACTACGTATATTTTTTTAAGGATGGGGGGCATGAGTACCACCAGTCACACCAAAATATTTGTCACATAAGATGCCACTTAATCAACCATATCACACCAGTTCGCATGAAATACTTACCACACCACACACACCCAACCACATGTGAAAGGGACCTTATGAAAACACTAAAGAGTCAAACATAAACCCGTGCTCAATCGGAGTCATGGCTTCAACCACACCACATGAAGCAACAACATTTTGGCCACACGTGGAACAATGCCACATATGTAACCATACTGTAAAGACATGCCCATACCAAACAACCTATTAATAATTAAAAATTGGAATGGGAATAATCCTTTATTTTTATTTTTTTAAAGAAATTGCAATTTGGTAGCATGTATAGCGGCGAATTAATTTCTTAATCAATTATAATTGCTTTCAAAATAAGTGATACACTTTCCATTTTGAGGTGTTTCAAAATAGAGGATGATGTTCATATCACAACTTTTACTTCATCTACCACAACTCTTGTTTTATATACTTGTGCAGTTAGCTGTAAAACTTGTACCGTGTGGTATAAGAAGTAAAAGTTGTGGTGTAGAAATGAATTCCCTTTCAAAATAATTGATACACTTTGAAACTTTCCTTATTTGGTAAAATATAGTGGGACCCATACCCACTAACTATCCCCTTTAATAAAGTGAGATTACTCAATTACCCTTACTTTTACTTTTAAACATCATTAAACTCACTTTAATCATACTATGTGGGACCCCTCAATCACTAACTATCTAATTTAATCTAATTTAACATTCATTACAATCTTTTACCTCAAAAAACATGAAATCTAATTTATATCACTTATTTTGAAACGGAGGAAGTAGTAAAGATTTGGCCGATCTGAAAATAGTGAATCAGATATTACATGCTTCATCTTATGAGTCGGAATTAATTTGTTGATCATGTGATATGTTTCTTCCTTTTCAAAGACTTTCAATGTTTCGGGTGGCTAATAGATGTTTCCAACACAAGCTAAACTGGGTGATTGAGTTCCGAGTTCTCATGGCATCTACTAAATAACTCTATCTTTAGTGGTGATCAAACTCATGTTTAGTTATTGTTGTCATATCAGCAACATACTAACTTTCTTTCTCCAGACCAAACATATGACAAACTACGCCCAAACTCACGTAGTGGCGAACAAATCCCTTCCCTTTCGAAATTCGGCGACCAATAACGGTCGCCGTGGTGACCTGATGTCCGCGAGCAGTACCGGCCTTGAAGGGAGTTGTAGTAGGCCTGGGCCTACACCAAAAAAAATTAGGGGCCCAATGTTTATTTTAGTCGCTTATACATTTTTAAAATCCACAAATTACCCTTAGTAATTATTCCCGAATTTGAGCTGCCCTTCCCTTTTCACCGTCCAGAAGGACCAGAAAGTGAGGTGCACCTTTTGAATTTCACAAACAGAGCGTGATTCACAAACACACAGTTCTAAATTTTACATGTTGGTTTTAATGTTTTGACTTTTTTTAGTCGAATTATAATTTGAGTTTTGGACAATTTATAAATTAATATTTATTTTTACAAATACGATAGGGGCCCAAATTCAGTGTTCGCCTAGGGCCCTGACGAACTCAGGACCGGCCCTGTCCGCGAGGGACGTGTCGCAAGGGACTCGTGTCAAAGGAGGGACGCGTCGAAAGGAAAGGGACGGCCGACAATCTATAAGGGAAACACACCATTACCATAGTTTAAGAGTTGTTTGCATCATTTTTTTTTTTTTGAAATGTAAGGAATTATATATAAATTGGTCAAAAGAAGCCACTAGATCGAACAGAACCAACATGTTATAAGTAGGAGCATGAGAGATACTAGTTGTCCAAGTTGAAAATGTTTGGTAGCACCATTAAGTAATAGTTTACTTGAAATAAGTAAAAAATTATAAACATGGGACATATAGTCAAAACAACAAATTCAAGTGTTGTATCCGACGTGATAGTTTTCTTTTCCGTCGTCTATCGCCTCTTCCAAGTGATGCGTTTTCAAACTCATCAGTTTTGTTACATTAGCGTTATATCATTTTCTTACCTTACAGATAAATTCATAACAACAATATTTCTTCTTTCCCTCTCCTCTTTCCCCCTCTCTCTACCTATTCCTCTCTATCTCTCACTATAAATAAAAAATGACGAGATGTGTCAGTCTTCGGGAATCCGACGAGTTTGGAGAAAGACGCGTTTCGTGCCAACGGTGACGAGAAAAAGACGAGTTCCACATAGGAAATGACGAGTTTGCATCATGTCGTTGGTAGGGGCTAAATATGACTAGATAAGTAGATATTTAGCCGTTGCAAACCAAATCGAATCCGAAAACAAAATCCTTATGTTGATGCTTCAAAATGATCTATCATATAACTAGTAAGTAGACACAAATAGTAGATAACAATATCAATTTTCTTTTTCAAAATATGTTTTTAGAACTTCTAAAATATGAGACGTCTGATTGATATTTTCCGTATTTGAAATTAGACTTTTCTTTTTTTTTCTACGATCTTATCGTTGGTGAAATTAACGGTCCAAATTAGAGCAGTATAGTACTTCATTTTTAATGGCTTTATGCCAAAAATGATGTACCCACATACATTTTTAACCCCAACTTGGATTTTGTCTATTATCTTAAAAAAAGATTCACTTTTCAATTGCGTACAAGAATAGCTGTCAAACACTTTTAGTTTGTCCATATATCATAATCACTTCAAACGAGAAGGTAAGATATTCAAATGCAGAGAGGCTTTATGATAAAGTTAACAAAAATTTAGCAAAATGGGTAATAAATTGTTGTAAGAAATTCAATTTTGTAGAACAAGAACAAAAATTATCAAACCAACTTTTGATCATAGATCACAAAATCTACTTGGCAAACACAAAAACAAAGAAGTAAAGCAATGTTTATACTTTATATAGCTTAACACACGTATTTATTCATAGATATTGAAATTCTTGTATTATGATCAAAGTACATCTCATTAAAAAAAAATATTCCGTAGTTTACAGCTATGAATTGTTACAAACGAACTAATCACTTAACCGAACATGTTTTGTGAGGATCGATTAACTATATATTAGTCAATAAACACCTTTAGATCTAATTGATTATAGAAGTTGCAGCGGATCAACACTATATCAATATATTAAGAACAATGAACTGTAAATAATAAACGAAAATATTAAGAACACAGTTTCACAAAAAGCTTCAATGTATATTATCGAGTTAACAATACACATGTACGTTTACAATTCGTAAGGAACTATTTATAATAGTCCTTGAAGCTAAACTATTTACCCTAGTTATTTTAGGACTTGATTTACATTCGAAATATAAAGATATACATTGAATTACATTCTATAACTATCTCTACGAAGATCTCGGACTCGATATGTTCCATATACGCTCATCAGTAGTATTCTGCAATCACCAGTAGTAAATAAGTAACGTCAGTAGTAACTTTGGTGATCAGTAGTAAGTCCAGATACATCGTCAGTAGTAACTACTATTGATCAGTAGTATCTTCAATATGCCTTGATCAGTAGTAACTAAGTTATAGACTTCACCAGTATCAACTTCATCAGTAATATGTTTCTGCCTCATCAGTACTAAGTATGATCAGTACTAACTGCAGCATCAGTATCAAGTTGATCTGTGATTTTGTTCCAACAATCTCCCCCTAAACTTATTGATCCTCTTTCAATCACATAAGTTTCTTTTGTTCATCTTCTTCTTTCTTTCTTTTCTCCAACGTCCTTTGATTCTGTTGAAGTCTTTGCTCAATGATATATTTGCTGTTTCTCTTTGTGAAATAATTTAATTTGTTTTGGAACATAACAGCATCATATGGCTTCATCATTGTGTTTGTGAATATCTGATACATAGTCTTCTCAGAATGAGGATATTCTTTTTCATACAAATATAGCTCACAGACTTTGCCAGATTTTTCAAAAAAATACATTTGAGCAGTTGGAATCACATTCCAAGCATAGACATTTCCTGGATCTGTAAATTGTTCTGGGTAGTTGTCTGGATAAAAAGCAGCATCTATCATTCTTGTCAAGTATCCAGCACCAGAATCTTTCCATGATTTCTTTGACATTCTTGGTTTTCCAATGATCAGTAGTTTAATCACATCACTTCTTGAACAGGACATGATCAAAGGTAACCATCCAGTAAATCTCTGCACTATTTTATCTTCCCTTATAATTTCTATCACATTATTCTGCATAACTCTCCAATTGATGATTGGATTGTTCTGCAAGGGAGCAACAGGCACTTCAAGAACAGGTATGATTTGTGTTTTTGACTTCTTTTGAGTGTTTTGTTCTTGAGTAACTGCTTTTCTTTTCTTTGACTGGGAAGTTGAAGCATCACCAGTAGTTGATATACTACCAGCTTTGAGTAAAGTTGGACTGATTGGAATTAGGGCTTTGGATTTCTTTGCTTCTTTTGCTTCTTGTTCAGCCAAATCCTTCTTCTTGGCAGCACAGTATTTTTCAATTATAGTCATCATCTTCATTCTGCCAAAGGATTTTGCACTATGCCCTTTTGTTTTCAAATAATCAATCATATTTGTCTTCTGTTCAAATACATCATCAGTTAGTTCACTTTTTGTTCTTTTGCATTCAGAAACCAATTCTTCAAGACATTGGATATGTTCTTCTTCAACTTTTCTGAACCTCTTGAATTCTGCTTTTTGAGCTTCTATCTGAATGTCTTCAATTTGAACAGGTACTTGAACAGGAATTGCACTTTGAGCCTTCCTTTTATTTTCCTCAAGTGCTTGATACATCTTCACTTTCTCCAAAAATTTCCTATGTTTTATTCTCCATCTAGATTGCTTTTCTGATCTGACATGATTAATTTTGTTCACCATGTGGTGACCTAATGCTCTATTGGGATAATCATCATCATAAACTTCTTTTCCTTTTCCAATGCAAGCAGATGGTGGAGGTGGAATGTATTTCATATCAGGGATACCAGGAATTAGTAGTTTTGGATAAAACAGTTTAAGTTGGTCTTCTGGTAGTATCTTGGGATGTGGAGGAAGTGTACATTCATCTACCTCAAACCAGTTCACATTATCATCAATGTCAGGCATGATAAGTGGTTGATCAGGTGTTGGTGGTTTAGAGATAATGACATATTTTTTCTTTCAATTAGCTCAGGAAGTTGCAGTTCTTCCTCTTCAGTAGTAACCAGAGTAATTGCTACTGGTGGGACTTCAGGAGTTACTACTGATAGGGCATCAGTAGTATTTGTTGTTTTTACTTCCTCTTCTTTACTTACTACTGCTATGATATCAGTAGTAGGAGTTACTACTGATACTTCTTTTTCAGCTTGTTCTTCCATGGGAGCAGTAGTAGGTTCATCATCAACAACCATCTTTTCTTGGTCTTCATCAACAGTTGTTTCTTTTAGATTTAGGAGAGAGGATGCTGATGCTGCAATTGATTCATCAATCATTGTTTGAATGTTATCCTTCTCCCCCTTAGTGAGCTCAACTGGAGGAGCCTCAATATCATCAATCTTCTTTTTCAGTCTTCTTATAATCTTTGTTTGTTGATGAAGCCTGTGTTCATAAATCCTCATTCGTTTGTTGATGGTATTGACATGTCTTTTCATTACTGCAATAGTTTTCCCCTGATTTGTGAGATACTTAAGACAATCTTGTACAGTGGATTCAAGAGAAGCCACTTTATCCGTCAATTGTTTGGTTTTAATACTGCCCTCACTCCATCTAGAAAGATCATCGGGCTCACTAACAGGTACATTGGTTTGAAGGTTTTCCATCCTTTCCATCAATTCCACAGATCTGCCCTCATCACTTCTTGGTGATTCATTGGGTCTTTTAGACATTCTCTTCTTCCTAGAAGAAGCAGAGATGCCCCCCCTTGTGGTTTCTTGGCACCGGGGTCCTTTAAGTAATCCCTCAAAGGAGTCATCACTTAAAGTTGCCGAGGTCTGGGTCTTAGTGATGTTTTCACTGTCCTGTGCACCCACCTTTGGGGCATCAGTAGTGAAAGCCCTCGCCTCATGTCCTCTCTCCTCCTTGGAGGACAACTCTTTGAGTCTGGGGTGTGACTCGATTTGTCCCCTGGTGTCCTTTAAAGAAGATTTCTTTCTTTTATAAATTGTGGAAATATTTTGGGTTTTGTTTGGTAGGTCTTCCATAGAGTGAAGAGTAGCACTCTGCAGATTTATTTCAAGTTCCTGGGACACATTCAGGACTTTTGTAGTAGTAGGTGATTGAGTGACTATTTGGGGTGGTGTTTGGGCTGTATTTGGGGGTGATGGAGTGGGTTGAGGTTCAATTTGGGTTGTATCTATGATTGAACCCTCTCCAATTAGAGTTTGATCTTTGATCATATTAACAGAGGGGTTTCCTTGCCCGAAAATTTAAATTGTTTTCTCATATTAGAGAAAACTTTCTTGTTCAACTCAGGTATGATAAAAATGTTTTTGGGAGTTGACAAGTTTTGTAATTCACAGTTTATGATATGTTGGAGAAATCTGGGATACATTAAAAACTTTATGGAACTAAGATTTCCCAACATATCTTCAAAAATCATGTAAGAAAAATTAAATACTTGGTCTGTGCATAAACAGACAACAGCAGAGGCTATTGCCTTATTAAACTCATTCCAAGTACTTCGTTTTGGAGAAATACAGTGCTGAATAGTATGTACTAAAAATTTCCATTGTGGGGAGAGAAGACCTTTTTGAAAAGTTATTATGTTAAGTCTTCCCTCATAACCCATTTTGTTTAAAATTTCAGCAATGAATTCCTTAGGAAGAGTAAACATACCTGCATCATCGTGAAGTTGTAGATGGTGTCGAATGGATTGCTCAGTGATCGTGATCGTCTTTCCATCCACTGATGATTTTATCATAGGTACAGTTGCACCTTTTGTTCGTTCAGCATTGGTCCAGAAATCCACCAAGTGCTGTTGACAGGCTTTCGGTTTTACAGTTAGAGCAAACTTGATATATGAGTTCTTCAAGAATTGTACGATTGGTCGAAAGTCTTTTGTACCATCTGGATTGCGTAAAAACGCACACATATTATGGAACTCTGAATATTTGAGATCGGTTTGAACATTGAGAGATTGTAGAGTTGCCATTGTTGTTGATTTGAGAGAAACTATTAAGAATTTTGTTACTGATGAAGGGTTTTTTGATCGAAAGCTAGGGTTTATCGAGAGGATTTAGTAAATCGAAGTAAAGATAATGCTAAACTAATCGACTGCCGCCTTTTATATCTTTCGATTTGACCTGCAAAAAGACTAAATTGCCTTTTATATCTTTCGATTTGACCTGCAAAAAGACTAAATTGCCCTTCGAATCATAACATAACGGTTATTTTCACGGGGGTTAGTTTGGTAATTGTGATTCTGAAAGACCAGTAGTAAATGTGATACCAGTAATAAAACGTCAGTAGTATCTACTAACATCAGTAGTGACTAAGGATTTTGACATCAGTAGTAACTATAGACATCAGTAGTAACCACCAACACACAAGACCAGTAGTATATGTGAATACCAGTAGTACTGACTTACCAGTAGTATTTATGTAAACCTAATACACACCAGTAGTAATGAACTACCAGTAGTATTTTGTGCACATGCCTACAATCAGTAATACAGATCTACCAGTAGTAAAACACTTAAACAAATGAATAACATTTTACAACAAAACTTTACACATGATTTTAACTGAGATTTTAATTTATCAAAATCATTCCAATACTGCTAACCAAGAAGTTGAATCTTCCTACATCAAATGCTTTTGTAAAAAGATCTGCTAATTGATCATCAGTATGGATTTTAACTACTTTGATTAATTTCTTTTCATTGCAATCTCTTATAAAATGAAATCTTATTTCAATGTGTTTAGTTTTAAAGTGTTTTACTGGATTGTTCACAATACTAATAGCACTTTGATTATCAATAAAGATAGGAGTTTTAAGGATAGAGATACCAAAGTCTAGAAGCTGGTTTTGAATCCAGAGTACTTGAGCACAACAAGCAGATGCAGCTACATACTCTGCTTCAGCAGTTGATGTTGATACATTTGTTTGCTTCTTACATTGCCAGGACACCAGTCTTGATCCAAAGAATTGACATCCACCAGTAGTGGACTTTCTATCTTGACATTCACCTCCATAGTCACTATCTGTGTAGGCTATGAGTTCAAAAGGTGAATCATGTGGATACCATAGACCTAGTGATGGTTTGCCTTTCAAGTATCTGAATATTCTTTTAACAGCCTGCAAGTGTAATTCTTTAGGTCTTGCTTGATATCTTGCACACACACAAACACTATACATAATGTCAGGTCTTGATGCAGTTAAGTACATCAAAGAGCCTATCATTGATCTATATAAGTGTTCATCTACATCCTCCCCCTCAACATCAGGATGTAGGTGTTTGTGTGTTTCTATTGGTGTGCTTGCACTCTTGCAGTCTTTCAAATCAAATTTCTCCAAGATGTCTTTAACATATTTTGATTGGTTTATCAAAATACCATCTGTTCTTTGACTTTCTTGGAGTCCAAGGAAGAAGTTCATTGGACCCATATAGCTCATCTTGAATTTAATCTGCATCAGTTCTTCAAATTCTTTGCATAATAAATCATTTGTTGAACCAAAGATGATCTCATCTACATAGATTTGTACCAGTAGTATATCATCTTTGACTTTCTTTGTAAACAACGTTTTGTCAATGGCTCCTCTTTTAAAGTTATTCTTCAATAGATATAATGATAATGTATCATACCATGCTCTTGATGCCTGATGTAGGCCATACAGAGCTTTATCCAGTTTGAACACATAATCACCATGTTTTGGATCTTCAAAACCTGGAGGTTGGCAGACATAGACCTCTTCTCCAATCTTCCCATATAGGAATGCACTCTTCACATCCATTTGATAGACTTTGAACTTTTTGAATGAAGCATATGCTAGGAATATTCTTATTGCTTCAATTCTAGCAACAGGAGCATATACTTCATCATAGTCTATTCCTTCTTCTTGAGTGTATCCTTGGGCTACAAGTCTGGCTTTGTTCTTGATCACTATACCTCTTTCATCTTTCTTGTTTCTAAAGATCCATCTTGTTCCAATGGCTCTTTTTCCTTTGGGTAGAGGTACAAGTGTCCAAACAGCTTGTAACTTGAATTGAAGGAGTTCTTCTTGCATTGCCTCAATCCAGTTTGAGTCCTTCATTGCTTGTTGGATCTTCTTTGGTTCATCCTGAGACAAAAAGCATTCAAACATACATTCATTAGCAATTAAACTTATGTTACACATGTTTGCAGTTAAGCTTTTATTTAATTTACTTCTTGTTTGCAGTGGTGAGTTAACATCACTTAGAACAAGGTCTAATGGATGGTTCTTCTGAGTCCTTGTGGTTGTAGCTTTATCAACCACTAGTTGATTTTCAAGATTGGACTCATTTGTCTCAGGCAGTTGTTCCTCTAGTAATCCTTCATTGTCATTGATGTTTGGTTCATCATCATCTTGGTTAGAGTTACTACTGCTATTATCTTCATTGAGATCAGTAGTATTGTTGTTGTTACTGAGATCAGTAGTATCTTGAGAATCTAGGTTATTGCTAGGACCAGTAGTATTTTCAGTACTATTACTGGTATCAGTAGTATTTGAATTACTACTGTCCTCATTCCCAGAGTTACTACTGGTTTCAGAATTTGAGTTATTACTGCCCTCAGTATTAACTATGGGAGCAGTATTAACTACTATGTATCTCATCTCTTCTTGACCAGTATTAACAGATGATGTTCCTTCCTTTTGAGAGAGACAATTTGAATTTCCTGCATTTAAATCCATGTTAGAATTAAAGGATTTGGTTAGATTGTCTATGTTAAATAGCCAATCTGGACCATTTCCTTGTTCATTAGAAACATTTTCATTAAAGGATACATTGATGCTTTCTTCAATTATCCTTAGTCTTTTGTTGAATACTCTGTATGACTTGCTTTGAGTAGAGTATCCCACAAAGATTCCATCATCAGCTTTGCAGTCAAACTTACCAATTTGTTCTCTTGTAATCAGAATAGTACAAGGACAACCAAATGATTTTAAAAAACTTATAGAGGGTTTTCTTTTATTAAAAAGTTCATATGGTGTTTTAAAATGTGCCTTCACTATTAATACCCTGTTCTGAACATAACATGCAGTATTAACAGCTTCAGCCCAAAAAGTGATTGGTAATTTTGAATCTGCTAACATTGATCTTGCTGCTTCAATGATGGTTCTATTTCTTCTTTCAGCTACACCATTTTGTTGTGGAGTTCTAGGTGAGCTGTATTGCCTGTCAATACCTTTAAGATCACAAAAGTTAATTAAGTTAGCATTTTTAAATTCCGTGCCATTATCACATCTTATGGCTTTAACTTTTTGATCAGATGTGTTCTCCAGTTTAACAATTAAGTTCTTGATGAGTTCACTTGTTTCATCCTTTGTCCTGAGAAAGAAAACCCATGTATATCTGGAAAAGTCATCAGTAATAACAAGACAATATTGTTTCTTTCCAATACTCATTACATTTGTAGGTCCAAATAGGTCCATATGTAAGAGCTGTAAAGGAACAGAAATAGAGTTCACAGTTTTGGACTTATGAGAAGTCTTGTGTTGTTTACCTTTTAGGCATGCAACACAATGATGATCACACATGAATTGTTTTTGAGGTAGTCCAATGACCAGATTTCTTTTTACTAAATTGTTCATGTTTTTGAAATTAGTGTGACACATCCTTCTATGCCATAGTTCTGATTCAGTGGTGTTTGCCTTGGATATAAAACAGTTGACCTCATTTGAAGAAATGAGTTCTCCCCCTATATCCAGGCAATACACATTGTTTCTCCTTGGAGTTCTTAAGACAACATATTTTTCATCTAAAATAAAGTCAGGAGAAAGAATGATGCACTCAATGTCTGTGAAAAGAATTTTGTTCTTTTTATCACAAACTTGAGACACACTGACTAGATTGTATTTTAGTTCAGCTACATAAAATACATCATCAAAGGTAATTTTGCCATTAGTAACAGTACCTTTACCTGTAATCTTACCTCCCTTTGGGTTCTCACCAAAGGCCACATATCCTCCATCAAATAGCTTGAAATCTTTAAGAATTTGCAGATTTCCAGTCATGTGCCTTGAGCATCCACTATCAATATGCCATGTTCTTCCTTCTTATGGGATCTGAATGCTCTGCACAAGAGTAAAGGATTAGTTAAGTTTGGGAACCCAAGCTTTATATGTCTTGGGTTCATCCTTTGAGAAGTAAGATTTTGGAATTTTAACTTTAAATATTTTTGGTGCCCATACCTGTTTACTACTGTTGTTTAGTTTTACTACTGCCCTTTTAAAAGTGTTACTGGTGTTTGAATTTTCTACTGATCTTGGTTTATACCCATGGTGTTTGGCTTTTGAATACTTTACTACTGATGGACCAGTAGTGTTTGGGGTACTTACCATGTTTAGAATGACCAGTAGTGTTTTTACGGTTGACACCAGTAGTATATTTGAAAGTTGGTTTAGGAGCAGTAGTATTGTTGTAATTAGGGTTTTTACCAGTAGTGTTTTGTACTGGTACCATACAGCATTATAATTAGGGTGATCACCAGTAGTAAACTTGTTAAAGTTTTTACTGGTGTTGGAAAAGTTAAAATATTGTTTATTTTGATTTGATTTTCCATTGTTCTTGAAGTAATTGTTGTTCTTTGGGCTTCCAACTCTTCTGTTTTGCACAAATCTTGGTGCACTTCTTCCAAATCTTGGTGTTTCAGCAATTTGAATTTTATTTTTATTTCCTACTGAAGAACCAGTAGTATCTTTTAATTTCTGTGTTTTTTCCTTTTCTTTGAAAGTTTTAAATTCTTTGAATTCTTTACAATTTATTGGATTGAAGTGACAATCATTTGCTAAATGATTCATTTTGTTGCATATAACACATCTTAATTTCTTACTTTTAGCACCTTCAGGTATTCTTTGATCTAAGAGTTGAATTTTATTTCTTTCATTTCCCCTTTTTAAAATTTTTGGTACATATTCTGCATCATATTTAGGAGATTCATTTGGACTTTGTGCTGTGTGAAAACTTGTATCAATTGATTTTGGAGATTCAGTTTGAGAAATTGTAAATTCAATTGAGTTTGTAGTTGTATCATCATCAGAAAAATCATTTGATTCAGATGTTTCAGTATTAGATTCAGTTTGATTTTCATTTTTTAATTCATTAATTATTCTTTCTGAACTGTTCTTAAGTGGAGGAATGAATTTATATGGAGGTGGTACAGCATGATATCCCACCCCATGTACAACTTTTTCTGTAGTTTGATTGTTAGTTAGTTCATCAAGAATTTTAGTATTTCTTTCAAACTTTTTAATTGTCAATATATTTTGTTCAATTTCAAGTTGACATTCTTCTAATTTACTTGTTAATTCTTTATTTTTTAATTCATAGAACTATTTCTCATCTACAGCTTGAAGTAATTCTTCCTTTATCCGTTGATCTATCATCTGGTACACCTTTATCTGATGTTCTTGATCAGTAATCACACCATCAAATTCATGATTTCTTCTTACTGCTTTTGCTAGATCTTCACTTAATTTAGTGTTTTCTTTTTCTAAGTTTTTAACAATTTTAATACATTCAGAAGTACAAGGTTTAGGTTTTACCTCAGATTTATTGTCAGTAAAAGCCATGAGAGCTTGATTTTGAGTGTGCTCTTCTGCTTGGAAGCTCCAGTCATATCCTTGTCCTTGTTGTGAAACAAGAGCAGTTGATTTTGATCTTTTGTCTGGCTGAAGACATTCTTTTGCAAAGTGACCAAGGTTGTTACAATTGTAACATTTGACTTTAGTTTTGTCAAATCCAGCTTTATCACCTTTGTTGTAGTTGAGACTTGTCCTACCAGTCCTCTTTAAGAACCTTTTAGTTCTTAAGCTTAGCATGGCCATCTGCCATTTAAGATCCATCTCCTCAAGATCATCTGGATTCAATTGTTCCAAATCATCACTAATCAGTGCAGTATGCACATGACTAGTGAAAAAGGATTCTCTTGCAGCATCCTTAGAATCTGCAGCCTTTCCTATGGAGGTTTCTTGACCTAGACCTGTACTAGATACAAATGCAGCATTATTAGAAGAAATATAAGGGTTCTTTTGATTTACCTCAGTTTCAAAGACTCTGAGATCATTGTAGAGTTCATCCAACTCCTTTTCTTCTAGTGCATCTCTCTGTCTATATACCACTGTATACATGGCCCATTCTTCACTAAGAGACCTTAGGAACTTCATGTTGACATCTTCTTGATCCATCTTAACCCCAACCTGGTTAAGTTCACCAATTAGCTTGTTGAATCTGTCAAACACTTGAGTGAGTGTTTCATTGGGCTTTCCTTTGAAGTTTTCAAAGTCTTGTTTGAGAACAGACTTCATGTTCCTCTTGGTGCTCTTGGTCCCAACGAATCTCTTCTCCAGTGCTTCCCATAGCACATTTGCATCATCATACTCAACGAAGAGATGTTGATAGTCGTTAGGAATGGCCAGTAGGAGAGTGCTTAGAGTTTTAAGTTCAATTCCTTTGTCTTTCTTCTCCTTCTCACATTTAAGTTTGTCTGCTTCAGTTGCAGAGCTGCTTGCTTGACCAGGACCAGTTTTGTTTCCTTCAAGGACAACTTCCCACATGGAGTAATCAGTAATAAACATGTATTGCTTAATACGATTCTTCCACATCCCAAAGTTGTTGGGAGTGAGTATAGGGATTTTGTTGGCCTGAGTGCTTTCATTATTATCAGTCATGATTAATAATGTGTGTGTTTTAAAGATTAAAACTTTTTGTTGTTCTTAACAAATAGTAGATCTAGAACCAATAAGGCTCTGATACCACTTGTCAGGATCGATTAACTATAGATTAGTCAATAAACACCTTTAGATCTAATTGATTATAGAAGTTGCAGCGGATCAACACTATATCAATATATTAAAAACAATGAACTGTAAATAATAAACGAAAATATTAAGAACACAGTTTCACAAAAAGCTTCAAGGTATATTATCGAGTTAACAATACACACATACGTTTACAATTCGTAAGGAACTATTTATAATAGTCCTTGAAGCTAAACTATTTACCCTAGTTATTCTAGGACTTGATTTACGTTCGAAATATAAAGATATACATTGAATTACATTCTATAACTATCTCTACGAAGATCTCGGACTCGATATGTTCCATATACGCTCATCAGTAGTATTTTGCAATCACCAGTAGTAAATAAGTAACGTCAGTAGTAACTTTGGTAATCAGTAGTAAGTCCAGATACATCGTCAGTAGTAACTACTATTGATCAGTACTATCTTCAATATGCCTTGATCAGTAGTAACTAAGTTATAGACTTCACCAGTATCAACTTCATCAGTAATATGTTTCTGCCCCATCAGTACTAAGTACGATCAGTACTAACTGCAGCATCAGTATCAAGTTGATCTGTGATTTTGTTCCAACATGTTTGAGTGATGTGATTAATTAAAAAATACGCCCTTAAACTATTCATAAGTGTAGTTAGTTTATTCATGAACTTTTAACATGTTGGGAGATACAACTATAAATGTGGTTTTAAACATCACATGTAACTTTAGATTCCCAAAATTCAAAAGACTTTCTTTGCTTCAACAATAACAAATTTTGACCATAAAAAAGTCAAAACAAAATCATATTCTTTAAATGACGAAAATACCCTCAACTTAGAGTTTGGTAACCCCTAAGCGAAAAAGTTAAAGATGGTTACCTCAATAAGCTCTACTTTTGCAGTATCAACACCTTCAACATCTTGAAAATTAATGACTTGATTAGTAGGCCTTCATTTTTTTGCAGGACTATTTGCAGCATTAAGTTGTCGATATAGAAGCCACATTAATGGAGTTAAAGGAATCCCAAGGGATAATATAGTAATTAATGTACTTCTCATCGTCATTAAGACCGATTGTGGTGATGAACTATAAGTAATTCCTGTAACATCCCAAAACCCGGCCTAGTAGTTTATTGACCTTAAGGTATCTTATTAAATGATTATCTGTTTAAATGCTTAGTTAATTTAATTAGCCTGCTGTCCTTTGCGGTATTTTAACCAAGGGGTTAAAATACCCGACTTGTGATTTATTTGGAATGAAAATATGATTTTTATATATTTGGATTCCTTGTTAAATATCGTTTCCAAAAATGCTTTCGTTTTTAAAATTGGAGTCCGTTTACTATTTTAAATAAATTAATTTCGAAAGGGACTTTTCAGACATATACTGTTAATTAAAACAAAAGCCACAAAAGGGTCCCACCCCCTTGTGTTGGCCGGTCAAGTGATAGGGAGGGAGAAACCCTCCTCTTTCTTCTTTGTCTTATTGTTCAAACATTATCCATCTCTCTCTCACTATTCCATTGCCTCTCTCTCTCTAGAACCATATACTTGTTCTTGAGCTTTTGGGGTTAAATCTTCATCTTTGGTCCGAAAATTTCACTACTGATTGTGTAAAAGAAGTCTAGAAGTAAGCTACACTCTCTCCTCTACTTGTTTATGTTGTTCTTGAGCTTGAACGTGAGCTAGGGTTTAGGTAACTTGTTGATTTGTGGTTGAATCTTGAAATGGGTGTTGTTTTATGTGATTATGTAAGCTTTTACATCATTTGTATGGTTGATTGTTGAAGAGATACAAGATTTAGTGAAAATCACCTTCAACCTCCATTAATGGTGGAAGTTGAAGGTGGGTTTTGATGAATCTTGGATTTCTTGAGTTTTGGATGGATAGAATTGTTTATTAGGTTGTGAAATCATGTTTGGTAAGCTATGGGTGTTAAAAACCTAGTATTAATTAAATGGTGAAGTAATTTAACTAGTGTTTGGATGATTTTGTCAAAATGGTGATCTAGTGATTATGCAAGTATGTTACTTGGAATTGTGATAGTTGTCAACTTGGTGGAATTGTTTATAATTGTGAATTGCTAGTTGAAAGGTTAATTGCTAGTAGATGGAAGTGTGAAAGCCTTAGAATCATGTTCGGGTTTTTGGCCCGTTTGGGTCAATTAGTTGTGAATACTTGTTAAATGGTCAAAATGGTCAATTGTATTGATGAAGGAATTGTACTAGTTGTAAATGTCATAAAATGTGCATTTTATGAGTCTTGTGTAGTTAGATGTTGAAATTGATGATTTTGACGATTCGGTGGATTATCACTAACTCGGTATGTTGTTGACAGGAACCGGGAAGGATACTCAGTGATACTAGCTCACTGAGTTAAGGAATCGAAGGTTGAAAGGTGAGTGGATTCGACCTACAACTCGGGTTTCGGTTATTTCACTTGGTATTGTCTTGTTGGTGAAAAATGCAGAAAATCGCCAGATGAAGAGAGTTCGCGACGCGAACTTTAGTTAGCGATCGCGAAGTCAGTCCAGAGAAATTGGTTGGTCGTCGCGAAGTAGTTCACGACTGAGTTCCCGACGCGAACCCTAGTTCGCGATCGCGAACTAGAGTTCGCGATTGGGAACTCAGTTTGACGTTTTTTCGCGGTGTCCTTCGTAGCTAGTTGACTTGTTATGTATGCCTAGTGTTAGGGAATACCATACATGACTAGGTGCACCATTCGGGATGAGGTCAGTGTCGGAAGGAGAACGGCTGGGCATCGGGTATCGACTAAACGGGTATCCGACCTTACCTGTATTTGTTGCATGGTTAAGGGGAGGGAGTTGCCCGGGTGTTGGATACGAAACGCTATCGGTTACCGTGGTTTTGGCCGACCATGGTTTAAGGCCCGCAAAGCCGCCGATCCTCTCAAAAAGTGATTACCCAACCGGAGATGTTTTTATAACTTCCGTGTTTAAGTGACCAGTGTAGTTGCTAGTGTAGTTGATAGTGTTAGGAATTCATTCACTTAGCTTTTGTGCTAATCCCTCCCTTATTGACACATTTCAGGTTGGATGGCTTGAACGGGTCGGGCTTGGACGGGAAGTTTGACCATGCTTAAATTATATTTTGTAAAATGAGCCGTGTCTAGTAATACCGTCTTTTAAATAACTTTGGTTGTAATATTTTGTGGACCACGTTTTGTAAACCTAACTAACTAGTTGCTTCTGTACTTAGTCTAATACTTAATTGCCTTAAAAAAAATGCGGTGTTACAACTTGGTATCAGAGCTTCGGTTTGGCGATGGATACATGGGGTTGGTGTTCCATTCCCAAATCGTGGCTCGTGTGTTGGTCAAACCTTCCGGTCAAAGGGGTTTAGGGCAAGTGTGAATTGGGTTTAGTAGTTAGTATATGTGTACTAACAAGTTAAACTAAGCCTTGGTGAGATGTTATGTTTTGTAGCAGGAATGGCTACGGATGGAAACACCTTGGATAATATCCCACCGAACACGAACCTTGGGAACGATGGAGCAGCGGGCTCGGGGGGTGATGAAATACCGAATGAAGAATATATCTTATTGTTGGAAACACGGAATATGGAACTTGAGGATACCATTAGGGCTCTTCGCCACAGTCAACCGACTGAGCCGCGACCCGAGGCTCGGTCTACCTTGCCACCTCCAACTCAAGCAAACCCACCCCCACACTTCACTCAAACCACTCAAAATCCCGTCTTTCCCCAAAATGACTCCCCATCTCCCAATACAAGCATACTACAACCGCCACTCGCCCACACCGTACCAATTGCCAATGCCCAACACCAACAATTCTTCTACCAACCTTTCCCGATTGAGAAGAAACCGTGCACTTACAAGAATTTTCTTGATTGTAAACCAACCGAGTACCGGGGAAGTACCGACCCGGCGGAAACTCTAACTTGGCTTAGGGCCACCGAGAGGGCTCTTATTGCTTGTAATTGTGAGGACCACTTGAAGGTCCGGTATGCGTCCCGAATGTTGGGGGACCGGCTATGGATTGGTGGGATGGGTTGACCGCGAACTTTAGCAACGAAATGATGGATGCGGTCACGTGGAAACAATTTAGGGAGCAAGTGGAGGCTCGGTATCGTAGCCCGTTTGAGTTGGATAAGATCCGGAATGAGTTCATGATGTTGAAGATGACCGATCGAATGACGGTGGACGAGCTTATCCTCCAATTTAATGGTAAGCTCCGATTTGTGACACAATGGGTGCCCGATGAGTCCACCCAAATCAAACACTTTGCTGGGGCGTTATTGCCCGAGTATCGGAACGTAACAAGGCTTGCGGGAACTCTCTTGCAAGCATATGATCTTGCCAAATCGGCCGAAGGTGACATCTTGGCCCAAAAGGCCGCGAATCGAGAGAAGGCCCCGTTTCATAAGGGAAAGTATGATCATGCAAACTCGAGCAACCACAAGAAACCCCAAGGCAATCATAGGTCTAACAATGATCGCCGAACACAAATCCTTCAAGGTTCCAACCAAAGGAACCCATGGTGCATACCGTGTAAGTCCTCCCATGCCGGTCCGTGTACGGCACAAACTCGAAGGTGTATTAAATGTGGGCAACACGGGCATGAGTCCACGGAATGCAAGTTAGAGAAGAGTGTTTGTTGGACGTGTCAAAAAGAGGGTCACCGGGCCATGTTTTGCCCAATGAAGAAAGGCTCGGGTTCGGGTTCGGGCGGGGGAGCGGCTTCGTCGGGAGGCCAAAAGAGGAAGAGTCATCCGCCACCTTCGGGTCGAGCATTCAAAATGACGGTGGAGGATGCCACCACCACCGACGATGTCATCACCGGTATGTTTCTAATAAACTCGATACCCGCTCGCGTGTTATTTGATTCGGGTGCAAAAAGTTCGTTTTCCTCAAAGAGTTTTTGTGACAAATTGAAATTGCCTATTTATTTGATCGCGACACCTCTAGAGGTAGAGGTGGCCGATGGTGAAATGGTTCCGGTCACGACATCCGTGTCCGGGGCTAGTATCGATATTGATGGCGTGAAATTTTCAATTCTTTTACTTGTTATGCCGATATCCGGCTTTGATGTGGTTTTAGTTATGGATTGGTTAAGTGCTAATAGGGCCAACATAAATTGTCACCAAAAGTTGATTACTTTTCTTTTACCCGACGGGTCACACGTCGTGGCCCGGGGAGACCGTGCGACCCCGACCATACCCATGATAACCATGATGAAAGCCCGTAAGTCCTTGACCAAGGGATGTGAATCGTTTATAGCCTATGTGATTGATGTGAAAAAGGAAAAGAAAGTGGTTGGCGATCTCCGGGTGGTTTCGGAATACCCAGAGGTGTTTCCCGAAGACTTACCTGGGTTACCTCCCGTTCGGGAGGTAGAATTCAAAATTGATTTGGTGCCGGGTGCCAATCCCGTGGCTAGAGTACCGTACCGGTTAGCACCGTCCGAGATTCGGGAAATGATGACACAAATCCAAGATTTATTGGATAAGGGTTTTATTCGGTCGAGTTCCTCACCTTGGGGAGCTCCGGTTTTGTTCGTAAAGAAGAAAGATGGAGCACTTCGTATGTGCATCGATTATCGAGAATTAAATAAAAGAACGGTAAAGAATCGGTACCCTTTGCCGCGTATCGACGATTTATTTGATCAACTCCAAGGGTCTTCTTACTTCTCAAAAATTGATTTGAGATCGGGCTATCACCAAGTTCGGGTTCACGAAAACGATGTTCACAAAACGGCGTTCCGAACTCGCTATGGCCACTACGAGTTCTTGGTTATGCCGTTTGGGTTGACGAACGCTCCCGCGATATTTATGGATTTGATGAACCGAGTTTGTCGACCCTATCTCGACAAATTCGTTATTGTGTTCATTGATGATATTTTAATTTATTCCAAGACCGAAGAAGAACACGAAAAACACTTAAGGCAAGTGTTAGAAACGTTGAAGCGGGAACGATTATTTGCGAAGTTCTCGAAGTGTGAATTTTGGCTTCGAGAAGTTCACTTTTTGGGTCACGTTATTTGTTCGAATGGGGTCAAGGTGGACCCGGCGAAGATCGAAGCGGTTATGAATTGGGTTGCTCCGAAGAACCCAACCGAGATAAAGAGTTTCTTGGGTTTGGCGGGCTATTACCGCCGGTTTATAAAGGATTTTTCAAAGATAGCGGGTCCTATGACGAGATTGACCCGTAAAGATGTACCGTTTCGGTGGGGTGAAAATCACGACAAGTCATTTCAAACTCTAAAACAATTATTGTGTCAAGCTCCAGTTCTCGCCTTACCCGAAGGCCCGGAGGATTTTATTGTTTATTGCGACGCTTCACTTGCGGGTTTGGGTTGTGTGTTAATACAACGAGATCGGGTCATTGCTTATGCTTCAAGGCAATTGAAGAATCACGAGAAGAATTACCCGACTCACGATTTAGAGTTGGCGGCGGTGGTTTTTGCACTAAAATTATGGAGACACTATTTGTACGGTACTAAATGCGTGATTTGCATGGATCATAAAAGTTTGCAATACGTGTTCACGCAAAAGGAGTTGAATATGCGTCAACGAAGATGGTTAGAGTTGATTAAGGATTACGATTGTGAAATCCGATATCATCCCGGGAAGGCAAATGTGGTGGCCGATGCCTTAAGTAGAAAGGGAGATTCGGGACGGGTACAATTTATGCGGATGGAAATTGTGTCGGATTTGGTGTCCCGGTTGAAGATTTCACAAATGGAAGCATTAAATGTCGAGCATTTGAAGGCCGAGATTTTATTAAAGAGGAAAGATGATTTAGAAGAAGATTCTCGGGGTTTGAAGACATATCAATCCCGGGTTTGGGTACCGTTACTCGGGGGTTTGCGAGAATTGATTTTAGCCGAGGCTCACAATTCTCGGTTATCGGTTCACCCGGGTAGCACGAAGATGTATAATGATCTAAAAGCACTTTATTGGTGGCCGACAATGAAGACCGACATTGCTCGTTTTGTGGGCCAATGTCATATTTGTGCTCAAGTGAAGGCCGAGCACCAAAAGCCCTATGGAACTTTAACTCAATCACCGATTCCCGAGTGGAAGTGGGACCGGATTACTATGGATTTCGTGACCAAATTGCCGCGTACACAAAGGGGTCACGATATGATTTGGGTTATAGTTGACCGATTAACGAAGAGTGCTCATTTCTTGGCTACTAGTGAGACCGCCTCACTTAGTAGATTGGCGAAATTGTACATTGACGAAGTAGTATCTCGACATGGAATTCCAATTTCTATCGTGTCCGATAGAGATCCCCGTTTTGCTTCGAACTTTTGGAATAGCTTGCAACGAGAATTGGGGACGCGGGTGGATTTGAGTACCGCGTATCATCCCCAAACCGATGGGCAATCGGAAAGAACGATACAAACGCTTGAAGATATGTTGCGGGCTTGTGTGTTAGAGTATGGTGGGTCGTGGGATTCCCACCTACCGTTGATCGAGTTTGCTTATAATAACTCGTATCACTCAAGTATTAAGATGCCGCCGTACGAGATGTTGTACGGGCGTCGGTGCCGAACCCCGACGTGTTGGTTGGAAGCGGGTGAGAAACAATATGCGGGGCCCGATATTGTTCAAATTACCGCGGATAAAGTTGCTATTGCTCGAGAAAAGTTAAAAGCCGCCCGTGACCGACAAAAGATGTATGCCGATCCGAGGCGTAGACCCGCTACGTTCTCGGAGAACGAGATGGTTTATTTGAAGGTTTCACCTTGGAAAGGCGTTATTCGTTTTGGTAAACGAGGAAAGTTGGCCCCGAGGTTTATTGGGCCGTTCCGAATTAGTAAGGTGGTGAATTCTCAATCGGTAACACTCGAGTTACCCCCGGAGTTGTCGGCAATACACAACACTTTCAACATTTGTTACTTAAGAAAGTGTTACATCGAAGATCCGAGCCAAATTCTCCCGGTGCAAGAGTTGCGGGTTGATACGAAAAAGAGATTGGTGGAAGAACCGGTGGAGTTATTAGACCGAAAAGTAACGAAATTGAGAAAGAAACAAATTCCTATGGTTCTAGTAAAGTGGAAGCACAGTTTGGGGGCGAATATGACGTGGGAGACCGAGGCCGATGTGCGGGAACGTTATCCCTCCTTATTTGATCGAGATGGGATTCCGGGGACGGAATCTTCTTAAGTGGGGGAGAGTTGTAACATCCCAAAACCCGGCCTAGTAGTTTATTGACCTTAAGGTATCTTATTAAATGATTATCTGTTTAAATGCTTAGTTAATTTAATTAGCCTGATGTCCTTTGCGGTATTTTAACCAATGGGTTAAAATACCCGACTTGTGATTTATTTGGAATGAAAATATGATTTTTATATATTTGGATTCCTTGTTAAATATCGTTTCCAAAAATGCTTTCGTTTTTAAAATTGGAGTCCGTTTACTATTTTAAATAAATTAATTTCGAAAGGGACTTTTCAGACATATACTGTTAATTAAAACAAAAGCCACAAAGGGGTCCCACCCCCTTGTGTTGGCCGGTCAAGTGAGAGGGAGGGAGAAACCCTCCTCTTTCTTCTTTGTCTTATTGTTCAAACATTATCCATCTCTCTCTCACTATTCCATTGCCTCTCTCTCTAGAAACCATATACTTGTTCTTGAGCTTTTGGGGTTAAATCTTCATCTTTGGTCCAAAAAATTCACTAGTGATTGTGTAAAAGAAGTCTAGAAGTAAGCTACACTCTCTCCTCTACTTGTTTATGTTGTTCTTGAGCTTGAACTTGAGCTAGGGTTTAGGTAACTTGTTGATTTGTGGTTGAATCTTGAAATGGGTGTTGTTTTATGTGATTATGTAAGCTTTTACATCATTTGTATGGTTGATTGTTGAAGAGATACAAGATTTAGTGAAAATCACCTTCAACCTCCATTAATGGTGGAAGTTGAAGGTGGGTTTTGATGAATCTTGGATTTCTTGAGTTTTGGATGGATAGAATTGTTTATTAGGTTGTGAAATCATGTTTGGTAAGCTATGGGTGTTAAAAACCTAGTATTAATTAAATGGTGAAGTAATTTAACTAGTGTTTGGATGATTTTGTCAAAATGGTGATCTAGTGATTATGCAAGTATGTTACTTGGAATTGTGATAGTTGTCAACTTGGTGGAATTTTTTATAGTTGTGAATTGCTAGTTGAAAGGTTAATTGCTAGTAGATGGAAGTGTGAAAGCCTTAGAATCATGTTCGGGTTTTTGGCCCATTTGGGTCAATTAGTTGTGAATACTTGTTAAATGGTCAAAATGGTCAATTGTATTGATGAAGGAATTGTACTAGTTGTAAATGTCATAAAATGTGCATTTTATGAGTCTTATGTAGTTAGATGTTGAAATTGATGATTTTGATGATTCGGTGGATTATCACTAACTCGGTATGTTGTTGACAGGAACCGGGAAGGATACTCAGTGATACTAGCTCACTGAGTTAAGGAATCGAAGGTTGAAAGGTGAGTGGATTCGACCTACAACTCGGGTTTCGGTTATTTCACTTGGTATTGTCTTGTTGGTGAAAAATGCAGAAAATCGCCAGATGAAGAGAGTTCGCGACGCGAACTTTAGTTAGCGATCGCGAAGTCAGTCCAGAGAAATTGGTTGGTCGTCGCGAAGTAGTTCACGACTGAGTTCCCGACGCGAACCCTAGTTCGCGATCGCGAACTAGAGTTCGCGATTGGGAACTCAGTTTGACGTTTTTTCGCGGTGTCCTTCGTAGCTAGTTGACTTGTTATGTATGCCTAGTGTTAGGGAATACCATACATGACTAGGTGCACCATTCGGGATGAGGTCAGTGACGGAAGGAGAACGGCTGGGCATCGGGTATCGACTAAACGGGTATCCGACCTTACCTGTATTTGTTGCATGGTTAAGGGGAGGGAGTTGCCCGGGTGTTGGATACGAAACGCTATCGGTTACCGTGGTTTTGGCCGACCATGGTTTAAGGCCCGCAAAGCCGCTGATCCTCTCAAAAAGTGATTACCCAACCGGAGATGTTTTTATAACTTCCGTGTTTAAGTGACCAGTGTAGTTGCTAGTGTAGTTGATAGTGTTAGGAATTCATTCACTTAGCTTTTGTGCTAATCCCTCCCTTATTGACACATTTCAGGTTGGATGGCTTGAACGGGTCGGGCTTGGACGGGAAGTTTGACCATGCTTAAATTATATTTTGTAAAATGAGCCGTGTCTAGTAATACCGTCTTTTAAATAACTTTGGTTGTAATATTTTGTGGGACCACGTTTTGTAAACCTAACTAACTAGTTGCTTCTGTACTTAGTCTAATACTTAATTGCCTTAAAAAAAAAATGCGGTGTTACAAATCCTTTTTCTCTCATTAATCCAACAAGATAACTTTTATCATGATCAATCTTTCTTGTAAAGTATTGCCACATAGGCATTGATGTTTTTGTCTTTTTCAGTTTTGTAATTTCACTATTCACAGTATCATTTTCAACCAAATTTTCATCATTATCGTTTTTTTCTGAATTTTGTTTTCTACACCAAATGAGCTAGTATCGTAGTATAGTGTTCGTGATCCTTCTTCAAATAAAACTTTCATTACATAACCACTTTGAAGACTTGTTATTATATGGAAGTGTTTTAGGAGCTGGCATTGCTGTTAATTTTACAGATAACATAATCCTAATACAGTAATACAACTGAAATACAAGCTGATACAGTTACTTTTTTCATATTTGTAAGCAGGGGCGGATTTGTAGGGTAGCACACGGTGGCACGTGCCACTACTCAAATTTTTGTGCGTAATATAAAATTTATTCGAATTATATTGTTATTTATATACTAACTAGCGAAAATATAGAATAAAGATCAGTTTGCCCCAGTGGTTTCCCCCTTCACTTAGTGCTTCCTCCCTAGAAGGGATCCGGGTTCAAATCCTAACTTATGAATTCTTTTTTCTTTCTTTTAAACCTTAAAATGTAACAATTTACCCCCTAAACTTTAATATTTCTTTCCTTTTATCCCCTAAACTTTAATATATTATTTTTCAAAACTTCTAAAATAACACTTTACCTCCTAAAGTTTAATAATGTGGATAATATTGAAAATCGTTTATTAATTTTCAGTTTTATAGAAACATTTCTTTTAAACCTTAAAATGTAACAATTTACCCCCTAAACTTTAATATTTCTTTTCTTTTATCCCCTAAACTTTAATATGTTATTTTTCAAAACTTCTAAAATAACACTTTACCTCCAAAACTTTAATAATGTGGATAATGTTGAAAATCATGTATTAATTATCAGTTTTATAGAAACATTTGATATTGTAAAAGATCATTTCGATTGTAAATTATGAATCCTTTATATGTAACTCTTTGTATAATGATTACCGATTCGCTAGTTTGAAGGGAAATGCCTACCTTTCTCGTATGTTGGTGATAACGGGGAAACATCGTTCTTATCCTTTGGTTTATAGGTTATTAAAGTTGACTTTGGTTTTACCTGTCGCGACTGCAACAGTGAAAAGATGTTTTTCCGCGATGAAGTTAATAAAGACCGACTTGAGTAACAAAATGGGTGATGATTTTATGAACGGTGCATTGATTTGTAATGTCGAAAAAGAAGCCCTTATGGAAGTTAAGATTGAAGATATAATGGATCGCTTTCAGAAAATGTCTACACGGAGATGTCAACTTTAAAATGCAAGATCTCACACTATTTTTGTTATATTTTGATGCAATCGTAATTTTATAACTTTTTTTTATCTTATTATATTGTATCCGGAATTTTTTTTTGTGCTACTACTAGTGAAAGTTCCTAATTCCGCCCCTGTTTGTAAGCAAATAAGTTCCTAGATCTTTTAACATTGACTGAATCGATACTCTTTTTAATCTTGAAGACGGTAATCGCAATCTCGGCTGCAAAGCTTAAATGTCTTTTCATAGAATTAGGTTCTGTTCACGGGAATGTGTTCTTTGTTTCGAGTTTCGTTAATCAATGACCTAATTCGTAAGAATCTATTTTGAGACTTGAAACCTACTGAAAGAAATAATTAGACGATGAAAAAGCCAGGCATTTCATCGAACACCTGATGTGCACAACGAGGTTTTGAGGTTTCGCAAACTGTTTAACGATCCATTGTTCAAAACAACAGAAACGGCGGCCATTTCTAGAGACATAGCGTTCAATTTCCCCATGAAATTGCAAAAATCAACATAGAACCGGCACAAATTTTGAACCAAGATTATACTTTTGCAAGCAAATTAACTGGTTTTAAAGCTTGGAGATTGAATCGAAGTAGTTATTGGTTCTTGTGAAGAAATTAAAACCCTTTTGAATTCCTTGTTAGTTGGAGAATCAAAATATCCAACGCTTGTAGCCTAGTGGTATCCAAGGAGGTTTTAAAGTGTTGCCCATGACCTAATAGGTCATGGGTTCAAGTTCCGTCGTGGACAAAAAATGTGGAAGGTTCGAGGGAAGGCATACTGCCCCTTGTGGATGTCACTGTCTAAGCTCGAACCACTAACTTACTAACTAGCCGTTCAAAAAAAAAAAAAAAAAAAATCTTCTAGACGATGAGAAGTCTTCGTTATTTAGCATTTTTCAGGAAAAAGTAATGGTATTTAGGCCTACTATTTAGACCTACTCATGAGATTAAGATATGTGTCAAAATCAAGGGATAATATTAGGAGATAGAATTAGAAAATACCTATGATTAGGTCTAAATAGTAGGACTAAATACCATTACTTTTTCGATAAAAATATTATCCAAGGAGTTTAGTGATATAAATGGTAATATAAAATGATGAAGTTTACAAGTTAATCCATGTATTATTATATGGTGACAGTTTTGACTACTTGTAAATATCCTGAAGTTGACTTTTTAGCAACTATAAAATCCATCTAAACAAATAAATATTTTACATGAAAACGATTTTCTATTGTTGTTTAAAAAAGTAAATAGAAATCTAAAAAGGTATTTTGTGTGGCTATGATTTAGTTATTTGTATGCTAACCAAATAGTGTATAATAATGTAGTTATGACTGACTTATCCAAATCTTAAATTTCACAGTATTCCCGAAATCAATCTAAAAAGGAAAGAGGTCAAATGTGTAGGCGATTATTACAAAACAATCTCTAAACTTAGCAAGTTCAAAATGAAGAAAAATTAATTGGAGAATCAAACAATACGCTCCAGTTCCCGTGCATAACTGAGAGTCTGGTTGATGAGCTGGAGAGATGGAATCTCTTTGCACGGTGCAGATTCTTTTGCCTTCTGGAATACCACCAATCCATTCTTTATCTCCCACTCAGGATGCTCCTAATTTTAATCAAAATTATTAATATTTCTTATGATTAAATCATAATTATGATACCTCTTTGATGTAATCAAAAAGTTCTTTGTCTGAAGAAAGCAATAACATTTCACGTGCATCTTTAACTGCAAGACAATCATACGCCTTCTCACTGCACCCTGCAATCTCATCCCTGCAATTAATCCATAAATATAAACCTTTCACCAAATTTAAAAAGTATTCTTCTTACCTGACTGTTCTTGCTAAAAGATCCATGAAATAAACATAAGTTTCATCAGGTACGGTTTGTCTAGCTGTCAATACACGGTTATAAGCACCTTCCATAAATGATTGTTCAAGCTCAACTGCATGCTTGATACAAGCATTTTCAAGAGCATTAGCTGAAAGTAACTCCAATTCAGTGTGAAATTCAGCAATTCTGTTTTGCACAAGCAGTCTTAAAAGATTAAGACCCAAAATCGGGTACTCCTGAGGGGATTTTGGGAGTCGAACACTGTTACATTACAACAAAAAAGAAATTAACTGCCTAATTTTAATCAAAAATTGATATCCTAATTATTTGTGAGGATTACCCAGCATCTGTGTAGTAAGGTTTGAGTTGAAAGAAATCTCTCTCAAATGCATCTTGATCTTCCATTTTTACACTAAGAACAACAGCATGTTCATAGATATCCCCTGAAATTATAAGAGATTAAATATGAAGGAACAATGTACAATAATTATGAATACTTACTTGCTAGAGTTAATTCTTGAATTGCATTAGGGCTTTCTGCAAACAATGGAGGCAGGCTTTTAAACTCTATCAACAAGATCTGCAAGTTCAAAATTATGTAAAGATGATATGTCATGTGACACTATGATACACCTATCATGAAATGAAGGGGACCAAAATTCTCCCAAAAGAACAACAGAAAATTGTAGAAACACTGTCTGTTTAGTTTTTTACTAATGAATTATCTTTACTACTTATAATGCATTTAGGACATTTCCCTAAATAGCATCCTCAAAATTCAGCCAATTTCTTTCTATTTTTAGTCTCCTTGGCGTTTTACAAAAATAATGCAGGAGTTGAACACGGGACCAACAACTTATGACGCAACGTTGCTAACCAAATGAACTACCGTGTAAGATGACTTATTCTTCTTAAAGATTAAATATATCCTACTATGGACGGGCCTTAATTACCTCAAAAACCACCCCGTCCTTTCATATTTCCTAACCCTAACCAGTGCGATACTTGCTCGATTCCCACCCCACCTCGGTTGCTCAACCTTAACCCTTTCCGAGATGCCATTGATTCCTGTCTGCGTCTCCTCGATTGCCATCATAAATGGCGACAACTGTGTAGTGGATGCACAATATTTGAAGGAGAACTGTTTCAAATTCTAACCGGTAGCTTAAATCTCTTTTCCATCAAATCATACGTTTTTTTTGTAAGAAATTAGTCATATTTAAGTTCAGGTAACATTGACATTCAAGGTTTCGTTTTGTTTTTTGCCTTTTTCTTTATGAAGATTATGTTTAAACCCTTGTATTAGCTAAAACTATTGAAAGCTTATAACGCACACCTACTGTTTGTATAAATGCAGCACTTAATTTCAACTCGTAATTTCGAGCTGGTAGAAATGGAGAAATTAGAGGATTTTGAAGAGAGTTTTGATTTGCGATTTGAGTCATCAACACTTTCTTCATTGGATCAACGAGCAGTTGATGATGATCATGATCAATCACCTACAGCTAATTCAACACTTAATGACACTTCTTTTGCTTACTATAAGAATTAAGAATAACTCATAGACTTCAGGTCTCTCTGAGCAATTAACAGATGACGTTAATAGCTACTCATCTGAGATACAGTCTCCGGTCAGCTGGACGACCACCGGAAGATCCCCTTACCGACCAGCTCTTTCAAGATTTGGTGTATTCAAAGTGGCCCACAAGTTTGAAACGGAAGATAAGCTCGAGATTAATGAACCTATGTATTTAGGTAAGTTTTTATTGCAATGTATATGCATTTTTCATTTACAATATAATCATATGATCAAGTAAATTGACTCGTTAAATTAAAAAATCACGTCTTGACTTTGCGATTGGTAGTACATTCAAAATTATCTATCCTGAAGAAATACCATATCAATATGAGAACAAAATGTTTTTTTTTCTCTATTAAACAAATAGAGGTGATGGGAATTTGGCTGCTAAATCATTGTTTTAGCAATCAAGGAAAGGGTAGTCATTGGTGTTGCTGTTTAAATCAGAACGTGAAAGAAATGCAGCCTGAAGATCTGCTCTTGATTGCAATGTATGTATTTATTTAATTAACAAACACAAATCTTTTCTTCTAACTTATACACTAGAACTGTTTTCTTGATAGCAGTGGTGCGGCTGGACCAGATGATCAAGCATTACTATATCTTCTCTAACTTCACTAATGCATCTTAATCAAGTGGGTTTTTTTGCTTGTTATTTTCGAGTGTGTTTTTTGAGTGTTAAATTGAGGTTCCCCCTACTAATTTTTTAAACTGTTCATCGTTTATAGGCATAGTTCTGGGTTTGTCTTTCCATCAGTTGTAACAATTTGTGTATACTGAGTTGTTCGTTTGCTTCTTATTTGTATTTCTAATAGATTGAAGAAATCTTGGATCAAACCCGGATTATCTGTGTTAACAAAAAGAAATTTGTGATGATTATTTCGATTTCACTCTTTGGATTTTGATTTCTGTTTCATTTGTGATGTTCTTTTCACTTTAAGGATCGAAAAAACGTGACAACCGAACAACATTTATTTGGTGTAAAATATAGTTTCAGGGTACCCGCCGCCGCATTGCGTGGGTACCATGCTAGTGTTAGTAAATAGATGCAAAGAGCAGAGGCACAAATCAAAGAGAAAAAAGCACACCAGAATCAGAATTTATGTTCGGTCAACAAATTCACAAGCTTTGCTGAATATGTTAGAAATGCAGGTAGCTTAATTTTCTACTAGTAACTTAACTCAAATACCTAGTACGAATTTGCTATTTTCAAAAAACTTGTTTTCTTACTAATTTCTTCCTTAATATAATAATGCTAATCATTAGCACAATATATCTTTCATAACTTGTAGTTATACTGTATCAACAAGTAATCCCTTCATTTAATAACCATTTAAAGTGCAGTTGTTGATACTTGATGGTGACAACAAAATAACATAAAGTTCCTAGCACAATTTACAAACTACATAATGAAATGAATGTATAACAATCTCTGAATGGACCTTGGTAGTTTGTCAACTGTGCTTTGTATAATCCTTCAACTGTAAAATACTCACCATATAAATGATGGCTTCTTTAGCATCAACGGTACTTACAAAAACGAAGCACAACATTTGTTTCAAGGATTTCTTTCATTGTAACAAAAACGAATTTGATATTAAGCAAACATATCACAAATTACTAACGATTTCTTAGATCTCAACTGTGGCTTTATATCTACATCCAGCTGATTAATCGCAATATCAACTAACGAATTTACTCAAGTTATGAGCAGTATACCAATCGCAATACACATACAACAAAAATCGAAGAAGAGAGTAAAATTAGGGTTTATGATGAATTTGGGGTACCTTCAATTGAGAAAGTAGTCTTGAACAGGTATCGAAATCCTTACGCATTAGGGCAGCTTTGAATCGGTCGAAGAGCTGAGAGACCTCTGTTAGCTTGGGATCCATATCTTGTTTCAAAACTCGAATATGATTTCTCGATCTTTTTGTGTTTGCTTGCTTGCTTCTTTTTCTTTCCAAGAAACCTGCGTATATAAAACTAGTCTCGGTCCTCTCGGATCTTATGAACCGGAATGAATATGTGGACGTATAGTTATGGGCCCTTCTAGCGGGCTTTTGGACATTATTTTAAGAAACTTTAGCATATAACAAGTTTACTTACTGCATTTTTAGATGTTGAAAAATGTTAAGACTGATATATAAATTATTTTATATATTATATTGTACATCACTTAGATTAAATTATATAAACACTGCACACTAATAATTGTGAAGTGTATAATAGTTTTATGTTGTGTAAAAATTACTTTTCTTTTACTTTTATACAGTGGCGGTACCAGATAAATTTTTAATTGTGAAGTCAGGTTTTTTGAGTGAGGTTTTATTTAAAGTCAAATCATAAACCAAATCAAATCAGTTTTAGTTTGAAGAAAGTCTAAACCTAAACTAAATTAGTCAAAATCAAAATTCACGTGTTAGTTAATTCGAGCATCATATTTTTAAACCAATAGACCTAGGTGGAAATGAATCAAAAAAGAAAAGAAAATTTTAATAGGAAATAGAGTAAAATAAACGTTAAAACAGGAAAGAAAAAAAAAGATTTAAAAAAATATATATACATATGAAAGGGATTTAAACTAAACGTTATATGTTTTAAGATACATGAGTTAGTCACTGAGCTAATATATGACGTGTATTAGTTATCGCTCATATATTATGTATATTTGGATGAACCAAGCCAAAAAATGAACCGACCCCTAAAAAATTTATACTAATCAGAAAAATTTTGGGGTGGGCTGGTACCGCCCCTGCTTTTATATCACAACTACAATTAAAAACTAAGTTCATGACTCACGACTTTGGTTGAATGTATGAGCCACTTTATGCACATGCCATTTAGATAGGTTCAATGTATTTAGTATTTACTATTTACTATGTAGTAATGTAGGCATATGTTTCAAGCGATGTTTGTTGCACAATATTCGGCTAATTCCGTTTGGACTCATTTCGATATCAGGTTTGGTACTTTGTTATGAGATTGGGATTCAAATATATCTATTGGAATATTTACTTTTAATAAAATGCTTAACTCAACCCATCAAAGATGCAATTTAATCTTCAACATATTCTGAAGTTGCTTGTCGACAACTCTTGTCTATAGAAGAATGTGTAACGACATAAAGTCAATTATTCAAGGCCATAAACATTACATGTGGATAAAAATTTCCCCAAATACTTGGATGGTTCAAAACGCGTGACAAAGCTAAGGTAGGAATAAGATTCGGAACTCCTGTCTATTCTATAGCACAAATTCATATAACTCAATTTATTACGTATAATATTTCGGAGCTGATTCGTACAGAGCAACTTTTATCCATACAGAGCAAATTCATCCTAAATGACAATCATGCTCTTAATGAGAGGGGTGAAATGTAAAATATGTTAAAAGTAAAGTAAGGGTATGATTGTCATTTGGGATGAATTTGCTCTGTATGGATAAAAGTTGCTCTGTACGAATCAGCTCCCATAATATTTTGCTACATAAATATATTGTCATTAACAAAATCATTTCTTACTTATTTATGTAAGCTTATATCTTTTTTCTATGACAACATGTATATACTCGCTAATTGAGTAACAACTTATCAATTTTATCAATAAATTTTATCTATTATTATGTTGTTTATCTATATTACATTATAATGTATGTATTTGCAACATTCTTTAAATACAAAATTTTATAAATTTTAACCAATACACTTAGTTATTGTGTATAGATTTATCTTAGTCACTTAATTAAAATTACCTTTTAAACAACAATATCTTCTATAAACGATGAGTTAAAACGTTTTAGATTGAGTACTAAATAAAAATCAAAAGTAAACCATATTAAAAAAACAATTAAAACTCATCTATATAATAAATTTGATAAATATAAATATTGTGTAATTACATATGAGTAAATCCACGAATCAAAAAATATATAACTCGAATCTATGATAAAAATGAAGGGTACTAATATATTTCATATTTTGCGCAAGTATAATGCTAGTTATAAATAAAAGATAAATGATATAAAATCGATTTTTTTGAACTTTAAAACAATAAGAAGGGTACATGCGTAATGCGGCGGCGGGTGCCCTATAACTATATTTTGCGGTGGCCAATTGGTGGGTGGTGGTAGCGATAGTGATGATTGTTGCGGTTAGTGGGTGATTGTAGTGGTAGTGATTGTGGATGGTGGATGATTGTGGTGGTGGTAATTTTAATCTATTATAGTTTAAGGGATTAATAAAAATTATTATAGTCAAGTAATTAACATATGATATAATAGCTCGGTTGGTTATAACATTGTACTAATAACGCATAAGTCGCAAATTCAAATCCTAGATGGTGCATAATTCTGATAAACACAAAATTATCCCGAAATAATAAGTATGTTGTCTGAAAATAAAGCATTATTAATTGGGTGAGGTCTCAAATGCTTTTATATATAGGGTGTGTTTGGATAAACTTTTTGAACTCTATAAATACTAGTCCAAAATGTATTTTAGTACACCGAACTTGGCTGACTGGAATTTCTACTACCATGAACTATTAAAGGTGCACCATAGTACCCTGAACTTGACAAAATGGTCAATTTAGTACCCTGACTTATTAATTTGGTCTTGTTTTCTCATGTGATTTGCTTCTAATATCGATATATAGAGATGAATGTATATATTTTAGTCCGTTTAAAGCTCAACGAAATTAAATCAAGTAAGAAAACGCGATCAAATTAATGAGCCAGAGTACTAAATCGACCATTTTGTCAATTTCAGGGTACCATGGTGCACTTTTAGTAGTTCAGGGTAGTAGAAATTCCAGTCGGGCAAGCTCAAGGTACTAAAATACATTTTGGCCTATATACTACTCGTATAAGGTAAAAGTACTTATTAATTTTTTAATTTTGAAAAGATATTTTAAAAAATAATGTTTGATTTAACTTATTGACATATTAGTATTACAAAAATTGATAATATTTTTTTTAAATGTTTGGTTTTGTGTAAAATAACTAAAAAGAAAGTGAGGAAGAAGTATGTTTTGAAAAATAATTACTAATTAAAGGTATTTGTGTAATTTTTATTCAAAAATATAAGTTTAAGAAGTTACTTTTATTCAAAAAATCATTTAAAAAGCACTTTTAAATTTTACCTTTTACATTGTGATTCCGGAGGTTACATTCGTAATTTCACTACGCGGTACAACTGGTGCCTTGTTGCGCTGGACTCTACTCTCCACCCACCGTCACCGATATATAACCCTCTCTCCCCTAATTCTGTTATCACAAAATTCTATCTATTGCCTTCGTTTTTAATTTCTTCAATCGATAAAATCCAATTTCTAGGGTTTCTTAGTTTTGATCGGTTCGTCTGTTGCATTACCCGCTCTTGTCTTAGCTAATCGGTATGTTTTTCGTCCTCAGTTCAGTTTCTGCCTTTTATTATTGTTAATAACCGTGTTCATGGATTGATCGGAAGTTTTTTACTTGCAATTATTTGATTTCAGGTGTTGATTGATCTTGAAGCTTGTAAGTCGCTGCTTCTCTTTTCGTAATTCGTTTTTACCTGCGAGTGTTCTATTTTTATGGTTAATTGATCTTTTTGTTGCTAATTGTATGACCTAATTTAGATGTTTGATTGTGTTTCTCATCGTGATATATTAATTTCGATATCCGCTTTATCTGAATTGAATCCGTGACTCTTTATTGTAAGCAACGTGCAATTGTATGTTTGTGGTGTTTTTTCTTTGTTTCTTCGTTCATGCTGATTATATCTGAAAAGGGGGATTTGATCGGTTAATTATTTTTGTTGCATTTTTTTCCGTAAAAGAACATCTTTTTCATGACTTGCTAGCATATTTTAGTCTGAAAATGGGTTTTTATCATTAGTTGTTACAAACGTACAGTTCATGATTCTGGTTTATTGTAATATTATTAGTGTTCTACTATTTATGCTCAAGTGATAGCTAAAAGCTTCCTAATAACCATGAAATATATAATATGAATATGTAAATGTTATAAATAGTATCTCATTTAGGCTTCTCCTTTTCAATAACTGTTTGACTGTTTGCTAGAATTGAGTCTATAAAGTCGTTATAACACCTGCATAAAGTCCCTTATAACCCTGCTTACAATGTCTACAAGAATGATCTTGTGTTTGCAATGGTCTGTGAACCTAACATAATTCATATATATTTATGTGTTACTGTTTTTCTTATATTGCATTAATCCATGTATACTCCAGTAACAACAATGTTGTTTCTTACTCATTTTTAACTGTTAATTCAGGTAATCTGAATGTTGTAATGGAGGCAAAAGCTGGCAAGAAAAATTCGTCTAGTAGTAGTAGTAAATCTTTGATCTACGAAGATCCCCTTGGTTACGGAATTGAATACGTGCGACCAAACGGTGGAATTAAGAAATTCAAATCTGCTGCTTACTCCAACGTAAATATTTAATATCAAAGCTTAATTTGATTATGTTCATTTTATAATTATTATTTAATAATAATCTAACCATCACTTTTTGTGTTTCTTTTTCATTTTACAGTACGCTCGGAAACCATCTTGAGATTTTCTATTCTGTGCTTCATAACTCCCAGTTAACAGCTATTCAATTCAATCGTTTTTCTTTCAATCTTTTCTTGGTCTCTCGTCTTTTTCTCTCTTTGCTACAATTTTTCCTATTGAAAACAAAAAAATGGCAGTTGAAAAAGTATCTGCAATTGGATTTGAAGGCTATGAAAAAAGGCTTGAAATTTCATTCTTTGAACCGGGCCTTTTTGCTGACCCAAAAGGCAGAGGCCTTCGTGCATTAACCAAGAACCAAATTGATGAAATTTTAACACCCGCTGAATGCACAATCGTTTTGATACACCGGGGTCCATTAAGGTGTACCAAAGACGGGCCCGACAGAAGCCCAAACCTTCAGCCCATACCCGAGACACCAGCCCAGTGGGGAACCAACTAACGGTTTGTGACAGCAAGGAAAAAACAGGAAGCTCATTGGAGGATCAGAGGAAATGTGGCAACCACTAAGGTTGTCTGGGCAGAGGCTAACAGTTATTGGGGACCATTTCACAGCCATAGTAGTATTTAAATCAGTAATTTTCATTATGTAAATTTTATCTTGAATTTAGTATTTTGTCTTAGACATTGGAGAGTTCATTCCTCTCGAACAGAATGAATCTATCTTACAATTTCCAGTAATATTAAGTATTTCATTTCTTTCATTTCTGTGTGTTTGAGATAAGTGAATCAAAGCTTATCAACTGGTATCAGAGCCTTCTTCCATGGGAGGACCGAGTAAAGATGGGGCTTCGAACAAGAGAATCGAAACAGTAGAAGAGAATGTTGGTCAGTTGCAGAAAGATATGCAGAACATGGGGATGCAGATGCAGAGTCAATCTGGCGATTTGGAGTACCTCAAGCTTAAGCTCGAAAAGATGAGTGAAGATCAAACTGAGATTAGGGTTGCGTTGGCTAAGCTCCTTCAGAAGGGAATTCCTCAGTCACCATTTTCAGGGGTAAGTTCTCCAAACAACAATCCTAATCTTCATAAGAACAAAGGGCCATTGGTTTCGGGAGGTGGTCCTTCCGGACAAAGGGTTTTTCCTCCGCCTACTGGCACACCCGGTGGCACACCCGGTGGCACACCAGGTGGATTCACGCCGGTACACTCCGGTCAGGGTGGAACTGGGTTTGTTTTCGGGACCTTTCCGCCGTCGGGAGATGAAGAAGAAAAGGGCAGAGGCATGTATGAATGTAGACATCGTAAAATTGACATGCCCACCTTCGATGGGCAAGATCCCGATGGGCGGATTATCCAGGCTGAAAGATATTTCGCCATTTATCAACTGATAAATGAGGAGAAGGTAGAAGCCGCCGTTCTCAGTCTCAGTGGGGATACCCTAGCTTGGTTTAGATGGTCTAGTAAGCAACAAAACCTCAATACTTGGGAAGAGCTCAATGATCTGTTCTTAAAGAGGTTCAGATCGATTCACGGGGGAGATCTGTATGAGTAGTGGTCTTCGTTGGAACAAACAACCACCACCGAAGAGTACATAAGAAAGTTCATTGAATTGGTTGCCCCTCTTGAGGGAGTCTCCGACCGAATTGCGCTGGCCAGCTTCATAAAAGGGCTAAAGCCCAACATAAAAACTGAGCTCAGATTGTGGGCTCCCGATAACTTGGGCCGAGCTATGGATCTTGTGCAACAAATTGAAGAAAAAAACAAGTCCAATAGAAGTAATGGGTTCGGTTTTGTTAACAACCGTTCTTCCACTCAATCACGTTACCCCACCCAGACTTACAACACAACCACTACCAACTCCGTTTTTCCCAAAACCCAAAACGCAAATTACCGTGGTTACGGCGATGACCGCCGCCTAACCGAAAATCAAATAGCAGAGAAACGAGCTCGAGGGCTCTGCTACAAGTGCGACAAAAAGTGGAACCCTGGGCACCGTTGCAAAAGACAAATTAACGTAATCTTGATCGATGATGACCAGGAGAACCCTGAGCGCGATAACCCGGAAGAAGAACCACCGGTGACCCTCGAAAGCACAGAGGTGGAAGAACGGAAAGAAATCTCTCTAAATTCAGTGGCAGGGTTAAATTCCCCCAAAACCATGAAACTAAGAGGCACGATAAACGGTCAGCCTGTGGTAACCTTGATCGATCCAGGGGCCACTCACAATTTCATCGCCATGGGTTTGGTGGAAACTCTCAATCTTCTGGTAACAAAGACCGGAACTTATGGAGTAAGGATGGGAACCGGCGACCGTGAAGAGAGTTGCAGTATTTGCAAAAAGGTCCTATTACAACTAGATACAGTGGAATATTGGATGATTTCTTACCACTGCGTTTGGGGAGTGCGGATGTCATCGTGGGGTTGAAATGGCTCGAAACCCTAGGAACCACTGAAACAAACTGGAAGGAACAAACGATATACTTCATAAAGAATGGTGAACGAACCTTATTAAAGGGTGACCCCTCACTTGGTAGGTCGCTTATCTCGCTGAGAGCTATGACGAGGGAACTACAGAGAGAAGAATCAGGGATATTGGTGGAGCTGAGCAATGTGGAGGTTAGCTCAGTTGAGGAAAATGAAATTCCCGGGTTTTTGAGCAACGTGATCGGTCAATTTGATGGTATTTTTCCCGAACCTACCGGCCTTCCCCCTCCTCGAGAGCTGGAACATCAGATTACCCTGAAAGAAGGCACATCCCCGATCAGTGTGAGGCCGTATAGGTATCCACACTACCAGAAAACCGAAATCGAGAAGATGATTTGTGAGATGCTTAATTCTGGAATAATACAGCCCAGTAGTAGCCCGTATTCGAGCCCGGTCATCCTCGTTAAGAAGAAAGACGGGTCTTGGCGTTTTTGTGTGGACTATAGAGCTTTGAATAAAGCCACGGTTCCAGACAAATACCCAATCCCGGTGATTGATGAGTTATTAGACGAGCTGCACGGTTCATCAATCTTTAGTAAATTGGACCTGAGGTCCGGTTACCACCAAATCAGGGTGAGTGCTAAAGACATCCACAAAAACTGCCTTTAGGACTCATGACGGGCACTATGAGTTTAAAGTGATGCCTTTCGGCCTGACCAACGCCCCCGCCACCTTCCAATCACTCATGAATGACGTGTTTCGGCCCTACTTGCGGAACTTCATCTTGGTTTTTTTTGATGACATACTAGTTTATAGTCCGGATGAAGAAACACACATAAGTCACCTCACCATCACACTTGAGAAGCTGCAAGAACATCATCTTTTCCTTAATTTCAAAAAGTGTGAATTTGGGCAGACCAATTTGTCATACCTCGGTCACGAGATATCAGCCCATGGAGTGTCGGCGGAAGATTCAAAAATTCGAGCAATGGTTGATTGGCCGACACCCAAGAATATCAAGGGACTTAGAGGGTTTTTGGGGTTGACTGGCTACTATCGCAAATTTATTAGAGGGTATGCCAATATAGCTGCCCCCCTTACCGAGCAGCTGAGGAAAGACAATTTTGGGTGGAACAAGGAAGCCGACCAAGCGTTCGTCAAACTCAAGGAGGCCATGACAACCGTACCGGTACTAGCCATGCCAAATTTTTCCAAGGAATTCATCATCGAGACGGATGCGTCCGGTTTTGGTCTAGGGGCGGTGCTTACGCAAGAGAAAAGGCCGATCGCCTACTTTAGTTGCACCTTGGGGCTAAAAGCCCGAATGAAATCAATTTATGAAAAGGAGCTCATGGCGATCGTCAAAGCGGTTCTTAAATGGCGGCCATATTTATTAGGTCGGCAGTTCCTTGTTCGTACGGATCAACTAAGCCTAAAGTACATCTTGGAACAACGTGTAATCGGAAATGATTACCAAAGGTGGGTGTCGAAACTAATGGGGTTCAACTTCGAAATTCAATACCGACCGGGGGCTAGCAATCGTGTGGCGGATGCCCTGTCAAGGAAAGAACCCCCTAGTTCATGCAATACGATTCAAGTGGTGGGTTGGAATTTTTGGGAACAACTACAAAAAGAGATATCACAAGACGAATTCATCAGAAGAATCAAGACTGAGTTGGGGACCAATGCACACGGTCACAAGGGGTTCACTGTTTTTCAGAATCGTTTGTATTATAAGGGTAGATTAGTTGTTCCATCCAAATCCACCCTTATCCCAAACATCATTTCTGAATTCCACTCCTCGCCGATCGGGGGGCACTCCGGGGAAAGAAAGACTTATATGAGAATGGCAACTGAGTTTTATTGGGCCAGTATGCGCGAGGCAGTGATCGAGTTTGTTCGTGGATGTGATGTCTGCCAACGTCACAAATATTTAACCACGTCCCCAGCGGGTTTGCTCCAACCAATACCCATATCGGAGCTCACCTGGGACGAAATCACAATGGATTTCATAGAAGGCCTTCCGAGATCCGAAGGATGGGACACGATTTGGGTTGTCGTGGATCGGCTTAGCAAGTATGCCCACTTCATTCCTCTCCGACACCCTTTCACCGTGGTCACGGTGGCTAACAGCTTTATGCGGGAAATAATCAGGCTACATGGGCTGCCCCGGTCCATTATCAGTGATCGAGACAAAATATTTGTTAGCCAATTTTGGAGTGAGCTATTCCGGTTACATGGAGTTGAACTTAAAAAGAGCACTGCTTACCACCCCCAAACGGACGGGCAATCGGAGGTGGTGAACCGATGCCTCGAGACATATCTTCGTTGTTTTTGTTCGGGAAAACCCAAAAAATGGGCCCGATGGCTAGCGTGGGCCGAATTTTGGTACAATACCTCCTATCATACCTCCTCCAAATGCACCCCCTTTAAAGTGTTATACGGACGTGACCCCCCACCAATCATTCGATACGAAGGTCAATACACCCCTGTGGATGCAGTTGATAAACTGTTGGAGGATCGTGACGCGATGCTGGATGATCTGAAAATGCAGCTCATTCGGGCTCAGCAAAGGATGCAAGACCAAGCCAATAAAAAAAGAAAAGATGTTAATTATCAAGAAGGCGATATGGTTTTCTTAAAACTCAAACCCTATCGTCAACAGAGCCTAGCTAAACGAAGGTATGAGAAGTTAGCTGCTAAGTATTACGGGCCTTATCGGATATTGCAAAAGGTAGGAAGGGTCGCCTATAAGTTGCAACTCCCGACATCAAGTGCAATCCACCCAACATTCCACGTCTCACAATTGAGGCCGGCAATCGGTACCACTCTGCAACCCACGAATATCCCACCTCAGTTAAGTGAAGAGCTGGAAATAACGATGCAACCAGAAGAACTATTGGGGGGTTAGAAGGCAAAGAGACGATTTGGATCAGTTAGAAGTACTGATACAGTGGCAGGGTTTGACTAGACAAGATGCAACATGGGAAAACAAAGAAGATATGCAGGCCCAATTCCCTCAATTTCACCTTGAGGACAAGGTGAGAGTTTGGGACGGAGGTATTGATACACCGGGGTCCATTAAGGTGTACTAGAGACGGGCCCGACAGAAGCCCAAACCTTCAGCCCATACCCGAGACACCAGCCCAGTGGGGAACCAACTAACGGTTTGTGACAGCAAGGAAAAAACAGGAAGCTCATTGGAGGGTCAGAGGAAATGTGGCAACCACTAAGGTTGTCTGGGCATAGGCTAACAGTTATTGGGGACCATTTCACAGCCATAGTAGTATTTAAATCAGTAATTTTCATTATGTAAATTTTATCTTGAATTTAGTATTTTGTCTTAGACATTGGAGAGTTCATTCCTCTCGAACAGAATGAATCTATCTTACAATTTCCAGTAATATTAAGTATTTCATTTCTTTCTTTTCTGTGTGTTTGGGATAAGTGAATCAAAGCTTATCACGTTTCTTCTTTATCAAACGAGTTTCTAGACTCATATGTTCTTTCAGAATCGAGCCTTTTTGTTTACCCGTATAAAATCATAATTAAAACATGTGGGACCACAAAGCTGCTTCTTTCAATCCCACCAATACTTCAATTATCTTCTCAACTAGATTTAACTGTTAAATCAGTTTGGAAGCTTTATATCCCCTGGATCACAACCATTTCCACATCGTAACTTCACTGAAGAAGTAACGGTTCTCGATTTCTACTTTGGAAAACTCAGTTCGGGCAGTAAAGCCTATGTTATGGGCAGTGTTGACCAAAGTCAACAATGGCACGTCTACTCTGCTTCAGTTAGCGGGCCCGTTTGCCTGGTTTACACTCTCGAAATGTGCATGACGGGTTTGGATAAGAAGAGTGCGTCAGTGTTTTTCAAGACTCAATCGAGCTCTGCAACTGTAATGACTGAAGTTTCTGGTATTTGAAAGATTCTACCTGAATCTGAAATTTGTGATTTTGACTTTGACCCGTGTGGGTACTCTTATGAATTCGGTTGAAAAAGATATGATTTCTACGATTCACATGACTCCGGAAGATGGGTTTAGTTATGCTAGCTTTGAAGCTGTGGGTTATTCGTTTGACTCGGTTACTGAGTTGACCGGTTTGGTTGACCGGGTCTTGGGTTGTTTCCAGCCCGCCGAGTTTTCTGTATCGCTGCATGGAAATGAGTTGAAAGATTATAATAATTTGGATTTGGAGGGATATAATGTGAAGGAAAGAAGCTTTGAAGATCTTGGTGAAGGTGGTTTGATGATGTATTGTGGATTTACCAAGGGTGGTTGTGGGTCCCCTAGGTCAACACTGAATGGTTGTTGGACTGAGTATGAAGATGATGACGTGGCGAACAAGTGAATAATCAAGATTTGTTGCTGTTAAGAGTATTTGATGATAATAATGTTTGTGTCGTTGAGGGCTTGGTGTGTTGCCCATTTAGTATTTGTTTTCGTTTATTGTGTTTTTTGAATCTCGTTTAAACTATTGAATAACATATGTGGTGTGTTTATATTTTATAATAAGATTTATTCAAGTTCATGTTGCCATTTTGACGATTTAGAGTTTAGTGATGTTAATTGTTGTAGTCAAAGATTTCTCTAAGTTGGGATTGCTCAAAGTGTTATGAACTACTTAATGTCTATAGATAAAATAAAATCAAGGTTCGCTGCCATTCTATACAATTTTCTATAGTATTATGCACATGAGAATAAGGGGTGTTCACTATTCGGATATAACCGGATTGTCCAATTGAACATTTTGGATCGGACTATTTAGATCGGCTATTTGGTTTTCTGGATCGGTTTGGACTTAAACCAAATTAATATTTTGGATTTCGGATTGGATTTGGTTTCCGTTGTGAAAACCGGATTGTCCAAAAAAACCAAATAGTAATATATATACCAATCTTTTTAGAGTTTTTTTGATGAAGTTGATGTCAAGATTTTTGCATATATGATTATAAATGTCACAAGCTATGAATTAGACTTGTTTTTATGTACAAAGTAGTTTATCATTTTGAAATTGTATATATCGAACTTAATATTATTTATGTTATATACTTTTATAGTATTTTAATTTTTTTTAGAAAAACCAGATAGATAAAACCAAACCAACCAAATTGTTATTTGGTTCGGATCGGTTTGGTTTTCGAATTAATTTGTACGGTTCGGTTTGAACTTTTAAAAATCGAACTTTATTTGGTTTCACCTATTTGGTTCGGATAAAACCAAACCGTCCAAACGAACACCCATACATGAGATGGTAAAATTTACATGCTATGGACATTTAAAAGTATATGTTTCATGTTATTGTACACATGCTATGATGATATTGTATTTTAAATGTCCCAATAAAAAAAATTCAAATCACCTCCAATAACTAAAGATGAATAAAAGTCAATTTATATTCGTTGTTAAAAAATTGAGTTTTGTAAATGCATAAATAAATGGTATATTAATTTAAGGAGGGATAATTACTAAAATTCAGAATTCATTATAAATCAACATACAAGTTTATGATATATTTCTTAAAATTTTCATATTCATGTTTTTATCATTTTCCATATTCATGTTTTTAGTGGAAACATGTAATCATATTTTGCTAATTTTTGCCTGGTTGCAAGAAATAAGCGAGCATAATCCAAGTGTATTTCAACAAAATGAGAGAAAATTCAAACTCGTTACCTAAATATGAGGTAGCATTCAAATTAAACATTCTTTCACGTGTAAACTACACTAATTGTCAAACATTGAAACCGCACAAGTGTAAATCTCTCCTTGTCCTTCTCAAATATAACATTTTCCCCAATCAAAACCCCGAAAAACTTGGATCAATTCATGGAAAATGAACATTTTCATGCAATATATAAACACATCTCCCCATTCTACATTTTCATCAAAACTATCCATTTGCATTAACGCATTTCAATCTCAAAACAAGAATCATGGACAGCAACAAGAGCGCAAGTTTCCAAGCTGGCGAAGCCAAGGGCCAAGCTCAGGTGATCATTAATCTATCTCATTATTTTCATTTTTAGTGACATTTTTTACGTGTCGGTACAATAAAATTTTGTAGTGTATTATGTATATATAACATTTGGTATTTATTTAATTTATATTTATTACAGGAGAAGGGCGGCCAGCTCATGGACAAAGCTAGCAATGCTGCCCAATCTGCCCAGGACTCAATGCAGCAGGTCCTAATTTTTCATTTTAGTTTTCCACCTTTGACTTATAAAAGTCAAAGTAAATACTTTCCAACTTCATGATTGAGAATTTGACATTAAATTTTTAATTTTTAACAAACAATTTCCTTTAAATGACATTAATTTCTATCAATCTTGTTCCATAACTAAAACATAACTCATAATCATTTCTGTTAGAAAACAGATTCATTTGACTAACAAAAGTCAACTTTATAACATGCATGCAGGCTGGACAGCAGATGAAGGCAGGTGCACAAGGAGCTGCAGATGCAGCCAAAGACGTAACCGGCATGAACAAATGAACCTCACGGGATCACTTCATCAACCATCATAACAATCTCTTCAATTAAAACCACCCTTTTTTATTTCACAATTTTTTTTGAATTTTTTTTGTATTTTTTCATACCCTCGAAAAAAGGAAAAAAAGAGAATACCAGCGTATTTGAGCTGTTATATACATTTGTCTAATAAAATTGAAGAGCGGTTTTGAAGTGGTCATTTAACACCTATTCTGCTATTTAGTTTTTACACCTGTGTCTCATGTATTATTATATGTTTATATTCGTCTCAAATTACATAATTTTGTCTTTGATGACCATAAAAGTGACACAACATTTGTGCATCATTTTGGTGGATTGATGCATGGCTTGAAAATGACACATCGATAATTATAATTTTTTTCGATTTGTTTTCTCAAATCACTTAATAATGTTATAGGGTTTGTAGTAGTAGAAAATTTTGTGGTGTAGTTATACAAAATGTCGTTTTTCCTGAAACAATTTTATCTTAGTAGTAATAGGAAATGATTTAAAAAGAGCGCAAGTAATAGCAAAAGTATTAAAAACTGTAAAGCAAAAATATTGTGCTTTAGCAAGATAAAGAGCTTTTATTGGGATTTGGAATTAATTGCATGTATGATTTAATCAACCGTAGGCTTTCTCAAGTAGGCTTTATGATTTTGAGCTAATTCTGGATCAATTTGGTGCTGAGATCAGACTCAAGCTAACCGGATCGAAAACAATTAGGAATCGTTTTGGGCTAGATTTCAGAATAGGGACCGAACTGTTTCTTTAAAGAGGTGTTACAGTTTTTAATGTCATCTTATATATAATCTTACTAGTTTTTAATGTCATCTTATATAAAAATACCAACAAATATTAATAATTTTAAAAATGACATAAGAATCGATAGATGTAATGATAAGTTTGTACAAAATTTGATACATGAACAAATATTACATAAAAATTTATAGACGAAATAAGACTTCTTTGTAAACGACATTTGTTGTTGAATTAGTGTAATTGCCATTTCTGTCACAACAAATGACCTTCAATCCGTTTTTGTTCTTAACTCGTGATACAGCTACATAAAGTTGGCCATGTGGGAATACCGGTTTTTGCTGAAACAGACCAACTTGAGACAACGTCTGACCTTGACTTTTATTAATGGTCATAGCAAAGCAGACCTAAACAGGAAATTGCCTCCGATTCAATTTGAAAGGCATCTTGTTGTCGGAAGGACTAATAACCATGTAATTAAATAAAATACTTATATCTTTTTGAAGGCCTTCCAGGTCTTCTTTTGGAGATATCCTCTAATGGTGTGTTGGACGAAGAACAATGAACATTACATTGAGATTCTACTACGATGCGTTTAATGTTTTTTGAGTGATTCTCATTATTTTCTACTGTGATTTTTCTTTTCTCCTTTTTTATAGCCTAAATCTTACATCATTTTGTCATCGGTGGTGAACTTAATTTTTTCCATGTAATCTTTACGTGTAGTAGTTGATAAAATCTTTACTTATATATTAAAAATAAATTATAACTAAACTAAATATATAACAAAAATATAGTTATTGTCACTGAGATCACATAGTCAAACTTATTAACGTTATTGTTTAGCACCTATAAATTTCAAAAATTACTCATATTTATGTCTTATTATTATAGTGATGCATTGAAAAAGTTAATAGGTTTTAAGGCCGAACTGAGCAGATCAAGTGGTATTGCCTAATTGTGTTGTGTTAAAACCCCATTAAACTGAATTGGATTTTTAATATTCGTGGGCTCATTAAACTGCACATGTTTGGGCTTAACACCCATTTAAACGAACTAAACTTTCTTAAATCAAGTTGTGTGTGCTTAAAACCCGAAATCTCCACGTTCCATTTGACGGAATAACCATAGAACACTCCCAACGATCCATTTTGACGGGATATCATATCTAGGGTTTTCGCTCTATCCATCTGATTCAGGCTATCTCGAATCCAGAAAAATGAAAACTTACATAGAGGGCGTAATTCATATGTGGGCGTTAGCAGGCAACAAAAAAATGGAAGCTTACATAGAGGGCGTAAGGAACATAGCAAATTGAAGATTCGATATCACATCGTCATTTCAATAAACAAAATCAAAATCATCATTAATTTTATGAACATCGGTCCATGGTGTGGTATGTTTTCCTTCTCATAGGGTTTCCTCTTTCAATTTCTAAACATTTTCTGCCCTAAACACTAAGTCGTTCATGTAAATGTAATTATGGTTTCGTTTGTGAATTTATGAACAGGATGACAACGGTTTGAATTTATCAAGGTTCTAATTTTGGAAGACAATGGTTTGAATTTGTTCAATTTCGATCTAGGGCTTTCCTATATATTAGCGGGAAAATGGTGTCAAAATTGGAGCGTTGATAGGGGCGGGGTGCAATTTCTAGGTAAGAACTGTATAATAATGCTCTAAGAAATAAATATTTAGAGAAAAAATTTCAATTTCATCAAACGTTTACCTGTAAATTTTTTCAACTTAATAAACCATGAAGAGTTCTAGATTTCTGATCGTATATCCGTCAATAATTAAGCTCCTGTACATTCTTAATTAAGGTTTGGGACTGAATTTATCATCTTATTTTGTTTTTCACCTTTATTTTGTTCTAAAAATATAATCTTTGGAACTATATTATCAATTATCATCTTGATTTACCAAAATAGTCATCATTAATATTTTTTCACCTCTAAAACATATACAAAAACATAACTAATATGTTTTATAAATATTAATACGTGTTCTAAAAATAATATATATTTTATAGTTAAACATAATTTGCAAGATTAACTTAACAAATTATAAAATTCTTCAAAATAATTAATATTTTATATTGAAAAAATAATCCAGTGAAAATTTTAAAAAAAATAACTAAAAAGTGGTGAATTTCACTAAGAGGTATCACTAAAAATCATTAAAAATAATAATAACTCTATATGTTTTAATATACCACACTAATATTAGTCAATGTTCTTTATTAGGTTAGTCAAATATACAGATTTGACTAATCAGTCAATTTTTAAAAAAATATTAATGAATAAAAAGCGACAATTTAATAAAAGCGACTTTAAAAGTCATACTGTATGTTCAATTTGGGTGTTCAATTTTATAAGTCATTGTAATACATTAACACTTTTTAAACTGATCTACAACATATAAAATATGATTAAAAACGTGCACACTAAAAATCTGTTAATGAAGTTTTAATGTAGGGTTTTTGGCAAGACCTAGTATTTGAAGAGGAGTTTTTGGTGCTGCAAAGACGTTTCCTGCAAGGTAACAGAATATTTTTAGTTGGAATTAACCAAATAGAATAAAAAACTGCAATTTTAATTATGATGAATTAACCAAACATAATTATTTTATGGTATTGTTGTTTATGATTTGAAACTGCCCTAAATCTATGAAGATAACATAATCACGATGTTGACTGCAGTTCACACAAAGGAATACCACAGACTATTAAGCGTATGAAAAATCAAGGAATGAATATGTACCTTCACCTGATGCTGTTCTTTGATGCAGGGAATCAGAACTGGCTTTTAATCAACTGTAAGTATTTCAACCATACTGGCATGGTTTATATAGGGGATAATGGTTATCGAATTTTAAAAATGGTAAAGGTAAGTGAAATCACGGGATTTAAGGAATAGATTATGACAGGATCGATTAACTATAGAGAAGTTAATAAACACTTTAGATCTAATTGAATATAGAAGTTGCAGCGGATCAACACTATATCAATGTAATTAAGAACAATGAACTGTAAATAATAGGCAAAAGTATTAAGAACACAGTTTCACAAAAAGCTTCAATGTATATTATTGAGTTAACAATACACACGTACGTTTACAATTCGTAAGGAACTATTTATAATAGTCCTTGAAGCTAAACTATTTACCCTAGTTATTCTAGGACTTTGATTTACATTCGAATAATAAAGATATACATTGATTTACATTCTATAACTATCTCTACGAAGATCTCGGACTTGATATGCTCCATAAACGCGTATCAGTAGTAAAACAAATCACCAGTAGTAAATATGCACCATCAGTAGTAAACTTGGTGATCAGTAGTAAGTCCAATATCAACGTCAGTAGTAACTACTATTGATCAGTAGTATCTTCAATAAGCTTTGAACAGTAGTAACTAAGTTATAGTATACACCAGTATCAACTTCATCAGTAGTATCATGTTCTGCCCCATCAGTACTAATTATTGTCAGTACTAACTGCAGCATCAGTAATAAGTAGATCTGTGTTTTGCTCCAACAATCTCCCCCTAAACTTATTGATTATCTTTTAATCAATCAAGTTTCTTTTGTTCTTCTTGTTCTCTTCTTCTTTTCTCAAGAGTTCTTTGATTCTGTTGAAGCCTTTGTTCAATAATATATTTGTTGTTCCTCTTTGTAAAGTAATTCAGTTTGTTTTGGAACATAACAGCATCATAAGGTTTCATCAAAGTGTTTATGAATATCTGGTACATAGTCTTCTCAGAGTGTGGATATTCTTTTTCATATAAGTACAATTCACATACTTTGCCTGATTTCTCAAAGAAGTACATATTAGCTGTAGGAATGACATTCCAAGCATACACATTACCTGGATCTGTAAATTGTTCTGGATAATTATCTGGATAAAATGCAGCATCTATCATTTTTGTTAAGTATCCAGCACCAGACTCTTTCCATGATTTCATTGTCATTCTAGGTTTTCCAATAATCAGAAGCTTGATTACATCACTTCTAGAGCATGATCTGATTAATGGTAACCATCCAGTGAATCTCTGCACAACTTTGTCTTCCCTTATGACCTCTATAACATTGTTCTGTATTACTCTCCAGTTAATAATTGGATTGTTCTGCAATGGAGCAATAGGCATTTCAAGAACTGGTACAATTTGTTTTGATTTCTTCTTTGAGCTTTGTTCTTGATCAACAGTTTTTCTTTTCTTTGATTGGGGAATTGAAGTATCACCAGTAGTTGAAACACTACTAGCTTTGATTAAATTTGGACTGATTGGGATTAAAGTTTTGGCTTTCTTTGTTTCTTCAGCTTCTTGTTCAGCCAAGTCTTTCTTCTTAGCAGTGCAGTATTTTTCAATTATAGTTATCATCTTCATTCTACCAAAAGATTTTGCACTGTGCCCTTTTGTCTTGAGAAAGTCTATCATAAGTGTCTTTTGTTCAAATATATCATCTGGTAGATCACCTTTTGTTCTTTTACATTCAGCTACAAGATCTTCAAGACAGTTTAGATGTTCTTCTTCTACTTTTCTGAGCCTTTTGAATTCTGCTTCTTGGGCTTCTATCTGAACATCTTTGATTTGAGCAGGTATTTGAACAGGAGTTTCATGTTGAACTTTCTTCTTATTTTCTACTAAAGCTTGATACATTTCCACTTTCTCCAAAAATTTTCTATGTTTCATTCTCCATCTGGATTGCTTTTCTGCTCTGACATGATTTATCTTGTTTACCATGTGATAACCTAAAGCTCTATTTGGATAATCATCATCATATATTTCTTTTCCTTTTCCAATGTGAGCAGATGGTGGAGGTGGAATGTATTTCATATCTGGTATACCCGTCATCAGAAGTTTTGGATAAAACAGATGTAGTTGACCTTCTGGTAAGATTTTAGGGTGTGGAGGAAGTGTACATTCATCTACCTCAAACCAATTCACATTATCATCAATGTCAGGTATGATAAGTGGTTGATCAGGTGTTGATGGTTTGGAGATGATGACATGTCTTTCTCTTTCAATCAGCTCTGGGAATTGTAGTTCTTCCTCTTCAGTAGTAACTAGAGTAGTTACTACTGGTGTGACTTCAGGAGTTACTACTGATAGGCATCAGTAGTATTTGGTGCTTTCAATTCCTCTTCTTGACTTACTACTGCTATTATATCAGTAGTAGAAGTTACTACTGGTATTTCTTTTTCAACTTGTTCTTCCATTGTAGCAGTAGTAATTGGCTCATCTTCTGTAACCATCATCTCTGGGCCTTCATCAACTTCTGTTTCTTTTAAATTTAAGAGAGAAGATGCTGCTGCTGCAATAGATTCATCAATCATGGTCTGTATGTTATCCTTCTCCCCCTTAGTGAGCTCAACTGGTGGAGCCTCACTATCATCAATTTTCTTCTTCAATTTTCTGATGATTTTGGTTTGTTGATGAAGCATTTGCTCATAGAATCTCATTCTTTTGTTGATGGTGTTGACATGTCTTTTCATAGCAGTCATGGTTTTTCCTTGGTTTGTAAGATATGTAAGGCAATTTTGTACAGTGGATTCAAGAGAATCCACTTTTTCCGTCAATTGATTGATTTTAATACTGCCCTCACTCCATCTAGCAAGATCATCGGGCTCACTAACAGGTACATTGGCTTTGAGGTTTTCCATCCTATCCATCAATTCAAAAGATCTGCCCTCATCACTTCTTGGTGATTCATTGGGTCTTTTAGACATCCTCTTCTTCCTAGAAGAAGCAGAGATGCCCCCCCCTTGTGGTTTCTTGGCACCGGGGTCCTTTGAGTAACTCCTCAAATGAGTCATCACTCAAAGTTGCCGAGGTCTGGGTTCTAATTATGTTTTCACTGTCCTGTGCACCCACCTTTGGGGCATCAGTAGTGAAAGCCCTCGCCTCATGTCCTCTCTCCTCCTTGGAGGACAACTCTTGGAGCCTGGGGTTTGACTCAATGTGTCCCCTGGTGTCCTTTAAAGATTTCTTTCTTTTGTAAATAGTGGAAATATTTTGGGTTTTGTCTGGCAGGTCTTCCACAGAGTGAAGAGTAGCACTCTGCAGATGTAAATCAAGTTCCTGGGACACATTCAGGACTTCTGTTTGGGCTGGTGATTGAGTGACTAGTTGGGGTGGTGTTTGAGCTGTATTTGGGGGTGATGGAGTGGGTTGAGGTTCAACTTGGGTTGTAGCAATGGTTGAACCCTCTCCAATAGTTGTTTGATCTTTGATCATATTAGGAAACAAAGGGGTTTCCTTGCCCGAAAATTTAAATTGTTTTCTCATATTTGAGAAAACTTTCTTGTTCAACTCTGGTAGTATGAAAATGTTTTTAGGAGTTGACAAGTGTTGTAATTCACAATTTATGATATGTTGTAGAAATCTGGGATACATTAAAAATTTAGAAGAACTAAGATTTCCCAACATACCTTCAAAAATCATTTGAGAAAAATTAAATACTTGGTCTGTGGATAAACAGACAACAGCAGAGGCTATTGCCTTATTAAACTCATTCCAAGTACTTCTTTTTGGAGAAATACAATGCTGAATAGTATGTACTAAGAATTTCCATTGTGGGGAGAGAAGACCCTTTTGAAAGGTTACTATATTCAGTCTTCCCTCATACCCCATTTTTTGTAAAATTTCAGCAATGTATTCCTTCGGAAGAGTAGACATACCTGAATCGTCATGAAGTTGTAGATGGTGTCTGATTGATTGTTCTGTTACTGTGATATGCTTTCCATCTACTTGTGATTTGATCATTGATATGGTTGTTCCTCCCGTTTGCTCAGCATTGGTCCAGAAATCCACCAAGTGCTGTTGATATGATTTTGGTTTTACAGTTAAAGCAAACTGTATATAAGAATTTCTCAAGAACTTGACGATCGGACGAAAATCTTTTGTGCCGTCGGGATTCTTTAGAAAGGCACACATATTGTGAAATTCGGAATATTTGAGATCGGTTTGAACATTCAAAGATTTTAGAGTTGCCATTTTTGTTGAATTTTGAGAAGAACAGGAATGAATTTTGTTATTGACAAAGAGTTTTTGATCGTAAGCTAGGGTTTATCGAGAGGATTTAGAAAATCGAAGTGAAGATAATGCTAAACTAATCGACTGCCGCCTTTTATATCTTTCGATTTAACCTGCAAAACTACTAAAATGCCCTTCGAATCATAACATAACGGTTATTTTCATGGGGGTTAGTTTGGTAATTGTGTTTCTGAAAGACCAGTAGTAAACAAGATATCAGTAGTAAAACGTCAGTAGTATCTACTAACATCAGTAGTGACTAAGGATTTTGACATCAGTAGTAACTATAGACATCAGTAGTAACCACTAACACACAAGACCAGTAGTATCTGTGAATACCAGTAGTACTGACCACCAGTAGTATTTATGTATACCTAATACACACCAGTAGTAATAAACTACCAGTAGTATTTTGTGCACATGCCTACACACCAGTAGTACAGATATACCAGTAGTAAAACACTTAAGTAAATAATATTTTACAACAATAACTTTACACATGATGTTAAGTGAGATTTTAGTTTATCAAAATCATTCCAATACTGCTAACCAAGAAGTTGAATCTTCCTACATCAAATGCTTTTGTAAAAAGATCTGCTAATTGATCATCAGTATGGATTTTAACTACTTTGATTAATTTCTTTTCATTACAATCTCTTATAAAGTGAAATCTTATTTCAATGTGTTTAGTTTTTGAGTGTTTTACTGGATTGTTCACAATACTAATAGCACTTTGATTATCAATAAAAATAGGAGTTTTAAGGATAGAGATACCAAAGTCTAGAAGCTGATTTTGAATCCATAGTACTTGAGCACAGCAAGCAGATGCAGCTACATATTCTGCTTTAGCAGTTGATGTTGGTACATTTGTTTGCTTCTTACATTGCCATGACACCAGTCTTGATCCAAAGAATTGACATCCACCAGTAGTGGACTTTCTATCTTGACATTCACCTCCATAGTCACTATCTGTGTAGGCTATGAGTTCAAAGGGTGAATCATGTGGATACCATAGACCTAGTGATGGTTTGCCTTTCAAGTATCTGAATATTCTTTTAACAGCCTGCAAGTGTAGTTCTTTGGGTCTTGCTTGATATCTTGCACACACACAAACACTATACATAATGTCAGGTCTTGATGCAGTTAAGTACATCAAAGAACCTATCATTGATCTATATAAGTGTTCATCTACATCCTCCCCCTCAACATCAGGATGTAGGTGTTTGTGTGTTTCCATTGGTGTACTAGCACTTTTACTGTCTTTCAGATCAAACTTTTCCAAGATGTCTTTGACATATTTTGATTGATTTATCAAAATACCAATAGTTCTTTGATTGACTTGGAGTCCAAGGAAGAAGTTCATTGGACCCATAGAGCTCATCTTGAATTTAATCTGCATCAGTTCTTCAAATTCTTTGCATAATAAATCATTGGTTGAGCCAAAGATGATATCATCTACATAAATTTGTACCAGTAGTATATCATCTTTGACTTTCTTTGTGAACAAAGTTTTATCAATGGCTCCTCTTTTAAAGTTGTTCTTCAATAGGTATGATGATAATGTGTCATACCATGCTCTTGGTGCCTGATGTAGGCCATATAGAGCTTTATCTAGTTTGAACACATAGTCACCATGTTTTGGATCTTCAAAACCTGGAGGTTGGCATACATAGACCTCTTCTTCAATCTTCCCATATAAGAATGCACTCTTAACATCCATTTGATAGACTTTGAACTTCTTGAATGAAGCATATGCTAGAAATATTCTTATAGCTTCAATTCTAGCAACAGGAGCATATACTTCATCATAGTTTATTCCTTCTTCTTGAGTGTATCCTTGGGCTACAAGTCTGGCTTTGTTCTTGATAACTATACCTCTTTCATCTTTCTTATTTCTGAAGATCCATCTTGTTCCAATGGCTCTTTTTCCTTTGGGTAGAGGTACAAGTGTCCAAACAGCTTGTAACTTGAATTGAAGGAGTTCTTCTTGCATTGCCTCAATCCAGTTTGAGTCCTTCATTGCTTGTTGGATCTTCTTTGGTTCATCCTGAGACAGAAAGCATTCAAACATACATTCATTAGCAATTAAACTTATATTACACATATTTGCAGTTAAGCTTTTGTTTAATTTGCTTCTTGTTTGTAGTGGTGAGTTAACATCACTTAGAACAAGGTCTAATGGATGGTTTTTCTGAGTCCTTGTGGTTGTAGTTTTATCAACTACTAGTTGATTTTCAAGATTGGACTCATTTGTCTCAGGTAGTTGTTCTTCTAGAGATCCTTCATTGTCATTGATGTTTGGTTCATCATCATCTTGGTCAGAGTTGCTACTGCTATTGTCTTCATTGAGATCAGTAGTATTGTAGTTGTTGTTACTGGCATCAGTAGTATCTTGAGAATCTAGGTTAATGTTGGGACCAGTAGTATTTTGAGTACTATTACTGGTATCAGTAGTATTTGAATTACTACTGTCCTCATTCTCAGAGTTACTACTGGTTCCAGAACTTGAGTTATTACTGACATCAGTATTAACTATTGGAGCAGTATTAACTACAATGTATCTCATCTCCTCTTGACCAGTGTTAACTGATGATGTTCCTTCCTTTTGATTGTGACAATTTGAATTACCTGCATTGAAATTCATGTAAGAATTAAATGATTTGGTTAGATTGTCTATGTCAAATAGCCAATCTGGACCATTTCCTTGTTCATTAGGTACATTTTCATTAAAGGATACATTGATGCTTTCTTCAATTATCCTTAGTCTTTTGTTGAATACTCTGTATGATTTGCTTTGAGTAGAGTATCCCACAAAGATTCCATCATCAGATTTGCAGTCAAACTTACCAATTTGTTCTCTTGTAATCAAAATAGTACAAGGACAACCAAATGATTTTAGAAAACTTATGGAAGGTTTTCTTTTATTAAAAAGTTCATATGGTGTTTTAAAATGTGGCTTCACTATTAATACTCTGTTTTGAACATAACAAGCAGTATTAACAGCTTCTGCCCAAAAAGTAATTGGTAATTTTGAGTCTGCAAGCATTGATCTTGCTGCTTCAATGATTGTTCTATTTCTTCTTTCAGCTACACCATTTTGTTGTGGAGTTCTAGGTGAGCTGTATTGCCTGTCAATACCTTTAAGATCACGAAAGTTAATTAAGTTAGCATTTTTAAATTCTGTGCCATTATCACATCTTATGGCTTTAACTTTTTGATCAGATGTGTTTTCCAGTTTGACAATTAAGTTCTTTATGAGTTCACTTGTTTCATCTTTTGTCCTGAGAAAGAAAACCCATGTATATCTGGAAAAGTCATCAGTAATAACAAGACAATATTGTTTCTTTCCAATACTCATTACATTTGTAGGTCCAAAAAGGTCCATATGTAAGAGCTGTAAAGGAACAGAAATAGAGTTCACAGTTTTGGACTTATGAGAAGTCTTGTGTTGTTTACCTTTTAGGCATGCAACACAATGATGATCACACATGAATTGTTTTTGAGGTAGTCCAATGACCAGATTTCTTTTTACTAAATTGTTCATGTTTTTGAAATTTGTGTGACACATCCTTCTATGCCATAGTTCTGATTCAGTGGTGTTTGCCTTGGATATAAAACAGTTGACCTCATTTGTAGAAATGAGTTCTCCCCCTATATCTAGGCAATACACATTGTTTCTCCTTTGAGTTCTTAAAACAACATATTTTTCATCTAAAATAAAATCAGGAGAAAGAATGATGCACTCAATGTCTGTGAAAAGAATTTTGTTCTTTTTATCACAAACTTGAGACACACTGACTAGATTGTATTTTAGTTCAGCTACATAAAATACATCATCAAAAGTAATTTTGCCATTAGTAACAGTACATTTACCTGTAATCTTACCTCCCTGGGGATTCTCACCAAATGCCACATATCCTCCATCAAATGACTTGAAATCTTTAAGAATTTGCAGATTTCCAGTCATGTGCCTTGAGCATCCACTATCAATATGCCATGTTCTTCCTTCTTCTGGGATCTGAATGCTCTGCACAAGTGAGTAAAGGATTAGTTAAGTTTGGGAACCCAAGCTTTATATGTCTTGGGTTCATCCTTTGAGAAATAAGCTTTGGGGGATTTAACTTTAAACCTTTTTGGTACCCATACTTGTTTAGTACTGGTGTTTTGTTTTACTACTGCCCTTTTGAAAGTATTACTGGTGTGATAATTTCCTACTGATCTTGGTTTATACCCATGATTTTTAGCTTTTGAGTGTTTTACTACTGATGGACCAGTAGTATTTTGGTACTTACCATTTTTAGATTGACCAGTAGTGTTTTTAGGGTTGACACCAGTAGTATTTTTGAAATTTGTTTTGGGAGCGGTAGTATTTTTGTAATTTGGGTTTTTACCAGTAGTATTCTTGTACTTGTACCATACAGCATTATAATTAGGGTTAACACCAGTAGTAAAGTTGTTAAAGTTTTTACTGGTGTTGGAAAATTTAAAATATTGTTTATTTTGATTGAATTTTCCATTGTTCTTGAAGTAATTGCTGTTCTTTGGGCTTCCAACTCTTCTGTTTTGCACAAATCTTGGTGCACTTCTTCCAAATCTTGGAGTTTCAGCAATTGGAGTTTTAATTTTATTTACTACTGAAGGACCAGTAGTATCTTTTAACTTTTGAGTTTTTGCATTTTCTTTAAAAATTTTAAATTCCTTTAACTCTTTGCAGTTTATTGGATTGAATTGACAATCCTTTGCTAAATGATTCATTTTGTTGCATATAACACATCTTAATTTCTTATTTTTAGCACCTTCAGGTATTCTTTGGTCTAAGAGTTGTTTTTTATTTCTTTCATTTCCCCTTGTTAAAATTTTTGGTACATTTTCTGCATCATATTTGGGAGAATCATTTGGACTTTGAGCTGTGTGAAAACTTGTATCAATTGATTTTGGTGATTCAGTTTGAGAGATTGTAAATTCAATTGATTGATCATCATCAGAAGAATCATTTGATTCAGATGTTTCATTATGTGATTCAGTTTGATTTTCAGTTTTTAATTCATTAATGATTCTTTCTGAACTGTTTTTAAGTGGTGGAATGATTTTATATGGAGGTGGTACAGCATGATATCCCACCCCATGAACAACTTTTTCTGTAGTTTGATTATTAGTTAATTCATCAAGAATTTTAGTGCTTCTTTCAAACTTTTTAATTGTTAATTTATTTTGTTCAATTTCAAGCTGACATTCTTCTAATTTACTTGTTAATTCTTTATTTTTTAGTTCATAAAATTCTTTCTCATCCACAGCTTGAAGCAATTCTTCCTTTATCCTTTGATCAATCATCTGGTACACCTTTATTTGATGTTCTTGATCAGTAATCACACCATCAAATTCATGATTTCTTCTCACTGCTTTTGCTAAATCTTCATTTAATTTAGTGTTTTCTTTTTCTAAGTTTTTAACAATTTTAGCACATTCAGAAGTACAAGGTTTAGGTTTTACCTCAGTTTTGTTGTCAGTAAAGGCCATGAGAGCTTGATTTTGAGCATGCTCTTCTGCTTGGAAGCTCCAGTCATAGCCTTATCCTTGTTGTGATACAAGGGCAGTTGATTTTGATCTTTTGTCTGGCTGAGGACATTCTTTTGCAAAGTGACCAAGGTTGTTACAGTTGTAACATTTGACTTTAGTTTTGTCAAATCCAGCTTTGTCACCTTTATTGAAGTTGAGGCTTGTCCTACCAGTTCTCTTTAAGAATCTTTTTGTCCTTAGGCTCAGCATAGCCATCTGCCATTTAAGATCCATCTCCTCAAGATCATCTGGGTTCAATTGTTCCAAGTCATCACTAATCAATGCAGTATGCACATGACTAGTGAAGAAGGATTCTCTTGCAGCATCCTCAGAATCTGCAGCCTTTCCTATGAAGGTTTCCTGACCTTGACCTGTACTAGAGACAAATGCAGCATTATTAGAAGAAATAGAAGGGTTCTTTTGGTTTACCTCAGTTTCAAATACTCTGAGATCATTGTAGAGTTCATCCAACTCCTTTTTCTTCTAGAGCATCTCTTTGTCTATATACCACTGTATACATGGCCCATTCTTCACTAAGAGATCTTAGGAACTTCATGTTGACATCTTCTTGATCCATCTTAACCCCAACCTGGTTAAGTTCACCAATTAGCTTGTTGAATCTGTCAAACACTTGAGTGAGAGTTTCATTGGGTTTTCCTTTGAAGTTTTCAAAGTCTTGTTTGAGAACAGACTTCATGTTCCTCTTGGTGCTCTTGGTCCCAACGAATCTCTTCTCCAGTGCTTCCCATAGCACCTTTGCATCATCATACTCAACAAAGAGATGTTGATAATCGTTAGGAATGGCCAGTAGGAGAGTGCTTAGAGCTTTGAGTTCGATGCCCTTGTCCTTCTTTTCCTTCTCACACTTGAGTTTGTCTGCCTCAGTTGCTTGCTTGAAGGACAACTTCCCACATAGAATAATCTGTAATAAGCATGTATTGCTTAATACGATTCTTCCACATCCCAAAGTTGTTGGGAGTGAGTCAGGAATTTTGTTGGCCTGAGTGCTTTCATTATTATCAGTCATGATTAATAATGTGTGTTTTAAAGATTAAAACTTTTTGTTGTTCTTAACAAATCGTAGATCTAGAACCAATTGGCTCTGATACCACTTGACAGGATCGATTAACTATAGAGAAGTTAATAAACACTTTAGATCTAATTGAATATAGAAGTTGCAGCGGATCAACACTATATCAATGTAATTAAGAACAATGAACTGTAAATAATAGGCAAAAGTATTAAGAACACAGTTTCACAAAAAGCTTCAATGTATATTATTGAGTTAACAATACACACGTACGTTTACAATTCGTAAGGAACTATTTATAATAGTCCTTGAAGCTAAACTATTTACCCTAGTTATTCTAGGACTTTGATTTACATTCGAATAATAAAGATATACATTGATTTACATTCTATAACTATCTCTACGAAGATCTCGGACTTGATATGCTCCATAAACGCGTATCAGTAGTAAAACAAATCACCAGTAGTAAATATGCACCATCAGTAGTAAACTTGGTGATCAGTAGTAAGTCCAATATCAACGTCAGTAGTAACTACTATTGATCAGTAGTATCTTCAATAAGCTTTGATCAGTAGTAACTAAGTTATAGTATACACCAGTATCAACTTCATCAGTAGTATCATGTTCTGCCCCATCAGTACTAATTATTGTCAGTACTAACTGCAGCATCAGTAATAAGTTGATATGTGTTTTCCTCCAACAGTACAGTACTGATATTTAGCCAAACCAATAATGAGAGAGGGTTGGAGAAGGTGCATGAAACTAGTTGGTATTTGGGTGGACCTTTTCACATGTTTTTCTTTTTCGCAGCATTTTTTCTCGAAAGTACCGCATTACTTTTTTTTCTTAACGGCTAGTTAGTAAATTAGTGGTTCGAGCCTAGACAGTGACATCCACAAGGGGCAGTATGCCTTTCTCGAACCTTCCACTTTTTTGTCCACGACGGGACTTGAACCCATGACCAATAGGTCATGAGAACACCTTAAATTCTCATTGGATACCACTAAACTACAAGCCTCACACACGATAATATTATGTACCCAACTTTTACCTTTGTCATCTCATCTTCTATCATTCATATGCAAACCTTTTACTAGTTTAGCACTCCCTTTTGTTTCTTTTTTGGTAGGTGAGTTCTTTTATCATAATGTGAGCGGTTTTTATTTATTTACATGTGAGATATCATAGACTATGGATTAAAAAAATATGGCCAAATGCGTCTACTCTAAAATTAATTGATTCTCTATTACTTTGAATTATAAAAAATGTAGTATGATATTCTGAACTTACAAAAATGATCAATTTAGTACCCTGTCTTATTAATTTGATAGTTTTTTCTTACACGTTTACTTATGTTATAACTTTTGACGAGCTAATAGAATATAAATTCATCTCAATATATTGAAATTACAAGTAAATGACGTGAGAATTGAAGACCAAATTAGTGAGTCGTGATACTAAATTGACTATTTTTTCAAGTTCAAAGATACCATTTTGCACATTTAATAGTTCAAATGTAATATATAAAAGACCAGTTAACTAAGTTAATGATACTAAAATGCATTTTTAGAAAAAATATAGATGTTATTGTACTACTAGTACTTCCTGTTGGAACTCATAGAATATATATATATATATATATATATATATATATATATATATATATATATATATATATATATATATATATATATATATATAAAATGAGTTTCAAAAGAGATGTAGCATTTAATTCCATGTTTAAACTTCATTTTGATATTACATTTAATTCCATGTCTAAGCTTTATTTTGATATTGTAAAAACTGATAATGAATTAATATTAATACACTAATATTACCAATCAAAAATTGAAACGGTGGGAGTTTAAACTCATTTTTGTCACCAACGGTTTGAGTTCCACATAGATTAAATATTGAGTTCCACATATACACAAATATTGAAATGGTTTGCTCCGTGCAATAATCGATCGAGCAATCTCAATCGGTATGTCATTTCACATTCAGCCATAATTATAGGTAAGAATTTGCAACTTCAACATCGAATCCATGAATTCTGAAACTATGTCTACTCATCTTATTATAATTGATGAATGTAATACATGCTTTTAGTGATTTGTTTGATTTGTGATTTGTGATTTAGAAAGTTTGACTACTAATTCGATTTTTTAATGAATGTAACACATGTGGCAGGTTCTTTACAGTGATTTGTCCTTCATTAGAATTTGTTATATCTGAAAGTAACTCATTAGTCACACTTTGTTCAGAAATCAATTATAATGTAAATTGTCGTCTTTTTCAGTTATAATGTAAATTGTTGTCCTTACATTTGCATTCTTTTTTCCCGCAATCGGTGTAGGATTTGAAGTTTGGTTTTATTTTGGTTAATGTCATTGTTGTATGCTCAAACGAACGAATGAATTTGAAGGACAGATTAAAATTCCAATTCCATTAATTCCAAAATTAAGATATCAGTTGTTAAAAATCACAATCTTGGCATGAGAGAGATTCAACATGGGTTCCCTACCCAATTGTATTTCCCCAATGGATGTAATCTAAGAAGTTTGGTTTTATTTAGTTATCATCATCTCAAACCGTTCGAAAAGGTTGATATCCAATTAAATAAACAAGCTCACTCTAAATTTGTTTAATCCGTCTAATATATTTCAGCGGGCAAATAGTATAAAAAGATATTTATATTGGGAGTGGGTTATATGGTTGTATGTGTCAAGAAAATTAATGTTTCACATTGTTTATTTGTAAAAGATGTAATCATATCCTGAATTGGGTCGACCCATAATGTAGGATTTGTTTATTACTCGAAATGGGTCAACCCATAATATAGAACCAATTAATCACATTTTAATTGTCATCTCTTTCTCCCACTTCCTATTTATTTGTTTTCATAAAGGATATCCATTTAATCAATTTCAGTTATTGTCTTTTCCACTCCGCAATGATAATATCAATTGTTATAATCTTTGTTTTCATTTTGGCATGTATGTCGAACAAACTATGAAACATTATTACTTCAAACTAACCCATGGGACAACGCTAAATTTGTAATGGAACTCAGTAGGTTCGGTTCAGAATGACCATCAAGTTCCATCATTTTTGTAATAGCGATCTTGTTTTTAGTACTTTGCCCGTTATCAATACAATGTATATGATTTACCTTCAAATAACGTTGTATCATGAACGAAGCCCGTGCGATGTTGCCTCGTACATAGTAATAATCGACTTAAACAAGATGAATATAATTAAAAAAGGAAACTTCTAGAAGAAGTCCGAGGAACTTGAGATAGAAGGGTTGTCATCAAGGACCCTTAAAGTAGGGAAAGTACTGCCATTAAACTCCATCTCAGCGACCATTTCACGAAGTTGTGAAGCTTCTTGTTTCAGTCGAGCATTCTCTTGAAGAACTTGATCATGGGTTTCTGACAACTTATTAAGTTTATCAACAACTTGATGATTTTCATTACGAAGCCAAACAACCTGCGACCAAAGTTCATCTAGATGTTTTTGTTTACGCATGCGTGATCTGCGTGCTGATTCCCTATTGGATATCATTCTCCTTTGCTTCCTCTCATTGATGATGATGCTTGTTTGTTGGTGATCATCTGCTTCATCAGAAGTTGAGTGCAAATATTGCATGTTAATTTCTTGATATTGAGGATTGATATGAAGATGGTAGAATGGGTTTAAAGGATCATTAACATTAAATTGCATAATTGGTAGGTTTATGTTATTTGGAATTTGGTTTTCTGAAGGAACAAGGTACTGAGAGGAATCAGTAACCTCAGCTGCTTGCATGGCGACAATTTTAAATTAGGTTTTTGGAAATAAGGTTGAAATTAATAATTTGATATTGAATGGCAAAGGAGAAGATGAAGTAAGGAGTTTTTATAGTATTCGAAAAGGCGAGTGGGTCCCGGCATTATTGTGGATGTCGACGAGTAGGGTACCGTGTTTATGTATCAGGTACGGTTACTGTTGTATACAGGTCCAACATGTAATGCTTATATGATGCGAGCTGATAAATACATAACAATTGTTACACTCTCCCCGTCCCACAAAAAACTTTACATTTCTCCTTCAAATTTTGTCCCACAAAAAAGTTTACATTTCTCAAATTTGGGAGGCCCACCTAATAAAATAATAATATTACCAATCATTCAACCAATAAAATACTTTCTCTCTCCAATCTACCCTTATATTTTAATCAAAAGTATTACAAATGGCCCCACCACTAACTATCTCCTAAAATATTGTGCTCATGAGAAATGTAAAGTTTTTTGTGGGACGACAGGAGTATATACAGAACAATTTAATATCAAAGGATAATTACATACGTCTTTAGTGGTGAGTGAAATGCAAAGTGTGTAAAAGAAGAGGAAAAACATTATTTTGCTTTTGAAATTGTTATATATTGATAAAAATTATTCTATTTTTTTTTTTTTGAACAGCAACAAAATCTTGAGACAGTAAGAGCTTCGGCATTGCCATCACCCAAGCCAACCCAAGCAATAACATAAAATCTAGCGAGAAGCTAGCAACAAGTTACAAATTACAAATTACAAGAATCAGAAACACTCCATAGGCATATTACACCATTCACCCCATCTATTAGCTAGCTTACATTTAGACCTATTTTTAATCCAAAAAAACGAAAGAGCTTGCACTTGACTTATAATTAAAGCATCTTGAGAATAGCCACGCCTTGAAGATGAGAATACCTTATCGTTTCGAACTTTCCATATCATCCATATCAACGTGTATATAACAGACATGAAAGCTTTATAAATATCACCTTTTAAATTAGCAGTTTCACCCCAATGAAGCAAGTCTTTAAGCTGCTTAATGTTAGAAACATTCAAGCTCCACCATCTCCCAATCTCCTTAATATTGTGAGCAGCCAATTCACATTTGATGAATAAGTGTTCTTCCGATTCTTCCTCTTTACCACAAATAGGGCAATCAGTAGATAAAAGAACCACCCCTCTACTTGTCAGATTCAACTTTGTTGGCAACCTGCAATGCCCTACCTTCCACGCATGAATATCGATTTTTGACGGAACCCACTTGGATGAGAAGGATTTTAAACACGGTTTATTTTTTAAATAAAAATAATCAAATGCCTTTCTAGTTGATGCAACAGAAAAGCAGCCCGAAGATTCAAGCGCCCGAAGATTCAAGCGGCCAGTAAAAATTATTCTATGATATATACCTTTTGTAGAAGGGCATGTGGCCCTTTATGGTCAACTGAATGCATGATTGTAACAAGAGATTTTTATTTTGGCCAATGCTGATCAAGCGTACCATTTTTATTATGGATAGGATTTTAAATATGCTTTCATCACTCAAAGGGTGGTGGGGACGTGGAGAGACTGCAGTGGAGACATAAATAATTAATGGGAATTTTATGGTGGAATTTAAAGCAATGAAGTAAGAGAAAATATGAGATGCAACAACTCAATTTAAAAGGTAACCAATCCGGTTTAAGATGGTTATTCAAAACGGGTTTATATTAATCATTATTTAGGAAATAGGAAATGGTCCGACTCATCTAAACAATGGCATTGAGTCAGTACGTTACCTAAAAAGAAAAGATAGAAATATAAAATTTTAGAGACATTGACCACTTATGGTGACGATGAGACGCCATTAAAAATAAAATATAAATATATAAACTCCTTTTACTGCATCTTTAAGGAATCACGGCTTCGTAGTTAGACACCAATCAGTGGCACATTATGCTAAAAGTGATGTTTCTTATCTTAGTCTTTATTTCATTAAGTAATCCACCATACCAAATGATTAGTTTTCAAGGCCATTTTGGAAGGAAAAAAAAGTAGCACCTTCAATTGTGATTGGTAAGTGGTCAAGCCAGGGGAATTGTGATGTGATGTATTACCAACTAATATCACCATTGAATGTTTCTAAAACCATGTAAATTACTGCTTATCATGGATATATTCTAATCAATTTTTTTTAACATAGTTCTGACATGCTTTGTAACCCGACTAATCCTAGATTGACCACCAGTTTTGCGAGTAGTCTGGAGTTAGAGATCAAATCCAACCACTAAATTACACCCTTGTGGTTATGGATCCTAAACATATACTATGTGCTCATTAATAAGAATGCATTAAATAATTAACGAATAATTCGAGTAGATTAAATATGATTCAAATTATAATTAGACAGATATAGCCGGCTCTTTCTTGTCTTGTCCTTAAAATGTTCTTGTAGTGTCCCATATATATTTCTCTCTTGTTCCTCTACATATGGCATATTAATTAAAGTATCCCTTTATTTATTTTGTAAGAATCTTGTGTTTGTGACAGTGGACGACTAGAAATTTTGCATATTGCGGAGGTTGATACACAAAGACAGGACACATGTAGGGTGTGTTCGCCACACCATGATCAATATGCAAGATTTGCGTAAAAGAAAAATATATATCTTCTTATATGACACCATTTGACATAGAAACATAGAACAAGAGCATAATATGAGTTAGTCATAAAAGTTACCATTTACCATAAGGTATACAACAACAATAACACTACACAATCCTGTCAAAAGCGAGGTATGATACATGCGCCTAAAAGTAGAAAGATTGCTTCTAGAAAGATTTTCGGTAAAAATGTGTGATGAAAAAGTTAATACAAATATAAGAGAATGTGTGGATCAGAAATAGTCTGAGAAAAATGATTGAGAGTTAAAAAAAAATCCCCTTGATTGCCCACCTTACTATCACATCTTTGTTGTTTTCGGTGAGGTACCGATTGTACCCTTGATGTCATTGAGTCTTTTACTAGTTTGCAAGATAAAAGGCAAGGAGATGATGGGAATGTAAAATTGACAAGACAAGGACAATGCCCTAAACTTACGGACCTCGTCCCGCACGCAGGGTGTCTGATTTAACTCCGAATTCTATCAGAGCATACATCCAATACAACCACCACCACCCACTAGTGCTAGACTAGTAGCAGTAGAAAAATAGACTACTTTAAGGTGGCATTTGTAGAAATATGTTCCTTAAATGTTATACGATACATCATACATATTTCATTTATAATCTCTTTGATTAAACATTTAACTTTGAAGCTGTCAAGATATCAAAGCTGAAGTAGTTAAGGAATAACACAAGTTATACCAAGACATTAAAAAATGAAGTGTCACTGAGATAAAATTTTATACGTGTCTTACAAATATCTCAGTGACATGTTAAAAACAAAGTAACATAACATAATTTTGTTGAAGAATAAAAACCCTATGCAACCTTAAAACTAATAAAGTTCTTACATGTGGACCTATATATCGTCTTGAATCACAACCTTCTTCAATCCAAGCCTCTAATTAGAAGAATTGATACAAATGTATTTGGTACTTGAGAGATAGATTTCAAAGTGTATATTAAGCTCATTTCTTACATTAAATGTACTTGCGTGATTTCGGTGTATGTTCTTGGTGTATGTTCTTGGTATTTGATCATTGACTGAACAATATATATTTGTCTTACGTATTTGCATTGTAATTTGTCTCTCGAAAGATGTATAGATTAGGATTCATAATCTTAGTTTATTCTGCTAAGCGTTTCTTTCTTATTATTTAATAAAGATGAGTTAAAAGTATTATTATGTGTTCTTTCATGAATTGAACTATTATTGAATTGTTTTGGAAAGAAAGTTTACCCCATGACTAACATATATTATGATGATGATGGAAGGCTAGTTAGCTACTTCATATATCTTGTGGGTATCGTCACTTTTAACCCCATTTGTGCAACCCACTCGAGTGATTTTTAAGTTTATTCTTCAACAAGAATGAGAGGGCACTCGATTTCCATACGATAATAATGTGTTTCTACTAAATCGGGACTCTTTTCCTTTGTCTACCGCCTTCGTCATACCAACTTACTGTTTTTTTTGTTCAACTTGTTAGTACGAAGAAAAAAGGAAAACAATATTCTTAGTAATCCAACTACATTTTAAATATATAGTTTGAAATTTTGTATAAGTTATCTTACGAAGTATGGTACTTCCTCCGTCCCAAAATTATTGTGCACATTTGAATATCACACAGTTTAAGAAAAGTGCATTTATTACATTATGCAACCAATAGAATTTTATCTTTACCACCTATGTGTTTTTTGATTGGTTGAATTTTCAAGTGAACAGCCATTTTAGAACATTTAAAAAAGGAAACATGGACAATAAAAATAGGACGTAAATGGAGTATTATAATTACATTCCCTATTTGCTAAAATTACGTAAGAAATATTAAGATTCGTCACTAGTTGTTTTGGCCGGTACCCCACCCAATCCCATTACCTCATGTGGTAAAAGTAGTTTGCTTTGTTAGCAATGATCTTGCTATCAATTAACTAAAGATATGGTTTATGTTGGTGTCTCTTCCAAATGATTAATTTTATGACTCTTTAGTCATCGGATACACTTTGTTTGTGCATAAGATGGTGTACCTTATGTTTTGATGGTAAATTAATATGAATTCGGTCACCATTACACGAGTTTGGTCATAATATTAGGAAATATTTTGTTTAGTTAATACTTCTTATCTTATGCTATTATGACATGAATTAGACAAACTCTTATTTAATAATATCAAACTACGCTCAATTGAAGACACGTTGCTTCATATATGCTTACGTATCGTACTTACGGTAAAGTCTTGATCCACTAAGATCATAGATAATAAAGCTCTTTTTGTTTGTTTCAAGCAAATTGATTGTTACACTACAACTTTTATTGCATGCACAATAATCATTGTTTGATATAATTGTACAATTAGTTGTAAAACTTATACTTTGTGGTATATGAGTTAAAAATTGTTGTATAGGAATGAATTCTCATTACAATGATCTATCTTTTGTCATGTTCTGAAGTTGTGTTGGATGCTAATTTTTAACTAATGTCCGAAATGTACTTTAATACTCCGAACTTGACTGATTGTGTCATTTATAACTCTGAACTATTAAAAGTACAATATGATACCCTGAATTTTATAAAATAGTTGATTTAGTACATTAACTTATTAATTTGATTGCATTTTCTTACTTGAATTACTTTCAATTGAATTTTTGACAGACTAATAAATATGTTTTAATCTCAATATATTGATATTAGAAGCAAATCACATGGTTAAAACAAGACCAACTTAGTAAGTTAGGCTAATTGATGGAGTATGAAGCGTGATTTGTGACATTTTGGCCATGCTTTGTGCCCACAACAAAGATGAGATGAGAAGAACTTAGAGGACTTTAATTTGATTGACTAGGCTTCAAATCGATATAGATATGCTCCCTCGTATATCAACACTAGTAATATTTTAAGATACTCCTTTTGTCTTGCAAAAATCAAATTACCCGTCACTTATAAAGTACAACTGTCTGATTTAATAATTACGAGTACTTTATAGTGGCGTTGTTTATAATTTCCTAGTAAATATACATGATATTTCTTTTGGGCAACTTGTATACTCTAATATAACTAACTTATCTTCGATTTTTATTTCAAGTAATCAACTTTTTAAAAACCCGGTAAAAACTCAATGGCGGTAGCAGGGGGTCAAGGTGAGCCATTGACCACCCCCAATTTCTAGGTTTTTAATTTTTTCTTTAAGTATAAATTGTAATATTGGTATAATTGACCACCCAAATCTTAAAAGAAAAATGGTTTTATGCGGCAAAAATTGGTGACCATCGACCTTCGCTCCTCTCAATACTCTCAATTTTAGTTGTTCAGAAAGTGAAGCATTAAGCCTTTAAGCTCTAGTCATCTTCATCCCATAAATAAGTTAATCATGTATCTTTATTTGCTTTTCTATTTTAATTGGCGCATCATCCAGGGGCGGTGGGACATGGTCTCAATTTTAATATATGTATTATTTTTTCACGGCTTAAAATATAGACAGGGTCGTCCCTAGGCATGGCGACAAGGGCGGCCGCCCAGGACCCACAAAATTTAGGGGTCCGCTTTCAAAAAAATCAACTCATGTATACATATGTATAAACTTATTTAAATCAAGGTAAGTGCAACGAAATATTAAAAATCGGCAGACTAAAGGGTCCAATCCGAACATTTAACTTGGGGCGTCACTTTTAATTTGGCGGAAATTTTTTAGCTATTTGGAAAAGAAATTACTTTAGGGGGCCCAATTTTAAAATTTTTGCCCATGGCCTAAAAATTGGTTGGACCGGCCCTGAATATAAACTTATATTATGCTACACTAGCAGGGTACCCGCGCAATGTAGCGGCGGGTACCCAGAAACTATATTTCGTAGCGAGCAAGTGTTGTTCGTTTACACGGTTTTTCCAACAATAATTGCGCAAATGAATGACTTTTTCTGTCTTTAAAAATTGCAATTAGTAATCATTATCATCTAGAACATAATAATACATTTAAGTTAACCAACAAACTTAAGGATTATAATTAAAGAATATGTGAGCACACAAACAAATACATTGATCATGGAAAGTTCGATACAATATGTTTTCTATTTAAAGTTGGTTGTTTATTTGTTCTAAAACAAATTGTCATTTAGAGCAATTGGTTAACACACGGTCAGATTTCACAAGAGGTCTTGTGTTCGAATCCTGGAAGCAACACTTTTTTATTTTTGTGGTGTTGAAGAAGTTACTAAAAGTGGAAATATCCTTAAGTTTAAGTTTAAGGAGTTGCTATGTTTAGTAGTCCTAAATGTTTTATAGATGGTATAGATATATTGTACTGAGTGGTTTGTTCTAGGTAGTCCATCAATTTTATCTAGCCTCAAGGGACAATTATTAGCCCTTGGATCAAGAAAAAGTTAAAGGTCAAGATCAAGATTCAAACCACAACTACAAACACATGTGCTTCAATACATCAATACTCCACCCACCTCCGGCGGCCGGAGACGGCGGCAACAAACAACGGCGGCCAGCGGTGGTGGTCGTGACTTGAAACACATGTGTTTGAAACACATGTCTTTCACCTTTTGAAACACATGTGCTTCGTAGTTCGTATGCTCCCATGTGTTTTAGAAACTTATGTTTTTAGTGAAACACATGTGTTTTATGACTTGAAACACATGTGTTTGAAAAACATATGTTTCACCTTATGAAACACATGTGCTTCGTAGTTCGTATGCTCCCCTGTGTTTTAGAAACTCATGTTTTTGGTGAAACACATGTGTTTCATGACTTGAAACACATGTGTTTCGAAGTAATACTCGTTTATATTTTGGAACACTTGTGTTTTAGTGAATCACATGTGTTTCAATACATCAATACCATCACCACCCCATTCCCACCAGCACCTTCACTGTCAGCCACCACCACCGCCGCCGGCAGTGGTCGGTGGTGGTGACCGGCGGTAGTGGTCGTGACTTGAAACACATGTGTTTGAACCACTGTGATTTGATCTTGACCAATTTGATCCAATGGCTAGGATTTATCCCTTGGATTTATACAAAACCTTTAAATTACCTAGTACACAACTCATTGTACAGAACTCAAAGATTATAGACAAAATTGACCTTTGTGTCATCAAAAACACCATCCCCAACAGCACCAAAACTAACAACATTCATAACATTGGAACCAAGTTAACTTGCTATCTATGAAAAAAATTCGAACAACTCTATTTTATCATCAAGAATTACCAGACTTTTAATCTTACAAGTGTCGGAAACCAAAAATCAAATCTAATACCAACTTGTTCATGATTTATCGACTTCAAGATACTGTTTCATGTGTATAAATTCAATGAATAGACAGATATTAAGTGTTACAAAAGTGTCTTTTTGTGATAGACCACATTTAATCATGAGATTATTGACCACACAAAAAAAAGCGTGTAGCATCTCTCTTTGGCAAGCTCCAATATGACCAGCCTCTTGCTTGTGCACAAGAACCCTCAAATGAAGGTGGTTGATAAATTCAATAATCAGACTTTCTACTACGCTTTATGCTTAACCTGTACTTTCAATTTCCGCTAGTTTTTTATCTCTTTCAGTCGGGATGACCTCAACATGACTCTTGTGCTGTTCCTTGCGTCACGAGAATCTAAAGCTTCCTACAATTAAAAACAGAAAGATATTGTTAGTTTCTCAAAAACAATATGATTACAGATAATTAAATGCATATATATTTTTATAATAACTACATAATGTAATTTCTTTTGATAAATCTACCAGTTTTCAAACTTATAAAGAGATTACATGCAGTCACCAATAAAGTCTGTTGAGTTGCTGCATAACTATTAAAAAATAAAAAATAAAACCAAATAATTAACAATAATTAAAAGCACATCAGAAGCATATGGAACCTGTCATGGTGTGAATGGTGGTCATAAATCCCTCAACAATTCATACTTTGTCAAGAATAGCCTGAATACAAGAAAGAATTTCAAACAATCATTTTTTAAACAAATAGAAAACAAAATCAGTTGGAATCGCTAGCAAATCTCACCTTAGCAAATAGCAAGTGAAGTAAGACAGGTTATAAACGAAACTAAATCTGTAATTAAACCAGCAACAAATAGACAAATACCAATCATATAAACACCGAATCAATCTCACGTCAGAAATATTAGAACCATATAGAATATAAAAAATATTTGAAACCACAAACAATTAACAAAACCCTAATTAACATAAATCGACATAATCAAACATGGATTCGCAATAAGAAGCAAACAAACAAAGCTTACTTTTTATCCAGCTTTTTTAGCTCTTCGGCAATCTTAGCATGCATCGAATGCAGTACTTTCTGGTCGAGCTCCAACACAGAATTCGCGATTAGGGTTTCGTACAACAGTGTCATATCTGCCAAATAAAAATAGACTCGATATGAGTAAAAATTTAACCTAATTTCAAATAAAATCTACGAGATCCAATCTGATATTGTGGAGGTAGTTACCGTCGGCCACAATGGTGGACATAACTTCGTCTAGGAGCCGGATCTAAAAAACTCACAACTGTAAAATCAAAAGAACGGGGTGACTTTTCAAAGAGAATGAAGACAGAGTTTTGACAAGAGCATTTGATGGTGAGGTATATGTGAGAGAGACGGTGGCAATCTTTCTCATACCTTTGTGATGATGGTAGTGGAAGCAAGTATCGTGATGATGTGTTTCATTCCCGATGCAGCAAAGTAATTATCGTAAATTTTGATCGATTCTCAATGAAGCCCCGTGAACTTCTAAAGGCAACGGTTGGATTGCCCCTTCACGAACTACATGTAATAAAGAAAAGAATGGATGAAAATTACAATCTTCAAGTAGCTGAGCTGGTGTGTCCATCTTGTTAATAACCCAGTGATCTCGTGTTCGAGTCTGCCCCTATACTTTTTTAATAAAATCAACATTTTCCATATTTAGCAAGTATTTGGCTGAATTTTCAGCCAACCATTTATAGAAAGGTCCTAAATGCATTATAGATAGTAGAGATGTTTATACTTCCTCCGATTTAAAATAAGTGATACATTGTTGGTTTCACGGTTTTTGAGGCAAAATATGATAATGATAATTAAATTAAATTAGATTAATTGGATGGTTAGTGGGGAATGGGTCCCACAAATTTTGAATAAAGTAAGGTTAATGATGTTTAAAAGTAAAAGTAAGGGTAAAGATGTCATTTCACTTTATTAAAGTAGATAGTTAGTGGGTGTGGGTCCCACAACTTTTTACCAAATAAGGTAAGTTTTTAAAGTGTATCACTTATTTTGATACACCCAAATATGAAAAGTGTATCACTTATTTTAAATCGGAGGAAGTAATTTTTAAGTTTTGCCCCCTCTTAATATTTTTCATAGTACCGCCCCTGTAAAAACTCACGAAAAAGTAAATATGATCGCCGTGATTGATAAAAAATAATTCCAGCCAATAGATGCATTTCTATATATGGCTTGTCACGCAAAGGTGTCACGTGGACTTTTGTAATGACATGGAATGCATCATGCATGCCACATCATATAAAATTCATCTAAACTAAAACTAAATTATACTATTTGATAATATTATCATAATGAAATCATTCCTTTATTTAATATATTATTAATTATTAATTATAGCAGGGTACCCGCGCATTGTGGCGGCGGGTACCCTATCCATCTGTATTTTTTACCCGCACATGATCAAACATGATCGATTTTAAACATCTAAACCCCCCAACTAAAATTGCATTAAATTAAACAAAATCCAACACGAAAATAACACCATCAATTCAACAACCTCTCAATTTGCTTAATTTTTAACACTTTTTTACAGCCAAATAGTGTATGTCTACAATTAATGCTGATTGCTTGAAGGAATCTCTCAAGTGACCATTCTCCATCCCACTTTTGCATATCCATTCGGCTATTAAAAATCCAAGACCAAAAAACCCACAAAGACAACATTAATATCATGTACTGCACAATTGACAAGATAACATTCAAATTATTCATGTCGGCTACTCATACATACAGATAAAACATTCTCCAGCGACGCATTGAGACATGGATGATTCTCAAATGGTTGAAAAACCTCGTGCTTGTGAATAATTGCATTAATTACCTTTGATTGTACCAGCATCAGATGCTGGGTGTCAAAATTAACTAATGATGCCATTAAGAATGGGTCGACCCATTTACTTATTTAACTACCAAAGCAACCATGTCAATAGAAAACAAATCTTTCATTGAACAAAAGTAACATTCATTACCATGAACGAAATTCAAACAACAACTGAAAATTACCTTTCAATCATAGTAGCAGACTTTGTGACACATTCTGATTCCGCATGAGCATCCTGCATTAATTTATTAATAAAATAAATTAATGAAAACGTTTTTAAGCGTGTGAATAAGATTGTGAGGAAATACCGCTAGTTGTTTTAGAAGTCTATTATACATTGTTAAAAAAACTTTACTGTGTCGAAAACTTCATTATTAAAATTAAAATTTTCATTATCAAAACAGATACACTCCACATGTCAAAAACTTCATTATTAAAATTTTGTTCAAATTCTTGTATTTCAGTTCTAACGATGCTCTCTCTTAAAAAAATGTTGCCTCTGTTTCATCATGTTCACTCTGCAAATTAACAAAATACAAAAAAAGTTAAGCATTAAGCAAAAAAAGTAACAAACAATACCACTATCATGACTGCATATGCACACAAAAAAGTGTAACAAATTTTGATGTTTAATCAAATGAACTGATTAGGTTACAATTATCATTTTTCGCAGCTAGCTCATATACTATATCATCACTACATTAGGTTACAATACTATGATCAATTAATCTCCTTAATCTGAATGTCTCTCCAAACCTCAACTCTCAAGAACATCCGAGCATTGACCAGCTAGATTATAGAAACAAATTTACTATAGATCAGTGATAGAATTATAGAAACATGAAATCTGATGCTGAAAGATCAAACCTTTAGGGGGTTTACAAGGCCAACACGATCACTTGCACTAAGAGCTGCACAATTAACAAAAACAATAGAGTAAATTGTCAGGTAATCTTATTGGATTCATTGGAGTTATCTGTGGCCATGGCTACTTTATGAAAGCTAAAAAATAGTGTATCGTCGTCTGTACACTCATATTCTACTTTTACTAAGAGCGTATTCCCGATCTCCTACAAAATAGTATGTTCAAGTTCTCGTGTTTTATTTGTAGAAGCAAAAAAGTGGCTCATTCATGTTTAACTAACATACCCTAAAACTGAAATAGAGCCGATGAAACTGAAAGGACCGTGATGAGTTCTCCTTTCCTTTTTTGGAATCAGATTTGTAACCTATATATGTACAAATGATAACAATCCATCAGTAAGTTCTAGTCTATGTTTATGTTATAGGTATTGACAAACATGTGTACCTACCTGCTAACTCAGAGACATCCATTCTTACGAAAATGTTATAAAAGCTCGTATGCATAAGCTCAGTAGACCATAGAATACATCTTCAACCACATCAACGAAAAAATGTAAAAAATTTACAATACTCCTACATACAAAAATCAGTAAACAGGGGGTAAGCTCTTCAAACTTTACTATCCATTAACTTAAAATTGTAACCAAAACAGTGAAAATCAATCAAATGAAACAACATTTTAATTAGTATAAACGCATAATGAGATAATAATTATAACCTAGATAAGAAATTCCTCAATTTCTAACACATTCTCGAATCCCTATGATAGTCACCATCGACATTCAACAATGCCTAATTTCGCAAGGGCAAAAGATTTAAATAGAAATCAGTACCTTCAGTATACGATCTTTCGGAGACATATAAAAAGGCAGATTATGTTCAGATGATGGAAACAAATAGGAGAAACCAATCGGCGCAATAACTGTTGCCGATTACACAACTATGACGCCCCAGGATTGAAGAAGTGTTGCATATACAGAATAGTAATCCATTTGAAGATTTATTTCTCATCTTCATCAACCGTTTTGGTTTTGGTTTCTATTCACGTGGTGATGTTGGTTCGTTTGAAATAGATGGAGAAATTGCAGTGTAGTTTTTGAATTCAGACGGCTGTGAAAGAATCATTAGGTGGTGTTTGGTTCACCGGAATTGAATGGAATTTGAAGGAATTGGAATCCAATTCTCCTATATTCCAATGTTTGGTTCACATTAAAGGTTTATTGAAAATGGTCATCGTCTGAAGCATCTTCGGATATATGAATTGGTCCTTTCGTCTGAAGCATCTTCGGAAATATGAATTGGTTCACATTAAAGGATTTCGAGATTTTGAATTAAGTTCAGAATCATGAGATTATAAACAGTATATAATATTATGTTGAATTGGTCATCAAGTGTCTTAATAGTGCAGCTGGTGTAAGTGTTGGTTTTCTAACCACTTGGTCTCTGGTTCGAAACATTGGCAGTGACTTTTTTTAATAACACAAAAGATTCCAAAAATAGTAAGAATTTGGCTGAATTTTTAACCATCTATTTAAGGAAAAGTCCTAAATGCATTATAGATAGTAGAGATAGAGATTAAAACACATGTGACAATGAATCGTTGGCTTTAGGGGTGTTCGTTTGGACGGTTTGGTTTTATCCGAACCAAATAGGTGAAACCAAATAAAGTCCGGTTTTCAAAAGTTCAAACCGAGCCGTCCAAATTAATTCGAAAACCAAACCAATCCGAACCAAATAACAATTTGGTTGGTTTGGTTTTATCCGTTTGGTTTAACCTTGAAATTTTCAAAATACAACAAAAGTATATAATATAAATAATATTAAGTTCGATATGTAAAATTCCAAAATTATAAACTATTTTGTACATAAAAACAAGTCTAGTTCATACCTTCTGACATTTACAATCATATATGCAAAAAATTTTGACATCAACGTTATCAAAAACTCAAAAAAGATTGGTAAATCGCCAACTGATACAATATAAAATGGAACAAGTGTTAGTATATAAATCAATTTACTATAAGAAATGTAAAGAAAATGAGTACCATAATTGCTTACAATGAAAACCAACAAGTGTTAGTATATAATCAATTTACTATATAATACTATTCGGTTTTTTTGGACAATCCGGTTTTTACAACTGAAACCAAATCCAATCCGAAATCCAAACTATTAATTTGGTTCAAGTCCAAACCGATCCAAAAAACCAAATAACCAATCCAAATAGTCCGATCCAAAATGTCCAATTGGACAATCCGGTTATATCCGAATAGTGAACACCCCTAGTTGGCTTAATAAGAATGAAATTCTTAGAATGTCTCAAATTTAATCCCTGCTAGGAAAAATACCCCCTTGTGTGCGGGTAGTCATTCTGAGATTAATCAACTAGCAAAATGAATCAAAACTTAGATTACCAAAAAAATAACAATCATAAATAAACACTGAAATTAAAGTAATTATAATATTAATGGTCACTATAAAGTCCTGTATGCATAGAACTAGTATACACAAATGCACTAATCTAGCTTCTAAATTTTCTTGTTTTATTTTTTCAGGATCTGATCAAACTTATTTGCAATCAAAACACCATTATAACATGAACATGAGGAGACTCCCACACCCAATAATGTTTCCTAATACTCCCTCCGTCCCACAAAAAACTTTACATTTCTCCTTCAAATTTTGTCCCACAAAAAAGTTTACATTTCTCAAATTTAGGAGGCCCACCTAATAAAATAATAATATTACCAATCATTCAACCAATAAAACACTTTCTCTCTCCAATCTACCCTTATATTTTAATCAAAAGTATTACAAATGGCCACACCACTAACTATCTCCTAAAATATTGTGCTCATGAGAAATGTAAAGTTTTTTGTGGCACGGAGGGAGTATAATAATTACATACATCAAATATCACTTACAGTTTTGTGATGAAATATAATCATTAGTGTAAAATGGGGTTGATGTGTTTTTGGATGCATATGGTATGTATTAAAACCAATAACAATCATTATAAACCTTTCACCCTTATTAGTCACACAACCCACCTTATAACAATCATGTGATAATTAATAAAACTGGTCATCTGTGTTACTAACAATATTGAATTTGACAAAAATGGTGAGATAAATATAAAAGAGATCTTACACGTAAACAATGATCTTACACGCTGAAATTCCTTTTATTTATAATTAACAACATTAACATTTTAACACAAGTATTGCTGAAAAAACACTCCACATTCCATAAACAGAAAGAATGCAATTTTTTGCATTAAAAACATAAGTTACCATAAAAATATTTACAGATATTATAATGTATATAATAGTATAACAATAACAATAATGTCAGGGTGAAAGTTCAAAACCATACCCGACTCGTAACTCATCATCATCCACCCTGTTTTTGCTTCTTTCATAATCAACATCATCTGTAGGCAACTCAAACCTACAAACAGGACAAGTGTTACGTATACTTAACCATGGTTTAATACACTCACCATGGTAATGATGTTTACAAGGAAGCTGCATCACTTTTTCATCGATTAAAATCTCATCTTTACAAACTGCACAGATTACATGATCATCATCATCTTCTTTCTTTAATGCTACTAATGGAAGATTATCAACAATTGATTTGGCAGCAGGAGGACTGCCTCTTAAAGCTCTAACAGTTTCCACAAATTGACCGATTAAAGTATCGAATTCAGGTGTGTATACGAAACCTTCATCACCATTGGTTTCTAATTCAAGATGTTGTTCTAAATTGTTGACTGCTAATAGAATCTCCCATTCTAAAGTACCAACTGCAGCATCTCCTTCTGATGAAATATCAGATGAAACTGATATTTCTTCGATTCTGTCGATCACTGAACTCAATCCTTCTTGTTCATCAACCCTAGCTGTATCGAAAGATGGACAATCCCAATAATGTTCTGAATTCAAATCATTGGTTCGAAATGTAGCATCGTTTTGATCTGGAACTTGACCTAATTCTTCTGTATCAGAATCAGATTCGATTCTGGAAACTCTAAGACTTCCACCTTCGTACCCTAACCCTAACCCTAGCTCCTCGGTGTTGTTGGAAGCAAATTCATTATCATGATCGTTAATTCCTACACCGTTACTCGAAATTCGACCAGAAACATGTTCAATTTCTCCACGAGAGTCGAATAAATCGGTAATGAAATCCATTTGGTCGTATTCTTCATCGTGGCCGTACAAACAATCAGGATAAACAGTTGAATCTGGACAATCGGATTCGGATTCTGATTCCGGATCAGATGAGCAACAAGAGCATGGATTCGAGTTTACCTTGCGATTATTGTGATGATTATAAGAAAGTGATGATGAAGGGATGAAAAACAATGAATTCAAAGGAGTAAATGGATCGAAATTGAAGGTGTAAGGAGCGTCTTCATCGTCGATGTTCACAAGATCATCGTCTTCATCAAAAGTATAGCAGTTAGTTATTGAATTATCTAGGTTTTGTTCAGATGAAATTGGTTCATCTTCTTCGAGTATGTGGTGTTGTGGTGTATCTGATTGTAGAGGCAAAGATTGGATTTTTGAAAATTCCGCCATTAAAGGAGCTTAATTGAAGCTGTTTGAGATGAAATTTGATGATACCTAACCCTAATTTGGACGAAATTGATTAGTTGCTTCTTGGTACACGCTGATTGAGTCTTTGACAAATGGTGGCTGGTGCTCTCTTCCCAATTCAGTTTTCTATTTTTTTCTTTCTAGATATCCACTTCCGTTTATTTTGTTCAAATGTCAATCATAGATCTTGAAATTACTTTGCTTCTAGAAGTTCATTTATCAATAGTTCTTATCATATTACGGAGTATTTTCTTGTTTCATATTTGCACTCATAAAATAATTTATATGCAGAATCTATTATTCCTATTCTTTTTATCTAATCTCATTGTTAGTTTTTTGTTTCACATTTAATTAAATGTTAAGTATCAAAAAATGTATGTAACTTATAACTGGATGTTATTATGTGTATCATTCTTTTTTTTTTTCTGCTATCTAATGTACCCAACCCATTAAAAGTTGATATTATATGTACCCGGTTTATTATAAGAAGTAACCGAATGATGTAACACCATTTAGGATGACTAGCAGGGTACCCGTGCAATGCGGCGGCGGGTACCCTGTGACTAAATTTGACGGCGACCAAGTAGTAGGTGGTGACGACGGTAGTGATGGTGGCTAGAGGTGCACAACCGGACCGGTTTTTTAACCGAACCGGTTTAAAAACCGGTTTAAAACCGGTTTGAAACCGGATTGACGCTCGAAAATACCGGTTCGGTCTAAAACAGGTGGTTCCCAACCGGTTTACATTTTTGACGATCGGTTCGGTTTTAAAACCGGTTTCGTGGAACCGGTTTTTTAACCGGTTTTTGTACCGGATTTATCCGAACCGGTTTTTAAACCGGTTTTTAAACCGGTTTTTAAACCAAAACATAGCCGTCCGATTTTTACCGTTCAATAATATAGCCGTTGCGTCCTACCGTTCGAAAATATAGCCGTTAATTACCGTTGCCCCAACCGGTTTAAAAACCGGACACAAAACCGGTTTAAAAACCGGTTTTTTAACCGGTTTTCGGGCTGATCGAATATAGCCGTTTTTTTTACCGTTTTTTTGACCGTTGGGGGTGATTTCTGCCCGTTTTTTTGTCTTTAAGTGTCCACAATTCACCTATAAATACCCCTTAGGTGTTAAGGATCAATCACCACTCAAAACACTCTCATTTCTAGCTTATAAACTCACACCACACTAAAAAACGCAAGTAATCTTTGCTATGGATTCGGAATCTCAACCTTCGGTTGGTATGGGTGAATCTTCTACCGACGTTATCGTAGAGAAGATACTTCCTACAAAGAGAAATCCGGAAATTTGGTGCAATTTCGACTTATGTTTGATGTCGGATGGATCGAAAAAAGCTCGGTGCAAAAGATGTAGGCGTTTCTTTAAAGAAGATGGAAATACAAGTTTGAAGAATCATAAGAATAAAAGTTGCACCGTTGTAAAAATGGGCTCGACGAGTGGCCAAACAACCATGGGAAATGACGGCAATATACAAACTTTCGACGCTAGTAGGCTTCGTCAACGAATGGCGAAGTTGGTGGTTCAAGAGGCGTTGCCCTTTAGCTTTTTCGACAACAAAAGGTTGACGAGCATGATCCAAGAAGAGTTGGAAGCACGCTATTCCCATGTAAGTCGTACTACCTTACGACGTGATGCTATAAAATTATGGAAACTTGCTAAAGATGATTTAAAAAAAGGTTTTGAAAATTTACAAACGGGGGTTAATTTAACTAGTGATGTTTGGACCGCCCCAAATTCTACACACGACTCGTACCTTTGCGTTACCGCTCATTGGATTGATCCCAATACTTGGGTAATGATGAAGCGTACGATTGCGTTTGAATTATTTGGGACTCCACATACGGGGGAAAATTTGTACCAAATTTTAGACTATGTTATAAGAAGTTATAAATTAGAGTCTAAAATCTTTTCTATGTCTTTTGATAATGCGTCCAACAATACAAATGCGGTTAAAAAACTAATTCTTAAATATAAACCGATTTGTAACGGCATTTTTTTCCATAGTCGGTGTGTTGCACATATTATTAATTTAGTTGTGCAAGATGGGTTACATTCTATCGAACCCACAACAACCGCTTTTAGAGTAATGCTAAAAGATGTTTTTGGTACTACCGGTTTAAGACATAATAAGTATATGAAATTTTGTGTCGATCCGGGGCAAGATTGGTTAGGTCCAAATTGGGACGTACCTACGCGTTGGAATTCCACTTGCCACATGTTTGAGTGTGCTTTGCGTCAAAAATTATCTTTAAGCATTTTCCATAATATGTTAGCCGATCGAAACCGTGTTGTACGATTTGAGGAGTCTAAGTGGGAAACGATTAGAAAAGCTACCGAATTACTTTGTGTTTTCAAAAATGCAACAACTTATTTGTCGGGGGTTTACTATCCTACAAGCCCATTGGTGTTAAAACAACTTTACTTATTGTGTTCAAAAATAAATGACTTTGAATTTAGGGGTCCCCCATTTACCGAAATGGTGGTAGCGATGAAAGAAAAACTTAGAAAATATTTTACCGAAATGCCCCCCGTTATAACAATAGCCGCTGCTTTAAACCCCATGATAAACACGTCAGGGGTTGAGGTGTTAATTACCAATATTTGTAGCGATTTGAATTTGTGTGACGAAGACGTTCATTTTGCGGAAAAACCATTAAACATTTCAACAATTGTTTAACGAACATGTTTAATGCTTACTTGGAAAAATATGGTCCAACAACACACATTCATACCATGATGCACGAGGGGGCCTCTGGTTCGGGTCATCGGGATTATGATGAAAATGTTAGATTCTACAACACTTTGAAAAATGAAAATAGCAAACGAGCTCGTGATAACACCACTAGTAGCGAGCTTGGGAGGTATACACTTACCGATTTCTTGTCAACTATAAGTGTAGAAGAATTTCCAGTTGCTGCCTCCGGTTTCCCTCTCCAGTTGTTCCGAGCCGATGACGTTCTATCGACCAGAATTGAATCAGACAATTGATGCACCACCAGAGGATTTGGTGGTTTGCACACGCGGTGATTCAGACAATTGATGCACGTCGCCAGAGGAGTTAGTGTTTTGCACACTCAGGTCGATAGAACGTCATCGGCGGCGAAACAACTGGAGAAGGCAACCGGAGGCAGGGGTTGATTACACGACGATAATGGTTATTGATTGAGGTTTGAATTCAAAAAAGATAGAGGCGGGTGGTGAGTCTGAATGTGGCGGAAAAATATGAATTAAAGAGAGAAAAAAAATCAATTAATAGAGTAAATTTCACAGATGGTCCCTGTGGTTTATCACTTATTACATTCACGGTCCCTTATCTTCGCTTTTTTACAAAAGACTAAAAGGGTATTTTCGTCATTTAGAAAAAGTTAAGGGCAACAGGGACCATGGATGTAACAAATTGTATACACCAGGGACGTCTGGTGTAATAAACGAAGTTCAGGGACTGTGGCTGTAATAAGTGGTAAACCACAGGGACCTTCCGTGTAATTTACTCATTTAGGAAGTAAATTAATGTAGAGTTTTGTAATGTAGAGTTTATTTTAGTAAATTAAATGGGTGGTAAGACGTTTCCGAAAAATTAGTATTGAATAAGTGTTGAATAGTCAAGACGTTTTCGAAAAATTAAATTGTATCGGATATAATAGTTTTGTACTTCGAGGGTTTGCAGTGTTATGTAGAATTTTTTTTGGGATAAAATAAAGTGTCATTTAGAGCAATTGGTTAACACACAGTCAGTACTTACAAGAGGTCTTGTGTTCGAATCCTGTAAGCAACACTTTTTTATTTTCTTTTTGTGACAACCTCGAAATTGGGTACCTGGCTCGACATTTATTGTGACCTAAATTCATTGTACAACATTCATCGCATATATTTTAGCATTTAAGTTTATCAAAAGCGCTCATATCATGTGTAGGTAGTACACGTCATCAGTATGCACAAGTCAATTTGTCTGTGTCTCATACAGTTAGAGCTGTACTTTTAGCGAGTTGGTGACGTAACAATAAAATTAAACCGAACTAAAGATATAAATTATATATTTTTATGAAGCATTTGATCAACTATTTCGAAAAACAACGTACATAACATGATACATGATTAATTATACAAGTAACAATAGTTAAATACTCGATGCAAGATGAGATTGTTAAAAGGATTTGAAAATAAACAAGAAGTGATATATTTCCATCAGTAAAGGATCACAATTAAAAATCAAGTAAAATCTCAATTAAAATATTTTAACAGGCAAAAGTACCAGTATCCTTTAAATACAAGATAACAATAAAGGTTTCTAACTGAATTTTAAAATCCTACCTTATTCACCCTTATACCCACGTGCCCAGTACCCTTAAATATTGTCAAATTAAATCATGGAAAAGTTTTAATAATCAATTCTCGTCTCCTGCCAATGATGGCCAGCCTAGCTGGTCTGAGGCACTGGGTTTATATCCATGTGGGCTGCATGTCGTGAGTTCGAATCCCTTTGGGAGCGTCGCATTAGCGTAATTTAACTCATACCTCACACGGACATATATGGGGAATTTTCCTTGGAAATCCCTTTGGGGGCTGGGTTTGCCCGCTTATGCGGAGCTCGAACTCGGGGTGCTCGCTGAAAAATTGCGAGTAGATTTCCGTTATTTCATTTTCGTTTCCAAAAAAATTCTCGTCTCCTACTCCTTGGACGTGCATAGCCCCATGATCACCTAACTTTTCCAAGATTTCTTCCTCGTTTACAGTAAAGATATTGATTTTCTAATTTTATAATTAGCTATAACAACAACCAATCACCAATTTGCTTTCATAAATCCATGTGCTAATACTAATACCTCAATTCGTGTTTCTCTACCCTCTGAGACGGAAACCAAAACCACCACCATTTTCCTATCTCATCTCTCACTCTCTTCGAATTTGCAAACCAGATTCAAGCTTTCATCTCTTTCGCCCACCCTTCACATTCCGACGACCACACATCTTTCCGGCAAGCAGAGACCTCTTACTCAAGCATCTCCGATCATCTCTGTCACTTCGATAGGTATACACTCTCGAACTGATCTTGTTTTTGTGCTGTTTTGATCACGTTTTTAGTTTGTCTTGCCGTTTCTTACTCAAACATATGTTGGTGTTTTTTTGTGTCTTCATGTGTGTACGTGTTGGTGCATAATGATGAGTTCCCTGGCCGGTGTTTCTGTTTACAGTCGCCGGCAAATTTGTCGTCGACGGTGGCTTTCTCATCATCGGCGGGTGTTTTGTTCTTCAATTCGTAGGCCCAAAAAAAAACCCTATTCATGGACCAGGTGAAATTAAATAACCGAAGAGAAAAACTATAACAGGCTAACAGCCTAAACAAATATTTCAACCCAGATTCGGAAGTCCACAACATTTCTCGGCCCATCAGTGGTTACGAGACCCATTTTGTTGGCCCAGTGCTCTGGTCCAAGTTTAAGAACCCAAATCATTTTTAATAAAAGTTAGAATCAGGTGTTATTAAAATATCAAATTATTTCATTTCGTATTTATAAATAAATAATTCCACAAGTTATCAATTCAACAACGTCACCAACGGATCGCTCATTAGTTATTTTTATGCGTTTAGGGCGCTAGGAATCATTTGGTTGGAAATCATACACTATCATTGCATATTGCTAGCATTCTATCAGGTGAGTCCACAGCCCCTTTTTACCGTATTTTTACTGTTTTACAACTTTGGGGTAAAAAACATATCAACTGTTTCATAAATATTTACATGTTTTCATAACTGTTTATTTTACTTATGATGATACATATCTCAAAAACATGACAATCAATCCTTATGCTCGGACTAAGTTTAGATGTAGTGCATGGAAGTGCGTATATGCTTACATACATAATCATTAGCTAGTTGCGACTAGGCCCTGGATATGCAGATAGTACTATCGGTTGATACTCCCCCACCCACAGTGTGATCAAATCAGGGAGTGTATATCTTAGATACAGTAACATCATTTAGAGTTGGTAGTTTTGGTTATGGACTTAGGGTCGGCATTACATTGGATACTAGTCATGCTTTTCTACATACTTATTGGGTTACACATTTCAACGTTTATCATATTATTGCCCGTGGTGGCACATCATTTTCAAACGTTATATCATCATACAACTTATGATATCATCATACAATTTATGCCATGGTTGGCACATTGAAACTTTGATTTTCAAACTATTTACAAACTTACGTTATTATACAGTTTATGCCTTGTTGGCACACAAAAACTTTGGTTTTCAAAACTCATATTAAACCTGTGGATTCACTCAACAATTTTGTTGATCATTTTTCATATGTTTTTCAGGTAACTAAGTTGAAGCATGAGTCATAATAGCATTGGATAGCAAGCATGCATGTGTCAAGATGCCACGATCACAAATCATTTTAAAACTATGTCTTTTGGATTTAAGTTATTTCATTTACGTTAATTTTGTGACATTACTTTATTTCAAACCTTTATGAAGTTTTAAACAATTATTGTTTACAATAATCATATGCTTGTGTTACTCAAAATGCCCACGCCCGTTTTTCCGCAAACCATTTTTGGCGGGGTGTGACACTTTTAATTGAAGAAGTTACTAAAAGTGGAAAACTCCTTAAACTTAAAATTAAGGAGCTCCTTAAACTTTCTTAAATTAGTAGTCCTAAATGCATTAGTAAGTAGTAAAATGTGTTGGTTGAGGTGGATCACACCATTTAATTTCAAACTTAGATGATCTTTCTTTTCACATTTTTATCAAAGAGATTTTATGTTTCATAGAAACATATGATAACAAATATTAAAAGTTTTCTATACTCTTATACAGTATTTAAATACACATAATTTTCGTTAATTTGGTCTAACACGAGATCATTTTCTCTAATAAACCCTCAATGGATTTCTTAGGGTCTAAACCGCACTAAATAATGACTTGAGATCAGGCCCGGCCCAGAGGTGCAGTCTGGACTTGGGCATAGGGTATCACAACTAAAAAGGGCATCAAATTTTCAGTTGGGTCCATTATATACAATTAGTATTTTTGGTAGAGTGTAAATGGAAAGGGGGAAATGGAATGGGAATTACTTCCCTTGTTTGGTCGTGTTTAAGAAAGGAAATGTAACCAAACTTTAGATTAGAAAACCAACTCTCTGTTCTTTGCAACTTATTAACTAGAGTTTTGCTGATGCTCAATTGGCGAGTTTTGCTAGCATTTGCATTCCATTGCAGAAGATAACCAAAAGGGAGAATCATTTCCCTCTTTACAATTCTTTGGTTGTACCGAACACTGGAATCAATTTCCTTTCTCCATGTCTATTCTCTTTCTCTCCATTTCTATTCTCTATTGCAATTCCATTCTCTGCGATTCACCCGTACACACAAGAATCAACGAGCATTGTCAATTTCGGTATTTTTAGTTTCTATCGATCAAAAATCGCAGGGCAGTGTTTACAGGAAATAGCCATAAAGGATCATCATTCTTACATCGGTAATATTTTCCTATCTTTTTTGCTTAAATCTTACTATCTCCTTCTTATAAATCAGTTCCTTTGAAGTAATTGATCGATATATCTTGCTATAAGTGAAGTATTTTGACTGCTTGAGAAAAATTGATTGCTAAACATATAAGAATTGTAGAAAAATCAAGTCTTTAAAAATCATGAGCAATTAAGCACTTTAAATGACTCTAAGTTCTAATTCAATTTTATGAGTAATCAAGTCACCGATTGAGATGAATTGACATGAATTGCTACTGAATAATTATTCTGTAAATAGTGGTCATGAGATGTTGCACCAAAAATCTAAGTATTACGTGATCAATTTGAGTTTGAGGTTTTTAATTGTGCACACAAGGTGTTCGATAAAAGTCTTTAACCAAAGGTATATGTAAGGCGGAATATGCTAATATCCGCTGCATTGTGTATCTTGTGTGGGGGTCAAAAACGACCGAAAATATCAGACTATACATACATTTTTATTCTTATTTTATATGATAATTGATGCTTGATACCATTCTTGTTTTTTCTTACAGAGATTATATGATTCAACTTGTTTAGATCTCTGGATCATTCTTGTAGCATGGGATGAGCTTTCAACTAGTGTGAGCAACCAATAAGCTTGAGAATCCTGAAATACTCTAAAGGGCATTGTTAAGCAGGTTGGTGGTTGTTCATGAGAACATTAATCTCTCACCTCTGCTTCACAAGAATCATCATCCCATTTCCCGCCAAACATTTCTCTACCCAATTACCTCATATCCTTGACAACTTACACAATCCCAAACCCACAACAACTTTTGTGAAAAAAACATTCTCTCACATATACCAACAATGTTCACATCAAAAGACCCTCAATCAAGGAAAACAAGCACATGCTCACATGATTGTATCTGGGTTTACACCCACTGTCTTCGTTACAAATTGCTTAATCCAAATGTACATCAAGTGTTCAAACATGGAGTATGCCCATAAGGTGTTCGATAAAATGCCTCAAAGAGATACCATCTCATGGAACGCTATGGTTTTCGGGTATGCTGGAAATCAGGACATGGCTATGGCTCAGGTGATGTTTGATTCAATCCCTGAAAAAGATATCGTTTCATGGAATTCGTTAATTTCTGGATACTTGCAGAACAATTACTGTTTAAACTCAATTGAAGTTTTTATACAAATACGAAGAGAGAATGTTAGGTTAGATGCAACCACATTTGCAGTCGTTCTGAAAGCGTGTTTGGGTTTAGATGATTATGATTTAGGTGTTCAGGTTCATGCACTTGTTATTCAAACTGGATTTCTTCATGATGTTGTTGCAGGGAGTGCAACTGTAGATATGTATGCAAAATGCAAGAAACTTAAGGAATCTATAAACTTTTTCAACGAAATGCCTGTAAAGAACTGGGTTTCATGGAGTGCTTTAATTGCAGGTTGTGTACAAAATAATGAGTTTTTAGACGGTTTAAAATTGTTCAAAAATATGCAAAAAGAAGGGTTAGGAGTTAGTCAGTCAACGTATGCTAGTCTTTTTCGGTCATGTGCAGGTTTATCTGCTCTACAATTTGGATCTCAATTACATGGTCATTCTTTAAAGATGAATTTTGGCTCTGATACCATAGTAGGAACTGCAACTTTAGATATGTATGCAAAATGTGGTATGTTAAATGATGCCAAAAAACAATTTAACGCGTTATCATCACATAATTTACAATCATATAATGCTATAATCATAGGTTGTGCTCGTGTTGATCAAGGATTTGAAGCATTAGAGCTATTTCATAAACTCATGAACACTGATCTTGGTTTTGATGAAATTAGTTTATCAGGTGCGTTTAGTGCGTGTGCGGTGATTAAATCGTATAATTTTGGAATACAATTACATGGATTAACAATAAAAAGCATGTTGCTAACCAACATTTGTGTTGAAAATGCAATGCTTGATATGTATGGGAAATGTGGGGTTTTGGTTGATGCACGCCAAGTGTTTGATGAAATGCTTGTGAGAGATTCTGTTTCTTGGAATGCAATTATTGCTGGTTATGAACAAAACGGGAATGTAGATGAAACTGTTAAATTACTTGTTTGGATGTTAAGTACAGGTTTTGAACCTAATGAATTCACGTTTGGTAGCGTGTTGAAAGCTTGTTCGGGTATGAAATCATTAAACTATGGAATGGAAATTCATAGTAGAATAATAAAATCGGGAATGGGTTTGGAATCTTTTGTTGGTAGTGCACTTGTTGATATGTATTGCAAATGTTCAAAAATTGAAGAAGCCGAAAAACTTCATAATAAAATGGATGAACAAACAATGGTTTCATGGAACGCAATAATTTCAGGGTTTTCACTACAAGACGAAAGTGAAAACGCTCAAAAATTCTTTTCTAATATGTTAAAATTAGGAACCAAACCCGATAATTTCACATTTGCAACCGTTCTTGACACATGTGCGAATTTAGCAACCATAAATTTAGGAAAACAAATACACGGTCAAATCATCAAACAAGAAATGCAAACCGATGTATTCATTTGCAGTACTTTAGTCGACATGTATTCAAAATGTGGTAACATGAACGATTCAAGATTAATTTTTGAAAAATCAATAAATAAAGATTTTGTCACATGGAACGCAATGATTTGCGGTTATGCTAATCACGGATTAGGAAATGACGCTATACGTGTTTTCGAATCTATGAAACTAAACAATATAAAACCAAATCATGCGACTTTTGTTTCGGTTCTTCGAGCATGTGCACACGTAGGACTTGTAGAAAAAGGGTTACAATATTTCAACTCGATGTTAACAAATTACAATTTAGTCCCTCAACTAGAACATTATTCGTGTATGGTTGATATATTAGGGCGTTCGGGCCAAGTTAATAAAGCTTTAAACTTTATTAAAAGTATGCCATTTGAAGCTGATGATGTTATATGGAGAACGTTACTTGGTATTTGTAAGTTACAAAAGAATGCTGAGGTGGCGGAAAAGGCAGCTGGTGAGCTTATTCGGTTGGATCCGAAAGACTCGAGTGCTTATGTACTTTTAGGAAATATTTATGCAGATTGTGGTATGTGGGAAGAATTATTAGAAATTAGGAAATATATGAGAAATATTGGGTTGAAAAAAGAACCTGGGTGTAGTTGGATTGAGGTTAAATCTGAGTTACATATGTTTGTAATTGGGGATAAGGCTCATCCTAAATGTAATGAGATTTATGAGAAATTGGATGAATTAATATGTGAGATGATATTTAATGATGAGGATGTACCAGAAGAACAGCAACTTGTTAGATGACATGAGATTCGTAGTTTATGCATTCAAGTTTTTGTATTACTGTTTAATTTATCATGATTAATGGAATTATTTCTCTCTTTGGTATGTGTGTTCGTATAAGGTTAGGATAATTGACTTTGGATATTGGATATGAAAGTGATTACTTGGTTTTGAATCATCAAAAATCATTATAACTATATTATAGCTTTCAAGTTAATGAAAAAATTAATCGATACGTTATTAATAACGAAAATTGAACATAACGATTAATCTTAGTAATTGTTCTAAGGACAACATATAAAAGTTATTGTCTGCTGTTAAAAAAATTAATAGAATATGACAAGTTTGGCCTTTTAATCTTTAGCCGATATAAAAATTCACCGGCATCTATTTATGCGTCTTGGTCATCGACACCGCCTCCAGTTGCCTGAATCCCCAAAATGACGACTGGCATGGGTCCTCCGCCTCCCCGTAACCCTACCCCCACCACCACCCACGATCAACCTCCACCGGCAGAAACTCCTACCAAAACCCTACTTATGGGCCCTCCGCCTTCAATACACCCTACCTCCCTAAATACCGAACTAGAAAATTCCGTCCAACCTAAACCAGATAAATTGGTACAATCTAACGAATCACAGCTCCCTGAGGACGCTCCCGCCGCTACGGAAGATGATTCTACGACTGAGAAAGAGGCTGATTTACCAGAGAGTAAGAAAAAAGAGCAGAAACCATCAGGCAATGCCGGTGGTGCGGTAGCCATTCCGTATACGATTCCTACTTGGAGTGAACCTCCGTGCCATAATTATTTCCTTGAAGTACTCAAAGATGGCTCTATAATCGCTCAATTTGATGTGTAAGTACATTAAGATTGCTCTATTATCGATTAATTTTGTGTGTAAACTGTTCTTCACAACCCTTCGAATCAACAACTTCTGGTCGCTTTTGAGTAACAGCAATTTCACTAGATTATGTCACTGTTCTTATTCAATTTCATATTTGAAGATTGAATCCAAACCTCAAGATCATTGTTGAGGACTAATAATGGCATCCCTTTATGGATTGAATATATAAAATTTGTGTTTAATACGTTGATGTTTGCATTTGGTTGTTATGATTTAGGTATGAGAAGGGAGCCTACATGTTTGGGCGAGTAGATCTTTGTGATTTCGTTCTTGAGCATCCAACAATTTCTCGGTTTCATGCTGGTAAATATTGGCTTTTGTGCTTTTTTGACACTTAACTTAGAAATGAGTATGATTATGTTATTATTTATTGGGATTTCAACTGAATCACATAACTTTTGTATGACTATGCTAGTTCTCCAGTTCAACAAATCTGGTGAGGCTTTTCTGTATGATCTCAGTAGCACACATGGGACTTTCATTAATAAGAACCAGGTATTTTCCTTTCAACCAAACTATTATAATGTAAAATATCACCTTTTTTAATTCTCTGTTTTCCACATTAATCAGGTAAAGAAAAAGGTGTATGTAGAGCTCCATGTTGGTGATGTCCTTCGATTTGGCCAGTAAGTTATAGCACCTGTTTGTGCCACTGTGTTTTTCTATTATTAGATTTTATCTTTAATTTAAACGAAATTCTTATACAAATTGTTGCTTTTTCTTTATTTGGCTACAGTTCGTCTCGACTGTACATATTTCAAGGACCACCTGACTTGATGCCTCCAGTAAGTCCTTGATTATATTGTTTTTTTTTATGTAATTAATGCGTCTAAATGTTATTACTTTACCATTGATTCAATTACATAGAAATGATTGTAAAGATTCCCTTTGATTTAAGGTTTGCTTTGTTTTGTAAGGAAAAAGAATTGAAGAATGTTAGGAATACTAAAATACAACAACAGAGACGTGATATGGAAGCTTCACTTTTAAGAGCAAAAAGGGAAGCAGCACTAGCAGATGGTATCTCATGGGGCATGGACGAGGATGCCATTGAAGAAAACGAGGTTTTTTAAATTTTTAATTTTAATTTTAATTTTTTAATTATTTACAAACTTGTGTTGGAAGTTTAGTACCTAAACTGAAACTGTATGCTAGGATGACCTTGATGAAATAACCTGGCAAACATTCAAAGGAGAACTTACAGAGAAACAGGTTAAAACACGTGAGAAAGTGTTGAAGAGACTTGAAAAGGCAAGTTTTTATTTCAATTTTTTTAAATAATTATTGTTATTATAATATTAATGAACTTGATCAATGGATTACAGATTGGTAATATGAAAAAGGAAATAGATGCTATTCGTGCAAAGGATATTTCTCAAGGTGGTTTAACACAAGGCCAACAAACTCAGATCGCCCGTAATGAACAGAGAATGTCTCAGGTGTCCCTTTTTTCATATTATTTTATTTCTACAATTTTTTTAGATGTTTAACCGATTTTTTTTTAATGAATATGATTAGGTTTTAGAAGAGCTTGAAAACTTAGAGGATACTTTGAATGAAAGTATTCGTGAGAGTTTGGGTGCATGTGTTGGTAGGGTGCATGGTAAGAAAAAAGGAGCAACTGGAGATGATGAAGATGAATACATGAGGTAATTTTAATATAAAATAAATACTAAGTATTTTATTTAATTGTTTGATTCGATTTTAAATTTATGATATACCAGCGATGAAGATGACTTCTATGACCGAACAAAGAAGAAACCATCTAAACAAAAGGGTGCAGATCAGTCAGTTGAAACAGCTGATTCATTACTAGACAAAAAAGATGCTATTAATAAACAAATTGAAGAAAAAAAGAAATTAATGGTAGAAGAAAAGAACAGAGTCATTCCTGAAAATGATGACGTGGCAGAAGCTGGAGATGAGCTGGATGCTTTCATGTCTGGACTCTCGTCTCAACTAGGTCTGTAACATTAAACATATTTTTCTATATTGTAACCATGGGGGCATATTGGTAATTTTACTTTAATATCGTCGCAGTTCATGACAAAACAGACAAACTCCAGAAGGAATTAGATGAACTACAGACAGAACTAGAACGAGTGTTGTATTTACTTAAAATAGCCGATCCTGCTGGAGAAGCTTATAGAAGACGGGAATCTGTTACAAATGAAGAAAAACCAAATATTTCAGTTTCTATTCCTGTTCCCAAACCCCAACTTGCAAAAAAACCACCCGTTGAGAAACAAAAAAACTTACAAAAACAAAATATTGATGATGTCACTCAAAAAGCAAGCAAGAGTGACGAGTCATCACCATCCGAGGTTGTTGTAACAAACTCAACAGAATCAAAAGCTACTGTATATACTGTCACTAAGCCCCAATGGCTTGGGGCTGTAGAAACCAAAGAGCTGAAAAAGCCCGAACCAGTGGTTGAGCCTGAACCCGAAGCAGATGAGTTTGTAGATTATAAAGACAGAAAGGAGGTTTTATTGAAAAAGGAGGACACGGGGCTTGAAAATGCAGCACCGGGTTTGATTATAAGGAAGAGAAAACAGGTGGTTGATGAGGTGGCAGACAAGGGTAAAATTGGAAATTCAGATTCGGTTGATGAGTTGCCACCAGGTATTGGTGCAGAAGATGCTGTAGCATTGTTGTTGAAACACACAAAAGGGATTCAGGCAATAGATGATGAAAATGATAAAGGGAAGAAAAGAAAGAAAAAAGTGCTGGGGCCCGAGAAACCCGAGTTTTTGGATACTGAAACTGATTATGAACCTTGGGTGCCTCCAAAAGGTATAAATAAATTATAACATAATTTTAGTTATATATTTATAAACAATATAGGTTTTAATTTGTGATGTTTTTGTTGGTTGCATCAGGTCAATCAGGTGATGGACGGACCTCACTAAATGATCGTTTGGGTTATTAATTACACATTTTCATAGTCATTCATGCTAAGACAAGATTAGACATCGAAATTGTTGATAACCAGTACCACTAACGATCAAAAGACGAAACTGCCCCTGCCCTCAACAGCAAGATATGGTTTGCATTTAGTATCTTTAATCTTACAAGCCTTTTTAAACAAATTACAATGTTGAGAATAGATTATTTGTTCATTAAACAATCATGGCAACAATTAATTCGCATACATCATAGGCGACCATTATAAATAAGAATACCTTGAAAACAATCATATTTTAAATCATGATATAAAAAAACTGGAAATATGAATAAACATTTGGTTTGAGAAAATTAATAAGATACATAAACCCTTTGTCATGGAAATTTTATAAACTATGATGATCTTCGTACCCCATTAGGCTTGAAACAATCAATATTACACAAAACGGCTGACCTCATCATGCCTCCAAACCTGCAACAATTATTCAAACAAAAAAACATCAATAATCACCCAATTTACAGTACAAGAAATGAAACCCATACCGGTCAATACTGTTTCTTGCTTTCTCAGGTTTGTCAACCGCATTGTTTGACTTTTCTCTCCGGTCAACACTTGATCTTGACTTATCAATACTGCGCCTTGAGTGGTCTAGACGGTCTGTGCTAGGTCTTGATTTACTATCTCTACAATCTGTACTATTTCGGTGTTCCCCATGACCCGTAAGTGACCCAGATAAGTTTTTAAAACGGGCTGATTTCTCAACAGCCGATATGAACTTTTTAAGATGTCTAATATATTCTGGAAAAAGCTCCAAATCACAATGATTCCCGCCTTTTACCCATAATGGCTCATATTTCTCCACACAAAGTTCCCAAAGTTGTTTACCATGAGACCAATCCACAACATCATCCGCTGTTCCCTACATATAATATTACTTAACCATCTAATTATTCATGTTAACATCAAATTAAAGACACTTACATGAATAACCAAAACCGGACACCGGACTAACGTTATCTTGTCAATATTCTGCAACACATTGTAATAAATCAAATGGGGTTGTTGAGAAAAATAACTAAAAACGTGACAACAAACCTTGTATATATCAAACCGATATGTTCGTTTGACAGGATACATAACTCTAAGTCCAGACAAAATGGGGCTGTGAAGGACAACGGCCCGTAATCTTGATAAACGTGATGCTAAATCTAGAGTGGGCCCACTACCAACAGATTGCCCGTATAATATAACATCTTCTTCTTTCACACCATATGTCTCTACTAGACATCTGTATGCAGCTTCTATATCTCCATAAGTATTGTGCTCAGTTGGCTATATACATAATCAAATAAATAGTTTAATAAAATCAATCGTGCAAATTATGGATTTTTTATATATATTTATTTATTTTACCTTCCCGGAAGACCGCCCATATCCCGTGTAGTCATACCTGTCCATAACCGAAAGAACAAACATTAATAATCGTTAAACAAGCCTTAAACAGCAGAAATTAGAGCATAAGTACAACAAAAGAAACTTCAATTCTTTTGCATTTTCGAGCAATAATTATTTAATATTTCATAATTTGTAATCTTTTCAACTCATTAGTGAAATGTCACTTCACTTGATATTGTTGAATTTATGAAATTTCACTTTGGAAAGTACATTTCAATCATAGAAAATCATGCACAGTGGTAGGAATAATGCTTCATATCAACATAAGATTGAGATGATTATATCCAAAGTTTATCAAAATTTAATACGAAAGACACTAATTTAATTATCACGAAACCATACTAGCATCAAACATTCAAATGATTTCAATATATAGTGAGTATTTATAAGCAATGAAGAAAGGAAACCCTAGATTCCACATGCGATCTAATTGTGCTGAAAATTGGGGGAATTGAAACTAACCCCATCAAGTTGACTCGGAGATGCAGACTGAGTTCACAAAACAACTCGTACATCTGACCCAGATCAGCAGCGTTACCGTGAGAGTACAACACCGTCAACGAAGCTGCCGGATTCTTAACATACACCGCCACAATCTCCGTTCCCCTTTTCGTCTTCAGCTTCAAAACGTCGACATTTCCTCTCTCCGGCACATCCGTCATCTTCAGCTTATTCTCACCGCTAGATTCGCTCACCACCACCCTGTACGACGGCGGACTCGGCGGAAAAAACGCGAACTTGGCCGCCATGGACGATGTCACTCCACCCATCTCCGATCAAATGAAAGTCAAACTCCGACGGACTAGTAACGGAAATAGAAAACAAAGGTATGTAGTATGAACTAGTGAAGTCGAATGAGTTTAAAAGATTTTGAAAAAATTAACGTGGGGGTGTGTGATTTAGATTTGTGTTTATAAAGATGGATTTAATTATGAAAAAAGCAATCGCAGGTTTTGGTAAGCAGCAATTGAAGTGGACACGCAGTGAGGGTGTTGTGTGTGTGTGTATGAAAGAGAGGGAATTCCGGCGTAGAAGATGAAAGGAAGCACGTGACGTGAAGAATGCAATGATAAGGTGAAGTGTTTACCTTGGTGTTTCTTTGCCACGTGTCGAGGCAGGTGAAGCATTTTCACTTTGGGGGCCATGATATTAGAGAGAGGGGTGTGGTAATGAGGGTGGGGGCGCCAGATGCCAACTCGGCTCGTCGGCCTCGTCACCACACCGCTCGTTACGTGAGTGAGGCCCAGCGCCGGAACTTCGGCGAGGCCAACGAGTGAATGAGGGCCGGACACGTGTACTAGCCGTTGCAAACGGCTATTTTGACCGAAGATTAATTTTTTTTAAATAAAACCAATTATAAATACTCTTTCAAACATAACATTTTTTCACACAACCTTCTACACATTCTCTAATATTTCATACACTTTCACTTCCAAATACCCACAAAAATGTCTCAACAACATCCCGATTGGATGAACGGTGTGTTCGGATGGGGAAGTGCCGGCTCTTCCGCGTCCAATCCGTCAACACCTTCGTCCTAACAATCGGTATCATCCTCCCAAAATACGGGAATGCCGGGGTCCAATCCGTATGGTACCCAATATGTCATGCCGACTCTCACCCAAGAGCAATTTCAACAATTTGTGTTGAACCAACGATCTCAAAACCTTCAACAAAATCTCCCTCAAGTTTGGTCACAACCACAATGGTCACAACCACAACCATCACAAACTCAAGACGCGCCGCTGAAAAAGCTAAAAAAAGGGGAAAGAAATTGCAACCAACCTAAGTCGGACGGTCATGATGTGGGACCAATCACAAGAAGTGTTATTGGTCAAGTGTTGGGTTAGCGTTTCCGAGGATGCCGAAACGGGTAATTGTCAACGTTTCAACGGTATCTACAAACGTGTACAACGTACAAGTAGAAGCGGAGAAAATGAGGTTGATTTTTTTGCCCGTGTCTGACAAGTGTTTCGTGACGAGTCGACGTCAAAAAAACAGTTTAATAACGAAGGTGCGTTTGAAGTTTTGCGAAAATGTCCGAAATGGGACGCCCTCGAGCTCATTTCGCTCTCAGATAACGAAGAACTTTTCGGGGAAGATACGAGACCACGTCCGACGGGGAAGTCTCGTAAGGCAAAAAAAAGTAGATCGAAAAATTCATCCGACACCGGTGGGAGTTCGACTCCCGACGTTGGCGAGACCATGATCGCCGAGTTTAAGCGGAAAAGTAAAGTCGCTCAATCCGCTTACGACAGGTCAAAGACGCGGGACAATTTATTCATGGCGTTAGAAGAAATGAGATTCCTCGGCACTAGCACCGAAGGGATGGCGCGCGCGGATAAGGCGAGAATCATCCGGCAAAAAAACGCAATTCGCGAAAAATACCCCGTAACAAGACGAAGACCTTGACGTCGAAGATAACGTGTAGTTTTTTTTCGGTATTTTGTTTTAATTTTTCGGTAATTTTTTTCTTTTTTTCGGAATTTTTTTTTATTTTTTCGGTATTTTTATTTGTATTTTGTAATTTTTATATTAATGAAGTGTTATGTTTTAAAAGAAAAAAGAAAAAGAAAAAAAGGGGGTGGGGCCCAAATAGTGATGGTAGATGGGGTATTTGGGAGTTTTGAATGTAAAATGTGAAATAGTGATGTGGCGCATAAGTGGCGCGGAGGTGGCACTGTGACTTAAGCCACCATACCTAATGCTCTTAGACCACTCCCAACGCCCCGCCAGTCCGTCCGTCCCTCCCCCAAAGTGGCGAGCTCTAACTGTTGGCACGACTGGATCACTCTCGCCTGTCAGTTGTGCCCCGTGAGTGTGGAGACGAGAGTGAGGACGAGAAAAGGTGGGCCCCTACTGTTTTTACCCTTCAAAAGTAAAAAAAACGTTTTTTACTTTTTTAAATAAAAAATAATAAATTAACGGTAACTTTTACAATTCTAAAAAAGATTCAAATAAATTTTATGCAATGTTTTTTATTATTAATGTATTTTTTTATGTAATGTCTTTTTTTAATTAATGTAATTTATTTTTATTAGAAAAAGAAAAATAAATAGTGGGGCTCAAATTTGTTGAAGAGAAGTGGTGCTGTTGGCATGAGTACATCATTTTAGTGTTAGTTGTTGTGTCTGCTGACGTGACGCTGAGTTGGCAGAAATTGACGGCATCAGTTACTGTCACCATTGGGAGTCGTCTTAAACGATCAGGTTCGTTTGTTTCTCCTGTGAAGAATAATTAGGTTTTAGGTTTATCTATATTAGGTTGTAAGAATATGCGTAGGGGTGATAAACTCAGTTTGGTCATCCCTGCTAATGTTACATCAGTTTTCTTTCTTTTAAACAAATATATGACTAAATTACGACTGAACCCACGTAAGTAGGAGTGTCAAAAGGGTCAACCCGACCCGACCCAAACCCGAACCCGAAGTCGATTATGCTAGTCGGGTCGGGTTTAATCGGGTCAAATATTAATATCGGGTTTTTAAACCCGACCCGACAAACCCGACGTTGATATCGGGTCGGATATCGGGTGAAGATTGGTTACCTTTATCGGGTTTCGGGTTAACCCGATTAGACCCGACTCAAGTTTAAATATTTTTTTCTCTTTAACATTTAGCAGATAAAATGAATATGAATCTTAAAATATGTAACAATTACGAAACAATTTAAATTTTTTTTAACAATGATAAAGTAATGAAGTTTTGGGAGGTTTTAGGGACTCATTTTCTGAGTAAGTGTGTTCGTAAGTATCGTGAAATTAATTATATTTGATTTACAGAATATGAAATTAACAACTAATTATCTTGTTCTTGACTAATTTGTAATTTTATGTACATATGATTATCATGGATCTTGTAAAATATGTAGTCTATATATAAAAAGTTGTACAGAGACATTTTCTATTTATAAATTTGTGTTTCTTATAAGTGGAACTATTTGACCCGACCAACCCGATCGGGTCAACCCGACAAACCCGAAACCCGACCAACCCGAACCCGACTAACCTGATTCCTTATAGGGTCGGGTTTCGGGTTAGAATTTTTCACCTCAAAACCCGACAGACCCGACCCGATAAGAGCCAAACCCGACCCGAAAAACCCGATTGACACCCCTACACGTAAGGGGTGACCGAACCCACGAAGTGATTGTTGTTGGTCGTGGAATTTCGTAAGGAATGGGTTTTTTTCCACAGATACGTGGATTTGATCGGGATTAATCATGTGTTTGATTTTGAAAGAGAAAATTGATGTGACATTGACATGAGACTCATGAGATCACCACTACACTATGTCTAAGATATGAGTTTAGGAGGTTTAATAAATTTAAATTTCTCATTTCTTTAGAAATGTATTTAATTTATATAATAAAATAGACTTTATTAATGATTAATAAAATACATTTAATTATTGTGAAAATGAACTTAAAGTTTATTTAATACTTTTAATCTCATACCTCATAAATTAAGTAAACTCTTACATTTTAAATACTTCAAATTTTAGTTATCTAGTTATCTAAAATGTTTTATTCTTAAAAATTTTGCTCTTTTTTTTAACGACAAATAACTTTAATTAGAAAACTATTAAGAATCTAGAAATAGAACAAAAAATCACTAACACTAATTAAAATTATTCCACCCTAATTTAGATCTAACTTTTATAAATAAAAAACCGATTGGGCTTTAGCCTCGGAAATAATCGACAAAGTCTCCATCTTCGTTTTTAAAAAAATTGAATACGATGCATTTGGGAATTAGAAATAAGTAACTCGTGGGAGAATGAACTCAACCAACCTATTTTCTAAATATCAAGTAGATGTGAACCTCTCCTTTTAGTTAACTAGTGGCCATATGGAGCGGAGGGGTTGACGATATAAATCAGATAGGAAAGATGGATTTATCTTTGTATCCAACATGTGACATACCACATGTGACATTTATTTATACTTGTATTCCGTTGAGAAATATTGATCAGTTAACTAAAACTTTACCAATTTGATTATACCAGCTATAGTTATTTGTTTTATCAAATTATATTTTAATCCGGATACTAACATTTAACTTACTTTAGTGTCAATTTTTATGTCTAAAATACATGAATCGTCCCGGTTTAGGCTAAAAAGGTGAGAAAACAAAAAAATTGAGGATCAAATAAACCGATGGGATGAAATTGGCATCCAAGGCCTTCAAAAATCATGGGCAAGTATTGTGCCTTTTATAATCAGCTAATTTAAAGTTCAAGAAATAAAATGGTTTTCAATAGACATATATGGTTGAAGTAATTGGGTCCATCAGAAGGAAAAAATCATACAAATGCACCTGTTTTAAGTGCCATGCCAATTGCCAAGGTTGTGAGCGATTTTATATGTTTAATATATTTAAATTTGAGATATAAGTCACGTCGTTACGCATATAATTAAACACATTAACTATAATATATCTCGATGCACATTAACGTCACATTATTTGGTGGTCACTATCGCAAGATTTGACATGGCAAAAGGGTTGTAGTTGTAGGGGCTGCATTATATGTGTTTGTTGATTTTTGGTTAAATGTTTGATGTGTCGATTGATACAAAATGTACCCATATAGATTTTTGAGTTACATTTTTCTACTTTGATTGAAAAGGCGTATAAATTACTATGATAGGATCAAAAATAGATAAAGTTTAATCAATTACCACAAAAGAGAGTATATAACTAGTGTATTGACAACAAGCTTCTTTTAATATACGAAGTAATATATAATACAAACTGTGCTTAATAGGTAATTATTTAAACCAGAATGATAGTGTTCTAGTTATAGGACTTGCTCAAAATGATGAAATACTCTACTGAGGCTACTTGCAAATCAGATAATCATACTGAGAACAGTTAGTCTACAAATTGAGTTGAAAACTCATGTTGAAAAACATAATTAATTAAATTTTATCTGCTAAATCTACGCGTTACTTAAATATGATATGCTAATATTTTAACCCATATTAAAATTTGCTTAAAATAGTACAGAATGGTATAAATAAAAGTAATGCAGTCCAGTCCGTTGCTTGAGATGAGTGTTTTCTTTTTTCTTTTACTTTTATAAAACTCTATTTTTCTTTTTGTCTTTATCTTTTCAAGAAAGAAATGGGTGTTGTTGTGTTGATGGTCTGTCCAACGGCTGGAATGGGTGTGTGTTTGTGGGTGTGTCGGAAAGGTGTCGAAAAATCCGTCGCCAGTTCTTTTGTCTTTTCTTGACCACTTTTTTATATTCGTCACAAACGACATGTTACAAACAGATGCACTGATCACTACAATAATTTTAATTTTTAATTAAAAGATACAATATTAATTCTTTCTTGTCGAGTTTTCAATCATAGATCGATTAGTTTTATCTGATTAATGATGTTAAATATAATGAAACACTAAATCCTTATAAATTTTCATACTTATTGGAATTTGAGTCCAAATTCCTTAAATTTGGTCGTCCAAGTGATCAAGGTCGTCGTACAATGTGTATTGGTCACTTGTACATTATGTATGATAAGTGATATGTGTATTAAAAATCAATTTTAAGATTTAGGTTTGTTCAACACAACGAGGGTTTAGTTGAATTTGTCACGAGTTTCACTAATATGACAGTGCTGACCAGACCTAAGTTCGATCACTATTACACTTGAACACTTAGGGGGTGTTTGAGATTGCGTTTTGAGGAAGATTATCTGCTTATTGCGTTTGAAAACGCAAATAATCTAAATTGAGTGTTTGACAAAAAGTTTGAAATAATCATTTATTTGCATGTTGGACCCTCCAAAATGGAGTTTTGGAAAAGCAAGTGAGGGGCTGCTTATTTGCGTTTTCAGAACGGATTATTTCATTTTATCTATTAAATAGATAAATAATCAAGTTTGCCAAAACTAAAAAGACTGATTATCTGATTATCGCGATTTCAAACAACATAATCAAATCCAAATACTATTTTTCAGAATCACGTTTTGAGATCGCTGATTATCTGATTATTCATTTTCAAAACGAATAATCTATTTTCAATAAACAATCCCAAACACCCCCTTAGTCTTATTTAGTTCATCCATATCCATTACTAATGGATACGGTCACGTGAATGTCCATTGAATCAAATAGTAATTGTCATCCCTAATCCTTATATATAATTATGAACTTGTTTTAAAAGTTTTAACTACCTTATCTAAACAATAAATTTTATTTATAGTTTTGTACCTTAGACTTTAAGTGACGTTACGCTAGTGGTCCTTAAAACTTCTGTCAATTTCAGAGTGGTCCATAATTTACAACACTCGCTATCGTTGAGACCTACTATTAAAATGGTGAAGTGTGACTTGTCCAATAACACACGACCACATCCATAAGAAATGAACTTCTCGTAGTTTAAAGTCCAACAAAATATATACAAATATTTGTCGTTTTATATACCTTTTAAAAAATATTCTTGTTTATAACGGATTTAACATCTCACATGAATCTCATCGATCATATTTCTATTCCAAATACATTGAAAGCATCACACTGTCTTTAGTTTAATGTGATATTGGTTATAATTTCTAACGAATTATTGTTAAAATTGTTGCATATCGAGGGTAACAAAATCAATCGAAGATGTTTGAAACAAGCAAGAATAAAATGGATTTATTTAAACAACCACCCAAAACATAACTTGATAGCATCATAGTTTAATAGGACAACCATCAGCAATTTGGATCCATATTCTATTGGGCCGGGCTTATTATGATCGCGTATATTTCAACATTTTTATTTGGGTCAGTTTATTAAAATGCACCGCCATGCAGTGTTTTAAGAACTGGGTCGAACCGGCCGGTCCGACCGGTTCAACCGGAATATGGATCAAACACCGGTTTTAAGAACTGGCAAACTTTTGGTAACAGGCTTCAAGTTTATGGATCCGGTTCGCCGGTTTAACCATTATGTTGACCAAACCGGCCGAGTTTGACCGGTCAGGTTTACACAGTTTGGCCGCCTGAGGTTGAACCGGTGTTTGATCCATATTCCGGTTGAACCGGTCGGACCGGCCGGTTCGACCCGGTTCTTAAAACACTGCCGCCATGGTTGCGCTAAAGCGACACACACCCACGACCCCACGTTATAAAATTGATCATAATGGCTGTGTAAAAGTTGACGTATGATAAGACATTATGACGAGTTTTTTTTATATTTTATAATTAACTATGAAAACTAGATTTAAAAACAAAAGTAATACTCCTTCGCCTCAAATTTATTATATACCAGAAAAAAATACGTAATTTAAAAAATATACTTCCTCCGATTCAAAATAAGTGATACACTTTTCATATTTGGGTGTATCAAAATAAGTGACACACTTTGAAATTTTACCTTATTTGGTAAAAAGTAGTGGGTCCCACACCACTAACTACCTACTTTAATAAAGTGAAATGGTCCTTTTACCCTTACGTTTTACTTTTAAACATCATTAACATTACTTTATTCAAAAATTATGGGACCCATTACCCACTAACCATCCAATTAATCTAATTTAACCCCCATTATAATCTTTTGCCTCAAAAACCATGAAATCAAGAATGTATCACTTATTTTGAATCGGATGAAGTATATTAATTACATTGTGATATTAATCAAATTATCTTTCTACCGATTAAGAGTTTTTGGATTGATTAAAATATAGAAGTGACAATTGTTTTGGGACAATTAAAAAAAAAGAACAATAAAATTAGGATAGAGGGAGTAACACATACTATAAATTTAGAAATATTTAGTAGTAATCAATAAAGTTTTATACAATATTATATATTTGTAGATAAGCTAGTACATCATTAGAGAAAAGGACCTATGCTTTATATAATTCACGCATACTCAAAACATAATAAATCATAGCGGCAACTTTTGAATTTAAATCGAAAGTGGGACATAAAAACATAATAGTAGTAATCACCACTCTTTAAAATAATAAAAATTTACATTAATTTAGAGGCTCTCAACAACTATCCCCAAAAGGAATCAGAAATAGAAGCACCCAACACCAAATGATTACTCTCCCCAAGACTTTTTTTTTGTTCTATCCAAAACCCATTCTTTGTATTTCTCTTCATCCATGAAAGCTTAATTCTTGCTTGATTATATAAATTCCATATCTCCCATGAATTGTTCAAGAAAAATTGACCCGTTCCAGCATCAAAGGTAATTTCTTATTGCAATTTTTTGAATCTTGTTCTGATCTGTACAAAGTTGCGTCTTTCCAAGATACCCAATTATAAATCCGAGTGAATTAGGGTTTTTCTTGTTGAATTTCATGAACCCATAATCGAAATAGATTAGCTGTTTGGATCTTTGTAGCTGGGTATAAAAAAGTTTTAGTCTTTCTGCTTGGGTATTGTAAAGTTTCGGTCTTGATTGTGGTTTATATACTCGTTGATTTAGAATAACTGGTTTTCAAATTAGGGTTCTTGAAAAGTGGCAATTCGAATTGGTGATTTTTCTGATTATGATCAAAACCCAAATTAGAAAAAGTAAGTCTCCGTAATCAGACACAAATAAAAATCGAGTCTTGATTCAGAAACACTGGTTTTCAAATTAGGGTTCTTGAAAAATGGTGGTTGGGATTAGAATTGGCGAGTCTTCTGATATTGGGTCAAGAGATGTAATGACCCAATTGGTTAATTTGGGCGAAAATGGGGGGAAGCACGTGAGTTATTTTAGTGGAATTGGGTCAAGAAACACGAGCCCAATAGCTCGAGGAATCGGGTCAAGAAACATTAGCCCGTCTAAACAAAAGGTAGTTAAAACAAAACCAAGGGGTTTAGATGAAGAAATTACATCCAAATTTTCCAAAACTCCTCAAATTGATATCCAAATGCAAGATGATATTTGGGCAATGTTACCCGAAGATCTATTAAACGAAATATTAGCTCGGGTCCCACCTTTCATGATATTTCGCCTTCGATCCGTTTGTAAAAGATGGAATTCGATCTTACTCGATAACGGTTTTCTTAAATTCCATTCACAAGTTCCTTCACACGGGCCTTGTTTACTCACATTTTGGAAAAATTCACAATCTCAAACACCACAATGTTCGGTTTTTAGCTTACCATTAAAACAATGGTATCGATTTCCATTCACTTTCTTACCTCAATGGGCGGTTTGGTTAGTTGGTTCATCAGGCGGGCTAGTTTGCTTTTCGGGTCTTGATGGGTCAACTTTCAAAACCCTAATTTGCAACCCACTCACACAAACATGTAGAATACTACCAGAAATGCATTACAACCACCAACGACAGTTGACCATGGTGGTAGACCGAAAGCAACAATCTTTCAAGATTATTGCTGCAAACGATCTTTGCAGTGACAAATCATTACCAACAGAAGTATACGATTCAAAACTTAATAAATGGTCAGTACACCAAAAGATGCCAGCTGTCAATCTTTGCTCATCAAAGATGGCATTTTGTGATTCAAGATTGTATCTTGAAACACTTTCGCCACTCGGGTTAATGATGTATCGACTTGAAACCGGTTATTGGGAGCACATTCCCGCAAAATTCCCGCGATCTTTATTAGACGGGTATTTAATTTCGGGCACCAAAAAGCGGTTATTGTTAGTTGGAAGAATCGGGCTTTATAGTACACTTCAAAGTATGAGAATTTGGGAGTTAGATCATGTGAAAATGATGTGGGTTGAAGTTACTAGAATGCCCCCGAGATACTTTAGATCTCTTTTGCGGTTATCAGCAGAAAGATTCGAATGTTTTGGACAAAACAATTTGATTCTTTTTACATCTTGGAATCAAGGAAAGGGTTTGCTTTATGATTTGGATAAAAAGGTTTGGTCTTGGGTTTCGGGTTGTGCTCTTCAATTGTATAATAGTCAAGTTTGCTTTTATGAGCCAAGATTCGATGCTTCAATCTACTAAACCGTTTAGATTTTAAGTTGTTGCTAACCTTGATTAGAATGTTGTAATTAGTTTTTATTTTGTCTTTTGAAACTTGTTTATACTTGTTGCAAATTGGTGTTATATATGCAAGTTATACCTTTTATAGTATTTTTGCAAAGTGTTATAGTATATGAAACTTGAGTATTGAGAATTTTGATTGTCTCTTTTCGTTTGAGGGTTTTGCTTGGTGGAAAATGGATTTGAAGTTTGGTTTTATTGATCTTGAAACTTAAAAGCTAAGAGTGTTGTAGGTTTGTTTGAAGCTTAGAACTCACCCTAATTGAGGTAGGTAAATGACCTCTTAAATTTCTTGTTTGTAAAGCTAGGTTGCTAGCTTTAAGCATATATGACATATAGCATATGTCCATATTAAGTCAATGTATAAAGTTTTATACAATTAGGTCACTAAAAGATAGATAACTTTGTGTCATCCGGCAATAGTAACCTATTGATGTGAATGACATCTCAGTTTACTGAATGACTCAAGCAAGACAAAAATTCATTTTTTAATGACCCAAAAGGGAAAAAAAAAAGTCATACAATGACCAAACATGAATAAATTTACAAGTATCGCAAAAACAAAATATAACTATGAATCCAACTGACTGACTAAATGTGCACAAAAAACCTACTCCAACAACATATCAAATACATCAAAAAACCAACCAAAAGAACCCAAATTCTTTCTTTATTTTCTCATCTTTCATCAAAACTAGTCATTCTTTTTAACCGATTCTGTTGAACCTCAATGCAACCAACAACCCCTGAAAACTCTTCATTCCCAAACGACATGACATGTTCATGTTTTAACTTTGTTATAGCTTGTGAGACCTCTGCAATTGTTGGTCGTTTTCTAGGTATATTATGCAAACATTTGCGACCAATTCTAGCCAAACTCCTAACTTCCTCAACATCACAATTTCCCGCCAATTTCTCGTCAAGAATTTCATCTGCACCATCTGGACTCATGCCCGCCTAAAAAAAGGTTTAAATTTAGTTCTATGTTGAGGTTATACATAGTTAAAAAATACTGATTATATTATCAAACTTACTAGATTAACATAATCCATGAGATTTTGATGTGGGTGAATGGCTGTGATCAGCTCAAAAATGATAACACCAAAACTATAGATATCACTTTTTTTGGTGAACTTGTTTGTCGATATGTATACGGGATCTATGTATCCGTATGTACCTTTAATGCATGAATTACTATCATCGTGTACATCTTCTTTCGATAATCCAAAATCAGCAACCTGTTTTTTAATCACTATATTATTATTAAACAAAATAAAACATTTATCAAAATTTAATTTTTTGAAGTCAGAAAAAGGAATCTTGCCTTTGCTCTCATTAAGTGGTCTAGTAATATATTTGCAGACTTCAAGTCTCGGTGTATGACTGGTGGAACTGCCTGCTCGAAGAATTAATGGATAAATTAATTATTACTTATTAAATAATGATAACAAGAAAAAAAAATATTATTTGGATCATATATGGTTATAGTTGTATATATACCCCATCATGGAGATATTCAATTCCGTGTGATATATCGAGAGCAATTTGAAGCCTTTCTTCCCAATTCAAGGTCGGTTTCTCTTCACCTAACCATGGTTAAAAAGCAAAAATGATTATAATTAGTTTAAAGAAAAAGATTAAATTAATTAAGTTACCATATAGAAAGTTGGCCAAACTTCCGTTCCTCATGTATTCATAAATTAACATTCGTTTTGTTTCATCTACACAATAACCAACTAAATTCACCAAATTTCTGTGATGCAGCCTACCTAAAAGAGATACCTGCAATTAAAACATCCAAATCTTAAGAAATATGGATCGACCCGCTTATTTATGAACGGGTTGAGGCCCGACCCGCCAGTTTTAGTGATTAGTGCAATGGTTTGGAGGTTACCTCAGTTTGAAATTCTTTTTCCCCTTGTTTAGAATTGGAAGCAAGATCTTTCACTGCAACAATTTCGCCAGCTGGCATAACTGCTTTATATACAGGACCAAAAGAGCCTTGCCCTAATATTGTTGTGAAGTTTTTTGTGGCTTTCTGAACGTCCCTGAAATGCAGTTTAATGATATTCCAAACCTTTATGTATTATTGTGAAAAAAGTAACAGATAAAAAACCATACTTGTAAGAGTATTTCTTCAGGCCAGATACTGTTGACAGTCGATTGTTATACTGTGGTGAAATCTTTACAGGATAATTTGACAGTTTAACTGTTACAGAGTTAGTTAAAGATTCACTCAACATTATATTTGTATTGACACCATTTTTGTGTATCGATTTATGTGCAGACTTTTGAAGATGAGATCGTCTTCTGTAGCAATGTAAGATAAGGAACACAAGTGTCGCTGTAAGTATGCCAATACCGAGACCCACAGTAACTCCGATGATTACTAAATCAATTTTGTCAACCATATTTTTGCACTAATCTTGCAATGAATTTCTTCAGGTTCTGCATCGTCAAAAAGACAAAAAGTAAATATAATCGTGAAACATATTCTGTGAGACATTTCGTCGAACAGTTACAGGGTGACATATTTTTGTTCTTAAATTTGTAGTATTTACATAAACTCACATTAAAGTTATTAATTCAACCACAGACAGGAGAATGTCGATAAGCAAATAAACAAGAATTCGTGCAGGAAAATGAAGAATGGACATATTTTGAGGGAAATTAAACCTGTTGATCGTACGAGAGAAATTGGATGCTACATTTGATAGTTGATCAAGAAACAAGAAGAAGAAGAAGAAGAAACTGGTGAGCAAATTAAGAGAATGATGGTAATCTGGATTGACTTGAAATACTGAAATTGCCGGATTGGCCGTGCAAATTGATGTGTCCATCTTGTCTTTATGATTGACCTCAAGTGTGTGTGTTTAGGAATTCTCATCATTTGCTCTTCAATATTTCTAATTCAAACAACGTATTCGTCGCGTAATTGGTATATGATTATATTAATAATTAACATAATATAAGAGCATCCCAATTAAGTACACAATAACTTATTACTTTTGCCACATCAACATTTTACTAACCAATAAGTTATTCCTAAATAAGATCTCCAATGGTTAATCTTTCCAAAAACTTTTTCTTTACAATATTTTAAATTTACCTTTATTTATCTCAAATATTTTATAAATACCCCTTATATATAATTTGACAATTTTTTAACATCTTACTAAATATAATATTTTAAAAAATGTCTAATATCAAAATATTATAATAATTGACATTAAATATTATATAATTTATTTATTAACTAATAAAAACATAATAAAGAATTTATATATAATATATGCAAGGTTTAAAATGAAAAGGTATTAAACATAAGGGACTAAAAAATACAAACATTGAAAGTAGATTAGAAGTTTAGTAGAAAAAAAAGTCTTTCCAATAAGTTTTTAAAAAAACTTGTTATTCCAATGGTAAAAAGTCATTGAAAGACTTATTGTAATAGTAATAAGCTATTGAAAAAGCTACCATCGGAGATGCTCTAATTATAACATGTATTCTCATAATACAATGTTTTCTTTTGTATATCTTTAAATTTGTATCTTCTCAATTTAATAAAACTTAATTTTAAGACAACACACTTACTAATTAAAGAAACAATTACATACAACAAAAAAATTCTAGATGTAAAATTTGACCCAATGGCACACGAGTTATCATCGTTAAGGGTGTGTTTGGTTGGTCAGAATGGAATGACAAAAGAAATGGAATAAAGTTGGTAATGGAATAAACATTGTAATAGAATGAGCCAATACATTCATTTGTATGTTTGGTTGGTTTTAAATTTTCTGTATGAATGAAATTAAAAATAAAAGAATAGACAAAATTACCCTTTAATAAAAATCAAATTTGTCTTTGAATTTCAGTAACCGACTACCCATGATAATCGTGATTTCCAAGAAACCCTTGTTTATCTCATCTTCTTTAAACTTTGAACTCCATTTTATACCAAAAAGTTATCTGCAATCACCATTGAAACCAAATTTTGAACAAAAATATTTACAAGAAAGCAAGTTGCCATCTTTTATGTCATTACGGTAGTTGATTCTGTATTATTGATGGTTCATACAGATTATAGCATGTCATGCTATTTCTCGGTCACCAGAATTCCCCAAACAAACCAATACAGTTCTTGGTTAAATCGTAAAGCATTTTTTAAATGAAATTAAATTTCATAAGATGTCCATTATATCGCAGCAAAAAGAAAAGTTTCTTGATAAAATAGAAGGCATCAAACAATATGGTAAAGGGTAATTTGGTCCATTTCATTATATGGGTAATGGAATGAGTGAAAAACAAGGCTACCCCGAAGAATATAAAAGGCGGTTATAGCCTGAATGGCATTCCAGGAGTAAAACATTATTGCTTTCCAATGTCCAACCAAACATGCCATTTTTAACTCCATGTGAATAGATCATTACATTCCTTACTTCATTACTGGATACCAAACGGGACCTAAGCTCTAACCAACTAAACTAAACTAATATGATAAATGTTAATTATTTTATTTTATTAGCCTATACGTATACGTATTACTTTCTTATTCCTCAACCCTACATACACTAAACAGTCACCTGGAGGCCTCTTCGAGTTTTTCAATTGTTAGGTTGGGAATCTCAATTGACAACATACGACATGATGCTTACTTTAGAGGCTGATTACACATAATTATACCTGCCTTCTTCATCATGCATACTTTAGTGACATTTTTCTGATGCATTACCATTTGCTGATCTTTATTCTAATTCGCAACGTAAAATAAGATTGCAAATGGTCAAATAGAAATGACGATGAAAATCATGATCTCAAATAATCGACTCGTGTATTTTAAAAATTACTCATTTATTATCATTTATTAATAGAGTACATGTAGCAAAACTCTTATCATGAACAAAACTTATAAAAATGTATATTTTTCTTAATTTTTAAGCACCCACGGTAATGGGCCGAAAATATCCTAGTTAAATACACAGGTCTCGTCCGTACAAGCCCAATATTAAATAAATATTTAATAGTTTCCAAATTATCCGTCCGACGTAGTACACCACCGCGTATTTTATCATCAAGTCGTCAACCATCACCACTACCAGAAAAAGTAACGACCTAGGGCTTTTCACAGTTGTACGCTTCTCCTTTCTCCTGCCCACTCGTAATTTAAACCACCACACTCCGCCGTATCGGCTTCCATCGCCGTCGACCTCGCCGCCACACCGGCACCACCTCCTTCTTTCCTACTTTAACCTCTAGCTTTCAGGTTTTATGTGAGTGCGACTGATTGCCTTTTTGTGTATATTCGGAAGGAATTGGAGCTGATGGTAAGGACTCATCATCATAATCAAGAAGAAGAAGAAGAGGATGAAGACGATTACATTTCGAGAACCACTGACGGTTCCTCACAGAAAGGTATTTATAATTTCTGTATTCAAATACGTTACTGTATGTGCAGATGTGTGCATGCATAATTGAAATTGAGCGTTTTAATTGAATGTAGATGGAAGGAGTAATGATCAGAAGGCGACCTCTCATCGTTCTAAGCATTCGGAAACGGAGCAGCGCCGCCGGAGCAAAATTAACGAGAGGCATGCATGCTTGATATTCTTCATTTGATATTTAATTATTATATTATTTTGTTCAATACACATGCTTTATATAACATTTTATTAATGAAAATTGGTTAATGGTGTGCTAATTGATAAATTAGCATCTATAAATCCTAAAGCCTGAGAGGAAGAATCTGCAATATGCACTTTGAAGTGTTTAAACACAAAATTGGTTGTGCGTTTCAACTTATTTTGGGTAGAAAACACACTTTTCTTAAGCGTAAGCTCCAATCCTCAAGATTTCAGTTTTCCCCCTTTTAGTGAGCCCATAGGTTAAAATGACTGTCTCTAGATATTGAATTATAGAAATGAATTGAGGTAACGATTCATATAGTATCATTAATCTGGATGATTAGTAGATATTTATTCGAGCTCTGTTCCGTTAAATTATGCAGATTTCAGATTCTGAGGGACTTGATTCCTGAAAATGATCAGAAAAGAGACAGAGCTTCATTCTTGTTGGAGGTTTGGTTGTAACCCTGCTGTTGTAACTTATATACAGCATTTCTTGTATGCTTTTATTTATTTATTTATAAATGTAGGTTATACAATATATCCAGTTTCTACAAGAAAAGTTGCAGGTTTATGAAGGAACATACCAAGGTTGGAGACCCGAACCAACAAAATTGATGCCTTGGGTATAAATTATTTTGTTGCTCTCTTACTTGTTTGTTGCTCTCTTAATTTTATTTTTATACAAACAGAGTGGAATAGATCAATCAGACTCCCTAAAAAACGGTTCTATTGAAGATAATAACACTTCAGCACTGTTTACAAATGCACATAACTTGGTACATCAAAATGAAAATACATTTGAGCCCGAAACGTCCCACATGTCTAATGTTGACCTGTTGACTTCTCAATCAAGACCACAAAATTGGAATTCTACTCCAAGTGATCTAGAAGAATCTAGCATTTCCAATGCATATTCCAAAGGGTGAGCAAATATTCTATTATTTTTGTTTATGTTTTGATTCTTAATTTGAGTCGGAGTTGACTTTTTGTTGACTTGATAAACAGGATGTTGAATAATCTAACTCAAGCATTGGGTTCTTCTGGAGTTGATTTATCACAAGCAAGTATTTCTGTGCAATTTGATATCAGGAAAGGGTCAAACAGTGGAGCAACTTCAACATCTTTTGGGATTAAGGTTAATCACACTTTTATTTTTTCTTTCTTTTGTTTGACTTTAATCAACAACCTTGTGAAGTTGATTAACACATTAATTTTCAGGATGATGATTTATTATCTTTTGGTAATGGAGCTACTACACATTGTGATCAAGCGTATAAAAGGCGCAGAACTGAGTAATTTTTTTTCTTGTTCATCATTGCTGTTAAGTTTTTTTTCGCAAATTATTATTTCGTTGTATATGTTTATGCTTAATGTTAAGTAGAAAATGGGCTTTTCCATTGCAAATTAGAGAAGCTGCTTTTTGCTTTTCCATTCCAGCCATTTTGTTGCACATTTATGTTTCCAATTGCCATTTTCGATTTCTACACCAAATAAAGTACTTCATGCTACAACATTAAAGCAAATTATACAAGCATTGTAATTGGTAAAGCAACGATTGTGGTGTGTGGTGTAGAAATCATGTCCCTTTCAAGAACTCAAGTTGGATACTTTCAGTTTGTCATAAAATGCTTGCATCCCGTGTTTTAAAAACCTGGTTGGACTGATTGAACTGGAAAATGGGAAGTTAGCCTGTCAGAATGATTCGGTTAGATTGGTGAGTTATACGTCGGAACATGCTGATTTAACATAAAAATTCAGTTGAACCGGAAAAAAAAACAGGTTTTCAAAAAAAAAAAGGTAAATAAAATAGAACAATGAATCTTTTTATGTGTTTTGGAACCTAAAAATATTAAATTCAGTTGAAAATAGGTTTGAATTCCTTATGGTATTTGTTTAGTATTTTTCTAGTTTTTTTTTTTGTTTTTTTTTATAAGATAATTATTGTATCATCAATTATCAATAGCATTATCTGCGGTTCAACCAAAGAATAGCTGAATACGTAAAATTCACAAAACAAGTGAAGAGGAATATGTGAGAGACAGTTAAAAGTCTGTATAACATCTTCAAGATAATTTTACTTACTTTTCTTGACACCTACTCTTTCAACTAATATCGAACTCATTTATTCACTCATTTACTTAATATGTACCATCGGTAATGGTTAGAATTTGGAACCTGAAATAATTTACACTGAATTCTTGTTCCATAATTTGCAAAAAATTACTAAATTGATCCAAATTTTGCAACAAAAAAAAGAGTCATAAATTTCATCAAATTGTTTATTTTGAATGCATTATGAAAATTGTTGGTGTATAAATAAAAAAATCGAGTAGAGTAAAAGAACAAATGCTTTAGAATTTAAGTTTATCCTGCTGCTTCTTGAAAGATGTAGCATGCCTTAATTCTACTTTCTTGTTTCCGTAATCAAATGTTGTATTTACTTGTTTTTCAAGTTAAGTTACATGCTTTAGTGAATAGTCTCAAATCATTCTTCATGCCATTAATTATTGAGTTTTTGTATAATATTATAATAAAATTTCTAAAGGAAAATTAGCGCATTATTTTATTAAGATTGTTCTAATGAAATATTAGTTTTATAATAATTGCATTATTATTTGTTCTAACAAGTTTTTAGGCATTTTAGCTTCTGGTTAATTGTCTTTCAAATATATCACTTGGGTCTCAAGTTGTCCGTCTTTGGTTCCTTTTCTGTTATTCATTTTTTTTTTTTTTTTGCATTATTACTCTTTTCTTAGTGCAAAATTTAATTCCATTATTCTAAGATTTAAAGACATAATAATTTTTTTGACCCTCTAAACCGTTAGATTAATACTCAAAATCTAAGTTGTTATAAGTTAACTGATGTTCAAACTTCAAAGTCCAAATTCCTTTGTCCGAAAAATATTTTAGTGGTAGAGTCTTTTTAGGGGTTGATGTTGAATAATCCCCAAAAACCTCTTTTTTCTTGGATCATTCAACCATTTTGGTATTTCTTGGATCACAACCCCCTTTAAAAATCAAATAATACAGATTTTGTATTTCTTGGACCACAACCCCCTTTAAATTTTAAATAATACTCATTTTGTATTTTATTTTTTTTTTACTCTTAGCTTTGGAGAATTTTGTCTTAGATAAACTACATTTAGTTTAGGGGGGAAATAGTGAAAGGTAATATAGTTGTATTCCAATTTCCAAACCTTCGAAAAAGAAGACTATAGGCGATGACAAGTGTTGAAGATCAGGAGGTGTTGAAAATATTATTTTATTTTGACAAAAAAGTGGAAAAAAAATGATATGAATGAATGTAAATAAATTATTGATAAAAAGGAGGTGATGAAATTAATTTGTCCCCTATACCATCCCATCAATGGGATTCCCCACTCTTTATCATAAAAACATGTGGGCTCCAACTCATCCCTACCATAACAAGCTACTCTTCTACTACTTTTACTTCTTATACTACACTATACAAGTTTTATAGCTAACTGTACAAGTATATAAAACAAGAGTTGTGGTAAATAAGTAAAAATTATGGTATGAACATCACCCCCTACTCTTCTTATTTTTAATTATCTTTATTTTCTTTTCATATAATTGAATATAAAATTTATCATAATTGCTAACATAATCTATTAGTATGAAATCAAAAGCAAAAAAAAAAAAGGGTTAAATCAACTCAAAAGCTTGAATCCAATTTATGACCGAATGAGTTCTAAAAATGATATTGTATGGTTCAGTTCCTGGGAACTTATTTCAGTATGATTATTTTATTCATATATTATTTTGAATGATTGTCAAGATAAGTAGATGAGATTTCATCTCGTAATATCTATTTTATTTTATTTTTCAATTCAATAGAATCAATTTCTATATGTTGTTAAGCTCAGATATTACAAGAAGATATTGTTAAAGCTAGAAACTTTATGTATGCTATATATTCAAATACTCAAGAAATGAATGCTACATGTTCAAATCCTCTTTTATCCATTTTAAACATACGGACATGAAGCATTTGCAGCAAGAAAATTGTATATATACCCTAAGTACACAATCAATCAAACAAAATCTTCAATTAATCAGTAGTTAATCTTGTTTTCATGAATCCAAACACTCGTACGGGTTTGCATAAAAATATTCTTCTTCTTTTGGTCGATTAGAAATCATCACTCGTCTCATTGGTTGACCCATTCGGTCAGCATGGACTTCTTTGACTATACTTGAAAAGTCTTTCCAGTGCATTGACCCTTCATTGTACCGGTCAATTAAGTCAATCAAGACTTTTCGGTCAAACCGAATGGTGGTCTTGAACCCTAGATATCTGGTACATGTTCGACATAGTTAATACGGTTTTAAAGAAAGTGATCATCGTGTTATCGAGATGGGTGATTTATTTATGGGTTGAATAGGATCGGGTCGGGTTGACCCGTTTATTAGTAAACGGGTCGAAACTACTGAAGAGGAAATTAATGAAATACCTCCTATGGCCCTCAACAACTCTTGCCATATTTCCATCATATGTTGGAACAAAAATATCACTTTGTAAAGATACATAATAATCCAATGCTGCCATTTGTGATGAATGGTTTTGAAAGAACCCGAGCTCCAACGGGTCCAAAAGCATCTCCTTTCTCACCTGTTCATTAAATCATAAATTAAATAATTCTAGCCCGCCAAGAAAATTAAAAATGATAATTAATTTTGTAAATATAATTCTAGCCCTCTTCACATATTTTCTAGACCTGCTAGCCATTTCGACCCATATACACGTATAAACGGGTCGATTTGGGTTATTATTTTTAGCGTCAAACGGGTCAAATGAATCAAAAGTCATTCAAAGTGTAATTTGAAGGCATAAAACGTCTGTGATAATGTAAACATAGTTATTTTTTTAAAAGAATTCTAATTTTTTTAGACAAAAGGCGTGTTGGGCCAACAGACCCGACCCGTTTCAACTCATACTAACCAGATTTGGAAACTGTTTAGCTAAACTAGCCATTCGTCTTCCACCACCATAAATCTCACCAGCAGCAATATAAATTTGAATATTTTTATCAATTTTCAAAGCCCGTAAAATCAGAGCAGTTTCTTCAGGTGTCATAGGACACGACCCTTCTTTTCTCTTCATATCAGAATCAATTTCTTTCTCTTTCCACCACGGGTAAGCATACCTAACAATTTAAAAAACGACCCGAATGAGTAATTATAAAAACACAAAACGGGCCAACATAAAAATTTAATCTTTTTTAATAACACCTATAACACCTCATTCTTGTTAATTCTTCTACTTCTTCAGCGTTGCACCCTTGCGTGCAGCCCGAGAAGGCTAACATATCCATTTCATATCTAAGATGAAGAACTAAAAATGGCCCCTTTTTTTTGAGGATATTTACTACTTTTTGACCTAGTTCCTCAATTTGTGAAGTGAATCTTAAACCTTTGAAATTAACCCGACAACGCAGTTTTTGAATTTCTAGAGGAAGCCCGTTGTTGGCTAATCGGGCATCGGTTCTATTTAAATGTACAACTTTATATCTCCGAATAAGAGGAAGAATCTGTAAATAAATAAATAAATAATTTTAAATTTTGTAAAAAAATTATGATAAAATTATAATATTTTATGAGTGTAAAATGAACCTGATTATGATAATATGAAATATCAGACCAACTAATCGGTGCTAAAGAATGGTACTTTCCAAGTTCAACTCGTCTTTTAAGTCTTGGTGGAAGTTCTTTTAATATTCTAACTTCATCTCTTAATGATTTTATAAAATGATCGACATCGAAAATGTCTTCAAAATCACTAAAATTGTAGATTTAAAATGTTGAATTAGGTTTTAAGTAATATTGAGTTAATGTGATTAAGAAAATGATGGAATAATTACCTTGGATCAGCCCAAAATGATGATTTATCCAATTCGGGAACGATTAGAGTGACATTTAAGTATCTAGCAACTGCAACCATGTCACAAATCTGCATACCCAAAATTGAAAATTAGCAAATTTAATTACTTGTAAAATTTAATTAAATTATGTAATGAAATTATAAAATTAATTACTTACGGCTCCTCGCATTTGATTAAGTCCTCCATTGCAAGAAACAATTAGATAGCCATTATTCTTGTAATCTCCTGCAATTAACAGATTCAAAATTCAAGATTTTTAGTACTCCAAATTGAAAATTTATCACCAATTTAAGTACAAATTCGTAAAATTACCAAAAATTTATTTTTAATACAATCACTAAAAGTTAAAAATCAAATTTTAAAATTCTACCCTGATTATCATGCTCTGCTACTGGCTGCAAACATCCGTCATAAAATCAAATAAGAAAAACAAGATTTTTATACAATGAAATAAGAAACACAGGATTTTTATCCAATCACTAAGAAGAAAACAATCAGAATTACATGAATCTATCAAGAATCAAGTAAATAAATAAACAGAATTTCAGAAACTTACTTTTAGGGGGATGAACAACTTTAGGTTGTATAAAAGTAGAAAAGTGAAAGTTATTTTGTTGAGATGTATAACAAGAAGGCCAAGTTTTCAACAATCTTGGACCCCAAACTTCACCAACGGTTAATAACTGAACAACACAGATCCATAATAACAAAGTTGTCATTCCTCTTGTCATCCATAAAATCATTTTAGCTTGTGATAATACCATTAAACTTGATTTATTATTACTTTCTCCATTACCACCTGTAATTCCACCCATTTTATTCAATTTCAACTGCTCCTTATCTCTGTTTTCAACTAACCCAAAACACATTCTACTATAAACAACACCATCGTCTTTATTCTCTACTTTCTTGATTGCATTCTTTCAACAAAAACCCTTGATTTATTTCCACTAATTTGATGCGAAAACGGATTTAAACAAGTGGGTATTGGATTTGGTAATGTGGGTATTTGTTTAATGTAAAAAAGTAACAATCTTGATCCGAATATACAATTATTTTCTAGTTTCTAATCCCCATTTTTTGTGGAAATCAAGAAATCTTAAAATGCTCGTTTCCAATCTTGAATTGATTAATGTAATCAATTAAAAGAAGAGATGGCCGGAGACCCTTTTCCGACCAGATGTCGGCGAGTGGTCGCCGGAGAAGTGTGAGAGAAGGAGAGAGATTGTGGTGTGCCGGTGAATGATTGTTGTGAGATGAGATTATAAGAATTGGGGTTTTTTGTTTAATTTTCTGTAGTTAATTTGTTGAGCTGTTAGTGAAGATAACGAGTCGAAACTGATTTTTATCTGTTCGCCTGTAATTACGGAGCCGATTATTGCCTTTCTATCAATTTTACAGCAGAAAAATTAACATTTGAACTTTTCCAATATTCGATGTTAAATTAGGTTTTGATTTATCTATCTTTATTCTTTAACATTCGTTTTGTGCTTCATTTATTTGGTAATTCATGATTCATGGTTTTGTTATTGCTTATGACAATATTCTAATGTATTTTGTAATTATATATAATTTGTTTGATTTAATTAAAATTAATTTTTTTATTGAAATTTATGGAACTTGAAAACAAAAATACAAGAAATTATATCGAATCAGACTAAATATACGAAGTAATATTATTTTTTGTCACATCTTACCCTATATATGTAGCCTAATTTTGATGAGGGCTCGACACCATGGCAATTCCGACGATTCTGATTGGTCGTAAATGCCACACGTAATTCAGGGATTGATCCACGTCATTTGTACTCATCACAGTTCGAATCTGGTACAACATACCGTCTACATTCATCTGTTCCATATACGACTTCCTACATACAAGGAAACAAATAACTATCTAGGCGACTATTAAGGAAATTATGTCAAACAAAATCATCTATTCAAAGCATTCTTCTCAACCGCCATTACGATTCTCAATCGATAAAGTATGGCAGCATATTCAATCGAAAATCTCATCTTCAACTACAGCCGGTAAGTTTTACATTTAGGGTTTATAAATTGATTTGGTAAATGAATTAGTTAATTGATTGGCTGTGGGAAATCTTGAATTAGGATGCTTGTGGAGTGGGATTGTTGGATCAGTCGCCTACAATTGGTCTCAATCAGGCATGGAAACCAACATAAAGATCATTAACGCTAGGTATTGTTACGCCTAACTTTGTTCATCATTCAAATTTATAATTAGTTGTAGTTTCTCATTTCTTTCTTTTTTGTCATCAAATGCCTGATTGTATCATCTACTGTTCTCATCCATCATCGTTACGTGTTCCTCCAATTTAGGTATTGCTTTTAGTGCGAATTCATTAATTCGATATCTGTTAATTATCAGTTTTCTGGTCTTTTGAAGAACCTACGATATAGGTTCCTGTTTATTGAATTGTTGTTTTGATAGCTAAATTGTTTATGAATTGCATATCAGGTGTTTGATGAAATTACCCAAAGAGATTGCATATGCAGAAAAGATGTTATTTTTTTTGGTGATGGCGGTTAACAATATATTTCAAATTTATTAAAAAGATTATAGACTCCAATGTTGATGATAGAAATGCATATGAATTTTGAATCAATATTTATATTTTGAGCCAATAATTAAGGTGCCCTCTTTTCTTTTTTCTTTCAATTTACTGCCTTTTTTGTTGTCCTCATTAAATTGGCACTTGTGTTTTGAATTGGTTTACTCATTGTTAAAGGATAAACAAACGTACATAATTACCATTTTTTTTTTAATTTTACTTGGAGAGGTTTATCTGACCATCTCAAAAGTCGTACTTTCTTTTCTACAAGAATGTTCTTTTTGCTAAGTTGGTGGATTAATTTATGTAATAATTTTCTAGGAAATGAGATTTCATTTGATGGTGATGTTGAAAGTGATGAGGATGAAGACACACCTAAGAAGATTAGTGGCATTATTCATATTGTTTTTTTATAAACAATAGAAACAACATAATGCTGCCAATCATTAATGGAAGTTTACTTAGTCATATATGTTTAGGAACTCTTTTTGAAGCTTATGTGTTCATGGATGGATGCTTTTTGTTGAGCTTTGGTTATATAGATGTTTCTAATGTCAGTAAGTTAAAAGTTTACTACTTACTGATCTTAACAAGTTCTCAAAATCATGTAAACGAAATAATACTACACATGGAATTTGTAGGTGTATAAACTATAAACTTCCTGTAGTATAGTAGATACATATTATTATAATACTATACATGGAATTTGACAAATTGTTGTACAATTATGAATTGTTATGTTATTTTAACAATATCAGTATTTTTGTTATTTTTCTACATATATTTTGAAGCATGTCTGCCCAGTCGGGCGGGCTTTGAAGCTAGTATAAGATATGGTAATACGTGGTTCCAGATTTTCTTAAAATTTAATGCGTTAAGGTATTCGGATTTATATTAAAATTGATAATTGAAACTTATCATTTGCAAAGTGAGATAAGTTATTGTAACAAGTAATTAAACTTAGGGTGTGTTTGGTAGGGAGAAATTCAAAGAAATGAATTGAAATGCTGAGAAATGAAATTGGCAACGAACCAGATTAGGAACATTAAAATCAAATTAGTAGCAAACATAAACAGCCAACACGTAAATCAAAGAGAAAAAGCAAAAAAGGGCAGAAATAAAGTGCTTGTAATTGAATGCCGAATTGAATGATTCACTCATAATTTTCAGTAGTTAAAGTTCAAATCTTCAATAATGATAAACATAGAATAACGATAAACCCAAAAACAGTGATAAACCCAAAATAGTGGTAAACCAAAACTCAAGCAAAATTGAGACGAGAGATGAAATAGAGTCGACATATATACAGATTGAAAGATGAAATCGAATCAAGGTAGTACCTGAGTGGTTGTACCGATGAGGAGGAGCAACCTCCAACGATGAAGGTGATGAAGGAACGATAGAGTTAGAGGCGAGAAACATGGGATTTGGAAGAAGATGCTCTGCTAGGGCTTGATTTTTAGAAGTGGAATGTGACTTGCATGTGATTAGCTATTTGTTCTCCTTTCTTATTCATTTCTCAGATAAAAAACACGGAGAGTTGGTATTCGCAAATTTCATTTCCACTCCAAATGTAAAGAAATGAAAATACAAAGGGGGATATTTCTCAGGAAATCCAATTCTCCGTGTCTATCATTTCTCTGACCAACCAAACAAGGGAAATGAAATTATTTCCATTTCTTTGATTTCATTTCCCCCAACCAAACACACCCTTAGAGATATTTAGGGGTGTTTGGGAAATCTTACTTAATAAGTTTTAACTAGAGTAAATTACACGAAAGGTCCTTGTGGTTTACCACTTACTACAGTTACAGTTCCTGAACTTCGTTTATTACACCAGACGTCTCTGCTGTATACGATTTGTTACACCCATGGTCCCTACTGCCCTTAACTTTTTCTAAATGACAAAAATACCCTTTTGGTATTTTGTAATAAAACAAAGATAAGGGACCGTGAATGTAATAAGTGATAAACCACATGGACCATCTGTGAAATTTACTCTATTAATTGATTTTTTTTCTTTCCTCAATTCAATTCATATACTTCCGTCACATTCAGACTCACCACCCACCTATATCTCTTTGAATTTAAACCTCAAATAATAACTATTATCGTCGCGTCATCAAACCCCCTGAAAAGTCAATCCATCACCAACCCATTCCTCTGGTTGCTTTCTCCAGTTATTCCGCCGGAGATGACGTTCTATCGACCCGAGTGTGCAAAACACCAACTCCTCTGGCGACGTGCATCAATTGTCTAAATCACCGCGTTTGCAAACCACCAACTCCTTTGGCGACGTGCATCAATTGTCTGAATCAATTTTGTTCGATAGATAGTCATCGGCGGAACAACTGGAGAAGGCAACCAGAGGCAGGGGTTGGTGATGGATCGACTTTTCAGGAGGTTTGGTAGCGCGACGATAGTCATCGGCGGAACAACTGGAGAAGGCAACCAGAGGCAGGGGTGGTGAGTCTGAATGTGGCGGAAGAACATGAATTAAAGAGAGAAAAGAAAAAAATCAATTAATAAAGTAAATTTCACGAAGGGTCCATGTGGTGTATCACTTATTACATTCAGAGTCCCTTATCTTCGCTTTATTACAAAAGGCCAAAGGGTATTTTCGTCATTTAGAAAAAGTTAAGGGCAGTAGAGACCATGAGTGTAACAAATTGTATACACCATAGACGTCCAGTGTAATAAACAAAGTTTAGGGATTGTGGATGTAATAAGTGGCAAACTACATGGACCTTCCATGTAATTTACTCTTTTTATTAAATATAATGTTTTATTTTAGCTTATATAAGAATATTGTAAAATTATCGAAAAATATTATTGCGAAAATAGGTTGCGAAAAAAGTAGTGATAAAGTTTGGTGGAAGGTAAAATGTAAAAGACTTGCTTTTCTTAGACAAGTTTTATACTGTAAAACTTTATCAAAATAGCTTCTCTAACATCCGTAAATAAGCTTATAACCACATGTTTTTTAGTCCTTCCAAACATTTAACTAAGAGTTTATTAACCTTAGATAAGCTGTTAATAACTAATAAACTCTATAAATAAGCCTTCTTAAATACCTACTTAGTAAAAATTACATTTAAAAAAATCAATCTAATTGCACTATCACAATAATGCATTATGCATCAAACAACTATCTTAATAACTTAAATCTCGAATTCAAAGTTATATTTTTTCTGATGGTTTCTATATAAAGTGAGACATTGGTGATAATGCATGAATGTGAACCAGGCCATTCACGGGTAGGGCTAGTGTTGTAACTTACAGTTAGATATGTTGATTTTAAAAAATGTAATATTCCGAAGAGAAAAAAGATGTTTTCTGTGCATATATTTAATATCTAACATTATTTTGCATCTTATCTTGGGTGTAGTGGTTTGAATGTTTTGACAGTTTTGTAACAAAATTTTCAGCAAGAAGAAGATGCTTCAATCAGATTTATTAGATCAAATTGTTGATGTTTCATTTTACGGTATTATTCTATAAATAAGAATTGTAATGTTTTTCGATCCAAATGGATCCTAAACCCTTTACTTAACTCTCTTTTGTAATTGTTTTTCTAATTTCTTATTATTTACAATATAATTTAACATTAAAAAAGGCCTTGTGTTAGTCCTTTTGAAGATATGTGAGTTATAAGTATTACATGAGTTAGTAGCAGCTTTTTTATTACCAAAATATTTTTAGCTTAATAGTATGATATGTGTATCTATCCGTATGGTCAAGGATTCAAGTCATATTACTTATATAACATTTATTAAGTATTTTTTCTATTCATGAATAGCTGATGAATAGTTTTTTTTGTTTTGTTTTTTGTTTTTTGTTTTTTGTTTTTGTTTTTACATTTAAACTTTTTTTTTTGTTGTCGTCTTTTGCTTTTTACGTTTCACGTGACTCTATCATTATTATTTTGTGGTGTTTTAATGATATATTTATACAATAAACAATAACTTTTATAATCTGTTTTATTTGATTTATGTTATTATTAGAAATTATTTTATATAACTTTAATGTGCAGATTGAAGCTAATCCAAATTATTGTATATAATTGGAATGCATAAATTAAATAAATTTACAACCAATTCAATATGTTTGTATTTTTACAACCCGCCGCGAAGCGCGGACCCCATATTCTTGTTATAATCACATATGACATTTAGGGCATCTATAGCGGTTCTTTCAAATAAATTGCAAATGACTTGCAAATTAATCTACAAGCCAACCTATCCTTACAATTTCAAAATAAGAAATTTCCTTTGCAATTGCAAGGTGGGACCACCTTCAATATTTATTAATTTTTAATAAATAAGATATATACGTTAAAGATATAATTAAAACTTGATGTGGTAGTGGGACCCAGTTTGAAAATGTTTTGTAATTGTAGTGATGTAGAAAATATTTGCAAAGTTAACGTGGAACAATTGAAAGCTGAATAATATTTCATGTATGTGGATGACCTTAGGAGTAGATTATGATATATTGTTTAAAAAGAAAAGTTCATAATATTTTTTTCCTTTAAAAAAACTTATTGCACCCTAATAAAAGACAAATATTTCATAACTTAACCTTCATTAAATATCCCAATAAATCTATTGTGGGTTTAATGAGATAAACAAATAATTCCGTTATTGTACTAAATCAACATACAAATGTCACAATATAATAAAATGTAACCCACTCTTCATTAATCGGTCCCCATGTCGTGAATGTAAATCTTAAACAAGGGACATGGTACCCAAATTTGATTTGGGACCTCCAACTTTTTTACTATATGTTCTTGATTGATGGCTAAGTCGTAACCGAAACAACTTGTCAAATTTTAGCCTTAAAAAGAAAAAAAGTTAATCCACACACTGGCACACGTATGCGTGCGTGCACCCATTTAAATTAAGTCCTCTTCATCAAGAAAAACTGCTAAAATGGTCCGGCAAATATAATCATGATTTTGCACCATTGTGTCCGTTAAGAAACTTGTATGAGTACATAATATTGTTACATTTCTATTAATAGCAAAATATTTTGAAAAAATTATAGAACTATTATAATACTTTATCTCATTAAAGACGATAAGATGTAAACAATCATCTACTTCTGAGTATAGATTGAAAAAAGGTGTACTATTTCCACTAAAAACTTGTGCATCAAACTACCAATATTACCACCTTCAAACTTAATCCAGGTAAAAATATTATGAATGCTATCATATCATATTTCTTCATAGAATGAGAGTTAAAAATGCCACAATTTCAATAACATCAAATCATCCAAAAAGAAGAAACAATGATAACAAAAATGTAATGCTTCATCGCTATAAAGGTGGATCATGACTTCATGAGCTCAACAAATTTTGTTAATTATTATGCGAGTAAAATTGCAGCATAGATATGTCACATCATACAAGAACAAGATGACAAATACTTCGAGCAACATCACAATAAAAAAATTTTATTATTATTTTTAACGTAATATAAGAAAAAAAAACTTTTTTTAACGTACAACTATGTTTTCTAGACTAGTAAAATAAAATTGTGATGTTAGTAACTTTATACTAATTTGCATATAATTTGTACATTATTACTTGAATGTTTATCATGATGGGATTCGAATTTCTAGTATAGCTTATTCCTACGTTTATACATTGGATTTATAATGTTTAATTACATATTTATGTCGTCACTAATTGCCAAACAAAACACAATATGTGCTATACTGACATCGTAACAGAATTGCAACACTTCGGCCAATCGGAAAATAAATGTTTCAAATTATAAAACATGATAAAAGTTGCATCATTCCAAGTTCCTAATTATCTAACTTTGTTTTTACGGTGCAATACAAAAACTTGAGAATCAGATAATGAATTTGTTCATTGACACGTCACACGTGTTGTATTTAAGGACAATAACAAAGCTATGTTTTGTCGCCTCGTCTTGTTTAGTAACGAGTGAACACTTAGATGTTAATGAATAATGATATGGATACAAGTTCAAGCTCAATATGTGCTAAGAGGTTGATGTAAAGTTACATCTTAAAAGCATTTTCCAAAAAAAAAAATATATATTACAAAATATGTCACATGTACACCCCATAAAAACGTGTGTTTATGTGAATCTGATTAACCGTACCGATCTTAGTTGGGTTCGGATTAAGTGGATCTACTAATCCGGCTTATGTTTTTGTTAATTGGTTAAACCAAATGCTTAATTATTAGGGTTATATGGTTCGGTTTACGGAAAGATTTAATGAGATCCGGGTTTAACCGAATAACATGAATAAGTATTTTAAGCACTTACACATATTTAAATACTAGGTAGTTTCTTTGGCCGTGCTTAGCACGGCCCACTATAGGAACACATACGTTTGTGTATATATTCGAAGGAACACAACGCTTTCTAGTACAAAGATAAAAATATACGTATTACACCATAATTGTCTGTACAACACCAAAATCAAAATCAATACGCTAGCATAAAATAACTTCACATGCAAATTAACTATATATATCGAAAAGCTATAAGGCCCTTATGACAATTAATAATTCAATTAAGGTTTGTGCCGCTGCACAATTAGTGATTCTGCTCAATTAGTAACTTCACGGGTATTATTTGAATATATAAAATGTAATGCAACAAATAAACAGGCCAAAATATCACATCTTCCAAACTCTATTTTGATGCAACTGTTCCATGACAAGGCACCCACTCCTGTAAAATATTGGTCAATTAAACAAAAGGCAAAAACTTGACTTTTAAGTTTGACTTCAAAAGTCAAAGGTTTTAGGGTCTTGATTACCTCTAGTTTTAGAACCAAAACCTTAGCAGTTGGTGCTAATGCGATGATGCGGTGAGCACTTGGGCCGATTAATCCATCAACTACTTTAGCAACAAATGACGGTAACAACCAAATACATAAAGTTGCAGTTGAATATTGATTGCATCATTAAACTTCTCTGTTTAACAAGCTCATGAAGATTTAGAACAAATTTTAAAACTGATTCGGCCATTGCTAGCCTTGATGTATTTTGTGACATTGTGCTTTCGGACCAAACCAGTGACCAACAATTTGTGCGATCTATTTGGGTGATTTTGAAAATTTTCCACACCTGTTTTCCACAACATATGGTACATTTCTAACTTCCTGCAAAATGGGAAATTAACTTATAATCAAGTAACGGATCATGCTTTAAGGGTAACAAACATGATTCTAGAGCATTGGTTAGGATTTGTGATACGGTACAAATATTATATTAGTACATATTTACAATCATAAATAGCTAATATGTTAAATATGGTTACGAAAACCTTTATTACCATTTACAATTATAATCTACTACTTTTAACCCTGTTTTTACGCAACTGAATACATTTCGCATGACTTTCACCCCGTTTATACACTTCCTTCTCAGTTAAATCTTTTAGATTGACCCATTTGGCCCGTTAGAGATAAGAACCTAACTTAAATTTACCCATTTCTAAAACCCCACCTTTTAACTAAGTTTAGAGAATATACCAATTTTACCTTTATAATTAAAGAAAGAAATTAAACATTAATTAAAAAATTACTTGGCCAACAATGTAATCGTTTAGAATTATGCGGAGTCCTTGGATCATAGCTTCTGCAATAGTTTAGGCTGCCAGTTTCAATAAATGAGAATTAGTAATACCAACTCTAATTACAAAAATATGGTATTGATTGGATTCCAACTGCTTCAAATTGGGATTCAAGTTTAGTGTTGTATACATCAGCTATAGCATTGCCCTCTTCCCATTGTATTTCATATCTCTCATGGGCTGCTCTAATACAGTCTCAACCCTAATCAACAAATAAAAATGTTGTCAATAGCCCTTCATGGAAATCGAAAATTTACAAAACACCAAATACAAGTCATTATAAAAAACCTACTCCCAGCCAAAATCAAATGAATCTTCAACCAGCTTCACGAGACTTAATGTGCATTAACTTATATGGTTTTCTGCAAGAAGAAAAAAACTTATGAATATAAAAATAACTATTAGAACGAACCCTTTGTGGCGCACGTAACCATTATGATGCAACTTCTTCCATTTCGATGCAACCTGTAAACTCTTTTCAAGATCCGTGTATTTTGCTGGCCAATTGAGTTCACGAAGTATTTTTTACGGGTCACTACTTACTTCAGCATAGTCACCAGGCCGACGAGGTAAAAAGTCAACTTTTACTGACACCCGGTTGCCTTTTTACAAGCTTCTACAAATTCTTTAACTGATCTACCTCAACCCGTACCAACATTGTAGATTCCAACTTCACCCGGTTGGGCTTTCTGTAGGGCTTTTACATGAGCATCTACTAAATTGGTTACATCGATGTTGTCATGTATGTTCTGTCTGCGGTTTATAATCCGAACTTGTGTCACACGGGCAATAATCAGATAATCAGTTGTAATGAAACATGTTGTATGAGATAGTGTTCAGATGTGTTTATGAAAGTATTGCAACTTCTAGGAGGTTATGATAGTATTCGACAAAATTTTGAGCCAAATTTTTTTTAAACTACAGAAAAAATAAAAATTCAGATGAATTTAACCTTGAGTCCGTTGGTAATTCCACGAACTGCATCAAAACATGCACCCGATATTCTTCCATGTTCACGTAATTCTTGTCTCGGTGCTTCTCATAATTTTCCATCTGGATTCGACCCGATCACATTGAAGTATCTGCAAATTTAACCACAGGAAAGTAAAATTAATTTATAAAAACTATTTATTTTCTAATCTTGAAATGGAAATTGCACATGTAATTAAAAAAAATGCGACTATACTGATAATATTCACAAATATTATTTGTTAATTATTTTTCATCAATTAACCCATTGTCCAACCCGCCCATTTTGCAACCTCTAATAATCAATGAAGCCGAAATCATAAAGAGCTTACATGTTTATTGCATTAGCAGTTATGTCAATATTTGACTTCATTGACTTCACAAAAGCTCTAGGCTCATTTCTCAATGCAAGCAGCAACAACAGTGGATGAAGTTCCTTCAATCCTCTTCAAGTCATACATTTCTCTTAATTTCATAATATTATATTAAATTACTAAATTTATGGAAAAAAGGGTACCCGAGACATTGATTCACAATACTGGAAGCAGTTTTATCAATACCAACTTCATCTGCAGACTATGCCACCTGTGTACATTCATTTCAAAACCTCATATGAAACAAATGTTTATACAAACATATAATCATTCACCTACTGTTAACAAACTAATTAAATTCATTTAATAATGATTTATCCATCTAAGGTTTTTGAGAGCTAGTACTTACTGCTCGAATGTTTATACACAGAGATGTTGTTGGGCCCGCACATAATAGATCCGACAAGCAGCATACTGAGGCTGGTCATCTTCCAGTGTTTTATCTATTAAGTATTCAATAGAAATTGTCCATATGACTAAAGACTAATTATAGGTAGCGACTCACAAACAATTTTACTCACGAAAAAGTATAATTGTAAGTAGAAAAGAGAGTAAACCTTTTTTAATTCATCAGAAATTGCACCCCTTCCAATGATTCCAGATGAAAATTCGTGTAAGCGAGCTCAGGCGAGCGATCTCGATCTCGATCTCGCTTGTTCGATGGAGAGGGAATTCTGGAGGTGGATTTCGTAGTAGTAGAATTATTTTTTATTGCGAGTAAATTAGGTTCACTGCTGGTTTTTATTTTTCCAATTGAACCTAATTCCTGAAATCATTAAACCTCAAAGAGAGATAAGGAAAGGGAAAGGGAAAAGAGAATTACAGCAACCAGCGAGAGCTTCGTTTAAGGGCATGAACGAGCGTAGACAGATAAGAACGCTTCACATGAAGCTGGTGAAGAAAATGGAAATAGCGTCGGATGCAGCTTATGAGGGATTGAATATTCACAAACAGAGTCGGTTTGCAATAACTAATAGAGAGAATTTTGAGAATTGAAGAGTGAAGCATGAGGTGGCGTTTGGTGGCATGACCACGTGTAATGGAAGCTTGAGGTGCAATTGAGTGTTGGGCTCTTCTGATTGGAGAAGGAGAGCACCTCATCGACGTGTATCAAATACTTGAACTCTTTCTTATAGATAAATGATATATTTGATATCCATATCATAGTAAAATAGCTTCAAGTTTAGAGTTTATTTATTCTTGATTTTAGTAATTGTTTATTTGCATTTTGAAGACTAAATATGCATTTTCAAGTCTAAATAAGGTTATGGATATAGCTAGTTTTTAATTTTTTATTACATAAAGTAATTGATACTCTAATAGACATACTTGATTATGTTAAAATTTTGACTTTAATTATCCTTTCCCTTGCTAAATGTCTCAAACAAATGAATTTATCGGGGAAAATCACATGGTGAATTTGGTTATACCCGAACAAATCATTAATTGAATTCCTCGAAACCGATCAAACTGAACCGTATTTGTTTATTTTATTAATTTATGAAACCGATTAAACTGGATAAATAAGCCAATCGAATAACACTCCTACTTGTATATGGGTGAAATATATAAAAATACCTTAGGACCTAAAACACAAAAAATCATATTTTTTTCCTTTCAAATTGGTGGACTATACTTTTCAAGGTGATGGAACAAACAGAAAACAAGACCCATTTTTGTTCTTCTTTCCTTCTCTAGCCTGTTCTTCTAGCTTGAATTAAACCATTTTCTGTTTTTTCACGACTAAATATTCCTTTAGCTATACTAAAAAACTAAAAAAGTGTCATAAATTCATGAAATTTAGAAGCAGTCATATTTGAGGCCAACGTTCGGTTAGATCTTGTGTACAAATCATGATTATATTTCTAAAACTAAGCCCCAACTATTTTTACACTATTGGACAATAAAAATATTTAATCTATGTATTACCAAAAAATAAAAAAAGGTCTATACAAGTGATAAAAGAAGAATTTAGATCTTGAGCATAATAAGTCAACAGATAAAATCCATTTCTCAGTCCCAAATGAAAATCATACGAGTAATATTCTTTTAATTGAAAATTAGTATTTTGTCTTTCGAAATTGGTGAAAGATTTGGTCTATACGATTTTTATATCCTTTTAGTAAAATAGACTATTTTATCAAAATTCACAATTTATGTCTGTATAGTATTGAAATTTCGATAGATTATATTGTATTAGATTAGTAACTACTCCCTTCGTCCCATAAAAAAATTTCATTTCTTATAGGCACAAGCTTTTAGGAGTTTGTTAGTGGTGGGGTACTTGGTAATATTTTTGATTAAAATACTACCTCCGTATCAAAATAAGTGATACATTTGAGAAAACAAGGTTTTTGAGGCAAAAGATTAAAAGGTAGTTTAAGATAGATTAAAGTGAATAATTAGTGGAAAATGAGTCACGCTTCTTTTGAATAAAATGAAATTAATGACGTTTAAATGTAAAAGTAAAGTTAAAAATGTAATTTCATTTTATTAAAGTAGATAGTTAGTGGAGAATGAGTTCCATTTTTTTTGCCAAATAAGGTAAGTTTTAGAAGTGTATCACTTATTTTGTTCCACCTCTAAAAAGAAAGTGTATCATTTATTTTGATACGGAGGTAGTATAAGGTTAGATTGGAGAGAGAAAAAGTTTTATTGGTGGAATCATATGTAATAATATTATTTTATTAAGTGAATCCCTTAAATTTGATAAATGAGAACTTTTTTATAGGACAAAATTTAAAGGAGAAATGAGAACATTTTTATGGGACGGAGGGAGTATTTATTACTAAATATGTACATATCATTCTAGAAAAACGAAAGATTCATCTATACACTAAAGACCAAAACAATATTGCTAAATACAATAACTCTAAACTAATATATATACCCAATATATTAGAGTTATTTGACAAAGTTAACGCAAGCTGGCAACCCCAATAGCTAATACGCAAGCTTTTTAAGGATTCTGAAGTTACAAAATATCCAAATTTCCCGTGATTGTTTTTGTCAAGCTACAAATTTACTATTCCCTCCGTCCCACAAAAAAATTCCCGTTTCTCCTAAAGCTTTTGTCCCACAAAAAAGTTCTCATTTCTCAATGTGGTGGGCTCCACACAATAAAATATTATTATTATTAAAAACTCCATCAATAACATCCACTAATTATCCTTCTCTCTCCAAACCAACCTTATATTTTAATCAAAATAATACCAATGACCCCACCATTAACTATCACCTAAAATCTTGTGCCAAAGGGAAATGGAAACTTTTTTGTGGGACGGAGGGAGTATATAACATTTACTAACGGATGAACAGTTGCTGTTCCGTTAGATCTGTTCCAGCTCCTCCTTCTTCAGTTCATTTGTGGTACGGATTTGTGCCACCTCCTCCTTCTTCAGTTCATCTACATACCACCAGCTCCTGCTTCAGAAAATCATTCGTGTCCACTACACACGATATCCACCTCCTGCTTATCGATCTCCAACGCTTCCCACCGACTTTCGTTAATTTGCTTCGTCGTCAGGTATTGTTTTGCGCTCTCTCTTTTAGCTACACCTTCAACACATTTGCATTCAAACGTCACCTCATGCTTAAACGCCACCTCATGCTTCAACGCCACCGCCTAGAAAACCTATTTCCTTCATTTCCATCGATGTCCCTTTTTATTTCTTCTTCTTCAGGAGGTAATTTTGTGTTCTTTTTTCCTGTTTCTTTTAATTAGGGTTTCGATTTTGAATTTTACTGCTTCAGCTCATCCATTTCATGTAAGTTTAACTCACCCTTTTGAATTTCAGGGCTCAATATTCTTACCTTTCTCTTTTTTCAATTAGGGGTTCGATTTTGGGGTACAATTTGAAGATTCCTGCTTCCGCCATCTTCGTCAGGTAACTTTCACTTAACTTTTCGAATTTGGGGTTCAATTTTCTGTCTTTTTAAATTTTAATTTTCGATTTTGAAGTTTCTTGCTTCAGTTCGTCTTCTTCAGTTAAGTTTTATTGATGTATTCGAAATCAAAGTTCATATTTTGGAATTATAATTCCCAGTATTAATAAGGTACGTACAACCTATTTTTCCAAATAAAGGTAAGCCACATCCATCACTTATCTCTAAGTTTTGTCTTTCTTATTTTCAACTTTAACTGTGAAATTTTCATGCTGAGTTTAACTTGCTAATCTTAACCCGTAATCACAGGACTATTTTATTATGAAAAAGTTTTAGCAGTTCTTTCTTCCTTTGTAAAATACCCAATTCAAATTGTAAAATGGTTCAATTTGACAAGTCTTTTGATATCTCTTTTTTTTACAAAACGAATGTTTCACAGAGCCAACCTTAAAGTTGGTCAGGTACATATAATAATTTAATTTTTTTTGACCATATTGATTGCTTTTAAGAAGGATTTTTAATTGAAGGGTACCACATGACTTATGTTTAGAAAATTCAATGTAAAGTAGGGACATTACTCAATTCCAATTAACATTTTTAATCATTCTAAATATTAATCCAAAACTTAATGTTGGAAAATAGGGGGAAACTAACTACAAAGAATAGAGAAATATGAAAAACACAAGATTTAAACTTAAATGTCATTTTAGTTATTATGATTACAGGTAAATCATGTGATCATACAAGTGAAGGTGTTATTAGTGTTTGGTGCAGCAGGAGCGGTTGGTCTTGCAGCGGCTCAAAATGGAACCATTTGTGGTATAACTTTGCATGGATTCTAATTTTTAGTCAATTATTTCACTATGTATTGAAACATTTATAGTATTGGATTTTAACGCATGCTATGTAGTTGGAGAACCGTACACCAATTTTTCGTAGATCTTTGCCTCCTCAACACGGACCTGATTTGGTCTCTGTTCTTGCCTTAAAAAATATGACCCTATCTGCAGGTTTGACTTTTTTTCTTTCTTCTTTCTATGTAGTTGGATTACAATTCTTCATTAAGAATCATTTATTGGTCTTTGTTTTCTTGCCAAATTTGACTTTCTATTTATGTCGTATGCCGTGAATCATCTTTTAGTTCCTGGAAAAAATAAAGAGAATGATCACCAATTTTGGATCCTAAAGTTTGTTAACTTTGACTTTAATAGTCAACCTGGTGCATATATGCAGGTTTTAATCTGATTTTGAACTTATATCATTTTCAGCTTGGAGTAAGAGTGAATTTTTTAGAGTTAGTGTTGAGTCTAAACGGATCATGTTCATAAACGAGTCAGCATTTGGGTTAGGGTTGAACTTTCCAAACCATTTTCGACCTGTCAACTCGCTTAAAATTAAAATTTATAAGTTTTACATATTGAATATTATTAGTTAGTTTCATTTTTCATAAAATCCGTTTGCTAACATTTTTTTCCCACTTGCGCAGATATCGATGTTGAATCAACCAAAAGAACCAAAACCTCAAGTACCATGCTATAATTAACCGAACAACCAAACTTACTAATGTAAATAATCTTTTTTGGGTCATGTAAGAGTCATTTAACAATCTTTTAAATGTACTATTAATATCAATAATCAATATTCTCGGTATCATACGAAAACCCCCGCGGCAACGCGCGGGGTAATAACAACTAGTTATATCCATTACGCATATTGTATTATCATCTTTGGAATGTCAACTGGCGTAAGAATGATTTGACAAACTAAAGTATTAGTAGTGATAACAGTTGAAAATGATCTTATACAACAAAGAATTTAACCATTTCATAATTTTTTTTTTCTTTAACGTGTTTCGGTACAAGCTCTATGTCTCTAAAAACACTTTTTAACAATTCCTAAATTTTCAATAATTTTATGCATAACAGAAAGTTGTACACGTAAACATTATTAATAAGCTACAATTCTTGGGTGTAAGCATGTAACATATAACGTACTTTATATTAGTGGATGTTAAAGTAATTTAAATAAAAATAAAATAAGACGTGTGCCAACAGCTTACGCCACTTTCCGCCACTTTTCCGCCACTTTTCCGCCACCATTGGCACGCCTCCGTCAGTCTTCCGCCACTTTACATGCAGCCACTTTGGAGACGGAGAGGAGAGGATGCACCGGTTGGTGGGTGGGCCCAAAGGGGTATTTTGTGTGTGTGTGTTTTGTAATGGTGGGTCCCAAAAAATTAAAGGAAAGTGGTATTGTTGGCATGGGTACGTCAGTTTAATGTCGGTTGGAGAGTGAGCTGACGTGGCTTTGATTTGGCAACAACTGACGGTATCAGTTTGCCAAACCATTGGCACCGGTCTAAGGGGGTTTCTTGAGAATTACTACTGGCGGTGGCACCGGCTTTGACAGTACACTTTGATGATGGTGCATTGATTGGGCACAGAATCACAGTTGTCACAGTCCACCACTTCTATTTGCCATCATCTATCCCAAATTCCCAACCCAAATTATTTATTTTTAATAAAGAGGCACAATAATACGAGCAGTTCCTTAAAATATAACGATAATTCTATTTCCAATCTGGGGTTTTGGTGAGTTTAATGTCATATTAGTTACGATTTTTTTGTTGTTGTTGTACTTGTTATAATTATATGGAAAATGATAATAAGATCACATGACATATATTAAAAACTTGTACAATAATAGATAATCATACTTACATTTTAGGAATAAATCATCATTAATAAAAATACAAATATTTTATGCATGTAATTATCTTTTAATGATAATTTTAATAACAGTCTTAATGACAGTTTAAGAATTGTCATTAATAAAACCCTAATTATATTACATACTAGCTACAAAACCCGCCCGATGGGCGGGTATGCTGTAAATTTTAGTATGTAGAAAAATGTCCAAAAACTTTATATACTTCTAAATGACATAATAATCGATAGATAGTGATGATTTTGTACAAAAAAACGGTAAATGGAGAAATGTTACATATAAATGTTACATATAGTTATTTGTTTCCTTCGCTGATTGATCTTTTAAATATTTATTTGTTTCCTTGTATGTAGGATCTTTTAAATAGTTATTTGTATGTACGATCTTTTAAATAGTTATTTGTTTCCTTGTATGTAGGAAGCCGTATATGGAGCATATGAATGTAGACCGTAAGTCGTACCAGATTCGTTTGCCGTATATGGAGCATATGCATATGAATGTAGACCGTAAGCCGTACCAGATTCGTTTGTATTAGTGCAAATGACGTGGACCAATCAGGGAATTCCAAGTGGCATTATGGACGAATAGGAATGCTTGGAATTGCCATGGTGTTAAACCCTCTTCAAATTTAAACCTCATATATAGGGTAGAATAGTTACACGCCTTATGTTATAAGACAATGGAAATTGATTGGTGGTACTACTAGGTATCTGTCTAGTGGAGCGATAATAGTACTTGGTACAATATAATAATGGATGGGATCATTTGGTACAATATAAGATTACTTGGTATAGTAGTTGGTAAAAAAAACTCTTTGTGGGTATGGAGGACTACCCATAAAACAGATAGTTATCATGAGATGAAATTAGTCAAATGATAAAATGAGTGAGAACCTGGCTAAAAAAACTATTCTAAAAACACTAATGGCTAGAGGTGCAAAAAAAAAACCGGTTTTTTTCATCCGAACCGGTTTAAAACCGGTTTTTACCTTGTCGGGCCTGATTGGTTTTAAAACCAGCGGTTTGGGATCGGATCGATGTTTTGTGGATGAACCAGTTTTAAAACCGGTTTCAAAACCAGTTTTTTGAAAACCGGTTTTAACCGGTCCGAACCGATTTCAACCTCCGCTAACCGAAAACCGGTTTAAAACCGAACCAGTTTTTCTAAACCAGTTTTGACCTTCGTTGATTAAAATCGATCCGGTTTTAAAACCGATATAGTTCTTTTTTAAAAACCGTTTTTGCACCTCTACTAACGACCCCAACAACTTACAAGTGAGCAACCAACCAATTGAAATAACAATATAGGTTTAAACTAAAATGGGCTTGTAACGGGCTTTCGAACTTTTTGTTTTACAAATAAACGCATCAAAGCCCAACTCATTTAAAAGGCTAGTCTAATTTCGGAAATACGTCCCGACTTCGAATTTGCATTCAATTTCTAGGGTTTAAGTTTTCCCCCAATCCTCTGTTTCTATACTCCGGTTCGCGCTTCTATTTCATTCAATCGAATCTAGCGTAAGAACAGAAGATGAGGAAACTGAAATTTCATGAGAAGAAGTTACTGAAGAAGGTAAATTTTTTGGAATGGAAGAGAGAAGGAGGTCACAGGGAAGCTCATGTTATGCAACGTTACCATGTTACAGGCCGTGATGATTACAAGAAGTAAGAATTTTAATCGTTTCTATTCAACTTATATGTTTTCAGATATTGTTTTGCGATTAGGTTATTAAGTTTGTGTTTTTTGGGCAGCTCATTTCGTTTAGCAAAAAATGATTCTGAATCTGATTATCAGTTTTGTTACAGAACTTATGTGTAAAACTAACTATTGCTCAATGTGATTTTGATTGTTCAATCACTTTGAAATCGCACACCCTATAACATGCACTAATGCTAAATTTCCAGTAATTGTATTTGAGATTTTGATTTGGAGAGTGCCTGATATTACAATTTATCCCTTTTTTAAATAGACGGATTGTTTAATGTGTCGATTGGACTCAGTTTTTCAAATCGTTTTCCTCCAAGTTTCTAGCTATAATCAATTCATCCTAATCGACATGTGTGTTGTTTTGAATCTGAAAAATATTAGGTACTCGAGTTTGTGTAGAATGGCGCAGAAATTAGTGAACATATTGAAGCAGATGGATCCTAGAGACCCTTATCGAATCCAGATGACAGATGCCCTCCTCGAAAAGCTGTGAGTTTATTCATATCTTTTCATTAAACTTACTGTGAGATGTTTGAATTAATATCTGACAAATTCATATTCCATTGCAATTTGAATTCCTAGATTTTTTTAAAAAAATTTTAGTAACATGATGTCATAGTCTTTTTCCATTTGATAATGTCAACTTAAGATAAAGTATATATCTGACATGTGCAAATGCAGGTACAACATGGGTGTGATACCATCTCAGAAAAGCTTAGCTTTGTGTGATCGTTTATCTGTTTCATCATTTTGTCGGTAAGACCGCTGCAGTTTATATATAATAGTAATAGTAATAGTAATTATTATTTTTTTTTTTAGAATTTTTTTCGCTACTTAAAACTATTTAATGATTATGTGAACTGATGATATCTTGATTATTTTAGACGTAGGCTTGCAACAGTATTGGTACGGTTGAAGTTTGCTGAACACTTGAAAGAAGCTGTAACATATATAGAACAAGCCCATATTCGAGTGGGCCCAGATACAATTACTGACCCTGCATTTTTGGTCACAAGAAACATGGAAGATTTTATCACATGGGTAGATACATCCAAGATTAAGAGAAAAGTCATGGTCTATAATGACAAATTGGATGATTATGATGCAATGGCCTAAGAGTCATATTACCATTTTGCCCTTGGTAGAATGTCATCACGAATGAATCAAAATATGCTTCTTTTCACTATGTCGAGATGCATTATAATTATTTTGTATCATTTAGTGGTGAACGTAGTTGGTTGTATTGTTCGTGCCGTCTTTTATTCGTGTTTTTTAGCAACTGTTGGTCTGTTATTTACTTACAAAACGCATATGTATTTTAAGTGGGTTTACTAGGTGGATCAAACTATTAACCGTAATGAATTAATTGAATTTTTGGTCATCGGGTTTATTGAGTTTTGTTTGGGTGACTGGGATGGTTTGTCTGTGTCAAGAGAAGACCACAAACATCACTAATTAGGATTAGAAACTCTCATAGTTGTTGGCTTAAGTATCATGATTTTTAGAAAGGACTTCTATAGGATTGGTATTATGACAGATGTATAGGAAGGTAGGTACTTTCTAAATTTTAGGGTAGTGACTTATAAAATGTATGTATCCGCATGCACACATTTTCGTTTGCGTATCCAAACTTGCATGTAATTACTTGTGTATGTTTTTATAGGCATGCATACACATGACACATCTTATACGCACTCGTATATTCTAACTTTTGCTGCAAATCTATCTAGAATCAGTCTCTCTACATCGAAACAGATGTATGATTATCTACCTCCAAATATCTTTTATTTGAACGGATTGGATATCATTGTCATCCCCTTCCTTTAATTCATATATGTCTAGAGATTAAACTCAAATCAATCGTCCAATTACTTTTAGTCCATTGCTACTTAAGCAACACTAAACGATTTGTTATTTCATAAAATTGGGTCTCACAAAACATACAAGTACTACATTTAATGCATTATGTGCACAAGGCATCATTAGACTACCATCTAAGAATCAAAAGGGAAGTAAAACGACCAAGAGATTGTCTATGTTTAACCAAGAACATATCAAAGTGAATACAAACCCAAACCTCTAAACCACTCATAATCAAACCCTAAAAAAGATGCAAAAAAATTGTGTTAGTTACATATATAGTATAACAAAAGCAAACACGCTCACACAACAAAGTAATTATACAAGATTACTTGCACACCAAGCAACAACTTTACATGGATAACACTTTTTCACATGAGTTCTTTGTCATAAAAGGCAAGAAGTTGCTTCACGTGATTATTCCATGCAGCAACGTTTTGTCCATCAACTGTTACCCAATCAACAACCGTTGATGCTGGTTGTTCCCACCATTCCTCCAACTGCATTATAATCATATATTATTATACACCATTAATTAAAATATTAAAATAAAAACAATTAAAAATTCGAGAAAAAGTGGTAATATCTGACCAACCCAGTGACATATTTGCAATCATCCAAACTCTTCTGAGCATTCAAAACTCCATTTCTTAACTCAGGCAACCATTTCTCATTAATCCTTTTTTCTTGTTCTGAAGCTACATTTAAACAGTAACTTGTTGTCCTGCAAGATACAATATTCAGTTGAAGGACTAAAAACGTCAAATAAGTGAAAGTTCGAGGTGTAAAAAAACACACCTTTCATATTCCTGTTGAGCATGATATGCATGATTTAATAACGAATGACCACTTTCAACAAGATCTCTCCTAATATGCACCAAATTTATAGATTTTGCTAATTCCTCTAAAACACAAGCTTCAGAACCCCGTAATTTCAAACAAAATTCCAATGATTCTAGTACTGAAGCTAATCCGGCATCTGATCCTTCCAACCCTAAATAACCACCAAAATATTCATTTAAATTTTTATAAGTATTTGTTATGAAATATTATCTATTATTGAATTTAAACACACCTGCAGGATATTGAAGTGCTGCAGAAACACGACATATAGAAGGAATTGCAGATGGATCTCTTGCACCAGCTCTTGCAGTTAAAAGTGCAGCATTTTTTTCAGCAGCTTCAAGTGTAGTGGAACCAGTGGGACCCATAGATTCCATAAGTGCCTGATGGAAAATAATATTTATTTTATTTGTGATAATTCATTAAAGGGTATGTAAACAATTACAATATGCTAAAAAAGATTTTCGAGTAAGTTACATATTTTGCCCCTGTGGTTTTCTAGTTCCTGACTTTTCTTAGCATTTTTTGCACAAGTGGTCCTATTTTTTTTTTTTTTTTTTTTTTTTGCAGTTTCCGTCTCTGAGCCACCTAAAATGACTACGATGCCCTTATCATAATTTTTCCTGATTTTTTTACATTTTTTTCTTTTAAATTTTTATTTTCATGAATAAAAAATTAAAAGAAAAAGAAATTAAAATATATTATAAAGCTCAAAAAAATAAAAGATAGGGTATTTTTGTCATTTTAGGTGGCTAAGGGGTGAAACGTGGAAAAAAGTAGGACCATGGGGACGAAAAATGCTATTAAAAGTCAGGAGGGATGAAACCTGTAAAACTGAAAAACCACAGGGATAGAATCTGTAATTTACTCAAGATTTTATACATACAAAATTACAAACAGACCTGTGGGGTTGATGGAAGCATGTAAAGACTATTATCTGGACTTCGATAAAAAGCCGACACTTCATTATCAATTAAATCTTGTGCATTATTTGATATATCAATTACAACTTTACATGCTGGAATAATTGTACTTGATGCATATTCTCTAGCAGCTAAAGGTTGTTGACTCCAAAATGCAGCAGCATCCTAAAAATAATAATTAATTAATTAATTAATATACATATTAATTTATAAGATATTACAAAAACGCCATTTACCATGTTTGCTTTGAGTAAAGCACTATAAATAGATTTAAGTTCTAATCTTCGCGCATCAAATTCTTCAATCTTTTTCCATTTTTTCTTTAATGAATCTTCAGCTTCTTTTCGTTCTTCACATAACATGTTTAATCGTTGTACTTCAGACATTAATGTAGTTAAGCTTGCTTTTAATCCAGCAGCCTCTCTTTCTTTGCTCCAAACTTCCAACTTAATTAATTAACAGAATCATTAATGTAAGATAAAATTTATAGTTTTATTTTTGTTTGTTTAATTAATTGATAATTACCTCTAATTGTCTGAGACTACTCATTGTTTGTGAGGTACCTTCAATATCAAGACTTCCATACAAACGTTTTAAAAGTTTTTGGCATGTGTTTCTTGCTTCTGCAGCTTTATTGAGTTCATCTTCCGTAGCAACAAATTGTTGAACATGTGCTTTCTGTAATCAAGATTAACTTCAATATGTTTGTAATTATATTTAATTATTATATTTATATAAAAAATAATTAAATATACCTGTCTTTCAAGAAGTTGATTTTGAGTTCCTTTTGAAGGCATATCAACGCCAATTTTACCATTACCATAAAGTTGAAACGGTAATGGTGAGTTTACATCAGGAGAAGAATCATGCATTACTCTATTATTTTCATATTTGTACCTAAATTATATTAAGAAAGAATATAAATAGATATTAATTGGAATTATACAGAATAACAAAACAGCGTTTGATTTTGAAGTTAAATTAAACATACCTTAACATATCTGCATCGGCTCTAACATCAATTTTCTCAATTTCTTTAGAAATCAACGATTTTAATCTCTGAGTGTAAGTAGTTATAGCCAAAAGTAACTGATTTGGATTTCTAAGACAATTATGAATCACATTGTTTACATCATCAGGTATATCTCCATCAAAATCAACACCTAATTTAGCAGCTTCAATTTTAGGGTTTGAATGGATACCAATTCCTTCATATGCAGGAAAATTGTTACGAATTTTGTCAATCATTTGTAGTGCAAGTGATTCGCATGCTTTTCTGATATTTCTCTCTCTGTTTGTTTCAATTAGAATGACATCACTTTTTTCATTTTCCATTTGGTAACTGGTAACTGTTTCTGTTGAAGAATTGGTGTCCAGTTTTTGAGCATTTTTCACTTGATTAACATATGAACGAAGACGTTTATGATATTCAGAAAATATCATAGCTGCTTCATCACATTGTTGATCATATGCGTCTAACATTACCTGTTTGTGCCTGCAATAAAAGAATATATGTTATGAGTATTAATACTTCAAAAACTGAATGTTTTTCAAATTAGATGCATTTTTACTATAAATCTGTATCATCAGTTGTTCAGGAATTGAAATTACCATGCAAATATATCTAATTAAACAAAACAGACACATAATTTACAAAAATCGAACATAAATCAATTGGTTTTATCAAATAATGAACCTGTAATTTGATCGTTCATCAAGCATTCGTTTCCGTTCAGCTTCCTCACGAGAAACCTCCAACATTCGAGCTTTCAACTCCTTCCGCTGCCGTCTAACCGTATGCCTCAACCGCTCCACCTCCTTCTCCGCCAATTCTCTCTCCTGCACCGCCGTCTCTCTGCTATTACTCTCGCCGGAGATCGAACTCCCCACTACTTTCTCCTTCTTCCTTCCGCCTCTACTCCGCCGCCCAGCTTCACTGCTCTTCGCCGTCTCCTCACCACCAGTGACACCAGCAGCAGCAGCATTTTCCTTGCCGCCGTGAACTAGGATGTTACGCCGGATATTATCAACCGTTTTCTCCGATTTAACCCTATTGAGTAGAAAATTCCAAACAGGAATCATATTCCCACGGCAAACCCTACGAATTGCATCAGATGATGGCATTGATGCTTTACTTGAAGCAATGTAAGGTCCTAATGGTCTATAACCCATTTCCTTCTGAAGCCACTTTAATATGGCATCTGGTTGTGCCACAGAGCTCGTTGATGAGCTCTGCATTGTTGCGAGAAATGAAATTGGGTTTAGCAGGATAGGGGTTTTGAATTGTGGAATTGGGTTAAGCAGACGTTGAATTGAAGATCTGAGTGTGTTGACTTCAGTTGAAATGGATCATGAAGAGTGAAAGGCAAGTAGTAGATCTGCAGATTTTGGGGGGTTTGGCCGGCAATTTACAAATCTTTTGTTAAAAAACAATTCTTTTTCTAATATGATGTTCTTTTCTTTTTTAAGAAAATCATATAGATAACCAATATTTCTTTTTTTTAAATTTCTTTTTATTTTAAATTTTTTTCTTGAACCAATATTTACTTTATAAAATATACAGTTTAAATAAATTGAACCAATCTCAGCACACTTGTAAATTTTTTATTAGGGAAATGATATGTAAAGTTAACATATTATTTAGACCAAAAGGTATATGAACCATGTTATAAAAAAGTTAACACGAATTTTTGTCCTAATATATTGCCTTATACTCACCACCCCGATTGACGACTTGTCAAGTTGGTGATAACCGTGTTGAGTTTTAATCTTAGAGCACATGGTGTCATGTGTTAAAGCCAGTTAATATATCTTTGGCGGCGTCAAACCCACACCATGAGTGATGTCAATTGCCAAACATCTGTCAAAAGTCGACAGCCATAGCTTTAACGAAACGTTAACATTTTTTTCTTTTTCTTTTTTGTAAATTGTGATTGGTTTGGAGTATTTTTCATTAGTTTTCAAATGGATGTTATATAAATGTTAAACGAGAGCGTGTAGTTTTAAGGTGGGTGTTAAACCATATTAAAAATACAAAAATATTTTTAAAACTAGTTTAATTTAGAACGAAACCTTGTGCTCTTATTAGACATACATTGCCACTTGCCTGATTACAAAATGAGAAGCTCGCCACCTATTTATATTAGAGTAATTTACACGGATAGTCCCTGTGGTTTGATCTGAGTATTGGATTTGGTCCCTAAGTTCCAGAAATTACACTGATGGTCACTAAATATCGGACTTCGTATCGATTTTGGTCCCTAAGCCTAACAGCCGTTAAATTTGGCTGATAAATCTGGTCATGTGCATTGGGTAAATATGCCATTTTACATCTCTTTGTTCACTCCCCTTCTCTCTCATCCTTTTATGTTTCTCTCTCTGTTGCGACTGGGAAAAGATGGTGACGGCGAAGGGTGTTGTTGGTTGAGCTTGCACATTGAAAGAGAGCAAAACCCATCGATAGAAAGACGAGTGGATAGTGTGACAACCCGAAAATTCAGGTATTAAATTCATCATTTATTGTAACCCTAATAGTGTTCAAGAACCCAAATTTCATTGATGAAAACATTTATTTACATTTATGTCTATCAAAGAATCCTAATATCATTTATGATAACAAAACTAGGGCATATATAAGTTTGGTGAAACCTAGAAATCATGTCTTATCGATACACATTCTTATTAGATGCATTACTCAGTTAGATTTCACTAAATCATTGGTAAATTAGTTAGTGAGTTGGTGACACAATACATTTACAAATCAAATCAAAGACACAAATCATTATGTTACAATTTGCAAACACCAAATAACAATAAATTAAAATCAATTAATAATTATACTTCATTTTCCTTTCAAAATTCGAGATGGCAGTGGATGCCTCACAACCACTTTCCTTCCTCTCTTTTATTCCATTTAAATCTCAATCAAAAGCTTAAAATAACTAGAATACACACGTAATACTACCAAATAAAACTAATAATAATAATTTCTTTTAAACTCTTGATGCCATCCGAATGCACTTTCCCCTATAACCACCCATGATTTCTTTTTCTTTATATTTATATATATTTCTTTTTTTTTCTCTTATAATCTTTCTTCTAATAAGTACACCAATGGCATCATTCTTTCCAAATAAACACCAATTACGTATCATCTTCCAAAACCCATGAGACCAATTCCTTTATTATCAGTCATCTAAACATGCAAAAATCTTCTTTGTTTGCTGGTTACGCCTCATAATTCTCCCTTCCAAATGAATGGTCCAATCATGAACAAAATTTCCATTTTAATTATTAAACTTTTACCCTATAAAATCCCCCATTCCCCCATCGCTTTCCTCCTCACCAATCGAGAGCAGAAGCAGAAAGAAAAACTCCTACATCTCTCAACTCTCTCACTTTGGCAGCATCTCTCTTGAATTCTTGAGGTATAAACCCATTTCCAAATTTTGTACTTTTAAATTGTTTATGTTTTTATTATAATCAGTAACCAAACTTGTGTGAACTAGCATAGTGTAAATGTAGGAAGCCACCAAATCGCTACCCCCTATTTCGTTGTTTAAAAAAAAAAAAAAACTGTCGTGTGTGTTTCGGGTGTGCTATTTCCGATCGACTCTGCCTAACTCTGTTTTATTTAATTATTTTCCTGTTTTTCCGACGAGCTATTCCGTCGCCGGCGGCTGAGCAGCTGCCGTCCGTCGCAAACCCTTGGTCGGCGGCGGCAATGGTTCTGTTCGTTGTTTTTTTTTTTCTTTTGCTCGGCCACAAGCCGCCACACACATGGCCAGTCTAACATTTGTTTAAACCCATAAGTTTTAAGCTCAATAACGTTTTTTGTCAAGCTATTTTCGCGAACCCAAGTGCGCCAGTAGCCCAACAAAATCCGTTTTCCCTACTGGGCTTTGGCCTTGGGCCAACCCAGTGGTGTATTAAACCAAATCAGTTCCATGTATATCTCAAAGATCGAAACCGTTTTAAGTGCTATTTATTCGCAATAAATATATTTTTCTGAAAAGTAATGTTTTCTTTTTCTTTCTAAAACCTTAAAGATAAAGACTTTGCAAATCTGTTAGTATTAAAATACGAATAAGAAAGATCTCCTAACCACTTATGAGTTATTATTTAATTATTTATGTATTGGATAAATAAGTTGCTAATGTTATTCAATTTCAGTTATCACTTTTAAGTAATTATTTATTTTACAAATAGCTATCGATTCGAGAAAAGCAATTCATTGAAATTATGTAAATTAAACTCAAACTTAATTCAATCATCAATATAAAGTAATAAAGTGTCACCAACATATCGCTCATTTTGTTGTCTTTCTATGCATATAGGAAGTTAGTCACTTGTTTGGAACCAACATCTCAATTAGTCTAATCATTTTGGAAGCATTGCATCAGGTGAGTCCACAGCCCCACTTTTTATTGTATTTTTATATACTATTTTACAACAGGGGTGAAAAACATACAAAATCACTTTTACTATTCATAATTTATTGTGATGATACACTACTCAGAACATGACATTCAGTCTTTTATGCTCGAACTAAGACAAGATGTAGTGACATTGGTAGATGTCTACATACTGTAACCATTAGCTAGTTGCGACTAGACCCTGGATATGCAGATAGTACTATCGACTGAGACTCACCCTCCCACATTTATTTGATCAGTTTTAACGGTCTACCGAACCGTCATGGGAGTGCATATCTTAGATTCAGTAACATCATTTTGGAGTTGTAGGTTGGTTATGGGCTTAGGGTCGGCATTCTAACTCGAGGGTTTAGCTAACCTTAGAGGGACATCAGTTCATGTTGAATTCTTAATATCCTTTTGAGGATATCAGTTTACACAATTTTATTAAATTATTTTACATGTCTCTACATGTCAAACATCATTTCAATATTGTCTTTGGGCAATTATTTTCAAACATCATATCATCACAACATTTTAAGCCTCGATGGCTCACAAACATTTTGGATTACTCGAAAACATTCTTTAAACCTGTGGATTCACTCAACATTTTTGTTGATCATTTTACTTATGTTTTTCAGGTAATTGATTGAAGCATGAGTCATAGGTTGCATTTGGATCACAAGCATGCATGTTAAAGATGCCACCATTTTACTTTTATTTATTTATTTTCAAAACATTGATAGTTACATTTCGGTTACACTTTTACAATTAAATTGTGGCATACTTTATTACATCATTTATTAAAGTTTTTGAGACATTTAATATTTGCAATAATCATATGCTTGTGGTTACTCATGATGTCCACGCCCGTTCTTCCGCAAACCATTTTGGCGGGGTGTGACAGAATGGTATCAGAGCCCTTGGTTATAGTGAACTATTAATTAGTCTATAACTCAAAACATTTTCTATCAAAACATTTTTCATTGCATAGAGTCACATATCATACAGAGTCTCGTATCATATAGGGTTACACCACATGACATTCGCTATACTTATCACTTAAATTAACACTTGCCCTAACCCTTGCCTTTAAGTAGAGTGTTGTCACCTTATAGCTTATGTTGTGTTTACTAGTACCCAATATGCCTGCACGAAGAAACACTCGAAACAATCGTAGGACCGATGAGCGCAACATTAATAGGGATGCTCAGCCAGAAGAGACTGTAGAAGAAATGGTAGCTCGTAGGATTTCTGAGGCTATCGCTCAATATGAAGCAAACAGAAACTCTCGTGAGAACGGCAACAGCAACAATGGTAGAGTTACTAACCATGAAGGTAACCCTTCCAAAAATTTCTTATCCCTTTCAAAGAAATTCGTAGAAACTCTTAGGACTCGTGCTAATCATGAATTTCATCTCTATAATCAGAGAACAACACAAACCAGGGATGTTCCTTCAAAACATTCACTGCTTGTCGTCCTCCTTCATACTCTGGAAATGAAGGAGCCATCGCTATCATCCACTGGATCGAGAAAGTGGAATCTATCTTCAGTGTGGTGAACTGCTCACCAGAAAACAAAGTTAAGTTTGCTGCCAGCACTCTGGCGAAGGAAGCCCTAACATGGTGGAACTCGCAAGTGCAAATTCTTGGAAGAACTACCGCTGATTCATTAACATGGAGTGAATTCAAAGATCAATTAACCAACAAATTTTGTCCAAGAAGAGAGTTGAAGAAGGTTGAAGTTGAACTATGGAACCTATCCATGACTGGTGCGAATGTGACTGAGTACACTCCAGATTCCAGGAGCTCACACGACTTGTGCCACATATGGTGGACCCTGAATATAAAAGGATCGAGATGTATATCTCTGGATTGTCTCCTACCATCAGAACCCTCGTCATTGCTGCTGAACCCACATCGTTTGAAGATGCAGTCAATCGAGCTCAGAGATTGACTGATGATGCAATTATAAATGGTACCCTCCAGAAGAAAACTTCCAATGCAAACCACTCAGATAATCGTTCCAACAACAACCATGGAAAACGTGCTTACAATGATAACATGAACAATCAACATGGTACAAACAACAAGCATTTGAAGATTGCTCGTGTAGCCCCAAATCCCACAAACCCTGGAGCAAAACCCTACACTGGTAACCGACCTTTCTGTAACAAGTGCAACTGGCACCATGATGGTAACTGTGAGAAGTGCAACAAATGTGGCCGTTCGGGTCATAAAGCTCAGAATTGCAAAGCAAATGTGCCGAATCAGGGGAACAAGCCAGCTTGCTATGAATGTGGTGATCCTAATCACTACCGAAACCGCTGTCCCAAACTCAACAATAACAACAATCCAAACCCTAACAACAACAACGATCGTCAACCAGCTCGGGGTAGAGCATTCGTCATAGGAGCTCAAGAAGCTCGACATGATCCTAATATTGTTACCGGTACGTTCCTTTTAAACAACCAATATGCTTCTGTCTTATTTGATTCGGGTGCCGACTTGAGCTTCGTATCTATCGATTTTAGACCATGTTTAGATATGGAGTCTGTTAAATTAGACATCAAGTACGAAATTGAATTAGCAAATGGTAAAATGATTGAATCGGATGAAATTATTGAGGGTTGTGAACTGAATTTAGAGGGCCACATATTTGGAATAGATCTTTTACCAGTAGAGCTAGGAAGCTTTGATGTAGTCATTGGAATGGATTGGCTATCCAAGAATCACGCTGCAATTATATGTTATGAAAAATTAATTAGAATCCCCCTTGAAAACGGTGAAACATTAATAATTCGAGGCGAGCAAAAGTCGAGTTCACTTAGAATTATAAATTGCATGAAAGCCCACAAATACTTACGTAAAGGTTACCAAGCATTCTTAGCTCATGTTGTCGATAAGAAATCAAGTGAACGAAAAATTGAAGACATTCCTATCGTGCGAGATTTTCCTAGCGTTTTCCCAGATGATCTACCTGGAGTGCCACCTCAGCGACAAGTTGAATTCCGAATCGATCTAGTTCCAGAAGCTGCACCAATCGCTCGTGCACCATATCGTCTTGCCCCATCTGAAATGCAAGAACTCTCATCTCAGTTGCAAGAATTATTAGACCTGGGTTTCATCAGACCGAGTTTCTCACCCTGGGGAGCTCCGGTATTATTTGTGAAGAAGAAAGATGGATCAATGAGAATGTGCATCGACTACAGGGAATTGAACAAAGTAACCATTAAAAATCGCTATCCACTTCCGCGTATCGACGATTTATTCGACCAATTGCAAGGGTCAAGCTTTTATTCAAAAATCGATCTACGATCAGGTTATCATCAGTTGAAAGTTCGCGAAGAAGATGTTCCCAAAACCGCATTCAGAACTCGCTATGGTCATTATGAATTTCTCGTTATGCCCTTCGGTTTAACAAATGCTCCTGCTGTGTTTATGGATCTCATGAATCGAGTTTGTAAACCTTACCTCGACAAATTTGTCATTGTCTTCATTGATGACATTTTGATATACTCTCAATCTAAATCTGAACATGAAGAGCATCTGAGACTAATTCTGGAACTACTCGAAAAAGAGAAACTATACGCGAAGTTTTCCAAGTGTGAATTTTGGATTCGAGAAGTACAATTTTTGGGTCATGTAATAAATGGTGAAGGAATACACGTGGATCCCGCAAAAGTCGAAGCAATTAAGAATTGGGAAGCCCTAAAGTCTCCTACAGAAGTGCGTCAATTCCTTGGTCTTGCCGGCTACTACAGACGATTTATTGAAAATTTTTCCAAAGTAGCCCAACCCTTAACCCTTCTCACTCAGAAAGACAAGAAATTCGATTGGGGCGAGAAACAAGAAGAAGCATTCCAAACATTGAAGACCAAATTGTGCACCGCTCCTATCTTATCTCTACCCGAAGGTACAGAAAATCTTATCGTGTACTGCGATGCGTCACATCAGGGTTTAGGATGCGTGTTGATGCAAAATGGAAAGGTAATCGCATATGCTTCCCGACAATTGAAAAACCACGAAAAGAACTGCACAACCCACGATCTTGAATTAGGTGCCGTCATTTTCGCGTTAAAAATGTGGAGACATTATCTATATGGTACTAGATGCACGATATATACCGATCACAAAAGTCTCCAACACATCTTCGATCAGAAAGAACTAAACATGAGACAACGGCGTTGGGTAGAATTGCTAAATGATTACGACTGTGAATTAAAGTATCATCCAGGGAAGGCCAACGTAGTGGCCGATGCACTGAGTCGAAAAGAACGAACCAAACCACGACTAGTAAGAGCACTAGAGATGTCTATCCACACAAACCTTACTGCACAAATCCACTTCACTCAAACCGAGGCGTTGAAAGATGAGAACTTAAAGAATGAATTTCTTCGTGGCATGGAAAAACAGTTGGAACCTAAGCAGGATGGAACGTTACATTTCATGAATAGAATCTGGGTGCCAAGTTTCGGTGACCTTCGTGAAGTTATTCTTGACGAAGCTCATAAATCCAAATACTCCATCCATCCTGGAGCTGACAAGATGTATAAAGACGTAAAAGAGTTGTATTGGTGGCCAAATATGAAGAAAGAAATTGCCATCTATGTCAGCAAATGTTTAACTTGCTCCAAAGTGAAGGCAGAATATCAAAAGCCCTCTGGTCTCCTACAACAACCTGAGATTCCTGAATGGAAATGGGAGAAGATCACTATGGACTTCATAACAAAATTACCCCGAACCTCTAGTGGCCATGATACGATATGGGTAATCATTGATCGACTTACGAAATCAGCTCACTTCATTCCTATCAGAGAAACAGATCAAATGGAAAAGTTGACAAGAATTTATCTGAAAGAGGTTGTATCCAGGCATGGAGTGCCAATATCCATCATCTCTGATAGAGACAGTCGTTTTACTTCTCGGTTCTGGCAATCTCTACAGCGTTCTCTCGGAACACGACTCGACATGAGTACAGCCTACCATCCCCAAACAGATGGTCAGAGTGAGCGAACCATCCAAACCTTAGAAGATATGTTGAGGGCATGCGTGATAGATTTTGGTGGCAACTGGGATACGCATCTCCCACTGGTCGAGTTTTCATACAATAATAGCTATCACACCAGTATCAAGGCTGCTCCATTTGAAGCACTTTATGGTCGCAAGTGCCGATCCCCTCTTTGTTGGTCAGAAGTTGGCGATAGACAGATAACCGGCCCAGAAATACTGCAAGAAACCACCGATAAAATATTCCAAATTAAAGATCGAATCAAAGCAGCTAGAGACCGACAGAAAAGCTATGCAGATAATCGTCGTAAACCGTTAGAGTTCGCAGTAGGTGACAAAGTGTTGTTAAAAGTATCTCCTTGGAAAGGAGTTGCACGTTTTGGAAGACGAGGGAAGTTGAATCCTCGTTACATTGGACCTTTTGAGATACTGGAAAGGATTGGTCCTGTTGCCTACCGTCTACAATTGCCACAAGAGCTCAGAAGTATCCACAATACCTTTCATGTGTCGAACCTTAAGAAGTGCCTAGCAGATGAAACATTAATCATACCGTCAGATGAAATATCCATCGACAACAGACTTCAGTTTACCGAAGAACCTATAGAAATATCAGAATGGAAGACGCATAGACTTCGGAGGAGCAAGATCAGAATAGTAAAAGTTCGTTGGAATTCCAAACGAGGACCTGAATTTACATGGGAACGAGAGGATCATATGAAGAAAAAGTACCCACACCTTTTCCCCAACCCCCAACCAAGTAGTGCATCGTCTTAAATTTCGGGACGAAATTTCTAAAACATTGGTCGTATGTGACAACCCGAAAATTCAGGTATTAAATTCATCATTTATTGTAACCCTAATAGTGTTCAAGAACCCAAATTTCATTGATGAAAACATTTATTTACATTTATGTCTATCAAAGAATCCTAATATCATTTATGATAACAAAACTAGGGCATATATAAGTTTGGTGAAACCTAGAAATCATGTCTTATCGATACACATTCTTATTAGATGCATTACTCAGTTAGATTTCACTAAATCATTGGTAAATTAGTTAGTGAGTTGGTGACACAATACATTTACAAATCAAATCAAAGACACAAATCATTATGTTACAATTTGCAAACACCAAATAACAATAAATTAAAATCAATTAATAATTATACTTCATTTTCCTTTCAAAATTCGAGATGGCAGTGGATGCCTCACGACCACTTTCCTTCCTCTCTTTTATTCCATTTAAATCTCAATCAAAAGCTTAAAATAACTAGAATACACACGTAATACTACCAAATAAAACTAATAATAATAATTTCTTTTAAACTCTTGATGCCATCCGAATGCACTTTCCCCTATAACCACCCATGATTTCTTTTTCTTTATATTTATATATATTTCTTTTTTTTTTCTCTTATAATCTTTCTTCTAATAAGTACACCAATGGCATCATTCTTTCCAAATAAACACCAATTACGTATCATCTTCCAAAACCCATGAGACCAATTCCTTTATTATCAGTCATCTAAACATGCAAAAATCTTCTTTGTTTGCTGGTTACGCCTCATAATTCTCCCTTCCAAATGAATGGTCCAATCATGAACAAAATTTCCATTTTAATTATTAAACTTTTACCCTATAAAATCCCCCATTCCCCCATCGCTTTCCTCCTCACCAATCGAGAGCAGAAGCAGAAAGAAAAACTCCTACATCTCTCAACTCTCTCACTTTGGCAGCATCTCTCTTGAATTCTTGAGGTATAAACCCATTTCCAAATTTTGTACTTTTAAATTGTTTATGTTTTTATTATAATCAGTAACCAAACTTGTGTGAACTAGCATAGTGTAAATGTAGGAAGCCACCAAATCGCTACCCCCTATTTCGTTGTTTAAAAAAAAAAAAAAACTGTCGTGTGTGTTTCGGGTGTGCTATTTCCGATCGACTCTGCCTAACTCTGTTTTATTTAATTATTTTCCTGTTTTTCCGACGAGCTATTCCGTCGCCGGCGGCTGAGCAGCTGCCGTCCGTCGCAAACCCTTGGTCGGCGGCGGCAATGGTTCTGTTCGTTGTTTTTTTTTTTCTTTTGCTCGGCCACAAGCCGCCACACACATGGCCAGTCTAACATTTGTTTAAACCCATAAGTTTTAAGCTCAATAACGTTTTTTGTCAAGCTATTTTCGCGAACCCAAGTGCGCCAGTAGCCCAACAAAATCCGTTTTCCCTACTGGGCTTTGGCCTTGGGCCAACCCAGTGGTGTATTAAACCAAATCAGTTCCATGTATATCTCAAAGATCGAAACCGTTTTAAGTGCTATTTATTCGCAATAAATATATTTTTCTGAAAAGTAATGTTTTCTTTTTCTTTCTAAAACCTTAAAGATAAAGACTTTGCAAATCTGTTAGTATTAAAATACGAATAAGAAAGATCTCCTAACCACTTATGAGTTATTATTTAATTATTTATGTATTGGATAAATAAGTTGCTAATGTTATTCAATTTCAGTTATCACTTTTAAGTAATTATTTATTTTACAAATAGCTATCGATTCGAGAAAAGCAATTCATTGAAATTATGTAAATTAAACTCAAACTTAATTCAATCATCAATATAAAGTAATAAAGTGTCACCAACATATCGCTCATTTTGTTGTCTTTCTATGCATATAGGAAGTTAGTCACTTGTTTGGAACCAACATCTCAATTAGTCTAATCATTTTGGAAGCATTGCATCAGGTGAGTCCACAGCCCCACTTTTTATTGTATTTTTATATACTATTTTACAACAGGGGTGAAAAACATACAAAATCACTTTTACTATTCATAATTTATTGTGATGATACACTACTCAGAACATGACATTCAGTCTTTTATGCTCGAACTAAGACAAGATGTAGTGACATTGGTAGATGTCTACATACTGTAACCATTAGCTAGTTGCGACTAGACCCTGGATATGCAGATAGTACTATCGACTGAGACTCACCCTCCCACATTTATTTGATCAGTTTTAACGGTCTACCGAACCGTCATGGGAGTGCATATCTTAGATTCAGTAACATCATTTTGGAGTTGTAGGTTGGTTATGGGCTTAGGGTCGGCATTCTAACTCGAGGGTTTAGCTAACCTTAGAGGGACATCAGTTCATGTTGAATTCTTAATATCCTTTTGAGGATATCAGTTTACACAATTTTATTAAATTATTTTACATGTCTCTACATGTCAAACATCATTTCAATATTGTCTTTGGGCAATTATTTTCAAACATCATATCATCACAACATTTTAAGCCTCGATGGCTCACAAACATTTTGGATTACTCGAAAACATTCTTTAAACCTGTGGATTCACTCAACATTTTTGTTGATCATTTTACTTATGTTTTTCAGGTAATTGATTGAAGCATGAGTCATAGGTTGCATTTGGATCACAAGCATGCATGTTAAAGATGCCACCATTTTACTTTTATTTATTTATTTTCAAAACATTGATAGTTACATTTCGGTTACACTTTTACAATTAAATTGTGGCATACTTTATTACATCATTTATTAAAGTTTTTGAGACATTTAATATTTGCAATAATCATATGCTTGTGGTTACTCATGATGTCCACGCCCGTTCTTTCGCAAACCATTTTGGCGGGGTGTGACAGATAGATGCAATGGTCTGTAGGTTCTCTTGTGAATTGCAGAGGAGAGGGAGATGGGGAAGGAGATAAATGTGAGGTTCAAAGAAGAGATGAAGAATCGCCGGAGAAGAAAAGTAGTTGCCGGATAATTAGAATAACTCGCTGGAGAAGTCGGAAGTGTCAGAGATGGAGCAGCTGCCGGCGACGACGATTTTGCCGGTTGTGATATGATTAGAAGTTACTGGTGGCGGCGATGACGACAATGGCGTCGAGAAGAGGTTGAATCTCCTCTGCTAATTGGGTATGCAAATACACTTAGTTGCACACAATCAAAATCCCACACAAGTTGTTCTAATTTCTTTCAGATCAACGATTAATTCTTCATATTGCTTAAACATTCATTATGCAGATATCTAATTGATCCTCAATATTCATTTGGCTTTTCCTGATTTGATATATCTTAGTAAATGCCAATTTAGGCCTCAATATCAGTTCAAACAGTCGTCTAGATCTCGCCATTTTCATATCATAAATAATTTAACTTTTCTGTTTTCCATCCGATTAATGTACATTGAAGGGCAATTTCAATTTACGATCATGGGATGTTGTTGTTGTCGTCGTGTTAGGGCTCACATCTTATATTTCTTGAAAATCACAAAAGAGATTAGAATCTATAATTTGCAGATTTTGAGATTGTTGTTTGTGGTGGTGGTAGGTTTACAGATTTACCAGATGATTTGCAGATGATGGTACTATTAGGGATGAAGGGGAGATTACAAGTAAATCAAAATCAAACACACCATTTCGATTTAGGTTTAGGATTCCATGAATTGAAGATTAGGTTTAAAGTAAGGTTGTTGAAAAACCTCCAAATTTTTAATCAAGTGATGAAGATAACGATGATGAAGATTTCACAGATTTGGGTTTTGGGTTGATTGATGGAGTTGGGTTTTAGGTACATAGAGAAAGATAAAAGGATGAGAGAGAAGGGGAGTGAACACATAGATGTAAAATGACATATTTACCTCATGTGCATTGCACATGACCAAATTTAACAGTCAAATTTAATGGCTGTTAGGCTTAGGGACCAAAACCGATACGAAGTTCGATACTTAGTGACCATCGGTGTAATTTCTGAAACTTAGGGACCAAATCCAAAACTCAGGTCAAACTACAGGTACTATCCGTGTAATTTACTCTTTATATTATATACGTATACGTATATTAAATAATTAGTATTTAGACCTTTCTACTATATCCTTAGGGCATGTTTGGGAGTGTTTTTCATGTGGTTATTGACTAATTGGCTTTTTTGAGAAGTTAAAATTATAAAATAAGAGAGTTCCTAATTTCTTGATTTTGTTTTTTTTTTCAAGAAACTAATAAGTTAATAAACATTTTTTTTTTAAAATAACACACTCCTATTACATATCTAGATATTTCATTAAATCATTCTATAAACTTCTCAAGATTATTGTAGCTATATTTATTGAGTTTGGCCCTTGCTAATTTTAATAGCAATCCGTTGGAATTGAAGTCCAATATTAATAACCCAAATCAAGTTTATAATCCAACAAAAACATGTTAGATGACAAAATTACCTACAGGCTTTTGTGATTGCTTGTAACCCCAATAATATACTCTTTACAAAAAAACTTCTCATTTGTCTTTTAAACAAGTTTTTAGGTGATAGTTAGTGGTAAACAAGTTTTTAGGTGATAGTTAGTGGTGGGGTCATTGATATTACTTTTGATTAAAATATAAGGTTAGGTTGGAGAGAGAAAGATAGTTAGTGGATATTAGTGGTGAGGTTTTAGTAATAATGGTTTTTTTATTGTGTAGAGCTCATCAAATATAGGAAATGAGAAGTTTTTTGTGGGACAAAAACTTAGAGGCAAATGAGAAGTTTTTTGTGAGACTAATGGAGTATTTTTTATATATGATGCCCCGAACTTTTTTCTAAATATCGGCCCACTGGCCACTAGCTGAATCATGAAAAAAATTGTACCATCAGGACTATAAAAAATCATTTATAGATGTAGTGGTAAAATTCATATTGATCATCATATCATATCATATCATATCTCATGTATATAATATAGCAGTGATTAAACATACATTAAGGTAAGAATTCAGACATGAAACAGCAGATAACTGATTACTCATTTATATATGCCAGCCACTTTATAAACGTACGTACTTTAATATTATTGTCTTAATCAATGATTCATGTGACGAAGCAGCCATGGTGGCATCATCGAAGCAGATATGGTCTGAGCTTGAACCGAATCATCATCCCTTATAACCGTTGTTCCATGGAATGATCCACTGTTCATCAATTCAAAACCAATATTTGAGCCCTGATTAGTTTAGCTGAGATGATAAATATAATTAAGAAATTAAGTGTATACGTACCTCCCAGTTGCAAGATGGACTGAGTGCGGTGGTGGCGGTGGCGGTGGTTGTGGCTGAGGATGAGGTATCAGAAACCCTACATTTTGTTGTTCACTGTTCTTGTCGTTCTCCTTCAACTGTATCCAGATTAATTTAGAAACACATGTCACCAATGTTGTTTCATTTCTTTATAACGTTACCCGTATTTTATTAATATTGTTGACGTGAATTTTGGATCTTTTAATTAGACTAAAAGTGTTAACTAGTGTAGTTAAGTATTTTAACAATTTTTTTTTTTAATTTTAAAAAGAAGAATCACAATAGACTGATGGAATAGAAGTACCTTCTTAGAGAGTGCATTGTTTTGCTCTTGGAGTGCTCTCTCCTGCGACAAGAAAGAAAACGAAAATAAATTTACCAATGTAGACTAATTACCAAATTAGGATATTTAGCCTAGCGGTAATGTGTTTGTCCTCTATCATTTGGTCGGGTTTCAAGTTCTATAGTAAACATATGTGGTATTTATGAGTAAATTATAAAATTTTGAAACAACTGGAGACTAATTGCTCTCATGGCATCAATATTTGGCAAGCATTAAATTCAATTTAATTCTTTGAGAAAAATCAATCCTTTGGTCGTCAAGTTTTAGGGCGCCGTCTTTACTTGGTATGTTATAAAAGAGTGGTATTCTGATTTAAACCCATATTCGATTCATATAATTGATTAAAAATGAACTTCCTTAATGGCTATGTATATAATTTATGAAATTTAAGATAAATGTTGGATCGAGTGAATAGGATTACCTTTTTATGGAGTTCCGAGATGGACTCATGCATGACTTGGTTCTGCATACAAAATAAGGGTTTATTGAGTAAAACATGCCAATTAATTAAGCAACATATATACCTTTCGTGTTCGTATACGCTTGAGAGCAGTCTCAAGTTGTTGTTCTACGCTTTGAAGCTCTCTAAGGTTCAACGGCTCAAGGTCTTCCCCAACATAGTGCCTAAATTAAATAGTCAAATTAATACTTCCTCCGTTTCAAAATAAGTGATACACTTTGAAAACTTACCATATTTAGTAAAAGGTAGTGGGGTACACATCCACTAACAATCTCTTTTTATATAGTGAAAAGACACATCTACTCTTATTTTTACTTTTAAAAATTATTAAATTCACTTTAATCGATGTATATGGGACTCATCTTCCACTAATTATCCAATTTAATCTAATTAACCTTAATTATCATATTTTCCCTCAAAACATCGTGAACTCCAAAGTGTATCACTTATTTTGAAACGGAGGAAAAGTTTGGTTTGGTCTTATAAATAAAGATATACATAATGCATCTCAAAAGCGCATTTAGTGACTCCTCTTTTAGTGACTCCTTTCAGTGACACACTAAAAGTGTTGATATATGTGGATTTCAGTGACACTTTTTCAAAAGAGTGAAAAAGGTTCTAAAATTTTCCTATACTTTAAAAAAATGTATGCATAAGTTTGACTCACACTTACCAAAAAACACCTGTGTTATTAAAAGGTTAAAACCCTACTATACACACTTTTTGAGTCACTATAGGTTTTTTACCTACCCCGCCTATACCCATACTTTTTAATGCGTGAACTTTGTTTTGAAGAGAAATACAATGTTCCATTTTTTCCAATTTTTAGTGACACTTGTGTTAATCATAAGTGTCAAATGGAATTTATTTGTGGTGGTCTGAATTCAGAATGAAATGAGTTCAAATCATACATACCTTATGTTCTTCTCTAGGACCTCAATCTTTGTCCTGAGTTTGGAGGACTCAAGAGTCCAGCTTACCTGTAAACAAATCCCAAAAATCAACACCAACAATGATTCTTGTAAGCATATTTAATATTTTCTCGTGTTTCACAATGAAGACGTTTCCTTGTAAAAAGCCCACTAGCATTATAACAAAAGTGACAATATATGTCTATATTTTTTAAAAGTTGTGGGTAAAAAGGTATAAGTTTTCGATTTTACTTTGCGAAACTAAACAAAGAATGTATAATTAATGGAACTTTATAAAACACGTCCACTTCTAATTTAATTTCAGTTGCAAGCAAATTAACCCCATTCTTGCAAAAACATTGAAGATTACATATATTTTGCAATAAGGGCATAAATTTAAGTAATGTTGTGAACAAAAATAATATAGATCTAGGAGAGAATGAGATAACCGTTCAAATAATGCATATGTTAATGGTATTATCCAAAAATCATTCATTTTCTGTAAGCTGTCATACGTAATTTTTTACTTTTAGAAAAAGAACATAAGAAAGGTTACTTTATGAAGATAATTAAACACAAAAGTTTAAAAATAGATGTTAATTAGTATATCTATATGTATGTATACCTGCGTTTCTGCTTCAGGTGCAGTAAGCAGCTTTTCTGCATACGAGTATCGTTCATACCTTTCAAGAATTGCCTCCATACTGTTCAAAACAATGACTGGCGGTTATTGTCCAAAGGATAACAACTTAAAGTATTTGTATTCTGCAAAAGTTTCTAATATTCCTTAACTTTAAACATTTTTTCATTTATATTTTCTCTAGTTAAATCCTTACTATAATGTCAATAACTTTGTATAGATTTTATTAGATGAATATCATTTTACTCTAATTAAAGAAATTTTAGTCTATTAAACGTTCATTATCATATGTCCATGAGGCACACACTAGTAAAACCCTTTTAATATATACTAATTAATTAATATTGATACAGTATTCTTAAGCTATGCGACTAATGTGCGTCATTTGATAGGAACTAGGTTTGTCCCTAGTTAAGATGAACGAAATTTGATTTTAACTATTTTTGAAAATATTCTTGTACAAATATATTAAAATTTATAGTTGTCCCGTACGCTTTTAAGTTTTGATAGTAGTAGTACTTATAAATGTCAATAAGAAAGTTGTGTATGATATAAATTATGCCAAAATTAGGATATTAGGAGAGAGGTCACGTACCCTTCATGTGTTTTTGGAGGTAAACTACCTACGTACGTATAAGTGTACAAGCACACATGAGTTTTGAACTCATTATATCATGTTATCTTAAGTGAATATTAACCTAGGAACATCGCTCTCTACAGGGCCGGTCCTATGTATTTTATTGCCCTGGGCAAAACGATCTCAAAAATGCCCCTCTAAATTTTTTTAGAGCAATTAACACACTATTTTCAAGGAATTGCAAACTACACCTTGACCATAATCACAAAATAAGGGCGATGAATCATGGAGAATCTAATCAAATCTAAAATAAATTCACTAATATTACAAAAACAATTAAAAGTGTATAAACAGTTTTTTAAAATTGTAAATACCGTAAAAAATCTGATTTTCGTCATTTATATTATAATTTTATATTGAGGTGAGAGTCAAAACATAAATATCTTGCATTTAAGTAATATGAAAATGTTAAAAAAAAAAACTGACATTTCTAATGCGATAGTATAAAACATAATATGTAGTATTTACGGTCTCCTAATCTTATCAAGATAACTTTTTAAATTGTTTAGTAAATTTCATATTTTATTTAATAATATATTTGTGTGTCAGAATATATGGCTACTTTTTATTATTTTATTGTCTTTAGGTAATTTTTCACTTAATTTAGTGGGACCCGTATGAAAATAACCAGATATCATCTTGTTCGCCCAACACAAACACTACAAACCACATTAACAAGATTTGAAGCTTCAAACTTCTTATTATTTTCCTTCAATAAGTAGACTATAAAATACTTACCTACATATCTCGACATATCCCATTGTAAATGACAGATTTTAACCTTGACGAGCCTAGTATAATATGACTTGGACTACGCTCATGATGCCCCTAAACAGGATGATGCCCTGTGCCGTCGCCCGACTCGCCCACCCCTAGATCCGGCTCTGGCTCTCTAACCATCTAACCGTAACACACATTCACAATTCTAATTTTTGTCATATAAGCATCACATGAACTGACATTCAATTGACACACATATGAAACCAACAATACCACTTCACATAATATTTTATATATAAAATACACACATAAAATACCAATACCCACAAAAATTAACCTTTCCTTCGTTGCGCTTCACATCAACAAGCCGAATGATCACGTCGACGCAGACGTGCCAATGGTGTCAGTAAATTGACGCTTGCTAGTAGCCATCCGAAGACACCATAGGCACTGGTCGAAAATGCTCGATCAAACAAAATCTTAAAAAGTATATTTATTTCCCTTATTTTCTTTTCTTCATTATTGTGGACAGCAGTGTTTGACTAGCCATGAGAACTAAGGGGTATGTGAGTTGTACTAGGTTCTTTAACGATGCGTACGGACTAGTTAATGCATGTACGAACATTAACATGCATCGCACACAAACACACATGACATAATAATCAGAAAGTGTCAAAATGCTAAAGAAATGAAGAACGTACTATTTTCTCTCCGTTGTTAACACTTAAACTTGATAGATTACGATAAATATTTGACTTTGAAAATTTTGAAAATGCGGAAATTCGATATAAAAACCTCATAGCTTATAAGTACGGATAAATTACTTAAATTTTCATGTTTTTAAATAGGCCAAAATACATTTTAGTACCCTGAATTTGGCTAACTAGGTCCTCTACTACCCTAAACTATTAAAGGTGCAATATGGTACCCTGAACTTGACAAAATGGTCGATTTAGTACCCTGACTCACTTATTTGGTCTTGTTTTCTCACGAGATTTGCTTCTAATATCAATATATTGAGATGAACGCATACTTTTTAGTCCGTCAAAAGCCCCAACAAAAGTAAGTCAAGCAAGAAAACAAGACAAAATTAGTGAGTCAGGGTACTAAATCGTCCATTTTGTCAAGTTCAGGGTACCATGTTGCACATTTAATAGTTCAATGTACTAGAGGACCTAGTTAGCCAAGTTCAGGGTATTAAAATGCATTTTGCCCTTTTAAATATGAGCAAATTTTGAATATTCACTCTTTTAAACATGAAATTTTAAATCTTTACATTTTGGGTGAAAACAAATACGAAAATGATTTAACGATTCAGTATTGACGCTGTATTTTCCAATCGGGCCCACAGAAACCCAAATACTTCGTATTTAATGCTAGACCTTTTTCAATAACCTAATCCGAATAACCCAAATGCAAGTAGAGTTTTTTGGATAAATCAAAACGGATACACCAAATATAAATCCGTAGATCCGAATTATCCGATATAACTAAAATGGTTTAATTACGAGTAGAATTTTGGTACTTTGACTATCCGAATAAACTATATTCAAAGTTGATAGTCATTGTACGTATTCAGGTAATCCGCAACCCGTACAAATAACCTGAACCCTTATTTGGGTGGTATGGATTGGGCGACCCAAATTTCAATTTCGGGTCTCGCGTGGATTTGTAATTAGTCAGAATCGGAATAACCTTATTACCTAATACATGACCAATTTGACACCCCAGGGCGGAGCTGAGTTGATATTTGAAGGAAAACAAATTATAAATCTTAATGATGATAATTTTATTTCTATTATATAGTTTTAAACAATGTTTGCTATGAATTCATTTATTTGTAATGCGAACGTTACTAATTTTAATTGTCAACCTCTTGAAAAGTGTTTTTAACTCCGCCCATTATTGACGAGATATATGTATTAAGAAAAATTGTATTTATTACTACTAAATCTTCCTGCTCATAAAACAATTATCATGTATAACTCTTTAATTCTCTTTCTTAATCATATACTTTGATTAGACACTTGTATTAAGTAGATTTAGGGGTTGTTTGGGAAAGCTTATTTAAAATAGCTTATGCTTATTAGCTTATTAGCTTATAAGCTTATTTAAATTAATAAGCTTTTATTAAATAAAGTGTTTGTTTTAGCTTATATAAGGATATTGTAAAATTACCGAAAAGAGTTTAATGAGTAAAGAGGTTGTGAAGAAAAGAAAAAAGATGTGGAGGTTAAAAATGTAAAGCCCTTGGTATTCTTAGATAAGCCTTAAAAAGCCCCATAAAAATGACTTTTCTAAGGAGGCTTAAATAAGCTCATAAGCACAAGCTTATAAGCCTATCCAAACACTTAATATGGGCTTATTAAGCTTAAATAAACTAATAAGCTAATAAGCCCCTTAAATAAGCTCTCCCAAACACCCCCTTAATATAAAGTATAACATCTCGCTATGTATTAAAGTACATCACCATCTTATATAGCACAAAGAGACAAACAACATAGTACTTTTTATTTCATTTAATGAGCACAACCCTTGGTGATTTCACCACAAATAAAACAGTAGTATCATTTTCATCAATAATGAAGATCGATCTATGGTTTATAGGTTTAATTTGTTAGAATTCAAACCCAAATGCAGCCATAATGATAGAAAACTACAAGTAAAAAATTGCAGATCTTGAATTGCTAAATAAGTGTGAGCACAAGACTTCTATTTGTGGGTTGTGAACTCTTGTAATAGTATAAATAAGTTTTATATACTTCAACTTAAATAAGAAAAAGTAGTAGTCTCTGTTTCATTTTGAAATTTGTAATTTTGAGTGTTTTGTTAGAAAGTTGTTATTCTTGTTAACTGAATGAATTTAAACCGGCCGGCATAATTTCTCAAGGATTGAAACGTGTTTATGATCACATAACATATGGATCTTGCCTATTCGGTGTCTCGTTGGGTGGCAAAGAATAATTATGGATTTAATTATTTTGTTTTTAATTGGTGTATTTTAAAAAATTTCCCTCAAACAAAACCACCCAGTCCTCCATTAAAAGCATGGTAAAGATGAAAACACAGAAAGATAAAGTCTTTGGTAGTACAATACTACTAATTATAGCATTGATCTTATGAGAGATGCTTTTTATGTCAATACTGATTGTACGTACCTTCATAACAACAAATCAAGTACATACTGCAACAAAACACCCCCAAAACATCAAGATTAATGAACCAGAGAGTTTAACAAAAAATAGATAGTGAGAGACCATCATATAGTATGTGGACTAAGAGTTATAAATAGATATATGCATGCAAAAGAAAATTTAAAAAAATAAACAAGAAACACTAAATAAAACAAAATTATACTATATTTTAAAGAAGTGATTTTTTTTTTGGTAACACAAAGTAAAATTTAAGTCAAGATTGAGTTTAATTAGTAAATTAAGTAAATAAACAAGAATAAAAGGTTAGAGAAAATAAAAGAATTAGATGAACCTGGAGTGTGTGGAGTACTCAAAGAGTTTGCCTTTAGTAGAGAACACAATAAGAGCCACGTCAGCATCACACAGCACAGAGATCTCATGAGCTTTCTTCAACAATCCTGTTCTTCTCTTGGAAAATGTCACCTGTCTGCTAATCTTGTTCTCAATCCTCTTCAACTGCACCCTCCCTCTTCCCATTTTACTCAAAACCCTAAAAAACAAGAACAAAAAAGAATCTTGATCTGAGATATAAACATCTGAAAACCCTAAAATTGAGCAAGATTTCTTGGTTCACTTACCTTTCTTCTTTTGGGTTCTTTTTTTTTCAAAGAAGAATGAGATCTGTTGATCTTGGATCTGGTAAGTACTTGTTTTCTTTCTTTTGGGTTTCTTTAGAAAACCCTAAAAAGAAAGAACAAGAGTCGGATATGTATATATGTGTGTGTGCTTACAAGAATTAAATAAGCAGAAGAATGTTTAGTTTCTATTTTGGTGTATATCTATCATTAGATGAAGAAATCTGTTATATGTGTTAAGAGGGAAGTATGCAATTGAAGAGAGAGAGAGACTGTGTGGCTGGAATACTCTCTTGAAAAAAGGTTCGATAATCTTAAAACCAGAGTGGTTTTGAAAGGATGCGTTGTCGAGTTGTGATTGGTTGTTTAATTATATGCCATTGTTTGTCTGCCCATGGGGCGCATGTTTTTAGGTTTGCACTATTAATCTCTGCCTTAGGACCGCTGGTTTTTTAAGGTTGGGTTTAAAAAGTTGCATTAACAAATATCCAAATAATGAAATTGTTTTGACAAAAAGTTAAGTAGATTTAGAATTATGTGTTAGAGTTGAAAAGAAATAAATGTCCAGGTATTAATTAGGACTTAGGAGTATGTTTCCTCAATTCAGTAGCAATTACTTAATTAAATAAAAGTTAGAAGTGAGATCCGGTGATAACTCAAAAAACGGTGAGAACTCGTAAAGATACCTTAAAAAAATTTCAAAAAATTCCGAAAAAATATATATAACTCCCCATGATTATTACTACATTTCACAAAAAAAAATTAAAAAAAAAATTATGATCTACTTTTTTTTGTGGACCATAATAATGATCCATATTTTTTTGTGGATCATTATTATGATCCATATTGTTTTTTTTTTTTTTTGATCATTTTTGAAATTTTTATTTTTTTTTTATCTTATAGGCTGCGATTTTTATGTTTAAAAAAGAATTTTTTTTTAAAAAGTTTATTTTGGATTATTTTAGAGTTTTTTTTGAGTCCTCGCAGGCCTCACCGGTTTTTGAATCTTCACCGGATCCGGACCCTAAAGAGTTATTTAATTATGTTTTGTATACTTCCTCCGATTCAAAATAAGTGATACACTTTATTTATATAGATGATTCAAAATAAGTGCTACACTTTGAAAAATTACCTTATTTGGTAAAAAATAGTAAGATCCACACGCCACACCCACTAATTATCTACTTTAACAAAGTGAAATAACTCATTTACCCTTACTTTTCACTTTTAAACCTCATTAATCACATTTTATTCAAAAGGTGTGGGACCCATTATCCACTAACCATTTAATTAATCTAATTTAACCTTCATTATAATCGTTTGCCTAGAAAATCGTGAAACCCAAAGTGTATCACTTATTTTGAATCGGATGAAGTATTATATTAAGGGTCTTGCTAACATGTACCTTATGAGTATACGATAATGAACGTTTAATAAACTAAAATTTTCTTAATTAAAATAAAATGATATTCATGAGTCATTAATGTTTTTGTATTATACCGATATTACCCTTATCATAATTGAAAATCAATTTTTTTGATGAATTAAATGCAGGGACATAAAAAATATTTAACATTACTATAATATGCCCATAGGGCACTTATAAGAAAATCTCCTATTAATGTGTATTAGGGGTGGCAATTCAGGTCAGGTTCGGGTTGACGGGTTGACGGGTTCGCGGGTTGGCGGGTCAGAAACGTTCAACCCGAAACCGACCTGTTTATATAAACGGGTCAGATATCTCAACCATAACTTTTTTAACTTCAACCCAAACCTAACCCATATAACTCATTTAATAAAACGAGATAAACAGGTTATCAGGTCAAACAGGTTAAACGGGTCAAACATGTCAAAATGTTGTTATTATTACACAAGTTCATGACAAAATACTAAACACCAAATTACTAAGTAACGTTTTTAATTTTTAGCTAACTATTAATAACGTTTTAACAAGTAAACTATAAATTAGGTATAAATATATATATTTTAAAATATATTTTAATAATTAAACGGGTTGGCAGGTCGACCCATTTAAATTATCATTGACCTGAACCTAACCTGTTTAATAAACGAGCCAGCTGACTCAACCCGAGACTGACCCAATTATATTTTACCCCAACCCAAACCTGTTTATATTCGTGCCGATTCCAGGTCGGGTTTCATGTTGAGTCAGAAATTGCCACCCCTAATGTGTATATAACCATCGAGGTGTTTTCAAGGTATTCCTTAATTTTTATTTAGTTCCAGGGTACAAATCTCAATTATTAATCAATAAGAATCAATGATCAAAATTAATCATATGTTTTATACCTGAAGGGGTATTTTGGTCATTTGATACTCACAAATTTTTTTATTTAAAATTATTCATTTTTTTATTTTTATTTTTTTCGTTAAAAAAATATTATGTGATAATCACATGTAATTGCATATTTGATCACATGTGGTTATAAAAAACATCACATGTGATCAAGTGATTATGCACATAATATTGTTTTTTTTTAACTAATAATAATAATAATAATAATAATAATAATAATAATAATAATAATAATAATAATAATAATAATAATAATAATAATAATAATAATAATAATAATAATAATAATAATAACTGGATTACAATTTAAGCATAGTTTCATAGATGTACTTATAACTTTTAATATTATGTATATTTCTTTGTAAACTTCATTATTACGTATAACTCTTTCCAAAACTTAAGAATTCTTGCATATATCATTTTACCTATATAATAAGTCATGTCTTTAGCTAAGTGTTGTAATTTATGCAAGTTTCGTTTTAATATATAAAGTATTCTAAATACTTCTTTCGATTCAAAATAAGTGATACACTTTAGGTTTCACGGTTTTTGAGGATAAAAATTATAATTATGATTAAATTAGATTAATTGGATGGTTAATTAGTGGAAAATGGGTCCCACACCTTTTGCATATAGTGAAATTAATGATGTTTAAAAGTAAAAAATAAGGATAAATGAGTCATTTCACTTTGTTAAAATATATAGTTAGTGGATGTGAGTCACACTATTTTTTGTCAAATACGATAATTTATCAAAGTGTATCACTTATTTGAAACTCTTCAAAAAGAAAAATGTATCACTTATTTTGAATCGGAGGAAGTAAGTATATAGTTATAGTGAACTGAAGAAACGCTTCTGATATGCCCCTTGTGAACTATGAACTCATGTTTAAATCTTGATTAAGCAATATGAAGTTATGATTAGTGAAATTATATGAGAGAGATTATAGAGAAAATATGATATCATTTGCATTAAGATCTGAACAAATGATGCAAAGACTGAATTCCAAACAATATTTACAATAATCATATTCTGTAATTAATTATCTGATTATCTATTTAAAAAATATATAATTTATTTTTAGTATTCAATCTCAAACATCAATAACTAGTGAAGTAAATATTTTTTATTTGTTTAAGTAATAATTAAAAGAAGTATCTAGTCTTAGTCAATTGCTTGTTATTTAGAAAATCTACGCCGACATGTCACATGGACGACGTGTTACAGAAATGACACTCAATAGGGTGTTACATCACTTTGCCATCTTTATATTAATTGGTGGATTCAATGATCAATTAGTTAACTTTATAAAGGTATGAAATTTGATCCTAGCTTAATCGTACTAGCAGGGTACCCGCGCAATGCGGCGGCGGGTACCCGTAACTATATTTCGAAGTGACGACAGTACCGGTGGTGGTGACAATAGCGATGGTGATGAGTGGTCGTGCGTAGTGATGGTAGGTGCTGACATTAGTGATGGTAGAATCAGATCCGAAATTGGCTTTTTTTGTGAAAGTAAATATGAGCCTTTTAAATAGAGAAATGATGGTTGAGTTCTAGTGACGTTTAAGATTATATATATTAGTATCTGGAATAAATCAAAATAATCAAGTAGTTGAAATGATTAACACACAGTGACTACTTATGAGAGGTCTTGTGTTCGAATCCTGTAAGCAACACTTTATTTTTTTAATTAAAGAACTTACTAAAAGTGGAAATCTCCTTAAACTTAAAATTAAGGAGCTCCTTAAACTTACTAAAAGAGGTAGGCCTAAATGCATTAGTAAGTAGTAGCATTTGGTATGGTCAAAAGTTGCTTGAAATAATAAATTAAACGGAAATAAGGTTGTTATCCCAAAATGCGTTGATTTACAGCCGCTATTAATTGTGTAATTAATAGTCAATTGTTGCTAGAAATAAATAATTAAACGGAAATGTGGATTTTGGTAAGAGTTGATGATGTACAGCGTCGTATATTTAATGTTATTGGGTAAAATGGTTTTTGAATAACAGACTTTTGTTATTAAGTGTGGGTGGTGTTACAAAAGTGTAATGTATAGCAAGTGGTTAACACATAGTGATAAGTTAGGAGAGGTCTTGGGTTCGAATCTTATTAGCCGCGATTTTTTTTTTAAGATAGAGAACTAACTAACAAAAGTGGAAAGGTCCTTAAAATCAAGTTTAAGGAGCTCCTTAAACTTGCCTAATGAGGCAGGCCTAAATGCTTTATATAGTAGTAAGATATGTAATAGCTAGGATTTTTCAGAAGTAATAATATGTTTAATTTGATTATTATATGTTATTAACTTAAATATTGTGTTTCAGATATTAGAATTTGAAACCTCGTAAAAGTTCAAGAGATATATAATATTTAACTTTGTGTTTTTAGAAAAAGCATGACAAACAAATATTATTGGTCTAAAAAATAAATTTATCTTATTAAAATAAAACAACAACAACGATATGTTTACAATCTTATCATTGTTGTTACATCTTGTACTTATTAGAATTTGGAAAATTATAAAAAAATTATAAATTAACATTCTTCGAGTTATAAATATCCACAAATGCAAAAAAAAAAATAAAAAAAAATATGCATTTTGTTTTCATAACAATGAGCGAAATGAATCATTCTCTTCATATAATTATTTTTACTTTCTATTGGACACATGTCACTGCATTAAACGACCGCCTATTATTTCATAACAAGAAAAGTGTAGCTCACAAAAATACTCCGTCCGTCCCATTAAAAAAATTTACATTTCATTTGGTTACAATCTTTTAAGAGATAATTAGTGATGTGGTCAATTGTAATACTTTTGATTAAAATATAAGGTTAGATTGGAGAGAGAAGATGTTTTATTGGTGGGATAATTGGTAATAATATTATTTTATTAGGTAGGCCCCCAAATTTAAGAAATGTAAACTTTTTTATATGACAAAATTTGAAGTAGAAATATAAACATTTTTGTAGGACGGAGGGAGTAGATATTTATTGATAATTTCATTCAATCTACAGAAAATCCGCTAAAAACTAATACTTCCTCCGTATCAAAATAAGTGACACACTTTTTTATTTTGGGGTGTATCAAAATAAGTGACACACTTTGAAAACTTTCCTTATTTGGTAAAAATAGTGGGACCCATACCCACTAACTATCCATTTTAATAAAGTAAAATTACCCTTATACCCTTACTTTTACTTTTAAAACTCATTTATCTCACTTTATTCAAGAAAAGTGGGACCCATTCTCCACTAACTATGTACTTTAATCTATCTTAACCCCTACTTTAATCTTTTACCTCAAAAAACGTGTAAGCCAATTTATGTCACTTATTTTGATACGGAGGAAGTACGAAGTATTGAAATTTTAAAAGGAGACGAGAGAGAGGGAGAGAGAGACTGCGAGAGAAAGACAGAGAGGAAGGCGCAGTCAAATCATTCAAGAGACAGGACATGTGAGTGTATATTTGCAATTTGCATTGTTTACCAGATCACCAAAATGTCACTTTTATATATTCGACTTTAGAATTTTGTCACACAAAAAGAATACTTCTCAACATGTCACTAAGTTTACTTAATGTAAAATTTGCCTAAATACCTTGATTTTTTAGGCTTTTGACAGAAAATGTATTTTTTTGATTCTTTTAGCCAATTTTTAGTATGTTAGACATCATTATAAACATATCTAACACCGTAAGATTTCTTGTTTAAAAATATTCAATATAATATATGAGATGTCAAACAATGAAGCAGATTAACCTTGAGACAGATCAAACTATCAAAGACATTCTTTAGAGAATAGTCCTATATAAATGGGCCGTCTAAAGACGTGACATGTCACACCCCGCCAAAAATGGTTTTGCGGAAGAACGGCGTGCGACAATATTAGTAATCACAACACATCAATATAGCAAACACAACGCAATCATAGTAAATATCCAAAACAATTGTTTACAAAAACCGAATGACAAAGTTGAAATAATCTAAATGAATAAGTTTCAAAACGTTTAATGTCTTAACTAATAGACTTATTTCTTGAGAAAAGCTTGACGACCCACCACTTATGCAATGCTTAAAAGTTTAATTTCCGTTACCTGAGAAAACATATTAGAAAAAGTGTCAACACAATGGTTGGTGAGTTCACAGGTTTTGTGACTCCAATAGTTATATCGTTTAAAAATCGTTACGTACAAACTTGTACGATTTGTATTGTTGTTCGGAAATATTGAACAATTTAGTTTTAAGGTGCAATTCATAATCCCTTATAAGCTCGGCCTAAGCGTTATAAGTAAAGGTATAATCACTGAGCCTATAATCAATCCAAGATCTCAAAACTAAAGAATATATATCTCAAACCCAGTTGGGCTAGCGCATAACTAGCCATGAGCGGGTGATCAACCCGAATAGTACTATCCATATATTCCCAGGCTAACTGTTAATGATTACGGTTAAACGTGGACTCGTAGCATGGTTCTTTGTCCTTCATTGTTAGGTACGTGTACACAACAATGATTATACAAAGATTATTTATCACAAAATAGTTGAGTAGTTATATGTTTTCTCCCCCATATAAAATAGTTATAAAAACAGTAAAAGTGGGGCCGTGAAACTCACCTGATGCAATGTTATCCAAATATGTAGACATTAATATGGTTTCCAACCAAATGATTATAGCACCCTAAATGCAATGGAAATACATAAATGAGTGACGGTCTAAATGACTCGTCTAAACTATATGATACAAAATGATTCCCAAAAGGAGAATTTGACTCGAGCGATACGTTGGTGACATTGTAGAATATTGTGTAATCTAGATACGTTTATTTTGTAATATATAAGTTTAGGAAAATGAGTTACGTTTTGATCGGACGTTGTTATACGATAGAGAATTATGTAAATAAAATAATTTAGATAACTATAAATGAAAGTTTAATTATTTAATTATTGATAAAGTAAATAATCAAGTGAATAAGCATTAATTAAATCTTGAAAATAATTATTTAAAATAATGAGAACTGATTTTAATGAATTATATGGAAACAAATTGTTATAAGTTAAAACAGTGGCCTCGATCGGATTTGATATTGGGCAAATGACATCTTGGGTTTAAACAAAATGGGTTACACTTTGTTGGGCTGGCTCGAAACAGAGATAGACACTGACTCAAGCCAGCGACAATAGCACCCAACAATGGAAAAACAAGGGAGCAACTCGCGCTGCCGCCGGCGACGGTAGACGGAAACACGTGCGAGAATTTCCGGTAAGCCACACACTTATGCACACAAAACACACCAACGTATACGTCCGACACAAAATCGAAAAGAGAAAGAGAGAGATCATTATACCTTCAAAGTCAAGTAGAGAGAGATCGAAGATGCTTGCTTCGTCGGAGATCTTGATGGGATCTGCCGGAAACGAATGAGAAGGGTGGCACGTGTTGGCTGTTTCTTTACCTTACTTCGAAGAGAGAGATAAAGGGATAGGTCGAGATGGATATCTCCGGTTGTTTACTGTTTGCAAGTGGCCGGGAGGGAGACGGAGCTGTGGAGGTGATTCGCCGGAATGGTACACCATCGCCGGAGAAACGCTGAGATCACCGGAATCGTATCCGGTTTGCTGGGGCAGGGGTTGAATAACGTAAAAGAGAAAGGTAGATGGTCTGAGTTTGATGGGTTGCCGGAGGTATTGTTTCGTCGGAGAGTATCATAAAAACGAGAGAGAGAGAGAAATAGAGGTGAAATATGGTGATGGGTTTTAGAAGATATCATAAGAGTGACTTGGTAGGGAGTGGTTAACGTCACCGAGAGGGGGTGGGTTGACCGAATCATGGGGAATTTGTTAGGCTAAGGTTTATATTTGATGTGTTTGATGATAATTGGCGGCAAGTACAAACTCTAGAATATTACTGTATGTTCATAAATATTGTTATGTGTACGCATAAAATGGAGTCGTTCGGTACTGCATGTTACGTGTGGGATAGGAACAAAGTTTTGAAATTTAAATTCCCAAAGGATTGAAGCTAGGCACATGCATCATACATGTAGACGTGATGGCAGGCATACGAATTAGATTTCTTTTTAAATAATTATTATTATTTTTTTCATTATATATTAAATTTGTATCTTTATTTTAATACCATAGTTTGTCCGCCACTTTGGTTTAATTAAACTGTATTATAACATATAAAGTTCATAAATTTTGGTTTCATTTTGGTCACCAACTCACTAAATTACAATTTACTACTGTATAAATATAGATAAATAATTTCTTGCATCTTTATTGTTGTGCACAAATCAATACAAAATTTGCATGTTTTGCTAGACATATACGAAGAAAATGTACTTTTATTAATGCAAGAGAAAATGCAACCTAAGTGATCACAAATAGTTGTTGGGTTAAACACCCAATCGCGAGGGTTGTCACATTCTCCCCTCCTTAAAGAAATTTCGTCCCGAAATTTAGGACGACGTATTATTAGGTTAAGGGTCAAAAAGAAATATAGATACTTTCGTATCCTTAGATTTTTCATCGCCAGCGTACCCAGCGCGTTTTAGTTAAAGCAAGACGATCGCTTATTGAATATGGTTTCCTTTCTGCCAATATAAACTATCTCTTTCTTATTTATCGATGTTCATTGATACTTCTTAATTTCATTGTGTATTGGTTGCCTTAATTATCATTTCTTTCTTAGTGTTGATACATAATCTAATATTTAGTGTGACGCGTCGTACTGCATGTTGAAATTTCTGGTTACTTTGGGGTAGTGCTACTATTGGTGTGGCACATAATTTATGCTTTAATATTTGGGACGCGATGCTCGTTTCTCTGATTTGGGGTGCCAATTCCAAGATACACTTCTCGATTTTTATTTTATTTTATTAGTATTTTTGTTTTCAGTAGGTTTCGAGATGAGAAACGAGTCAAGCCAGTTTGCTAAACGTGGTGGTGTGGTTGACAATATTGGAACCTCCCATCGATAGGTTCTATAATTCAGAGTCTAATTTTTAAATTTCTTCACTAGGGCAATACTCTTTCATTAACAAAGTTTTTAGTTCGTCCCATGGCATTATTTATTAGGTCAATTAATCTTGTTGACATGCTTATTGTTTTCGAAGACGTAGGTAGGAATTTCTGGTGGACATAACGAGTTTTAAATTTTTGGTGATTAGGATATCTTCACTTTAAACTTTTGTCGGAAGTAGATCGGTTTTCGAGTAAAACAAAATTTTGTAGCTGATCAGACTAGTGGTTCATTGGAGGTAATGAGTGGTAAGTTCCGATGGTTACTTTACTTCGCTTGTGGAGGTGGTACATGTTTGTAGATTTTGACTTTCATAAGGATGAAACTGAAATATATATATATATATATATATATATATATATATATATATATATATATATATATATATATATATATATATATATATATATATATATATGTTTTTTAGTGACATGTGTTTGATCATAAATGTAGAAATTTTGAAAGTTGTAGAGACACATCCCACGTCTCGGTTCGATTGAGGCGGTTAGGATTAGTTTAATTCTGAATTAGTTTAAAGAGAGTGGTGCAAATCTTAGTAAGTTCTTTCAGAGTACAATCTTGTAGTTTTATATGGTGGATATGCCCTTTTTTTTTCTTTTTTTTTTCTTTTTGCGACATGTTTGTTTTCTTGTACATATGCTAAGAATTCTTATTTATTGTTCCCTTTAATAATCAATGACTTTGATAATTCAACATTGTACTGTGTAATTATAAACACGTTGGCCACCCGTTTTTATAATATCATGGTACAATGTTTCCTCATCACTATCACTTCATATTCTTCATATATGATTATAAGAATTTAGGAGTTTTATTTAGAATTTATTGTAGAGAAGTCCTCGAGATGAGGTGGGACAATTTTCGTATTTTCGTTTCGTTGTGATAGAGGTTGATGTGTAGAGCTTTATTTGTCGGGCAAGTGAAGAATCTTTCGAGGTATTTGATTGGTGGAATGAGAATATAGAGTTGAGATTAAGATCTTCTCTAAGGTGTAATGTATGATAACGAGTGATTTGCTTCCCGCGCGTTGATGCGGATTTTGAGACATTTTTTTTTTACGTCCAGATTTAGATTCTTGATGTGTAATGAAAATTAAATGAAACCTAGTTGAAATCCTATTAAAGGAAAAAAAATGAATAAACTTATTTGGTAATATATAAATTTAGGGGTTAAAAGTACGAATTATAAAAGTTTAAGTGTTAAAAGTATGAATTATAGATTCTATTATTGATTTTAGGGAAGTTGGAAATCCTTTCTTCATGATAGATTTTACAAATATAGAAGTTGTGCTTAGAATTTAATTTAGGTACATCATAGAGATGACATGAGATCAATTTCATATATTCATTTCGTGGCATTATAAGTTGATGGCTAGACATTCAGTCGTCGCTTATGCGGCGAAACTTTCGAGTTTCATGATTTGTAAAATTTGGAGATTAGGGTTGAGGTGACGTAATTCGCGTGAAGAATGGTGTGTGAGAATGATATATAATGTATATATTGCATTAGATGAGTATAATAAACATAGTGTGCGTTTAAGATATGTGGTGCACGTGTATAGGTGTTTATTGTGCAAAGTCGTCCGATGATGTGCCATGATGCTCACTGTCAAGTCGAGTAGAGTAGCCAACATATTCACTGCTCGTAAAGTTTCTGTAGTATTTCTCGAATTCGTGTTTTCGTGTACGTGATTAGGGAAGTGCAGATAAGGGACACAATTTAAGTGTAAAGTATGTGGAGTAATTGTGAAGTGAAAAATGTAGTATAGTGTATTGAGTATACGATATATTGTAATTGGTCTCGCATATAGTTTCATGTATAACTATCCAATAAACTAAGAGTTCTCTATCTAATGTAAGAGTAAGGCAAGTAAAGCTCCTAGTAGTAGGTCAATGGAGGGATATGATATGCGATTTCTCGTGAATGCAATTTTGATGTGTAATGCAAGTCTACATGCAGTGAAAACGTTTTGACCCAAAATCTTTTGCGGTTATAGACTAGACTCACGCTAATTCACTATAACCAATGGCTCTGATACCAATCTATCACACCCCGCCAAAAATGGTTTTGCGGAAGAACGGCGTGCGACAATATTAGTAATCACAACACATCAATATAGCAAACACAACGCAATCATAGTAAATATCCAAAACAATTGTTTACAAAAACCGAATGACAAAGTTGAAATAATCTAAATGAATAAGTTTCAAAACGTTTAATGTCTTAACTAATAGACTTATTTCTTGAGAAAAGCTTGACGACCCACCACTTATGCAATGCTTAAAAGTTTAATTTCCGTTACCTGAGAAAACATATTAGAAAAAGTGTCAACACAATGGTTGGTGAGTTCACAGGTTTTGTGACTCCAATAGTTATATCGTTTAAAAATCGTTACGTACAAACTTGTACGATTTGTATTGTTGTTCGGAAATATTGAACAATTTAGTTTTAAGGTGCAATTCATAATCCCTTATAAGCTCGGCCTAAGCGTTATAAGTAAAGGTATAATCACTGAGCCTATAATCAATCCAAGATCTCAAAACTAAAGAATATATATCTCAAACCCAGTTGGGCTAGCGCATAACTAGCCATGAGCGGGTGATCAACCCGAATAGTACTATCCATATATTCCCAGGCTAACTGTTAATGATTACGGTTAAACGTGGACTCGTAGCATGGTTCTTTGTCCTTCATTGTTAGGTACGTGTACACAACAATGATTATACAAAGATTATTTATCACAAAATAGTTGAGTAGTTATATGTTTTCTCCCCCATATAAAATAGTTATAAAAACAGTAAAAGTGGGGCCGTGAAACTCACCTGATGCAATGTTATCCAAATATGTAGACATTAATATGGTTTCCAACCAAATGATTATAGCACCCTAAATGCAATGGAAATACATAAATGAGTGACGGTCTAAATGACTCGTCTAAACTATATGATACAAAATGATTCCCAAAAGGAGAATTTGACTCGAGCGATACGTTGGTGACATTGTAGAATATTGTGTAATCTAGATACGTTTATTTTGTAATATATAAGTTTAGGAAAATGAGTTACGTTTTGATCGGACGTTGTTATACGATAGAGAATTATGTAAATAAAATAATTTAGATAACTATAAATGAAAGTTTAATTATTTAATTATTGATAAAGTAAATAATCAAGTGAATAAGCATTAATTAAATCTTGAAAATAATTATTTAAAATAATGAGAACTGATTTTAATGAATTATATGGAAACAAATTGTTATAAGTTAAAACAGTGGCCTCGATCGGATTTGATATTGGGCAAATGACATCTTGGGTTTAAACAAAATGGGTTACACTTTGTTGGGCTGGCTCGAAACAGAGATAGACACTGACTCAAGCCAGCGACAATAGCACCCAACAATGGAAAAACAAGGGAGCAACTCGCGCTGCCGCCGGCGACGGTAGACGGAAACACGTGCGAGAATTTCCGGTAAGCCACACACTTATGCACACAAAACACACCAACGTATACGTCCGACACAAAATCGAAAAGAGAAAGAGAGAGATCATTATACCTTCAAAGTCAAGTAGAGAGAGATCGAAGATGCTTGCTTCGTCGGAGATCTTGATGGGATCTGCCGGAAACGAATGAGAAGGGTGGCACGTGTTGGCTGTTTCTTTACCTTACTTCGAAGAGAGAGATAAAGGGATAGGTCGAGATGGATATCTCCGGTTGTTTACTGTTTGCAAGTGGCCGGGAGGGAGACGGAGCTGTGGAGGTGATTCGCCGGAATGGTACACCATCGCCGGAGAAACGCTGAGATCACCGGAATCGTATCCGGTTTGCTGGGGCAGGGGTTGAATAACGTAAAAGAGAAAGGTAGATGGTCTGAGTTTGATGGGTTGCCGGAGGTATTGTTTCGTCGGAGAGTATCATAAAAACGAGAGAGAGAGAGAAATAGAGGTGAAATATGGTGATGGGTTTTAGAAGATATCATAAGAGTGACTTGGTAGGGAGTGGTTAACGTCACCGAGAGGGGGTGGGTTGATCGAATCATGGGGAATTTGTTAGGCTAAGGTTTATATTTGATGTGTTTGATGATAATTGGCGGCAAGTACAAACTCTAGAATATTACTGTATGTTCATAAATATTGTTATGTGTACGCATAAAATGGAGTCGTTCGGTACTGCATGTTACGTGTGGGATAGGAACAAAGTTTTGAAATTTAAATTCCCAAAGGATTGAAGCTAGGCACATGCATCATACATGTAGACGTGATGGCAGGCATACGAATTAGATTTCTTTTTAAATAATTATTATTATTTTTTTCATTATATATTAAATTTGTATCTTTATTTTAATACCATAGTTTGTCCGCCACTTTGGTTTAATTAAACTGTATTATAACATATAAAGTTCATAAATTTTGGTTTCATTTTGGTAACCAACTCACTAAATTACAATTTACTACTGTATAAATATAGATAAATAATTTCTTGCATCTTTATTGTTGTGCACAAATCAATACAAAATTTGCATGTTTTGCTAGACATATACGAAGAAAATGTACTTTTATTAATGCAAGAGAAAATGCAACCTAAGTGATCACAAATAGTTGTTGGGTTAAACACCCAATCGCGAGGGTTGTCACATGACAACTCAACCCATTAAGCTCTAAATGGTTTCTTCGAGTATGTTCTAGTCTTCCATGTCAAATGGGTTGGCAATCATGTTGGGATTGGATTGGCGGGTTCGGATTTACAGATTGACGAGTTAGAATCAGGCCAAACCTGACCCAAACAAATTTAAACCGTATAGGCAAGTTTACAGAATATTATAGTATTACGTCATTCTTTTAAAAAATAAAAATAAAAACTTTATAAGGCTAAACGGGTTGGCGGGTCTACCCGTTTATACATAAAACAGCCCGAACGCGACCCGATTTACAAACGGGTTCGATGGGTTGGCTTATTTTTTACCCGAATCCATTTAGGCTGAACCCAAACTGATTATTGATGTGTCGGGGTTGTCTCGAATTTCAGGTCATGTCGTTTTAACATATTGACATTGCTTTGATGAATGCTCTTTAACATGTTTTTAATACAAGTGACGGTATGATGTTAAAGCATGTTAAAGGTGTTTAACGAGCTTTTGGCGTGCACACATCTAACACATCTTATGCTTTAAGGATTAATATCAAATTCTCATCGACGGAGATAATATGGAATTTTAAATACTAAAACAAAATGTAGACCACAATTTTAACTACGATTTCTACAACACAATTTACATATTATGATATTTGTATTAAGGTGTGAAATTTCATCGAGTAATATGTTTCTTCTAACCAGCTTCCCACAAATAATCGAAAAGTATGTCGCTAAAAACATAGTTTTGATACGAATGTGAAGAAGTATTATGAAAGAAGAAAAGGAAAACATTAATGGCGTTACCTCGAATGTTGTTTGCACAGCTTTTGAGCACTTTGCTCAAAGATTCAAAGAAGTGAAGAACCTAAATTAATCATAATCGCCCTATATATTTTCAGAAGCTCGTTATAATCAGAATAACCGGAAAACCTAATCATTAAGTAAACGTTTTTACTTCAAACCAACAAGTCGTTGTAGTATAGTGGTAAGTATTCCCGCCTGTCACGCGGGTGACCCGGGTTCGATCCCCGGCAACGGCGATTTTATTTTTTGCAAATTTTTTAATCTATTGGGCTTTACACAACAATTATGGCCCAAGTATTTATTTGAATTTGGAAATAATTGCATAGATTTATGATGGCCCATGTTACAAACCCAGATATTCACGGCATCCACTTGAACCGCAGAATAACATTTAGTTCGTAATAATGTAAATATTTGAAAATTTTGTTTGAAATAATTGAATAAAATAAAAAAAAATTAGGAATTTTTTAATCTGTTAATTACAAGATAGATCTATATCATTTGATGTCTTTAATGTAATTGGGTCCCTTTTATAACTAACAAGCATTGTCAAGACAAGACCGTGTTACATTTTAGGAATTCATTTTATTTTTTGTGTTAATAGAGATGATATTTAGGTTAACCATTAATACCTACAAATAAGCCTACTTAATAAGATGATTACATATCTAATCTTCAATTTCTCTCCTAATTTCATCTATTGACAAATTTCACAATCGTGTGCATAGGTTAAAAAGTAGGTCTAGCTTGAATAGCATTTTCCGTGTGTTAATTAACAATAATCACAACAATACAGGTCAAAGATGTCACCTCGATTGATAGATGCATGTGTAGTAACGTGAAAAGATATTTAAATAATAGCTTTGATGTTACTGAAAATACTTAATGTTCGTTGAACCTGTTATAATGGTAAAGAAGACATCAACTTAATTGATGTACGATGATAATCTTCTAACCTATCATGCAGGTGAGGCTCTGTCCATGCTAATGAAGTACAGTACGCGATTTTTCTTTACCGTTTTAGACTTCAATCAAATTCTTTTGTACTAAAAAGTACGATACCGATGCTCAGGTGGAATTCGTTTTCCACATCAAATTGTAAACCAATTAGACTAGTTTCACTTCGAATTGATTTAAAAAATGAGGTTGGATTCCATTTCAACTTAACCAATCTTTTATAACCTGATAATATCAAGAATATTTAGTACAAAATTTATAAAATTAGATTAAGACACGTTTAAGGTTTTTTTTTTTTTTTTTTTTTTTTTTTTGCATTCCTAAGTTTGAGTTCACAATTTTTGAAGTTTCGTCCTTTTAATATAATGTATTGATTTGGTTGAATTGAAAGTGTATTATTCGAATAGTATTACACAGCTTATATAAGCCAATTACAATGAGAGGAATACAATGAAAGGAAACTACATACTCTAGGAGTCTAGGATATAATTACGTGAGACAGTAACCACCTCAATATCTTCTATATATGCATTTGAGTTTAAGTGGAAACTATCAATTAACATTATTGCTATTATTACTGTCCTTAATATTTAAACTATCAATAAGGACTAAGGTTATAGAAAATGTCACTATTAAAAAAATATTATACTATCGTAGATCTTCATGTAAAGAAGAATTAAGAAAAGAATGAATATAAATATAAATTAAATATATGGTAAAAATAATACAATTAAGAGATAAGTTTCATTGGAGAGAAAATGAAAAAATACAAAGGAAAAAAATTAATAAATTTTGTTGGGAAGAAAAATAAATACAATGGAAAAAACCCGCCTTATTTAGATAAGTTCCACTTGATCCGTATTTGAGACTATCCGTAATAAGTGGATGTGTCACCCATCCCCTAGTCCCCTTTACGCATCTTCTCCAGCAACGCATCCCTAAAGTTATTTGGTCGCCTGGCAGACCGTTGTCGGTCGTCAAACTTTCAAAAAGGAAATGATTGTTTTTAAAGAGAATGAGTTTGATCATACGTAAGTTTGGTTAGAGTTTTTCATACATTTAGTTAGAAGTGAATAAGCTAATGTAGCAGTAAAGTGGCAGACGTGATCAAATTAGATTTGATCATCCCTTACTTATAAGTATGATAGATCATCATAATTAGTTCCACCTACTCTACATAAACCACCTTATTTAGATAACAATTTCTTTTTGTAAAGAGAAAAAAAAAAACTTAAGAAAAATATTTAATTAAAATGAAACAACCATTACACACGATAAAGGAGTCCGATAATGGAACTATTTCCTGATGTCTATATTTTTTTAACTACTTCACCCCCGCAAGGCCCAAGCTACTATTTCTCGACCCATTATAGAATGCAATAAGTCCGTCAAACGATTTCTAATTCTAAATATTTATATTTCAAATGATATATAAACACCATCTAAATGTTCCAATATAAAATAAAGAAAAATTAACTTAAAATTTTGAGTCTCGTAATATAGATATTATAAAAAAAATATTGAATAGAAAACAAAAATATTCAACAATAAATCCATAAAATAGAAACATAAAAACTCTAATTTTGTTAGAAAATTATTTTGTACAATCTAGCAATGTGTCAAAATCTACTACTATCAATCATTTGTACATGTACACAATTTTTCTCTTGGATATATTTGTTAATTTTTTTATGTACATAAATTGGAAACCCTAATATGTAGTCCATTTGGTGCTTCAACTCTTGGAAATTTCATGAGTCTATCTCCTCCCACTTCTTCCCACCTGCATTTGTTTATTTGAATCTCAATTAGTAAATGTTCATAAATACAATTATAATAAGGGTTTTTCTAACATGTGCCTCCTAGGCACATGTTTAGGTGCAATAAATGATATTAACTTTCTATTCAAATTAAAATTTGCATTCAATACATATCATGAAATTGTAACATATGAACTTCATTAATGATTAATATGATCTAGGAAACTTTGAGTGAATTAGTAAACATAAACATGTGCCTAGGGGGCACATGTTAGAAAAACCCTTATGATAAATATCGATTAACGTTATAAAAGCACAAAGTACCTGTATTTAGTTACAAAGTAATGAAGAAACATCGATATTTCCGCAATGCCAAGTTCTTTTCCGGGACATTGTCTCGTCCCGCCTCCAAAGATGAAAAAATAATTTTGCGTCTCCAAACTTCGATCCTACATTTCATGACCCCAAATCGAATTAGTTTCGTTTTCTTTACAAAACAAATAATAAAAAAAAGTCATAAAAAATCAGTAAAACGAAACGAACCAGCCATCTCCATGGGTTGAATGTATATGGATCTGGATACAAACATGGGTCATAATTTATCTCTCTTGTATATACATATATGCGCCACCCTTCGGGAATCACAAATCCTACAAAAAATGGCATTCAGTTAGTCCTTGAAACTTAAAATAAACTATATGTTTAAACTTGTCGAAAATTACTCATTTTGCAGTTATAAACGTCTTGAAAACTCATACTAATGTGTTACCGCGATTTATATTTTGGGCCTTTTTTTTGTAGCATATATGAAATAAATTTGGTGTAATATTAAAGAATTAAAAAGTACTAAGATGATAGAGTCGATGACAATTGAATTAAAAAAGAAGAGATGGGTCATGGATCGAGTAATCCAAGCTGGAAGAGTTGGTATGCCATATGGGGTAGGGTCCATGGTAAGATGATGACACCACTTACAGCATATCGAGCCCCTAAAGACCCCTTAACAAAAAGCTACAAGTCAAAGTCAAATTATATTGTCATTTTTTATTATGCATTTTTAAAAGCATGTTCTATTTATATGTTCTTGCCTTCTTGGATTATTCATTATTGTATCGGATTTTGGTTAATTGAACTTACGAGTATTTCACTTTATTCTATTCACAACTTAAACCTACATTTTAAGGTTGTGTTTCTTGTGCTTGATCATTAGATTTCATTTCATGTTTTACTTTCATTTTAACTTAATTAGTTTAGTTTAATTACTTCGGATTCAATTAAACACTTAATTGTAAATCTTGATGGGATGTAATTAAAGAGAAATATAGTAATTATGAGAAATAAAACAATTAGATATTACTATAGGTTTTACAGGACCTAAAATATTTTAAAAAATCAAAATAAAAAACTAATATGGATCATTGATTAGATTTGTATAAAATATTAAAATAACCATTGATTCTCATTTAAGGAAAATAATTTAATATTAGTTAATAGGAATTTAAGTACTATGAACTGACTATGAAGTGTCACTGTTTAATATTAAAATATAAAGAGTAGTATAAAACAATTAGATTAATTAAATTTGGAATATTCACCTTTATAGGTGGACAATAAGTTGTACTATATTTTGTATGTTGTAAGATTAAAATAAAAGACTGTTTAGGTTATCGAGTCTTGTAAAGAACTGAATTATAAGGAGGTTGTTTGATAGTTGGTAACTAAGTATTGACTAAGTTAGTTGGTTGGTGATTTATTCATAATTTATGACTAAAATCATGTTATTTGATAAGGGGGTGATTTTCCTACCACATCTTTTGAGTATTATACCACACTATGTGCATTATATGCTTGTACAGTTTGCAGAAATAGTTGTACATTGTGGTAGGAGTATCAAAAGTTGTGGTATGAAAACTAATTCCCTATTTGATAATGAATTGCCATCAAAAGACAAAACTAAATTTGGACCGAGTTCAAACTTTTTTTTGTTTAAACCAGATTAAGAGATAAGTTTAGACCGAATTATACTGAAATATAAGCAAATTAAATACGAAGATTCAGTAAAAAAAATAAAAATAAAAGAAAATACTCACCATTGAGTTCCATTTCCTTTGTTGTTTTCCTTAAAACCCCATTAACAATGGTTGCCAATCTGGAGGTCTCAAAAATCACCTGCACCACCCGCATGATAACTTAATTTAATCAAATCTTATTTTTTTTTAAAAACAAATAATTGAAAACATTCCAAAAAAGAGATCTACATAAATTCCTTAAAATCCAATGAATTATTAATTTATTATATTAATTAATTAATAATCAAAACCTACCGCACGAGTGAACTTCATGGACTTGTAGTCATCCCAATCAAGTGGGTCCTCTGTCATTTTTCCCTCTCTCATTCCCAAATGTTCTTTCTACAAAATTTATAATTTTATTAAGCATTAAATTATAAAAAAGTCCAATTTCAAGAACATTATTACTCGAATAAAAAAGAATAATGATAAAAAAAAAAACTTACTCTCAGTTCTTCAAGAACTCTTGGGTGATCATGAAGATACTTGACAGCCATCATTGAAGTAGTGGAAACTGTCTCATACCCAGAATACAAAATTGTAATTATTTGATCAATTATTTCTTCATCGCTCAATTTATATCTGTTTTCAACACCACTCATCAATAAACTAAGCATATCTTCATGGCTATCTTCAGAATTTCTTCTTTTATTAATCAATTCCCCCAACATTCTGACAACATTCTTCCTTGCCTGCAACCACATTTCAAGAATTTAATACAATATATTTCTTAAAATAAATAAATAACTAAGTAATTTAATTTATTTTTTCAAACCTGTAAACCTTGATGATAATTCGTGCTTGGTAGATTAATCGGAAGTGAAAGAGTTCCCAAAACCAATTTAAAGAATTCAGGCATGAATTCTTTAGTAAAAGAGCAAGATTCAAGTCCACAAATTTGTTTGAGTGACGATAAAAGAGCCATCTGGAATTAAAAAACAAAAGGTTGAGAAACAGGGGAATACAGAACATTTGTAGGAGTTGTACAGTACAACCGAATGATGCATACCTCTTTGGTTTTTTCTTGAATGTCAATGATTTGATTATTCCAATTAGAAAGATGGGATCTCATGAAATCATCAATTTTTGGTAGGATTTGTTGTTTGATAATTGTGGGACTAACAAGTGACAACAATGCACCCCTCATGTTCTTATGAGCAGGTCCATGAACAGCTGCAATGTTTGATTTCCCCAAAATATCAAGCATTGATTGTGGATAACCAGGAAGAATTCCTTTTCCTTCATTCATGAGTATGTATCTGTTCAATTCTGGATCCATTGAAACAATTGTTGGGCTTCCTAAAAGATGTGATTTGAACACACTTCCATACCTGTGATAAGAAAGAAAGTTACTAAAATACCCAGATTGAAATGTTGCATTTTTGAGATGGGGTTTCCAAGAAGATCAAGAAAAAGGTTGCTTTTTTGTATGTCAAATCAAGAACTAGTTGACATGTGAAGTTACTAAAAAAACCAAAGTGAAATGGTGCATTTCTGAGTTGGGTTTTTCAAGAAGATCAAGAAAAAGTCAACTTTTCATCAAGAAACACAAGTGAAATTACTAAACCACCCATACTGAAATTGAGCATTTCTGAATTTGGCTCTTTTCAAGAAAAAAGTTGCCTTTTGTGTGTTTTTTTAACACATTTGCAGCCGTATACTAAACACCCAGAGTGAAAATGATGCATTTCTGAGTTGGGTTTTCAAACAAGATGAAGAAAAAGTTGATTTTTTTATGTGGGTTTTTGATTAAATGGAAAAAGAAAGAACCTTGCTCTCTGGTTTTTCATGAAACTGGGGCCTTGTTTGAGGAAATCAGTGGTCTCACCAAAAAGTGGCCACCCCATGGTACCAGGGGGTAAGCCTTTCTTCCTGTATTTCATCTCATTCCATCTCAAAAGGAAAGTGCTCAAAAGGCAAAGTCCTAATATAACTCCAATTATCACTGTTAAAACTGCCATTTATGCTCTCTCTTGTAATCTTCTTTATAACAACTGATGTATGTATAGAGAGAGAAAGAGAGGAGAGAGAAGCAGTAGAGGTGTCTGCTCAAGTTTTTGCTTGTCAAGAGTGTGTATATATAGCCCGTGATGGGGTGGGGGGATGGATGGGGGAGGTGCCATGTGTAGAGGTAAACCATTAACTTACTGTTCCAAAACATTTAATCTTACTATTTGGAGATACTCATTAGATAAAGATACATATCAAATTTAATTAATAATATTAAAAGAGAAAATTAGTAGAGTACACATGTTATCTTATCAAGTGGTTAATATTATGAGTAGGACCAAATGATCGGACTAAATATCATTTCTCTACCTTTTTTTATTTTGAACGACACATAATCTATTCTTTTTTTTATCCATTATGAAACTTGAACTTAAAACCAAGTAGTCATGAACAACATCTTAAATCATTCTCCAATTAGATGTTGTTAGACCAACTCTAGTCAACTCAGTAAGACCACTCCCAATGATGGCAACAACTGACGCCGTTAGTTGCTGCCAATTCAGCGCCACGTCAGCAGACAAACTAACTAACACTAAACTGACGTAGTCATGCCAACAGCACTCCGTCACTTCACCAAATATAATTAATTTACTTTCTTTTTAATTAAAAAAAACTATAACTAAAAACATAATACTTTTAATAAATAATAATGTATCAGATGAAAGAGCATTCACAATGGCGACCATTTTCTCGGCATTGTAAGAATTAACTATCGTATTAATAGCTTCCAAATCGGAATCATATTCGGAAGAGGAATAAAAAACGTTAGACATTTTATAAGTATGGTTGGGTGGGAGAAGAGATATTTTTTGTTGTGAAAATTTATAGAATGAAGGTAGGTATTTATAAAAGTTTAAAAGGTTAAAAAAATTTAATATATATATATATATATATATATATATATATATATATATATATATATATATATATATATATATATATATATATATATATATATATATATATATATATTGGGAGCCTCCGAGGACTCCTACCGAGGTTAGAAGTTTTCTCGGATTAGCCGGTTATTACCGGAGATTTATACAAGATTTCTCGAGAATCGCGATTCCACTCACGAAGTTAACGAGAAAAAGTGAGAAGTTTGTGTGGGAGAAGAAGCAAGAAGAGGCGTTTAAGTTGTTAAAAGAAAAGTTATGTAACGCACCGATACTTACGTTACCGGATGGTATGGAAGATTTTGTGGTTTATAGTGATGCTTCGAATCAAGGGCTCGGTTGTGTGTTGATGCAAAGAGGAAAGGTGATCGCGTATGCCTCGCGACAATTGAAGAATGCGGAATTACGGTACACGACACACGACTTGGAATTGGCGGCGATTATATTTGCCTTAAAGTTGTGGAGGCATTATTTGTATGGTACTCGGTGTACGTTGTACACGGATCACAAAAGTCTACAATACGTGTTTACTCAAAAAGACCTAAATATGCGACAAAGAAGGTGGATCGAGTTGATAGCCGACTATGATTGTGAAATTGTGTATCACGCGGGTAAGGCGAATGTGGTGGCTGATGCCTTGAGCCGAAAGGTATATGAAAACCCGAACCGAGGAATTTTAACACGTATAGAAGTCGTCTCGAGCATTATCGAAAGGATCAAGAATGCCCAACGAGAGGTTATGGGAAAAGACGAGTAAAGACAAGAACGGTTAGGTAAGAACCAACATTTTCTTGAAAATGCACAAGGGTTGAAGACCGTAGGCGGTCGTATTTGGGTTCCTAAGTTCGGGGGTATCCGAAAGGAATTGTTGTATGATGTGCACAAGTCAAAGTATTCAATTCACCCGGGAAGTACAAAGACGTACCAAGATATGAAACGGGTTTATTGGTGGCCCGGAATGAAAACGAGAGTGGCCAAGTATATTTCTAAGTGTGCCACGTGTGCACAAGTGAAAGCCGAGCATCAAGTACCGTATGGGTTAGCTCAATCATTGGTTGTGCCGGCCGGGAAGTGGGAAGATATAACTATGGATTTCATAGTGGGTTTACCGAAGACGAGTAGAGGTCACGATGCCATTTGGGTCATAGTTGACCGGTTGACCAAGAGTGCATTATTTCTAGCAATTCGGGAAACATTGCCACTTGAGAAATTGGCTAAGTTGTATGTTGATGAGGTGGTTCGACTCCACGGGGTTCCGTTATCGATTGTATCCGATAGGGACGCGAGGTTTACCTCGAGATTTTGGCGATCTTTACAAGAAGAGTTGGGTACAAAGTTGCGGTTGAGCACGGCTTATCACCCGCAAACCGACGGTCAAAGTGAAAGAACAATTCAAACGGTCGAAGATATGTTGAGATCGTGCGTGCTAGATTTCGGTGGTAAATGGGATGAGCATTTACCGTTAGTCGAGTTCTCGTATAATAATAGTTATCACTCGACTATCAAGATGCCGCCTTATGAGGCGTTATATGGTAGGAAATGTAGAACTCCATCTTGTTGGTTGGAAGCGGGAGAAATGAAACTCACGGGTCCCGAGATCGTGAGAGTGACAAATGAAAAGATCGGTATTATTCAAACCAACATGAAAGTCGCCCAAGATAGACAACGAAGTTATTCGGGTTTGAAGAAAAGGCCATACGACTTGGATGTCGGTGATATGGTCATGTTGAAAGTGTCACCTTGGAAAGGTGTGATGCGGTTTGGTAAAAAGGGAAAGTTAAGTCCAAGGTATGTTGGACCGTTTAAAATATTGAAACGGGTCGGGCTTCAAGCTTTTAAGTTGGAACTTCCACCCGAGCTTCAAGGTGTGCATGACACCTTTCACGTGAGTTATTTGAAGAAGTTTATCGGGGAAGTTGAAAACATTATTCCGTTGCAAGAGTTGCGGGTTGACGGCCCGAACCGGTTGATTGAGTAGCCCGAGGCTATATTAGAAACGAAAACAAAGAAGCTTCGGAATAAGGAGATCGAGTTGGTGTTGGTCAAGTGGAAGCATTCACTTGGGCCGAATTTGACTTGGGAAGTCAAGGACGAGATTCGGAAGAGGTACCCGGATTTCGTGAACTATGATGAGATTCCGAGGACGGAATCTTCTTAAGGGGTAGATAGTTGTAACGACCCGAAATTGTGAATAAATAAAATATGTAGAAATATGATAATTATGGATAAATCATATAAAACACGTGGAAATTGGTTTCGTGTCGTTTGGACACCGTACGAGAAAGTTATGGGCGAAATCGGGTCAAGACACTTGATGAAAAGTGCAGCCCTGCTGCCTCAAGTAGTTCGCGTCGCGAACTATAGTTCCCGATCGGGAACTGGCTCCAGGGAGTTTGGCCATGGATCGCGATGTAGATCGCGTCGAGTTAGCGATCGCTAAGTGTTGCCAGATATGGAGAGTTAGCGACGCGAACTATGTTCGCGCCGTGAACTCTGGACGGCCAGCATTAAAGTCGGGATTTGGCTCATTTATTGCATATCAAAACCCTAGTTTTCTCTCTTGGCGATTTTCGAGCTTAAAGGCTGGTATTGGTTGATTTCTTCACAAATCCTTGGTAGATTTCACTCCTAGTAGAAGATTAAAGGTAAATCTTCACTCTTTCATCTTTGTAGCTCAAGATCTATGGATCTTGAAGCTAGGGTTTGAAACCCTAGTTCTTGGGTTGGTGATTAATGGTTAAATAAATGGTGTGTACACTTAATAGATGGTAGATTAACAAGGGAATCAAGTGTATGGTTAAGATTTGTAAGAATCTTAAGGGTTGGTTAAACCTAGGGTTTGGTAATCACCATATTTGGGGAAAATGGATTGATGGGTGTAATCTAGAGGTAGATGAACACATTGGTAGTAGTAATTGATGTTGATCATATTGTGATAATTGTATTAGGCTTTTGGTGAAGTCTTGGAAAGTTGATTGGATTGAGAAGCAAGAGATTGGGTGTCAAGAACACGGTTTGAGCATCATATTGCTAATGTGAGTACGTGTGGACTTTACTGAGTACATAGTCTATGAAATATATTTTTACTACTTGTGTTATAGTCTATTTGCTTAATTGTGTAGACTAGTAGTTGATAGTTAGTTATACCGATGATAGTATTGAACTAACTTGTTTGATGATAGACGTGATAGCCGAGAGCTAGATTGACATAACCATCGAGTTATGATATGGTGAGATGATGTGATGATTCGGGGGATCCCCGGTCATGAGGTATGGAATGGGGAGCATTTGGGCGGATCCCCATCGGCCCATTCCATGATAGTAGTCTTGCTAACTGGAAGTAGTCCGGCGAGTAAGGCAGGTATTGGTAGATTGGGCGATTCCCTCTTGCCTTTACCTTGAAGCTTGTTAACGCGGGGGATCCCCGGTTAATAAGTTAATGTGGTTCTAGTTGGTTGGGGATGTCCCGACAACTAGGTATGATTGCTAGGAAAGCAAGGTATTAGAGTCACAATAGGGTGACTAGATAGATGGGTGATAGCTTATGAGTTTGTTTGTTTGTTTGATTGTGATTCGGTTATTATTATTAACCTTGGGGTCTAAACCCATGTAGCTCACGGGACGTTTTGGTCTCACGTACTCCTTGTTTTGTTTTGCTATGTACTCAGGTTCGGGATCGAAGGCTTAGGTACGCATGGATAGAGATGCGGGACCTAGAATAGAAGAGCACTAGATTGGATTTAGTCTTAGCTTGGTTATGATCTATTTTGTAACACCTACTTTTATACTCTGATTTCATACCAAGGTTTTTGTAAATCCGAATTGAGGATGTTCTTCTATTTATAAAATGTTTTATTTTGGCCGATTTTTGGTATTAAAATTTGAGGTGTTACAACTTGGTATCAGAGCTATAGTTTAAGTGAATTAGGTAGGATGACCATCCTAGTCTTAGACTGTAGCATTAGGAATATAAGATTCCTTAAGATCATAGGTTGACCTTGAGACTTTATATTAAGTTTAGGGTTGAACCTAGGGGACCGATGAATTTGTTATGATTTTGGATATTGAGCCCTATGAGACTAATGGGTTGTACACAAGGTACTAAATGTTTAATATCTTTCGTATAGTCTTGATCGAAAGAAATGGTGAACACTCGTAGAAGTGGTAAAGCCCCGGAGGGCCGTGAGGAGGAAGTACCTCCTGTTGAGAGGGTGGATGAGCAAGAAAGTCAACCATCAATGCATCGGGTTGATGAATCGGAGGTCGGAGCTAATAGAACTCCGGTGACCATGGCGGATCTCCAAACTATTATCGACCAAATCAAGGGAACGGTGGCCGAGGAAGTGCACCGAATTATTGGAGACCGTGAAAGGTCGGGTGGAGACCGTGAATCCGAAGCTAAATCGGAAGAGAGAACCGGCGGTAGTGGCACCGGGGAAGGAAAGTCCTCCACGGGTGGCCAAAGTGATGCTAGGGCTAGGCCCGTTGTGAAAGAAGGTTGCTCGTTTAAATCCTTCATGGCTTGTAAGCCAAATGTGTACTCGGGTAGTTCGGACCCGAAGATAACGATGAGGTGGATCCGGGAAACCGAGAGAGTTATCGGTAGTAGCAAGTGTAGGGATGCCGATATGGTGACGTATGCGTCACAATTGCTAAAAGAAGATGCCATGGTTTGGTGGGATATTGTTTATGAGACCCTCGGGAAGGAGGTGGTTGAAAAGATGTCGTGGGATGAGTTCACCACGAGGTTGAAAAAGAAGTTTTGTCCCGAGAGGGATTTGGAGAAAATGCACGAGAAGTTCGTGACCCTCAAAAAGGGTGATATGTCGATTGAAGAATACTCGAGAGAGTTCACGGGATTGCTCCCGTTTGTTGCTAAAACCTACTCGGATGAGAGGTTGAGGGTGGTCCGGTATGCTAGTGGGCTACCGTGGGACTACCAATTGGAGGTGAAGAGGGCGGTTTCACTAGATGAAGCTATTAGTGCCGCCCGGAGTGTAGAGGAAGTAAATGAGGCACGTGTTGCCGAAAGGGCCCATGTGGGCGAAAAGAGAAAAGCCGAGAGTGGCTCGGGTACTTATACGAAGGGGAAGTTCACATCGAGCTTCTCTAAGCAAGGTAGTGTTGGTTCATGCAAGAAGTGCGGGAAGACTCATGCCGGCGTGTGCCGAGGGGAGTCGAAAACTTGTTACAATTGTGGAAAGCCGGGGCATATGGCCCGAGAATGCAAGTCTAAATCTTTGGCCGAGATCGAGTGTTTCTCGTGCCACGAGAAGGGGCACTATAGCAATGTGTGCCCAAAGAAGGGAATCGAGTCGATGGTGTCCACGGCTCAAAAGAAAGTGGAGCCGGCGAAGGTGAAGGGGCGGTCCTTCCAACTTACTCGGGAGGAGGCGAAGGAGGCACACGATGTGGTGTCAGGTATTCTATTCATTAACTCCTTGCCAACTCATATTTTATTTGATTCGGGTTCTAATTATTCGTTTGTGTCCTATGAGTTCGGTCGTAAATTGAATGTGGCGTCCGAAATGTTAGATGAGGTTTATGAGATAGAAGTAGCCGATGGAAAAACGTCTATGGTTGAATGTATTTATAGAAATTGTGAAATAGAAATAGACGGTAGAAAGTTTAAGGTGGATTTATTGCCCATGGGAATTAGGGCGTTTGATGTGGTTATCGGTATGGATTGGTTGGGTATGCACCAAGCCAAGATTTTGTGTGGAAAGAAAATTGTGTCGATTAGGACACCCGAGAATGAGAAAGTGTATGTGTATGGGGAGAAACGACATCACATGCCTAATGTGATTACCGCCATCAAGGCGAGGAAAAGTATATCGAAAGGTTGTGCATCGTTTATTGCATATGTACTAGATGGCCGAAAGGAAAAGAAGACAATGGATAGTGTAAAAATTATTCGGGAATTCCCCGAGGTATTTCCCGATGACTTGCCCGGTTTGCCACCGGAGAGACAAGTCGAGTTTAAAATTGATTTAGTGCCGGGGGCGACGCCGATTGCTCGTGCTCCATATCGTTTAGCTCCCACCGAGATGCGGGAATTGATGACCCAATTGCAAGAATTGTTAGATAAAGGTTTTATTCGTCCGAGTTCGTCACCGTGGGGTGCACCGGTGTTATTTGTTAAAAAGAAAGACGGTTCGATGAGAATGTGTATTGACTACCGAGAGTTGAATAAGGTAACTATTAAGAACCGCTACCCGTTGCCGAGGATTGACGACTTATTCGACCAATTGCAAGGTGCTAGTTATTTCTCAAAGATCGATTTGAGGTCGGGTTATCACCAAGTTCGGGTGAAAGAAGGCGATACCGAGAAGACGGCTTTCCGTACACGTTATGGTCATTATGAATTTCTAGTGATGCCGTTTGGTCTTACCAACGCACCGGCTATTTTTATGGATTTGATGAATCGGGTTTGTAAACCGTTTCTTGATAAGTTTTTGATCGTGTTTATTGACGACATTTTGATTTATTCGAAAACCAAAGAAGAACACGAAGGTCATTTGAGGCTTGTTCTAGACGTGTTGAAACGGGAGAAATTGTATGCAAAATTTTCAAAGTGTGAATTTTGGTTGCGGGAAGTACAATTCTTAGGTCACGTGGTGACGTGTGATGGTATTAAGGTTGATCCGTCCAAGATTGAAGCGGTGTCAAATTGGGAGCCTCCGAGGACTCCTACCGAGGTTAGAAGTTTTCTCGGATTAGCCGGTTATTACCGGAGATTTATACAAGATTTCTCGAGAATCGCGATTCCACTCACGAAGTTAACGAGAAAAAGTGAGAAGTTTGTGTGGGAGAAGAAGCAAGAAGAGGCGTTTAAGTTGTTAAAAGAAAAGTTATGTAACGCACCGATACTTACGTTACCGGATGGTATGGAAGATTTTGTGGTTTATAGTGATGCTTCGAATCAAGGGCTCGGTTGTGTGTTGATGCAAAGAGGAAAGGTGATCGCGTATGCCTCGCGACAATTGAAGAATGCGGAATTACGGTACACGACACACGACTTGGAATTGGCGGCGATTATATTTGCCTTAAAGTTGTGGAGGCATTATTTGTATGGTACTCGGTGTACGTTGTACACGGATCACAAAAGTCTACAATACGTGTTTACTCAAAAAGACCTAAATATGCGACAAAGAAGGTGGATCGAGTTGATAGCCGACTATGATTGTGAAATTGTGTATCACGCGGGTAAGGCGAATGTGGTGGCCGATGCCTTGAGCCGAAAGGTATATGAAAACCCGAACCGAGGAATTTTAACACGTATAGAAGTCGTCTCGAGCATTATCGAAAGGATCAAGAATGCCCAACGAGAGGTTATGGGAAAAGACGAGTTAAGACAAGAACGGTTAGGTAAGAACCAACATTTTCTTGAAAATGCACAAGGGTTGAAGACCGTAGGCGGTCGTATTTGGGTTCCTAAGTTCGGGGGTATCCGAAAGGAATTGTTGTATGATGTGCACAAGTCAAAGTATTCAATTCACCCGGGAAGTACAAAGACGTACCAAGATATGAAACGGGTTTATTGGTGGCCCGGAATGAAAACGAGAGTGGCCAAGTATATTTCTAAGTGTGCCACGTGTGCACAAGTGAAAGCCGAGCATCAAGTACCGTATGGGGTAGCTCAATCATTGGTTGTGCCGGCCGGGAAGTGGGAAGATATAACTATGGATTTCATAGTGGGTTTACCGAAGACGAGTAGAGGTCACGATGCCATTTGGGTCATAGTTGACCGGTTGACCAAGAGTGCGTTATTTCTAGCAATTCGGGAAACATTGCCACTTGAGAAATTGGCTAAGTTGTATGTTGATGAGGTGGTTCGACTCCACGGGGTTCCGTTATCGATTGTATCCGATAGGGACGCGAGGTTTACCTCGAGATTTTGGCGATCTTTACAAGAAGAGTTGGGTACAAAGTTGCGGTTGAGCACGGCTTTTCTCCCGCAAACCGACGGTCAAAGTGAAAGAACAATTCAAACGGTCGAAGATATGTTGAGATCGTGCGTGCTAGATTTCGGTGGTAAATGGGATGAGCATTTACCGTTAGTCGAGTTCTCGTATAATAATAGTTATCACTCGACTATCAAGATGCCGCCTTATGAGGCGTTATATGGTAGGAAATGTAGAACTCCATCTTGTTGGTTGGAAGCGGGAGAAACGAAACTCACGGGTCCCGAGATCGTGAGAGTGACAAATGAAAAGATCGGTATTATTCAAACCAACATGAAAGTCGCCCAAGATAGACAACGAAGTTATTCGGGTTTGAAGAAAAGGCCATACGACTTGGATGTCGGTGATATGGTCATGTTGAAAGTGTCACCTTGGAAAGGTGTGATGCGGTTTGGTAAAAAGGGAAAGTTAAGTCCAAGGTATGTTGGATCGTTTAAAATATTGAAACGGGTCGGGCTTCAAGCTTTTAAGTTGGAACTTCCACCCGAGCTTCAAGGTGTGCATGACACCTTTCACGTGAGTTATTTGAAGAAGTTTATCGGGGAAGTTGAAAACATTATTCCGTTGCAAGAGTTGCGGGTTGACGGCCCGAACCGGTTGATTGAGGAGCCCGAGGCTATATTAGAAACGAAAACAAAGAAGCTTCGGAATAAGGAGATCGAGTTGGTGTTGGTCAAGTGGAAGCATTAACTTGGGCCGAATTTGACTTGGGAAGTCAAGGACGAGATTCGGAAGAGGTACCCGGATTTCGTGAACTATGATGAGATTCTGAGGACGGAATCTTCTTAAGGGGTAGATAGTTGTAACGACCCGAAATTGTGAATAAATAAAATATGTAGAAATATGATAATTATGGATAAATCATATAAAACACGTGGAAATTGGTTTCGTGTCGTTTGGACACCGTACGAGAAAGTTATGGGCGAAATCGGGTCAAGACACTTGATGAAAAGTGCAGCCCTGCTGCCTCAAGTAGTTCGCGTCGCGAACTATAGTTCCCGATCGGGAACTGGCTCCAGGGAGTTTGGCCATGGATCGCGATGTAGATCGCGTCGAGTTAGCGATCGCTAAGTGTTGCCAGATATGGAGAGTTAGCGACGCGAACTATGTTCGCGCCGTGAACTCTGGACGGCCAGCATTAAAGTCGGGATTTGGCTCATTTATTGCATATCAAAACCCTATTTTTCTCTCTTGGCGATTTTCGAGCTTAAAGGCTGGTATTGGTTGATTTCTTCACAAATCCTTGGTAGATTTCACTCCTAGTAGAAGATTAAAGGTAAATCTTCACTCTTTCATCTTTGTAGCTCAAGATCTATGGATCTTGAAGCTAGGGTTTGAAACCCTAGTTCTTGGGTTGGTGATTAATGGTTAAATAAATGGTGTGTACACTTAATAGATGGTAGATTAACAAGGGAATCAAGTGTATGGTTAAGATTTGTAAGAATCTTAAGGGTTGGTTAAACCTAGGGTTTGGTAATCACCATATTTGGGGAAAATGGATTGATGGGTGTTATTTAGAGGTAGATGAACACATTGGTAGTTCGGACCCGAAGATAACGATGAGGTGGATCCGGGAAACCGAGAGAGTTATCGGTAGTAGCAAGTGTAGGGATGCCGATATGGTGACGTATGCGTCACAATTGCTAAAAGAAGATGCCATGGTTTGGTGGGATATTGTTTATGAGACCCTCGGGAAGGAGGTGGTTGAAAAGATGTCGTGGGATGAGTTCACCACGAGGTTGAGACGACTTCTATACGTGTTAAAATTCCTCGGATCGAGTTGATAGCCGACTATGATTGTGAAATTGTGTATCCGATGCCTTGAGCCGAAAGGTATATGAAAACCCGAACCGAGGAATTTTAACACGTATAGAAGTCGTCTCAACCTCGTGGTGAACTCATCCCACGACATCTTTTCAACCACCTCCTTCCCGAGGGTCTCATAAATAATATCCCACCAAACCATGGCATCTTCTTTTAGCAATTGTGACGCATACGTCACCATATCGGCATCCCTACACTTGCTACTACCGATAACTCTCTCGGTTTCCCGGATCCACCTCATCGTTATCTTCGGGTCCGAACTACCCGAGTACACATTTGGCTTACAAGCCATGAAGGATTTAAACGAGCAACCTTCTTTCACAACGGGCGTAGCCCTAGCATCACTTTGGCCACCCGTGGAGGACTTTCCTTCCCCGGTGCCACTACCGCCGGTTCTCTCTTCCGATTTAGCTTCGGATTCACGGTCTCCACCCGACCTTTCACGGTCTCCAATAATTCGGTGCACTTCCTCGGCCACCGTTCCCTTGATTTGGTCGATAATAGTTTGGAGATCCGCCATGGTCACCGGAGTTCTATTAGCTCCGACCTCCGATTCATCAACCCGATGCATTGATGGTTGACTTTCTTGCTCATCCACCCTCTCAACAGGAGGTACTTCCTCCTCACGGCCCTCCGGGGCTTTACCACTTCTACGAGTGTTCACCATTTCTTTCGATCAAGACTATACGAAAGATATTAAACATTTAGTACCTTGTGTACAACCCATTAGTCTCATAGGGCTCAATATCCAAAATCATAACAAATTCATCGGTCCCCTAGGTTCAACCCTAAACTTAATATAAAGTCTCAAGGTCAACCTATGATCTTAAGGAATCTTATATTCCTAATGCTACAGTCTAAGACTAGGATGGTCATCCAACCTAATTCACTTAAACTATAGCTCTGATACCAAGTTGTAACACCTCAAATTTTAATACCAAAAATCGGCCAAAATAAAACATTTTATAAATAGAAGAACATCCTCAATTCGGATTTACAAAACCTTGGTATGAAATCAGAGTATAAAAGTAGGTGTTACAAAATAGATGATAACCAAGCTAAAACTAAATCCAATCTAGTGCTCTTCTATTCTAGGTCCCGCATCTCTATCCATGCGTACCTAAGCCTTCGATCCCGAACCTGAGTACATAGCAAAACAAAACAAGGAGTACGTGAGACAAAAACGTCTCGTGAGCTACATGGGTTTAGACCCCAAGGTTAATAATAATAACCGAATCACAATCAAACAAACAAACAAACTCATAAGCTATCACCCATCTATCTAGTCACCCTATTGTGACTCTAATACCTTGCTTTCCTAGCAATCATACCTAGTTGTCGGGACATCCCCAACCAACTAGAACCACATTAACTTATTAACCGGGGATCCCCCGCGTTAACAAGCTTCAAGGTAAAGGCAAGAGGGAATCGCCCAATCTACCAATAACTGCCTTACTCGCCGGACTACTTCCAGTTAGCAAGACTACTATCATGGAATGGGCCGATGGGGATCCGCCCAAATGCTCCCCATTCCATACCTCATGACCGGGGATCCCCCGAATCATCACATCATCTCACCATATCATAACTCGATGGTTATGTCAATCTAGCTCTCGGCTATCACGTCTATCATCAAACAAGTTAGTTCAATACTATCATCGGTATAACTAACTATCAACTACTAGTCTACACAATTAAGCAAATAGACTATAACACAAGTAGTAAAAATATATTTCATAGACTATGTACTCAGTAAAGTCCACACGTACTCACCTTAGCAATATGATGCTCAAACCGTGTTCTTGACACCCAATCTCTTGCTTCTCAATCCAATCAACTTTCCAAGACTTCACCAAAAGCCTAATACAATTATCACAATATGATCAACATCAATTACTACTACCAATGTGTTCATCTACCTCTAGATAACACCCATCAATCCATTTTCCCCAAATATGGTGATTACCAAACCCTAGGTTTAACCAACCCTTAAGATTCTTACAAATCTTAACCATACACTTGATTCCCTTGTTAATCTACCATCTATTAAGTGTACACACCATTTATTTAACCATTAATCACCAACCCAAGATCTAGGGTTTCAAACCCTAGCTTCAAGATCCATAGATCTTGAGCTACAAAGATGAAAGAGTGAAGATTTACCTTTAATCTTCTACTAGGAGTGAAATCTACCAAGGATTTGTGAAGAAATCAACCAATACCAGCCTTTAAGCTCGAAAATCGCCAAGAGAGAAAACTAGGGTTTTGATATGCAATAAATGAGCCAAATCCCGACTTTAATGCTGGTCGTCCAGAGTTCACGGCGCGAACATAGTTCGCGTCGCTAACTCTCCATATCTGGCAACACTTAGCGATCGCTAACTCGACGCGATCTACATCGCGATCCATGGCCAAACTCCCTGGAGCCAGTTCCCGATCGGGAACTATAGTTCGCGACGCGAACTACTTGAGGCAGCAGGGCTGCACTTTTCATCAAGTGTCTTGACCCGATTTCGCCCATAACTTTCTCGTACGGTGTCCAAACGACACGAAACCAATTTCCACGTGTTTTATATGATTTATCCATAATTATCATATTTCTACATATTTTATTTATTCACAATTTCGGGTCGTTACAATATAGAAGTGGGATCGAGTGAGGACTCTTTTTCTGGTAGAACTGCGAGGACAAATCTAAGCCTTTAATCCATAAAAATTAATGGCTAGGATTGAATGTGAAAAAGATAAAGAATGGTTGAAGTTTCGGGGGGTTTTGTGTAAAGTTTACCAAAATAATAGGGGTAAAAGAAAATTTAGAGGGTTAAAATAGTCATTTGCAAACACTTTCTCTCTCCTAGTGCCACATGTCAAGCCTTGATTTGATGGGTTTTTTTTACCCCCACCTTTGTTTTTTGGTCATAACTTTTTTTTTCTTTGTAAAAAAAAAACTAAAAATTCCAAAGTTCTTAAAATTAAATTATCTACAAAATGAGTATAGTCATGAAATTTTGAAAAAAAAAACCCGGATAAAATATTGGATCATTTTGTTAATTTTGGATCATTGTCATAATTTTGGATCATTTTGTTATTTTTGGATCATTGTTAATCTTGCATAAACATAATTTTGTATAAATAATTAGTCAAATAATATATCCTATATAATTTTGGATCATTTTGTTCATTCATGGTCATTTTGTTTACTTTGTATTATTGTTAATTTTTGGATTATTTTGTTACTTATGGATCATTGTCAATTTTGGATCATTTGTTTTTTAAATTTTCATGACTATACTCATTTTTTAGAAAATTTAATTTTAAAATTTTTGACATTTTTAGATTTTTTATTTTACAAATAAAAAAAAATTACCGTTGTAAAAAAAACAAAAAGCAACCGGCGACACCCCTCCACCCCGTCTCCAAACTGGCGTGGCTCAAACCGGCGGACCAACCGGCGGGCCATGCCAACGGTGGCACAACCGGCGGAAAACCGGCGGTGCCAACCGGCGATACCATTGGGAGCAGTCTAATCCTCTTAAAAGCTAATGTCTACGCGTGTAACAGTTGTAAAAAAGGTAGAGAGAAAAAAGTTAAGAAGTTTTTTAATTGCTGTTTAAAAAAAAAAGAAAAAAAGAAGTTTTTTTTTTTTGAACGACTAGTTAGTAAATTAGTGGTTCGAGCCTACACAGTGACATCACAAGATGCAGTATGCCTTCTCTCGAACTTTCCACCTTTTGTCCACGGCGGGACTTGAATTATAATGTCTTTATTATTAAAAAAAAAGAATTTGGGAACGAAGTTTTTTATTAAATTCTTGGGAAAATAAAAATATTTTTTAGGGATAGAGGTACAATAAAATAAGGAACGATTTTATATAAGTAAAAACTCTATAAATTGATAGTGTCATGATTGGAGAAAATTTATTAATTTAGAGAGTTATTAATTTATCATTAAATTAATAATTATTAATTTAAAGAGATTTTAAGTAATTATATTTTACATACCAAGGCAAATTAGTCCATGCCTCTTATAATTACGTTCAAGCGAACCTTGGAACTCAATGTAAATTAGTAATTAGTGTGTTCATATGCATTGAAAATCAATAATGACTTTTGAAGTACATAAAATGTAATATATATATATATATATATATATATATATATATATATATATATATATATATATATATATATATATATATATATATATATATATATATATATATATATATATATATATATTTTCGGTTTCTATAAATTGTTAATTTATAATTTTTTGGTACCGAAAATTATAAAGGGATCTCCAAAAAAATTATAATCTTCTTATTATAATTATCGAGTTTTTCAGTTTTTTATATTGGCCCAAATCAGACCCAATAAATTTATTATTAATTTTAAGAGTTTCTACTGTATCTAATATAAACTTGATACGATGTAGCTGCTTCTTTTGGCGCTGATAGTCCATGTTACCATATCGGGTACACCTTGGGCCAAGCTCCACGCCAAAGCACTAGCGCCAAGTAAGTTTTTTTTGTGGTGAGTCAATGGTATTTTGTTGGGTCCTAAAAAAATTGCAATAATTTAAGTTATGAGTAGAGAGATATTTTAGTTTGTAAATGTAAAGAAAGAAATTACAATGTAGTGCTTAGGTAGCTCTTTGACTTGAGCCATTATACCTAACGTTGTTATGATCAATGTTTAAGTAAGTCAATTAATGAGTTCTCGTTCTCTCCTTATAATTTGAGCATTACAATAGTTAAAGCAAAGTCCAAGTAAGGGAATTGTGTTTGAAAAAAGTCTGAACCCTATGTAACACCTCATTTTTTTTTTCAAAATAGTATTTAAACAACATTTCAACCCAAAGTAAGTAATGATATATCGGTGTCAAATACCGACTTTACAAAAATTAAACGGTTTCTTGTTTGAGATTATCAGAGTATACAAAAATTGGTGTTACAAGTTATATCATAACCATAGGATAAGGGCTCTAACTATGAACACCACGCTAATCTCAACAAGGCCTCCACTCTAAACGGGCCTCCTAAATCTTCGATCCCGAACCTGAGTACATAGCAAAAACACAAACATAGTACGTGAGACAAAATTGCCTCGTGATATACATGGGTTTTAGACCCGATAAACAAATAGTCACATAATGTCATTTACATCATAATAATATTATTAATTTCATTTGGGTCACTTCATTTCTTTCATCATTGGCCAATGTCAAGATAATCGGAATGTCTCCAATCTATCAAGACCGTCATATCCATGGTAACCGGAATGCCTCCAATCTACCGGGACTCATAGGTATTGGGTAATCGGAATGCCTCCAATCTACCACTAACATTAAGGAACCATAATAACCGGAATGCCTCCAATCTATCATGGCCCTAGGGACATCATAATCATCATCATCATTTATCACTTATCACCATGAGCTTATAACTCCATCATTTCTTAATCGATTAATCAATTCATCATCACATAAGCAATTCATTGGTAATCACATAATTGACTCAATTACTTATAGACTCGATAAAACATGTAAACATAACACATTTACTAACTATGTACTCAGTTTTGAAAGTTCACATGTACTCACCTTAGTCAAGCTTATCCAAAAGATGTGTTTCTTAAACACAAATATCTCTCCCCAAGACTTGAACCTCAAATCCTTTCACCAAATGACCTAATACCAAAACCAATACAATGGTTTACATCAAACATCAATACTAACTACATAATCCATGGCTAGTTAACTACTAGCATCATATTTCCCCAAATTACCAAACCCTAATTCCAAAAACCTTCATATTTTCATGGATCCATTTCATAAACACATTTTCCTTGTTGAAATACCATAGATCTAAGTTAAACAACTTCCATTTAACCATTTATGAACAAACCCAAAACTAGGGTTTGAGATTCAAGCTTTCTCTACTTGAATCTATGGCTAAAACCCAAGAGAGGTGAAGATTTACCTTTGTTTTTCAACTAGGAGCAAGAATCACCAAGATTTAGTGAAGATTAAGCTCCAATCGCCACTTTATGCTCAAAAATCACACACACAAGTTGAGAGAGTGTTTTAGGGTTTTGTTTCTGCATTTATGGCAAAAATCCCGTAATAAATACTGCTGTCGGGGACTTCGCGTCGCGAAGCCGAAGTTCGCGTCGCGAACTTGCTTGGACGCGCGTTCCTCGCGATCGGGAACCAGGTCGGGAACTTTTCACGTTTGATGCTCGAACTCTCTGCCTCAAACTCGCGATCGCGAACCTAGGTTCACGCCGCGAACTCCTTCAGCAGCCCAGGCTGCAATTTTTCATCTATGGTTCGACCCGGTTTCGCCCATAACTTCCTCATACGGTGTCCAAACGACACGAAACCAATTCCTACTTGTTTTAAATGAATTATCCATATTTATCATATTTTTGTACAATTTATTTATTTACAAATTTCGGGTCGTTACAACTATCCACCCCTTAAGGAGATTCCGTCCTCGGAATCTCATCATAGTTTATGAAGTTCGGGTACCTTTTCCGAATCTCATCCTTGACTTCCCAAGTCAAGTTCGGTCCAAGGGAATGCTTCCACTTGACCAACACCAACTCAATCTCTTTATTTCTAAGTTTCTTGGTCTCCGTCTCTAATATGGCTTCGGGTTCTTCTATCAACCGGTTCGGGGAATCAACCCGCAACTCTTGTAATGGTATAATATTTTCAACCTCACCCACGAACTTCTTCAAATAACTTACATGAAATGTATCGTGAACACCTTGAAGTTCGGGTGGGAGTTCCAACTTAAAAGCTTGTAACCCGATTCGTTTCAAAATCTTAAACGGGCCAACATATCTCGGGCTCAATTTGCCCTTCTTTCCAAACCGCATCACGCCTTTCCAAGGCGATACTTTTAACATTACCATGTCACCCACATTCAAGTCATAAGGTCTCTTTTTCAATCTTTTCGTTTGTCACTTTCACAATTTCGGGACCCGTGAGTTTTGTCTCTCCCGCTTCAAGCCAACACGATGGAGTCCTACATTTCCTTCCATACAACGCCTCATAAGGTGGCATTTTAATACTTGAGTGATAACTATTATTCTAGGAAAACTCGACTAACGGTAGATGTTCATCCCATTTACCCCCAAAATCCAACACACAAGATCTTAACATATCTTCAACCGTTTGAATAGTTCTTTCACTTTGACCATCGGTTTGCGGGTGGTAAGCCGTACTCAACCGCAATTTTGTTCCCAATTCTTCTTGCAACGATCTCCAAAATCTCGAGGTAAACCTCGCATCTCTATCGGACACAATCGATAACGGGACCCCATGAAGTCTTACTACTTCGTCCACGTACAACTTTGCCAATTTTTCGAGTGGCATGGTTTCCCGAATCTCTAAGAATAATGTACTTTTGGTCAATCGGTCAACTATGACCCAAATGGCGTCGTGGTTCTTGCTCGTTCTTGGCAACCCAACAATGAAATCCATTGTTATATCTTCCCATTTTCCGGCCGGTACTTGCAACGATTGGGCTACCCCATAAGGTACTTGATGCTCGGCTTTCACTTGTGCACACGTGGCACACTTAAAAATATACTTGGTCACTCTTGCCTTCATCTCGGGCCACCAATACATCTTCTTCATATCTTGATATGTCTTTGTACTTCCCGGATGGATCGAATACTTAGACTTACGGGCATCATTTAACAATTCCTTTCGGGCTCCACCGAATTTGGGGACCCAAATCCGACCACCAACGGTTTTCAACCCTTGATTATTTTCTTCAAAATGTTGGTTTTTACCCAAACATTCTTGTCTTAGTTCTTCTTTCTCCATCACTTCCCGTTGGGCATTTTTGATTCGTTCCACAATAATCGAGACTACTTCAATCCGGGTCAACTTCCCTTTGTTTGGCTTTTCATGAACTTTTCGGCTTAAGGCGTCGGCTACCACATTGGCCTTCCCCGCATGGTATACAATCTCACAATCATAATCGTTAATCAATTCGATCCATCTTCTTTGCCTCATATTTAAATCTTTTTGGGTGAAAACATATTGGAGACTCTTGTGATCCGTGTACAACGTGCACCTTGTACCATACAAATAATGTTGCCATAACTTCAAAGCAAACACTATCGCCGCCAATTCTAAATCATGTGTAGTGTACCTTGTTTCCGCATCCTTCAATTGTCTCGAGGCATAAGCTATCACTTTTCCTCGTTGCATCAAAACACAACCCAAACCTTTATTCGAGGCATCACTATAAACAACAAAGTCTTCCATGCCTTCGGGTAACGTGAGGATCGGGGCGTTACATAATCTCTCCTTCAACAAGGCGAATGCCTTATCTTGTTTTTATCCCCACACGAATTGGCTACTCTTTCGGGTCAACAATGTGAGTGGGGTTGCCACTCGGGAAAAATCTTGAATAAATCGGCGGTAATAACCGGCAAGCCCGAGAAAACTTCTCACTTCGGTTGGAGTTCGAGGAGGTTCCCACTTCATAACCGCTTCAATCTTCGATGGGTCAACTTTGATTCCTTCTCGCGACACGACATGACCAAGGAATTGGACTTCCCGAATCCAAAATTCACATTTGGAAAACTTTGCATATAATTTTTCCCGTTGTAGTACTTCCAAAGTTTGCCTTAAATGACTTTCATGCTCTTCTTCGGTCTTTGAGTAAATAAGAATGTCGTCGATAAACACAATAAGAAACTTGTCGAGAAAATGGTTTGCAAACCCGATTCATAAGATCCATAAAAATAGCCGGTGCATTAGTCAACCCAAACGGCATTACTAAGAACTCGTAATGCCCATAACGTGTACGAAACGCCGTCTTCTCGGTGTCTCCTTCTTTCACTCGAACTTGATGGTAACCCGATCTCAAATCGATCTTTGAGAAATAATCGGCTCCTTGTAGTTGATCAAATAAGTCGTCGATTCTAGGCAACGGGTAACGGTTCTTAATAGTCATCTTATTCAACTCTCGGTAATCGATGCACATCCTCATCGAACCGTCTTTCTTCTTGACGAACAATACGGGCGCACCCCATGGAGAAGAACTAGGACGAATAAACCCCTTGTCGAGTAATTCTTGCAATTGTGACATCAATTCTCGCATTTCGGTGGGAGCCAAACGATATGGAGCACGAGCTATCGGCATCGCTCCGGGTACTAAATCGATACGGAATTCTACTTGCCTCTCCGGTGGCAATCCCGGTAAATCGTCGGGAAATACCTCGGGAAAATCCCGAATCACCTTCACATTTTCCACCGTCTTCTTTTCCTTTCTTCCATCTAACACATACGCCAAAAAGGACGAACACCCTTTGGCTAAACATTTTCTTGCTTTAACTGCGGTCATAAGGCATGGTAAATGGTGTCGTCTCTCGCCATACACATACACTTTTTCATTATCGGGAGTCTTGATCGAGACTATCTTTTTCCCACATAAAATTTTTGCTTGATGCTCACCCAACCAATCCATACCAATGACTATATCAAATCCCGCAATTTTCATAGGTAATACATTTTGTGGAAAATAAGCAAGGGTTGAAAACCGTGGGTGGACGAATTTGGGTTCCCAAGTTCGGGGGTACCCGAAAGGAGTTACTAAACGACGTTCATAAGTCTAAGTATTCGATCCACCCGGGAAGTACAAAAACGTATCAAGATATGAAGAAGATGTATTGGTGGCCCGGGATGAAGGCAAGAGTGGCAAAGTATATTTCTAAGTGTGCCACGTGTGCACAAGTAAAAGCCGAACATCAAGTACCTTACGGGGTAGCTCAATCGTTACAAATCCCGGCCGGAAAATGGGATGATATAACAATGGATTTTATTGTTGGATTGCCAAAGACGAGCAAGAATCACGACGCCATTTGGGTCATAGTTGACCGGTTGACCAAAAGTGCATTATTCTTAGCAATTCGGGAAACCATGCCACTTGAGAAGTTGGCAAAGTTGTATGTGGATGAAGTAGTAAGACTTCATGGAGTCCCGTTGTCGATTGTGTCCGATAGAGACGCGAGGTTTACCTCGAGATTTTGGAGATCGTTGCAAGAGGAGTTGGGAACGAAATTGCGGTTGAGTACGGCTTACCACCCGCAAACCGATGGTCAAAGTGAAAGAACTATTCAAACGGTTGAAGATATGCTAAGATCATGTGTGCTAGATTTTGGGGGTAAATGGGATGAACACCTACCGTTAGTTGAGTTCTCCTACAATAATAGTTACCAATCGACTGTTAAAATGCCGCCTTATGAGGCGTTGTATGGAAGGAAATGTAGAACTCCATCGTGTTGGCTTGAAGCGGGTGAGACGAAACTCACGGGTCCCGAGATTGTGAGGTTGACCAATGAAAAGATTGGGATAATCCAAACCAATATGAAAATCGCCCAGGATCGACAAAGAAGTTACTCGGGATTGAAAAAGAGACCGTATGATTTGAATGTTGGAGACATGGTGATGTTGAAAGTATCGCCTTGGAAAGGCGTAATGCGGTTTGGTAAGAAAGGCAAACTGAGCCCAAGGTATGTTGGCCCGTTTAAGATTTTGAAACGGGTCGGTTTGCAAGCTTTCAAGTTAGAACTTCCACCCGAACTTCAAGGTGTTCATGATACGTTTCATGTAAGTTATTTGAAGAAGTTCGTGGGTGAAGTTGAAAATATAATTCCGTTGCAAGAGTTGCGGGTTGATGCCCCGAACCGGTTGATAGAAGAACCCGAAGCCATATTAGAGACAAAGACCAAGAAACTTAGAAATAAAGAGATTGAGTTGGTGTTGGTCAAGTGGAAGCATTCCCTTGGACCAAACTTGACTTGGGAAGTCAAGGATGAGATTCGAAAAAGATACCCGAACTTCGTGAACTATGATGAGATTCCGAGGACGGAATCTCCTTAAGGGGTAGATAGTTGTAACGACCCGAAATTTGTAAATAAATAAATTGTACAAAAAATATGATAAATAAGGATAAATTGTTTAAAGAACGTAGGATTTGGTTTCGTGTCGTTTGGACACCGTACGAGAAAGTTATGGGCGAAACCGGGTCGAGCCAAAGATTAAAAAGGTGCAGCTTGTGCTGCTATGGGAGTTCACGGCGCGAACTATTGTTCGCGATCGTGAACTCGGTCCAGCGAATTGGGCCAATCGTCGCGAAGTAGTTCCCGACCCGGTAACGATCGCGAACTGTGCGAAGCATGAAAGAGTTAGCGACGCGAACTAGTTCGCGATCGCGAACTCTGCCCGACACCAGCATTTAATTCGGGAAAACTTCATTTATGTCATTTTGAAACCCTAGTTTTCTCCTCTCTTTGGTGTGTGCGATTTTGGAGTTCAAGGGGCTGTTTGGAGCTCAATCTTCATCAAATCTTAGTGATTCTTACTCCTAGTTGAAGATCTAAGGTAAATCTTCATCTCTCCTGTGATATAAGTCTTAGATTTGAGTATGGAAGCTTGAATCATAAACCCTAGTTATGGATTTGTTCATGAATGGTTAAATGGAAGTGCGATAACTTAGATCTATGGTATTTTAGCAAGGAAAACGTGGTCATGTCATGGATACACGAAAATGTGGTGATTTATGAACCTAGGGTTTGGTAATTTTGGGGAAAATGGTGCTAGTAGTTAACTAGCCATGGATTATGTAGTTAGTATAGATGATTAATGCAAACCATTGTATTGGTTTTGATAATAGATTGTCGGTTGGAAGATTTGAGGCATTCAAATATCGAGAAGTGATATTGGTGATTAAAGAACGCAACAACTGGTTAAGCTTGGCTAAGGTGAGTACATGTGAACTTTCAAACTGGGTACATAGCTAGTAAATGTTTTTATGATTAAATGATTTTTATCGAGTCTTTAAGTAATTTAGTCATTTATGTGATATATGATGAATTGCTTGTATGATGGTTACATGATTGATTGAATAAGAAAAGATGGAGTTATAAGCTCATAACGATAAAAGATAAGAAATGATGACGATGATGATATCCCTAGGGCCGTAGTAGATTGGAGGCATTCCGGTTATTACGGTACCTTAAGGTTAGTGGTAGATTGGAGGCATTCCGATTACCCAATACCTACGAGTCCCGGTAGATTGGAGGCATTCCGATTACCGTGGAAATGATGGTCTTGATAGATTGGAGGCATTCCGATTATCTTGACATTGGCCAATGATGAAAGTGATAAAGTGACCCAAAACAAACTTAGTAATATTATTTTAAGATTAAATGATATTATTTGACTATTTGTTTATCGGGTCTAAAACCCATGTATCTCACGAGGCAATTTTGTCTCACGTACTATGTTTGTGTTTTTGCTATGTACTCAGGTTCGGGATCGAAGATCTAGGAGGTCTGTTTAGAAGAGGCCTTGTTGAGATTAGCTCGGTGTTGATGATTAGAGTCCTTATCCTATGGTTAAGATATAATTTGTAACACCGTTTTTGTAAACTCTGATAATCTCGAACAAGAAACCTTTTCGTTTTTGTAAAACCGGTAGTTGACACCGATACAATATTATGTATTTTGGATTAAATGATATTTAAATGTGTTTTGAAAATTGAGGTGTTACATTGATCACAAACGGGATCAATCCCGTGAACTTCTTTGTGTACTCATCGACACTCAAACTACCCTTTTTCAAGTGAACAAACTCTTCTTGAAGTTTTTCCAAGTTTCTTTCAGGGCAAAACTTCGCCTTCAACCGTTTCACAAACTCCTCCCAAGTCATCTTGTACACCACCCTTTTTCCCAATGATTCATACATGGTGTCCCACCACACAAGGGCTTCATCTTTCAATAATCAGGAGGCATAGATCACCATATCCCCTTCCTTACACTTGCTAGCTTCAAGGACTTGTTCGGTTTCACGGATCCATCGGATCGTGACTTTCGGTTCGGAGCTACCATAGTAGTTGTCGGGATTGAAAGCCATAAAGCTCTTGTAAGTACAACCCTTTCTTTCCCTCGGTTCGGGGTCACTTTCTTCCTCAGTTGAGGACTTTTCAATTTGAGCAACGCTACTCGACTTGTTTTTAGTGCGGGGTGGAGATTCCTCCCGCCTCTCACGATCCATATGCTCATTGAGGATTCGATGCAAATCATCATTCACGACATCCCTCATTTGGTTGAGCATAGCTTGGAGATGTTCCACAGTTATCGGGGTGTGATTCCTTTCAACCCCGGAGTTTTCCTCTTCCATTCGATTTTCCGGGCCAAACACCGGATTGTTAACACGATTTGAATCTTGTTCTTGATCAAGTGGACCTCTTCCACTTCTAGTTTGCACCATCTTACTATAATAAGACATCAATCATTTAGAAGTCAACTTATCAAATAGCGGCAATATAAACCGTCCCAATTCCCAAACATGACATATTCCTTCAAGGTCAACCCTATTGATCCTATACTTAAGGTCTCAAAGGTCAGTTCATAATCATCCTATGGAACTTATGGTCCTACTAGCTCAGTTTAAGTCTAGGCTGGTCAACTCAACCTAGTTCACTTAAACTATAGCTCTGATACCAAGTTGTAACACCTCATATTTTTTTTTTCAAAATAGTATTTAAACAACATTTCAACCCAAAGTAAGTAATAATATATCGGTGTCAAATACCGACTTTACAAAAACTAAAAGGTTTCTTGTTTGAGATTATCAGAGTATACAAAAATTGGTGTTACAAGTTATATCATAACCATAAGATAAGGGCTCTAACTATGAACATCAAGCTAATCTCAACAAGGCCTCCACTCTAAACAGGCCTCCTAAATCTTCGATCCCGAACCTGAGTACAAAGCAAAAACACAAACATAGTACGCGAGACAAAATTGCCTCGTGAGATACATGGGTTTTAGACCCGATATACAAATAGTCACATAATGTCATTTACATCATAATAATATTATTAATTTCATTTGGGTCACTTCATTTCTTTCATCATTGGCCAATGTAAAGATAATCGGAATGCCTCCAATCTATCAAGACCGTCATATCCACGGTAACCGGAATGCCTCCAATCTACCGGGACTCATAGGTATTGGGTAATCGGAATGCCTCCAATCTACCACTAACCTTAAGGAACCATAATAACCGGAATGCCTCCAATCTATCATGGCTATAGGGACATCATAATCATCATCATCATTTATCACTTATCACCATGAGCTTATAGCTCCATCATTTCTTAATCGATTAATCAATTCATCATCACATAAGCAATTCATTGGTAATCACATAATTGACTCAATTACTTATAGACTCGATAAAACATGTAAACATAACACATTTACTAACTATGTACTCAGTTTTGAAAGTTTACATGTACTCACCTTAGTCAAGCTTATCCAAAAGATGTGTTTCTTGAACACAAATATCTCTCCCTAAGACTTGAACATCAAATCCTTTCACCAAATGACCTAATACCAAAACCAATACAATGGTTTACATCAAACATCAATACTAACTACATAATCCATGGCTAGTTAACTACTAGCATCATATTTCCCCAAATTACCAAACCCTAATTCCAAAAACCTTCATATTTTCATGGATCCATTTCATAAACACATTTTCCTTGTTGAAATACCATAGATCTAAGTTAAACAACTTCCATTTAACCATTTATGAACAAACACAAAACTAGGGTTTGAGATTCAAGCTTTCTCTACTTGAATCTATGGCTAAAAACCCAAGAGAGATGAAGATTTACCTTTGTTCTTCAACTAGGAGCAAGAATCACCAAGATTTAGTGAAGATTAAGCTCCAATCGCCACTTTATGCTCAAAAATCGCACACACAAGTTGAGAGAGTGTTTTAGGGTTTTGTTTCTGCATTTATGGCAAAAATCCCGTAATAAATACTGCTGTCGGGGACTTCGCGTCGCGAAGCCGAAGTTCGCGTCGCGAACTTGCTTGGACGCGCGTTCCTCGCGATCGGGAACCAGGTTGGGAACTTCTCACGTTTGATGCTCGAACTCTCTGCCTCAAACTCGCGATCGCGAACCTAGGTTCGCGCCGCGAACTCCTTTAGCAGCCAGTCTGCAATTTTTCATCTATGGTTCGACCCGGTTTCGCCCATAACTTCCTCATACGGTGTCCAAACGACACGAAACCAATTCCTACTTGTTTTAAATGAATTATCCATATTTATCATATTTTTGTACAATTTATTTATTTACAAATTTCGGGTCGTTACACCCTACACTTTTATATCATATGTAAAATCATATTGGGGTAATTGTAAGTCTCCGAGGATGTCGATGAATGGTTGCACAATCTTTTATCGTAATTGTTTAGAGGGCTCAAAGTAGAAGTTTGGAGAAAGCATGAGGCTAGATTGAAAGTTTGATAGTGTCGGTGGAGCTTAATATAATTAGGATTTCTTCTACTAATCACTATCTCAACGTTTTTGTCCTTTCTTTCAAGTTGCTAGTCCACCCCGGGAAAATTCAAGAACCCTTCTTAGTCATGATTAGTTTTAGATGCACTAGTCTATTAAATAATCCAATCACAAAGAAGCATTAGAATGTAAATAGTAATTATTGAACTTTACATCCATTGGTCCATCAAGTGGTACAATGAGAAAAGTTTTATTTATTTATTTCCCAACGTCTTTATTTTAACGCTCATTTAAGTGTATTTGGAAAGGAATACCCAGCATGTGACCTAATATGCTCGTGCATTATCAGCTATGATACACATACGTGTGCTTCAATGGGCAGAGTTCCAACTAGTTAATGATATAAAATATAATCATGGTTTAAAAGTGTAAGACTTTGTGTAAGGAGTGACCATTGTTCATTTGGTCACCTTGTCACCTCCGCACTACATCAACTCGATCAAACAAATGAAAACTCTTGACCAAACCTACGTAGCAGGCGACCAAACTAATTCCTTTGAAATCAACTCATTTCCTTTGAAAACTGGCGACCTACATCGGTCTCCTTGACAACCAAACTAGGGGAGGACGTGTCGCGGAAGATGCTGCGTAAGGGGGAGGACGCAAGGAGAGACGCACCCCTTCTTATAAACACAACTCATGTGACGAAAATCTAAGAAATTAAACTATACGATATGAAAATGACAAAATATAAATTATATGGACTAAAAGTGCAGAAATAGACAAGTCAGGGATTTATATTATAATTCCAGTAAATTTAATGATATAAAATTAAGGGATAATTTTATACATATCCTTGCAAACTTCGAATATTACGTTTATATCCTTGCAAATTTCATTATTACCTATATATCCTTACAAATTTCATTATTACCTATATATCCTTACAAATCCTTAAAATTCTCACACATATCCTTTTACCTAATTTAATATTATTTTAATCTTTTAAAATTTAAAAAACACATATATTAATCTAAATTAATTGTGTTTTACCTTAAATACCCTTAAACAATTAATCTTCCATGCGTAGATTTTGGGAGGAAAATTAAACAAATACAGAACCCTAGATGCCCAACCGTCTTCATCTTGACCACCATACCTAAAATTATAATTGAAGCTAATTTTGCGATTAACATATATGAACACATATACCAAACATATATATATATATATATATATATATATATATATATATATATATATATATATATATATATATATATATATATATATATATATATATATATATATATATATATATATATATATATATATATATATATATATATATATATATATATATATATAGGGGCCAATTCAGTGCAGAACCCATTTAAGGTACAGAACCGCAGAACTATTTTTTTGACCAATTAGGATTTAGTAATTTAATTTTTATTTATTTAATTCATTTAATGGTCCAGGGGTATTTTTGACATTATACATCTTTATTTTTAGTTTCCTTTTTTGTAATGTTCATTAAATTGTAGGAATTAAAATTCATAATTTTCAAAAATACATTAATGTTATATTTGCGGGTCTGCATGAATGTACAAGATGACACTAATGTATAAAAAAAATTATGTTATTTTAAGGTTATTTTGACCAATCAAACAAGCAATTTATTATAACAATAAAAAAAACTAGATAAAATATATGTACAAAATAATACTTATGTGTCTTAAAATATAAAATAACACACATGCACATTCAACATTTATGTACAAAAAACTAAATAACATGTATGCACGAACATATGTGCTTTCTAAATTATCATCTTTCTCTTCATTTTCATCTTTGTAGATTTTTAACAATCTTTACCATCTCTATGTTCATAATAATCTTCAACAATCTTTACCGAACACCCTGCAAGATGGAAAACATGAAATAATAATATATACATGTGTGTATGTAGAGTAACATGGATGTATATAGATATGGTAAGTGGTAACATCGATGTACCGTATCTATATACATCGATGTACATCAATATACATCGATGTACCGTATCTATATACATCAATGTAACTCTACATACGAGGGGTGCTTACACCATACGTTTCTAACATAAAACGGACCCCATTTGTGTCTCATATTATATGAATAAGCATTTCTTATAAATAATGAACAAAATTGAAATTATATAAACTGTTAACTTACTAGAATCTCTTCATCAAGATAAGAAATCATGTACAGCCTTTGAAAAGCCCCATCTAAACAGTAAAACAACACAATCAGGGAAACATTAAGCAAAAAAAAAAAAAAAACTTACTTAGAGGAACCGTCAATCCTCCAGAAACAGCATCTTTCAATTAAAAGTATTGGCTGAAAACTTAATTTGGTAATTTCCATTTTACTATATAATTTGGTAAACACTGTTCTTTGCCCATTTTTCACTTTTTGATCAATGTAAACGCAAAAGCAGATAATAAAGCATTGTCGAACGAGGCCTAAATATCTATGATCAATTACCCATAAAATATTTCAATAAGCAATTTTTATGTCAAATTAGCTCAAAATAAACTTAGATTAAAGGATAAATTGTAATAAACTTCGCAAGCAAATTAAAACTCAAATCAAAACAAAACCTATATGTAGATCTGCAACATCACGTGCAATTCAAAACTCATTTTCTTTTAAAATGGTAATTACTAGTGATAGATGTCAATAGAAACTGTATTGTAGACATCGAAAATTTAATTGATATGGTATACATCAAAATAAGATATTGTATACACAAAATAATTGAGAAAAAAGTGTACCCGTATTGAATTACCCGTCAAGTTAGCTGCTGCTACGGAAAATATGAGATTAGGTCTACGAGAAACTGGCAATAGGCGAGTAGTCGGTGGCGTAGGGATAAGTGGCGAAGGAGATAGATTACACATGGCAGTTAATGGCGGAAGACGGTGGCGGAACGGAACTGAGAAACATACAGGGGATCTAGAAGCGGTGGAATTGAGGCCATGATTGATGGTGTTGATGATGATGTTGAAATCGAATAACACACAACACCTCAAGATTTCCTTTCTTCACTGTAACCATAAAAGAAGAAGACGACGTGTTTTACAATTTAGGGTTTCTCAAATTGGGGGTGATATATACGGTTGGAGATAGAGAAACAAATACAATTTTTAAGAGAGAGAAATACAGAAATGAGGGGGACGGTTTTAAGATTTTTTTTTGTAAGATTCCCATTTTACCCTTATATTTAATTTCTTACTACAAATACAATGAATTTTATTTACGAAACTGCCACGATTGATCTTGACTGTTAACTTCAAAATTTAAAGGTCTAAAATTGGGTTCCGCGGTTCTGTAGTTTAAATGAGTTCTTCATTGAATTGACCACTATATATATATTATATTGGTTTCAAGTGATTGGCTTAAAACTAATAAGTGTTTCGTGATTTTTTTTTTCGATTCATACATCGAAATCACCAATATAGATACGCATGCAAATCACCAACATAAATTCAGATTCGTAGAGTACACTATATAGTTTTGGCTTCATATTTTAAGCCAGACAAATCACCAACATAAATGACCATAATATCAATTTGAAATTCATATATAATCCAAAGTAAATAAATTCAGATTACAAATAATTCATATTTGAACATTTTATGGAGGTTGAGTCGACTCTGAATTCATACTTTCACGAGTTTTCTTGTTCTTTCCCCGTCCCCTAAAATAACAAACAAATGATTACATTAGTGATATTGAAATTGATTTCTAAAATGCAAGCAAAATGTTAAATACAAACTAGCTTACCTTTTACTTGTGGAACCTTCAGATGCGCTCAAAGGTGCGGGATTCTTACATGTTCATTCATGATGCCCATACATACCACAACGCGGACATTTATGTCTTTTCTTAGGCTCATCGGATGGTATAATTCTATTCTTTTTTGGTCGCCCGGGTGGGCGTTTAATAATAGGCGGGTATATATTCTCCATTGTTTCTATATGCTCCCATTGATCTTTTCCGGGCAATGGAGAAATTTCTAAGGCGTATGCTTCTTTAAATTTCTCAATTGTGAAATATGGGTCAACATATTTTTCCCAATTCGTATCCCTTGTGAAAGCAATAAAAGCTGCTGCATGTACACATGGAAGACCTTTAACTTGCCAAACTCGACAACTACATTTTCTTTCATCAAGTACAACCTCCCAACGATTTTCTTTACATTTAACTTCAGCTCGATTGTCACTGCTTCTACAAACTCGATATTCACCCAAGTTCTTTTTGAAAAAAATAACAAACAATATATTATATATATATATATATATCTATATATATATATATATATATATATATATGTGTGTGTGTGTGTGTGTGTGTGTGTGGTGCGATTCAGCGCAGAACCAATTTAAGCTGCAGAACCGCAGAACCCTCTTCCAGCCAATCATATCGCAGCAATTAATAATTAATATGTTTTTATTATTATTAAACGAAAAGGGTATTTAATTCAAATTGCACAAATCGGTTATCTATGGAAATACAATCATTGTGTGTTGGATTCCTTAAAACATGGGAAGTCAGTTTTTTTTATCAATATCACAAAATTAACTGTGAGTTTTTTTAACATTCGTGTAATTAATAAAACATTCATTGTATGTGCGGTAAATCTGTAATTTCCAAGTTAAATACATTGGATGTTTGCGGCCTGTAATCAGATGTATTCAACATACAGTGATTGATCGTGATATTTAACGAAAAATTAGTTTAAAATAAATAAGATGTAAAATCTATGGAACATAAGATGTTTTTGCTATTAGGCAATGAGTATTGTATGAAATGTGTTACGTAAAATAATCATTATATGATGTTGGCCCAAATACATACAATGTTTACACTTTCAATACATACAATGTTTATACGAAAACACTTTAATATCAAATTTAGTAATGACAAAAACATCAAATGCAGTAATGACAGAAACATCAAATGTAAAATCAAAAACATCAAATGTATAACACGGTATTGATTAAGAATTTTTAAGATTCAACACGATATTGCTGCACGAATAACATTAGCTTCATCTCGATTAGATGATTCACCAACCTTGCGTTCCCTTTCCGTTTATGATCAAGTCGATCTTTTTCTTCATCATCTAAATCTGAACAAATAACATACGTTAGATTAAATACATATAATAATAAATCAAACCAACACACTGACTATGACAACCGGTTTAGGCCTATACAATTGAAAACAAGAAAACATTGAAAATATACAAATTTTTCAATATACTACTTTTTCCAGTTCAATACCTATACAATTGAAAACAAGAAAACTCTCATAACTTTTTCATGACTATAATGAACGAATAATTATCAATAAATGACGCCTGCAAACATTCACAAAAATGATGATCTCAAAGTCAACTTTTTTGTCAGTTAGTCGCACGTGTGCCCTCATCATTTTGATCCAAAATCAATAATCAAAAATCAAAAAACAGTAATAAAAAGGAACAAAAATAAAAAACATTACGTTGCACGTGTAGCTCGTCACAATTCCTTGAATGGATTCTCAACCATGAATCCGTAATCGACAGGAAAGAGCCCCCAATCTCCAATTCCTCTCCCGTTTAGCCAAAAATCAATCACTTCTTTCATCACAACGCAATCACCAACCACCACCATCGGTGAACGAATCGGAATCGCCATCGCATATAAAAAAAGGAAACATCGAAAGGAAATCGTGGTGGAGGTCGTCGTCTCTGGATCTGAATAAGATATGGAGGCTAGGGTTATTGGAGAGAGAGTCGGGTGAATTAGAAAAGGGAATGTACGGTTTCTAAGGGAGTGGGAGATGGGGATGAGAGAAAGTAGGCATTTAAATTTTCCGATTTTACCCCTAAATATCCGATTTTAATATTAATTGAAAATACAAAATAGTCATCCTAATTATTAGCCATAGATTGAAATTAATCAAATTATAAACGGTCCAGATCTAATCTTAAGATGGTTCTGTGGTTCTGCAGCTTAAATTGGTTCTGCGCTGAATCGGACACTATATATATATATATATATATATATATATATATATATATATATATATATATATATATATATATATATATATATATATATATGGTTGAATTAAAATCAGAACCAATTAAGGCTACAGAACCGAGAGAACTCAATCTAAACCATTAATTTTTGAAATGAAATGATCATGAAAGACCCATTAATGTATTTGATGAGGGACATAAGTGTTATCTATACATATATGTATACATGCATGAATGACATCCATGCAAACCAATATTTGGGGGTCCCTCATCAAATACATTAATGTGTCTTCCATGATTATTTCATTTCAAAAATCAATGGTTTAGATTGAGTTCTGCTGGTTCTGTAGCCATAATTGGTTCTGATTCTAATTCTACACTATATATATATATATATATATATATATATATATATATATATATATATATATATATATATATATATATATATATATATATATATATATAAACTTGCCTTAGATATTCTCTCGAGATATTTTCTTGCTCTAGGAACTTAAGTGCCCTTCCATTTATTCACAATCCTCTTTTTCTTGTCAAAGCGTTCCATAAGCTTTTCTCTAATTCCATTAAGAAGATCAAGAACCGGTTTGTAACGCATTTCACCAATCCACGAGTTGAAGGTTTCTGAAATATTGTTAGTAATGTAATCGCACTTGACTGTTGTACCAAACATACTTCTACTCCAAATCTTCTTATGGTTCTCATTCAGATATACAATTGCTTCTCCACGTTCAATAGCAATCTCATTTAATAATCTATCGTGCTTACTACTACTATAGGTATTTGCAACACCCAATAGTTTGGACTTGAAGAATTCGCCTCGAAAATGTTTCTTGAAGTTGCTGTATAAGTGCCTCATGCATTCTCGGTGCTCAGCATTAGGATAAACTTGTGTGATAGCTATTTCTAACCCTTTTTGCATGTCCGAGGATATAACAATACCATCTGGTGTACCAACCGCTCTTTTAAGTAACATAAGAAACCAAGTCCATGATTTCAAATTCTCCGATTCAAGAACAGCGTATGCTAATGGATACATGCCATTGTTACCATCAATACTTGTGGCAACTGCTAGTACACCATTAAATTTCCCTTTCAGATGACAAGCATCAAGTCCAATGTAAGGGCGACAACCACCAATAAACCCTTTAGAGCAAGCTGATAGTGATATAAAAAATCGCAAAAAATGTTTCTTATCATCTTTTATCTCAAAATCAATTTCAACCACACTTCCTTGATTTCTACTTTGTAATTCCTCTTTGAAATCATCAATTTTTATGAAAGACTCATTCCAATTGCCATAGATATCAGTGTAGGCTTGCTCTTTTCCTCTAAAAGCTCTCATGTATGGCACATCAACATTGTAGTTTTTCATAAGCCATTTTTTGAGCTCGGCACAAGAAACATCCCCGTCAGATTTCAGCTTGTCAGTGACGACACTTGCAATCCATCCTTGAGTGGCATGCTTATTACCACCCTTGTTGCTTCTAGTACAAGAATGTGTGTCCAAAAATCTCTTAACCTACATATAATGTATAATTCTAAGAATACAAAACAAGCCTGTAAAATAAAGGGACAATTTCTTAAATCATATACTTACTTCAAAAGTAACTGTAACACCGCAAATTTAAAGCCGAATTTTTTTTATTTTAAATAACGGAAGCGTAATATTCAAACCCTATTAAGTTAAGTCATTTTAGAAAATACAACTTCAACATACTGTTAATCAAAACATCAAAACGGATTAACGTGTTACTATAAAAATGGCTCGAATACAAAATACTATCAGAGCAACCATTGGTCAACCATTCCTAACAAGCACCCCTTGACCCACCCATCAACCGAACCTGCAAAATAGTCAACGAGGGAGGGATTAGCTAACACCTAAGTGAATGAACTTAATCAAACAATATATAATAGAACAACTGATATAAATTCACACTTTCTAACACAATAAACCGCAATACCACACAAATGGTAACCACAACTTCTAAGGTCTAATCAGCTATCCTAGAGGACCGGCGGTACTGCAGAACCGTAACCTTTTTGCCACAAGGTTTACCGGAAGCCCTAAGCTACTTGGCATAGTATTAAGTCCCCTTATACAACGAATGCAAAAGAAGTCTTAATACTATCGCCAATAGCTAACGATGCCCAGCCCCTAACCACCAGGTTGTCCCCTAATCTTAAGAACCAGCCCCTAACCACCAGGTTGTCCCTAATCTTAATCTATGTGCACATATCCACTTACTCAAAACTACCACAATCAACTATGCATCAAAGAAGTAAACCAAAAGAAACCACAATAAAATTCTGCACTAGGCATAGTTCGCGTCAAAGTGAGCATTAGCATAGCTAGTTCCAGAGTTAGCAATGCAAAGCAGGAAACTCGCATTGCTAATCTTAATATTCGAGATCTCTAAAATGTTCTGTTCCTTTGGTTTCCAAAACTCGCAATGCTAATCCAGAAATTAGAGATCTCTAAAATATTCTGATCCATTTTCACCCAAGTATACAATTTCTACCAAATTGTACACATATAGATTGAAGGCTAAATCCACTCACCTTTGCACCGCAAAATGCTCCAACTTAGTTGTCTTATATCACTAAGTCTTCTCCTTTCCTGAACATTCAATAATCAACCGATTAGTATCCATTTCGAACCGAAGTAATAAAATACTTTACATAATCACAATATACAAGTAATTGTACAATTGATCACATACAAATGCCAACTTGACACTTTCCACATACTTGTCACTTTAGACATATTCATAACCAAAGTCATACAATCCAATTGATACCAACTTATAACTTTTGTTATCCAAACGGGTCAAAATTATATAAACCAAATCAAAATTACATATTACCTCTACAAGCATGTCAATAAACATATTAATATCATTTTACTTCCAACTAGACATCCAAAGTATAAGTCAAATGTTTAAGAATTGCATTTAGTCAACTTTCATCATACAAGGCCCAAACGGGTCAAAATCATGCAATTCATCATAACACTTCTAATTCCATAACCAACATCTTAACTAACATTTACATACCAATTTTATGCATACTTTGACATCTTAAAATAGAGTCAAACTTCAGATTTGACCAAAACCAAGAATCCATAAAATTGACTAGTTTTATGTCTAAAAACCCAATTAGCCAAACACTATCAAAAGTTAGTAGTTTCATCAATTAATCTTCATAATCAACATTTATCATCAATTTCATGTTAATTTAACCTAGCATATGCATAATGTACACCAAAATCATATACTTCACTTTTTGGTTAAAAACTCCATCTTCTTCACTTTACAAACCATGGTGATTTCTTACACATTGATCAATTCAAGTTTCTAGTCAAGTCATTAACATGATATAATCACTACTAAACATTAGAAGCATAAATGATTCATCAATTTCACAAATTTAACAAAAAACCATAAAACCCATCTTTTCTAAAATCACCTACAATGGTGGTTTCATATACTATCATCAAAACTATGACTACAATTAGTATATAACCATGAATTAGATCTCATTTCATCATAAGAACACAAAAGATTCATCAATTTAGCAATTTACCAAAAACCCACCAAGAAATATGAACCCTGGTTCATCTTTTTAACAAGAACTATAAACCCTAGAATAGTTGGGGATTTACTTACCTAAAGCTTGCTTCAATTTCGAATTTCAGAGAAGAGATATGAGATATTTGAGCTTGGATCTTCAATAATACCAAGAAAATAAAAACTCCATTGTGTGTGTGTATGTATCGAAGCAGAGAAAGAGGAAAGGGAAAAAAAAGGCATGTGTCCTCCTTTGACACACACACACTAACACGTGCACATACAAGGGGAGGGCTGAAATTCAATTAAACACAGTGTAGAATACCTGATATCTAATTATATACTGATTAATTTTAAGGCCTAAACGAACTCTGATTTACACATCGAAAATATATTCGGAACCTTGGTTCAAAAACGGAATCTAGATATATTAATATCACTAATTAATCAAAACATTTCAGTTTTCACTAATTTTAAACCCCTTGGTTAAAATACAATTAAATTTAAACAAATTAAATAAAATTATATAAATATTAAATAATAGAATATTATTTACCATAAGTAATAAAATAACAGGCCGTGTCTCGGGATGTTACAGTAACACCATCTTGGGTAAGAGAAGCATGAATTCTCCATTCACACTCTTTATTACCACAACATGCTGTAAGTCGCGTGAGATCACTTTTCTCAATTACATATTCAAACTCATTTGTTAATGCATAATGGTTCAAAGCCCTTCTAAAAGCAACCACATTTGCAAACTTTGAATTCACTTTTATGATTGGACTTTTCTTGCTATATGTATAAGTTTCAGAATCATAATTTTCAAGCTCGTCTTCATTATCGCTACTATAACGACTATGATAACTTTTTTCACTTGGACAATTTGAGTCTGAATCATTTTCTTCATGAGGTACATCGATATCTTCATCTTGACAACTATACCAAAAATTATAACTAAACTCACATTAAGTATTAAAAACAACGAAATTAATGCATAATATCCATAATCAAACTAATAAATATACCTCGGTTGGATAAATGTACCAGTTGTCACATAAATTGTTGTCTCTTTCTCTTCATTATACATGTTAAGCATCACCATGAAGTGCTCGTCAGAATTAAGTTGAATAAAAGATTGCTCATTTGCATACTTATCGACAAAAAGCATGGACAAACGTATATCGTTGTTTGATGGGTAATGTTTTTTCACCTCTTCAACTAGATCGCTCAAGTTGTATGAACATGAGTTCATGTAGATAGCTTTTCTAAAGCCAAAAATATACTTTCCTACGTGAGTTTCTGGCTAAACGAAAAAAACCTCCATATTTAAGTTTGAGCTTGTAATTAGAATCTACTTGCCTGGTAAGGAAAATTAAATAGAAAATGTGGGTAATGAAGCCATAATACAGTAAACATATACTATACAACAATGATCTTAAACTAACTTACTCAATTCTTGGTGATTGAGACATTATCTCCCATCTCGGTGTTGAAAATTCACGAGTAGTCATTTCAGCAGTATCATCCATTATTCATATGCTCTATAATTCGAAATAACACAATATAGTTAATACTTATGTTTGGTTGTATTAGAGAGAAAACACAAACTTGAATCAGTTTATAATAATTGCTTGTGGACGTCACCTATTACTTGTTGGTTTCAATTGCAGGGGTCGATCTTTCATACAATGGCGTTGATTTTCCCTCCCAGAAAACCACCGGAAGATTTCGTAAATGAGAGAATGCGGCTGAGTTAATTTCTAGGGATCTTAGGTATTTGTTTAATTTCCCTCCCAAATTTTACGCATGGAAGATTAATAGTTTAAGGGTATTTAAGGTAAAACACAATTAATTTAGATTAATATATGTGTTTTTTAAATTTTAAAAGATTTAAATAATATTAAATTAGGTAAAAGGATATATGTGAGAATTTTAAGGATTTGTAAGGATATATAGTTAATAATGAAATTTGCAAGGATATAAACGTAATATTCGAAGTTTGCAAGGAGATGTATGAAATTATAAAGCGTAGTTTAAAGTGCTAAATTATAATTCATGTGGTTAAAAACCAAGAAATCGATTTATTGAACCAAAAAATAAATAAATTTGGATTCATAGAAATGATTCAGTATTTACTATTTAGCAACAATTCAAGGAGAAGTGCTAGGATTTTATGACATTCAAGTGCGATCAATCGTAAGGATCACACATGGGGCTTCCAAGATCTACCTTGTTTGGAACATGTGGTCTCGGACCCGAACGTTCTTACGTTCTGTACCTCACAGAAGCTTGTTTGTGATTTCCTTGTATTTGTTTTTGGACTCGTATAGTTTATATATATATATATTGGCTTTTCTAAAAAATTTATGTTTAATTGTTAATAGATGACCTTCGATGTACTGAAGAATATCACATCTTTATTAATGTTCAACCTTTAGAGCAAGGGGTACACTGGCGTATCCCCACCCCTCGTCATCTCCACTTTACCTACATGGCATCCATGCCAGCTTGAGCCACCTTCGTCACCACACCGCCCGTTGAGTGAGTGAGGCTGTGCGCCGTATGCTTGGCAAGTCCGACGTGAGTGGGTGAGATTTTCGATATTATTTTTAAGGTATTTTAAGAGTGAGAGGTTTTTGGGGTTTTGAATGTGAAATGTGAAATAATGATGTGGCGCAGAGGTGGCCGACCCATGTTACCACACCTAATGCTCTTAGGCCGTTGGGTATATGTACCACCAACCACAATTTTTTTTTTTTTGTTGCCACATTAGAAGCCACCTAAGCAATTACACCACACCACTTTGCAGGAACTTTGATGTAAACTAAGTAACGATAGTATAAATTAGACCCGTTAATTCAATGAATACCGGGATAATCTAACCAAAACCACGTTGATTTGAGAATACCGTGAAAATGGTCTTCAAAACATGTTCAACACAAAGAACAATTTTGGAGAGAAAAAAAAAACAATTTTCACAAAAACTTAAACTGGTTATTCCAATGAGTAAAATACACTTTAAATATAGTCCAGATTTTCGTATGTGCCTAAAACATCAAACGGTCCCGCTCTTCTATCATTGGGCATTCATCAAAATTCACACCACCACACTCACCCCACATGTGAAGGAGGGCCCACCAACTATGCCTAAAAATGGCTTCCACATCTCGTGGTCACTTGGGACCGTAGCCACCTTCACACCACGGAAACCCTGCACGTGTGAAAGAGGAGGGTGCGGGGTGAGGTGCAATGTTGAGTTTCAATTCAATGTCGTGGCTTTGTGCCATATCATCTTCACGACGTTGGCCAAGCCACCCATACAGCATACCTTACAAAATTGAATTTTTGGTACAACTAGAAAATAGAATTTGCAAAGAAATTGTCAAAATCAAGACAATTATTATGATTGAAAACTAATCATACTTCCTCCGATTCCAAATAAGTGATACACTTTGTATTTCACGGTTTTTGAGGTAAAAGATTATAATGATGATTAAATTAGATTAATTGGATGGTTAGTGGGGAATGAGTCCCACACTTTTTGAATAAAGTGGAGTTAATGATGTTTAAAAGTAAAAGATAAGGGTAAAGAGGTCATTTCACTTTGTTAAAGTAGATAGTTAGTAGGTGAGGGTCCCACTTTTTTTGCCAAATAAGATAATTTTTCAAAGTGTATCACTTATTTTGAATCACCCAAAAAAGAAAAATGTATCACTTATTTTGAATCAGAGGAAGTATATGATGACTTCTTCCCTAACTTAACATGCTTAGTAAATTGATTGGTTAAATTTTGGCTAACAAAGATACATGGATGCATTAATATTATGATTAAAATAAAACTTTCAATATTCACTGCAATTATCTAATTGGTTACAATAATATGATTAAAAGGGTCCATCTTTTGCCGTACACAGAGTGTACATACAAGAAAAATCCCATCTATGCATTAATTGATAAAAAAACGAATTTGTTTTAATTTTTGATAACTTCGATTCCGTATGACCTTCAAACTATATGGTTGGAGTGATTGGATTACACTAATTTAGATGGGTCCTTGATAGAAAAACTCCAAATTAGATAGTAAACAAGTTTGGTTGGTCTTGGAAATTCAAATTGATATCTTTTCGCCCTCAACTTGTTTTCTTTCGGCTTCTTTTTGTTGTTGATAGTGACGGATTGTCTTGAAGTGTCACAAAAGATAAGAAGAGATGGCGACTTGAAGAAAAGTGTGAATCAGTGAGAGATCCTTAGAAAGGGATTTGACACAAAAAGTTGCAATTCCAATTTTGGTATTAAGAGAGTGCATCAATCTCTACTAACCAATTGAGGAGAAACCTATGAAACTCTATCATCCTTGCCATTTTGTTGTTTTACCCTCAAGATAAATTCGTTTTGGGATTTACTTTTTTGAGGTTTTTCATTGGTTGGGTTAAGGTTTTAAATTGAGTAAATAATGTACAACTTTTACGGAGTTGAGTACAATTAAGTAGCATAGCACCGTTTTGAATTCAATTGCGTCAGTATAATTATAGGTGTTTGTTGACTTCAGAACTCGTAACTATAGGAACATTGTTTCCGATTGAATGTTGCCGGTTTTGATGGAATTTGTTGCACTACGTACAAGTAATCGACTCAATAATTTTCTTAATTTGTAAATTATGTAGTTTGAAAAGGAGTTGTCATTGGTTTATCGATTGCGTTAAAACATGTGCTCTTACATGTGTATACACTTTTTTGCACGATTTTGGGGTCATCTATCTATTAACAAAATCACAATCATTTTGCCACAATGTGATCAAAATCATGATTATGAAAGTAACTCATTGTTTATTCTTAGAATCCTCATTGTTCCAACTATTTGCTTTCTATGTTACTATTGAAAACAATGGTTGTAAAGCAAATGAATGGAATATATGAATTCGATTGTGTAAGGGGGTTTAGTGATAAAGCTAATGAAACTTGTGGGGTTGAATTGTAAGTAAAGATAAAAGATTAATGATTCAATCGATTGGATGTGGGGATGCAATCAAGAAGCAAGTGCACGGAACCGGAAATAATTGAATGAAATTCGAGCGAATTTTACAACCACATCAGTTTAATTGACTCATGATAATCGTTGACTGTGTTAATTTTGACAGGGTGAGAAGTCTATTGGTGTCTGAGCTCTGATTAAAACTACATTGTTTGATTACGTCGAAGACTTGTTATGTTGAATGATCAGAGTTCGTTTTGACCTTTTTATTTATTTATATAAGATGATAATTGATCAGTACGAATGTTGTTTGTCAAAATTATAAAAACGTGACGAGAAAAAGCTAAAATCCACATGTAAATGTTTCCTTACCTATGTAAGAAACTACTGCAAACCCAAATTGGATCCTCGTGTTACATGTTTTAGTTCTCATGAGACATAGCATCACGTTAATGGTAATTCATTAATGAGTAAATTACATGAATGGTCCTTTAGGTTTATAGCAAATTTCACCAATAGTCCTTTAGTTTCAAAAATTACACCGATGGTCCTTATTTTTGAAAGGTTTTTCACCAATGGTCCTTTATGAAAAAGTCCGTCTATTTTTCAAGTTAACTAACATCACATGTGATGCACATGGGGGTATTTTAGTCAATTTGTCTTTCCTAAAGGACCATTGGTGAAATTTGCTATAAACTTAAAGGACCATCCGTGTAATTTAATTGAGAAGGGGAAAGACAAATTGACCAAAATACCCCCATGTGCATCACATGTGATGTTAGTTAACTTAAAAAATAGACGGACTTTTTCGTAAAGGACCATCGGTGAAAAACCTTTTAAAATAAGGACCATTGGTGTAATTTTTAAAACTAAAGGACTATTGGTGAAATTTACTATAAACCTAAAAGACCTGTAATTTACTCTTCATTAATTAAATAACTGTTTTGATAACAAAAAGATGATATATGTGTCAGTCGGTTAGTGTAGAAAGAGAAGGGGGATGTTTAGCCACACCAAACAATTGAGACCACTAAATGTTTGGGTTCTTTTGATAAATTAAAAAAAAAAAAACAAGTACTTGCATTATTATGATGGATGTACACGTACTATAACAAAACATTGTTCATTTAGTACTACAGTCCAATGTTCCAGAGTTGCATGAGGGCCTATTTTTTGTATTCTTCTGCTTTTTGCCCTTTAACTTCTCTATCTTACATGTTACACCCCTTATCTTTTGCCATCGCTCTTTTGAGTTTGAACCCTTTTTATTGGTGTTGTTATTTCCGGTTTATAATATCAACATGTTAAAAAACATGGCGCCGATGAAGCAAAAACATAATCAAGATGCAGCCATACAAGACGAACTGAAAATTTACTATCACTCTTGAATTAGAACTAGTTGATACTCAATTGATCTTCTAGGAAAGCCACAAACTTTGAGCTTTTACACACCATTTGAGAGACCCTAACAACCTACAATAGACATTTTAAAAACGATATTGTTTATGTTTTTTTTATAAAACATAGTGTAAAATCATTTGAAACCTATAATAAAATAATATTTTAAGAAAGAAAGTTGGCCTACCAAAGGACTTTTAGCAAGTGGCATATGAGTTATCATTAGTCGAGAAGTTGTTGGTTCAATTCTCATCTAAAACGTGTATGAAATATTTTCAGGAACATAGGTATGTGGATATTTTTCGTTAAAAATTAGAAAAAAGTTAGTCTACCTACTAATTTTCATATCTATTTTAGCCTAGTTTATATCGATTTTTGTAAAAATACGTTTACTGAACCAAAACACAAATCATATTAATAATTTAACAAATGTGCAAGAGGGTGAAACAGTAGTAGTGATGGGATTATGATGTGAAATAAGTCAAAATTCAGATTTGGTCAAATTTGGAGATACATGAAGAAATGTAAAATAAAAAAGGATTGGAGAGGGTAGCGTAAATGATGAGAATTCCAAATGGATGATTGATTGCACGTGTGGGTACGTGGAAACGGAATCCCCGTGCAACTGTCTTTATCTTTTACAAGAATGCCCACAACATCCTTTATTACTTTTTATTATTATTATTAAGTTGTGTGATGAGCAAAATTCCTGTCCAACTAGCTTTGACGAAACTCTCGTTCTAGGTTCCTTTTTTGCCGTTCAAAAAAAAAATATAAATAAATTATTAATCCTTCCGTCTCACAAAAAACTTACCATTCACTCTAAATTTTTGTCCCATAAAAAACTTCTCATTTCTCACGGGCTCCATACAATTAAAAACTATTACGCCATCCGTCTCAATTTTATTGTCCACCTTAGTATTTTAGTTTGTCCCAAACTAAGTGTCAATTTCAAATTACAACCAATCATATGAATTATAAGTGGTTAAATATGAGATTTTATTGGTGGATAATGCAATAATTGCATTTTCTTAAAACTGTGTGGCTTTTATCTAGTGGACAATAACTTTAGGACAGATGGAGTATTGCTAAAGACTCCACCACTAATATTCACTAATCTCTCTCAAATCCAATATTATATTTTAATAAAAAGTATTATCAATGACCCTACCACTAACTATCACCTAAAAACTTGTGCAAAAGTCAAATGATAAGTTTTTTGTGGGACGGAGGGGGTATTATTTAATGGATTTTGCTTCTTTTTTTTAAGGTCACTTAATCAATTGTTCACTATGGGACTTAAATCCATGATCTATAAGTTATAGATAACACCTTATACAATTCATCATAGTCAAAGCTTGTAGCCTTGAGTTATTTAATGGATTTTGCTCGTCACACAACTTAATTTATAAAACCCCATTTTCTTAAAATCACTAATTTTGTATTTTTCTTCTTCTTTTCAGTTGTTATTGGAATAATTTGTACACAAGAAAAACCATAAAATATGAGATGTTGATTTTGTTAGTATAAAATATTATAAAATATGATATTTATGTTTTTATTTCCTATTAAGTATTGTCTTGATAAAGTGTCTGTCTGGATTTACGATGTCTGTTAAGATATAGTAATCTGTTGTTTGATTTTTATGTTGAATCAACTTCCTGAATGAGAAAAAATTACGTTTTTAACCTTTTGAATAGAATAAATTACTTAATAAAAAGTTACTCATTTATTTATTAACTCAAATTAAAAGCACTAGATGAAAAATTCTAAATTATAGATTACATAACTAAAAACTATTTATAAATTATATAACTAAAATGTATTAATAAAATACAAATACTATTTATGTATATAAACTAATCATATTCATTCCAAATATTTTCTAGTCTTCAATTAATAAAAAAAAAAGGTAAACAAACATATAATGAGAACACTACAAAACCATAAATTCAATTATACAATCAATTAAAATTTGAAATAAATATCTATGATCTCATTTATTAAAAGAAGGGACGTACATAAAATATTAAAAAGTAGAAAATAGATAATGGTGATCGTGGGTTTTCATGAATGGAAGGATATGCAGTAAAACCTTCATAAATTAATACTCGATAAATCAATAACTTCGATAAAATTAATAATTTATCCGGTCCCAACTTGGGACTAGTACAAAATCGGACAACAATCGATAAAATAATAAGATAATAATTTTTTTGAAATCATAATGTAAATATAATAGTCCCAACCAAACTATAAATTAATAATTATTAAAATAAAATTCCAAAATTTTAGAGTTATTAAGTAAAAAATGAATCTATAGTCACTTGTTTTTTATGAACTTCAAATCTATGTACATTGAACTTGACAAGTTCATTAATGTGGGAATTTTGAAGGTCTTGTGAATGTGAATGTGATGCAGAATTTTGAAGGTCCTGTGAATATATGAATACGTATTAGATAAGTTGATTTTATAATAATATTATCTGTAAATTAATAATTTATTAATTTATCGATAAATTAATATCTCGCTAAATTAATAAAATATCTTAGTCCCAACCTTATTAATTTATGGAGGTTTTACTTTATATAAATGTAAAAATTAATGACTTAATGTGAAGACCCTCTCACCTCCATCACTTTTCATATTAAGCCAACTTCTTTTTATTAAGCAAAAAACAAACAAGTCTCAGTAAACTTAATGTATTAAGTTATTTTTATATTAAGCCAATTAAGTTCAAATCAAATACCATCTTAGATTAATATAACTAAGATTTAAAATATTTGTGGCGTAAGATTTGAATTAACAACTACTAGGACCAATTGATACTCTAGTTGCGGAGAAAAACGTCAGTGAACTTTAGAATTTTAGATGAATATTACAAAATATTTCAATATTTAACTTAAGAATAGATGAATATATATATTTTTTCTCAAGACATACTTCATTATGTTCATGCGGGTTTATCAAACGATAATCATCATATTTTACTCGACAAGACATTGTAAACATTAAATTACCATATTTTACTAGACTTCGGATATTGTCATTGGGTACACGTGTAATCAACGCTATTGTTATATTTAGAAATAATATTGGATATCCTACTTTTATATCAAGATTGTCATTGACACCGTCTGATAATAAAGTCCTTTTATGTTTAAAAGAATTATTTGTTCTGTTATGACCATTAATAAGAGTCAATGACAATCATTGGCAAATATTGGTCTTTATTTGAAAGACCAAGTTTTTTCACATGTACAATTATAGGTAGCGTTATATAGAGTAAAGAGCAAAAAATGTTTAAAAATTTTTAATAGAAGAAAAAGATGGTGGTACATGAACAAAAACATCAAATGTTGTTTTTAAAGAATTCTTTTAAGATTTACCTTAAGTTATCTAATTTGTTATCTAGGTAACTTTATTTTTGTTAAATAATTTTTCATGATCATTTATTGAATTTTTTAATTTTTCATATTTTTTCTAATATGTTTTTTATATTATGATTCAGTAATGTAAATCATCATACCTATAACATTATTAGCAATTCTATTATATAATAACCTTATAAAAATATTATATCATTTCTTATTAAATATTTTATATAGTTACATACTTACTACATATAACAAATCATATTCCTATTATATAATATTTACTTTCAACAAAATTACGATAGGTCCTACTGCTAAGTCTGAAACCACCAGATTTGTCAGCAGCAGAAAACCCCCCGTGTGTTACCATATTTACTATTCTTCCCAGCATTTAATATAATGGTTACAAGTAGTTGAAATTCTGAAATGGTAATTGTACAACTAGTAAATCATAATTATTTGGTATCTAACATATAGACGGTTGTAACGAGAAAAAAAGAAAGAAAAAAAAAACCTCAAAGCATCTAATCTTTATCTTTCGAAACCAGATATAAGACCGATTTGTGTGAAATCAAAAAATGAGATAAGTAAAAGAAGAATTTGTAAATCATCACCAACTAAAATACTATACAAGTTTTTGTTATATGTCATTCAAATATGGCAATGATTCATACATATTTGTATGTTTGATTAATGCAATTAATGATTATCGTATTTTTCAATAAACTTTACTTTAGTTATTTATTTTTTGTTTATTTACATCATTGTACTACATGAATATTTATTATTGGATATCAACTTTTTAAAGATACCAACTTCACTTTGCTTATTTCTTGTGTTCATGGCATGGCGGGTGTGCCACTGTCAGGATCGATTAACTATAGAGAAGTTAATAAACACTTTAGATCTAATTGACTATAGAAGTTGCAGCGGATCAACACTATATCAATGTAATTAAGAACAATGAACTGTAAATAATATGCGAAAGTATTAAGAACACAGTTTCACAAAAAGCTTCAATGTATATTATCGAGTTAACAATACACACGTACGTTTACAATTCGTAAGGAACTATTTATAATAGTCCTTGAAGCTAAACTATTTACCCTAGTTATTCTAGGACTTGATTTACATCGAAATATAACGATATACATTGATTTACATGCTATAACTATCTCTACGAAGATCTCGGACTTGATATGCTTCCAAAACGCGTATCAGTAGTAAACTGCAATCACCAGTAGTAAATAAGTAACGTCAGTAGTAAACTTGGTGATCAGTAGTAAGTCCAATATCAACGTCAGTAGTAACTACTATTGATCAGTAGTATCTTCAATAAGCTTGATCAGTAGTAACTTTAGTTATAGTCTTCATCAGTATCAACTTCATCAGTAGTAACATGTTCTGCCCCATCAGTACTAAGTATGATCAGTACTAACTGCAGCATCAGTAATAAGTTGATCTGTGTTTTGTTCCAACAATCTCCCCCTAAACTTATTGATTATCTTTTAATCAATCAAGTTTCTTTTGTTCTTCTTGTTCCCTTCTTCTTTTCTCAAGGGTTCTTTGATTCTGTTGAAGCCTTTGTTCAATAATATATTTGTTGTTCCTCTTTGTAAAGTAATTTTATTTGTTTTGGAACATAACAGCATCATAAGGTTTCATCAAAGTATTTATGAATATCTGATACATAGTCTTCTCAGAATGTGGATATTCTTTTTCATATAAGTACAGCTCACATACTTTGCCCGATTTCTCAAAGAAATACATATTGGCAGTAGGAATGACATTCCAAGCATACACATTTCCTGGATCTGTAAATTGTTCTGGATAATTATCTGGATAAAATGCAGCATCTATCATTTTTGTTAAGTATCTAGCACCAGACTCTTTCCATGATTTCTTTGTCATTCTAGGTTTTCCAATAATCAGAAGCTTGATTACATCACTTCTAGAGCATGATCTGATCAATGGTAACCATCCAGTAAATCTCTGCACAACTTTGTCTTCCCTTACGACCTCTATAACATTGTTCTGCATCACCCTCCAGTTAATAATTGGATTGTTCTGCAATGGAGCAACATGCATTTCAAGAACAGGTACAATTTGTGTTTTTGATTTCTTTTTAGAGCTTTGTTCTTGATCAACAATCTTTCTTTTCTTTAATTGGGGAGTTGAGGTATTACCAGTAGTTGATACACTACCATCTTTGATTAAGTTTGGACTGATTGGGATTAAAGTTTTGGCTTTCTTTGTTTCTTCAGCTTCTTGTTCAGCCAAGTCTTTTTTCTTAGCAGTGCAATATTTTTCAATTATAGTCATCATTTTCATTCTACCAAATGACTTTGCACTATGCCCTTTTGTTTTCAGATATTCAATCATATTAGCCTTCTGTTCAAACACATCATCTGTCAATTCACTTTTAGTTTTCTTGCATTCAGATACCAAATATTCAAGGCATTGTATGTGTTCTTCTTCTACTTTTCTGAGCCTTTTGAATTCTGCCTGTTGAGCTTTTATCTGACTGTCTTCTGCTTGAACAGGTGTTTGAACAGGAATTTCACTTTGAACCTTCTTTTTCTTTTCCTCAAGTGCTTGATACATCTCCACTTTCTCCAAGAATTTTCTATGTTTTATTCTCCATCTGGATTGCTTTTCTGCTCTGACATGATTAATCTTGTTTACCATGTGATGACCTAATGCTCTATTTGGATAATCATCATCATATACTTCTTTTCCTTTTCCAATGTGAGCAGATGGTGGAGGTGGAATGTATTTCATATCAGGTATACCCATCATCAGAAGTTTTGGATAAAACAGATGTAGTTGACCTTCTGGTAGGATTTTAGGGTGTGGAGGAAGTGTACATTCATCTACCTCAAACCAATTCACATTATCATCAATGTCAGGTATGATAAGTGGTTGATCAGGTGTTGGTGGTTTGGAGATAATGACATGTCTTTCTCTTTCAATTAGCTCTGGGAATTGTAGTTCTTCCTCTTCAGTAGTAACCAGAGTAGTTACTACTGGTGTGATTTCAGGAGTTACTACTGATAGGGCATCAGTAGTATTTGGTGCTTTCAATTCCTCTTCTTGACTTACTACTTCTATGATATCAGTAGTAGGAGTTACTACTGGTATTTCTTTTTCAACTTGTTCTTCCATTGTAGCAGTAGTATTAGGTTCATCTTCTGTAACCATCATTTCTGGGCCTTCATCAACTTTTGTTTCTTTTAAATTTAAGAGAGAGGATGCTGCTGCTGCAATTGATTCATCAATCATGGTCTGTATGTTATCCTTCTCCCCCTTAGTGAGCTCAACTGGTGGAGCCTCACTATCATCAATTTTCTTCTTCAATTTCCTGATGATTTTAGTTTGTTGATGAAGCCTGTGCTCATAGAATCTCATTCTCTTGTTGATGGTATTGACATGCCTTTTCATGGCAGCCATAGTTTTTCCTTGGTTTGTAAGATATGTAAGACAATTTTGTACAGTGGATTCAAGAGAATCCACTTTTTCCGTCAATTGTTTTGTTTTAATACTGCCCTCACTCCATCTAGCAAGATCATCGGGCTCACTAACAGGTACATTGGTTTGAAGGTTTTCCATCCTATCCGTCAAATCCATAGGTCTGCCCTTATCACTTCTTGGTGATTCATTGGGTCTTTTAGACATCCTCTTCTTCCTAGAAGAAGCAGAGATGCCCCCCCTTGTGGTTTCTTGGCACCGGGGTCCTTTGAGTAACTCCTCAAATGAGTCATCACTCAAAGTTGCCGAGGTCTGGGTCCTAATGATGTTTTCACTGTCCTGTGCACCCACCTTTGGGGCATCAGTAGTGAAAGCACTCGCCTCATGTCCTCTCTCCTCCTTGGAGGACAAGTCTTGGAGCCTGGGGTTTGACTCAATGTGTCCCCTGGTGTCCTTTAAAGATTTCTTTCTTTTGTAAATAGTGGAAATATTTTGGGTTTTGTCTGGTAGGTCTTCCACAGAGTGAAGAGTAGCACTCTGCAGATTTAAGTCAAGTTCCTGGGACACATTCAGGACTTCTATGTTAGTGGGTGATTGAGTAGCTGTTTGGGGTGGTGTTTGGGCTGTATTTGGGGGTGATGGAGTGGGTTGAGGTTCAACTTGGGTTGTATCAATGGTTGAACCCTCTCCAATAAGAGTTTGATCTTTGATCATATTTGGAAACAGAGGGGTTTCCTTGCCCGAAAATTTAAATTGTTTTCTCATATTTGAGAAAACTTTCTTGTTCAACTCAGGTAGTATGAAAATGTTTTTAGGAGTTGACAAGTTTTGTAATTCACAATTTATGATATGTTGTAGAAATCTGGGATACATTAAAAATTTAGAAGAACTAAGATTTCCCAACATACCTTCAAAAATCATTTGAGAAAAATTAAATACTTGGTCTGTGCATAAACAGACAACAGCAGAGGCTATTGCCTTATTAAACTCATTCCAAGTACTTCGTTTAGGAGAAATACAATGCTGAATAGTATGTACTAAAAATTTCCATTGTGGGGAGAGAAGACCCTTTTGAAAGGTTACTATATTCAGTCTTCCCTCATAACCCATTTTAAGTAAAATTTCAGCAATGTATTCCTTAGGAAGAGTAAACATACCTGAATCATCGTGTAATTGTAGATGGTGTCGAATTGATTGTTCTGTGACTGTTATATGCTTTCCATCTACTTTTGATTTGATCATGGATATGGTTGTTCCTTCTGTTTGTTCAGCATTGGTCCAGAAATCCACCAAGTGCTGTTGATATGATTTTGGTTTTACAGTTAAAGCAAACTGTATATAAGAATTTCTCAAGAATTTGACGATCGGACGAAAATCTTTTGTGCCGTCGGGATTCTTTAGGAAGGCACACATATTGTGAAATTCTGAGTATTTGAGATCGGTTTGAACATTCAAAGATTTTAGAGTTGCCATTTTTGTTGAATTTTGAGAAGAACAGGAATGAACTTTGTTACTGACGAAGGGTTTTTGATCGTAAACTAGGGTTTATCGAGAGAATTTAGCAAATCGAAGTGAAGATAATGCTAAATTAATCGACTGCCGCTTTTTATATCTTTCGATTTAATCTGCAAAACGACTAAAATGCCCTTCGAATCATAACATAACGGTTATTTTCATGGGGGTTAGTTTGGTAATTGTGTTTCTGAAAGACCAGTAGTAAATGTGATATCAGTAGTAAAACGTCAGTAGTATCTACTAACATCAGTAGTGACGAAGGATTTTGACATCAGTAGTAACTTTTGACATTAGTAGTAACCACTGACACACAAGACCAGTAGTATATGTGAATACCAGTGGTACTGACTTACCAGTAGTATTTGTGTAAACCTAATACACACCAGTAGTATTTAACTACCAGTAGTATTTTGTGCACATGCCTACACACCAGTAATACAGATATACCAGTAGTAAAACACTTAAGTAAATAAATAATATTTTACAACAATAACTTTACACATGATTTTAAGTGAGATTTTAATTTATCAAAATCATTCCAATACTGCTAACCAAGAAGTTGAATCTTCCTACATCAAATGATTTTGTAAAAAGATCTGCTAATTGATCATCAGTATGGATTTTAACTACTTTGATTAATTTCTTTTCATTACAGTCTCTTATAAAGTGAAATCTTATTTCAATGTGTTTAGTTTTTGAGTGTTTTACTGGATTGTTCACAATACTAATAGCACTTTGATTATCAATAAAAATAGGAGTTTTAAGGATAGAGATACCAAAGTCTAGAAGCTGGTTTTGAATCCAGAGTACTTGAGCACAACAAGCAGATGCAGCTACATATTATGCTTCAGCAGTTGATGTTGATACATTTGTTTGCTTCTTACATTGCCATGACACCAGTCTTGATCCAAAGAATTGACATCCACCAGTAGTGGATTTTCTATCTTGACATTCACCTCCATAGTCGCTATCTGTGTAGGCTATGAGTTCAAAGGGTGAATCATGTGGATACCATAGACCTAGTGATGGTTTGCCTTTCAAGTATCTGAAAATTCTTTTGACAGCTTGCAAGTGTAATTCTTTAGGTCTTACTTGATATCTTGCACACACACAAACACTATACATAATGTCAGGTCTTGATGCAGTTAAGTACATCAAGGAGCCTATCATTGATCTATATAAATGTTCATCTACATCCTCCCCCTCAACATCAGGATGTATGTGTTTGTGTGTTTCCATTGGTGTGCTTGCACTCTTACTGTCTTTCAAATCAAACTTTTCCAAGATGTCTTTGACATATTTTGATTGATTTATCAAAATACCATCTGTTCTTTGATTGACTTGAAGTCCAAGGAAGAAGTTCATTGGACCCATAGAGCTCATCTTGAATTTAATCTGCATCAGTTCTTCAAATTCTTTGCATAGTAAATCATTGGTTGAGCCAAAGATGATATCATCTACATAAATTTGTACCAGTAGTATATCATCTTTGATTTTTTTTGTAAACAAAGTTTTGTCAATGGCTCCTCTTTTAAAGTTGTTCTTCAATAGGTATGATGATAATGTGTCATACCATGCTCTTGGTGCCTGATGTAGGCCATACAGAGCTTTATCTAGTTTGAACACATAATCACCATGTTTTGGATCTTCAAAACCTGGAGGTTGGCATACATAGACCTCTTCTTCAATCTTCCCATATAAGAATGCACTCTTAACATCCATTTGATTGACTTTGAACTTCTTGAATGAAGCATATGCTAGAAATATTCTTATGGCTTCAATTCTAGCAACAGGAGCATATACTTCATCATAGTCTATTCCTTCTTCTTGAGTGTATCCTTGGGCTACAAGTCTGGCTTTGTTCTTGATCACTATACCTCTTTCATCTTTCTTGTTTCTGAAGATCCATCTTGTTCCAATGGCTCTTTTTCCTTTGGGTAGAGGTACAAGTGTCCAAACAGCTTGTAACTTGAATTGAAGGAGTTCTTCTTGCATTGCCTCAATCCAGTTTGAGTCCTTCATTGCTTGTTGGATCTTCTTTGGTTCATCCTGAGACAAAAAGCATTCAAACATACACTCATTAGAAATATTCTTATGGCTTCAATTCTAGCAACAGGAGCATATACTTCATCATAGTCTATTCCTTCTTCTTGAGTGTATCCTTGGGCTACAAGTCTGGCTTTGTTCTTGATCACTATACCTCTTTCATCTTTCTTGTTTCTGAAGATCCATCTTGTTCCAATGGCTCTTTTTCCTTTGGGTAGAGGTACAAGTGTCCAAACAGCTTGTAACTTGAATTGAAGGAGTTCTTCTTGCATTGCCTCAATCCAGTTTGAGTCCTTCATTGCTTGTTGGATCTTCTTTGGTTCATCCTGAGACAAAAAGCATTCAAACATACACTCATTAGCAATAAGACTTATATTACACATGTTTGCAGTTAGGCTTTTATTTAATTTGCTTCTTGTTTGTAGTGGTGAGTTAACATCACTTAGAACAAGGTCTAATGGATGGTTTTTCTGAGTCCTTGTGGTTGTAGTTTTATCAACTACTAGTTGATTTTCAAGATTGGACTCATTTGTCTCAGGCAGTTGTTGCTCTAGTGATTCTTCATTGTCATTGATGCTTGGTTCATCATCATCTTGGTCAGAGTTACTACTGCTATTGTCTTCATTGAGATCAGTAGTATTGTTGTTGTTACTGGCATCAGTAGTATCTTGAGAATCTAGGTTAATGTTGGGACCAGTAGTATTTTGAGTACTATTACTGGTATCAGTAGTATTTGAATTACTACTGTCCTCATTCTCAGAGTTACTACTGGTTCCAGAATTTGAGTTGATATTGTCCTCAGTATTAACTATGGGAGCAGTATTAACTACTATGTATCTCATTTCCTCTTGACCAGTATTAACAGATGATGTTCCTTCCTTTTGATAGTGACAATTTGAATTACCTGCATTGAAATTCATGTTAGAATTAAAGGATTTGGTTAGATTGTCCACGTCAAATAGCCAATCTGGACCATTTCCTTGTTCATTAGGTACATTTTCGTTAAAGGATACATTGATGCTTTCTTCAATTATCCTTAGTCTTTTGTTGAATACTCTGTATGATTTGCTTTGAGTAGAGTATCCCACAAAGATTCCATCATCAGCTTTGCAGTCAAATTTACCAATTTGTTCTCTTGTAATCAGAATAGTACAAGGACAACCAAATGATTTCAAAAAGCTTATAGAAGGTTTTCTTTTATTAAAAAGTTCATAAGGTGTTTTAAAATGTGGCTTTACTATTAATACTCTGTTCTGAACATAACAGGCAGTATTAACAGCTTCAGCCCAAAAAGTAATTGGTAATTTTGAGTCTGCTAGCATTGATCTTACTGCTTCTATGATGGTTCTATTTCTTCTTTCAGCTACACCATTTTGTTGTGGAGTTCTAGGTGAGCTGTATTGCCTGTCAATACCTTTAAAATCACAAAAGTTAATTAAGTTAGCATTTTTAAATTCTGTGCCATTATCACATCTTATGGCTTTAACTTTTTGATCAGATGTGTTCTCCAGTTTGACAATTAAGTTCTTTATGAGTTCACTTGTTTCATCCTTTGTCCTGAGAAAGAAAACCCATGTATATCTGGAAAAGTCATCAGTAATAACAAGACAATATTGTTTATTTTCAATACTCATTACATTTGTAGGTCCAAAAAGGTCCATATGTAAGAGCTGTAAAGGAACAGAAATAGAGTTCACAGTTTTGGACTTATGAGAAGTCTTGTGTTATTTACCTTTTAGGCATGCAACACAGTGATGATCACACATAAATTGTTTTTGAGGTAGTCCAATGACCAGATTTCTTTTTACTAAATAGTTCATGTTTTTAAAATTAGTGTGACACATCCTTCTATGCCAAAGTTCTGATTCAGTGGTGTTTGCCTTGGATATAAAGCAGTTGACCTCATTTGAAGAAATGAGTTCTCCCCCTATATCCAGGCAATACACATTGTTTCTCCTTGGAGTTCTTAAAACAACATATTTTCATCTAAAATAAAATCAGGAGAAAGAATGATGCACTCAATGTCTGTGAAAAGAATTTTATTCTTTTTATCACACACTTGAGACACACTGACAAGATTGTATTTTAGTTCAGCTACATAAAATACATCATCAAAGGTAATTTTGCCATTTGTAACAGTACCTTTACCTGTGATCTTACCTCCCTGTGGATTCTCACCAAATGCTACATATCCTCCATCAAATGACTTGAAATCTTTAAGAATTTGCAGATTTCCAGTCATGTGCCTTGAGCATCCACTATCAATATGCCATGTTCTTCCTTCTTCTGGTATCTGAATGCTCTGCACAAGTGAGTAAAGGATTAGTTAAGTTTGGGAACCCAAGCTTTATATGTCTTGGGTTCATCCTTTGAGAAATAAGTTTTTGAGGATTTAACTTTAAACATTTTTGGTACCCACACTAGTTTAGTACTGGTGTTTAGTTTTACTACTGCCCTTTTAAAAGTGTGACTGGTGTTTGAGTTTTCTACTGATCTTGGTTTATACCCATGATGTTTAGCTTTTGAATGCTTTACTACTGATGGACCAGTAGTATTTGGGTAATTACCATGTTTAGAATGACTAGTAGTGTTTTTAGGGTTGACACCAGTAGTATTTTTGAAAGTTGGTTTGGGAGCAGTAGTATTTTTGTAATTAGGGTTTTTACCAGTAGTGTTCTTGTACTGGTACCATACAGCATTATAATTAGGGTTAACACCAGTAGTAAAATTGTTAAAGTTTTTACTGGTGTTGGAAAATTTTGAATATTGTTTATTTTGATTTGATTTTCCATTGTTTTTGAAGTAATTGCTGTTTCTTGGGCTTCCAATTCTTCTGTGTTGCACAAATCTTGGTGCACTTCTTCCAAATCTTGGTGTTTCAGTAATTGGAGTTTTATTTTTATTTACTACTGAAGGACCAGTAGTATCTTTTAATTTTTGAGTTTTTGCATTTTCTTTAAAAATTTTAAATTCCTTTAACTTTTTGCAGTTTATTGGATTGAAGTGACAATCCTTTGCTAAATGATTCATTTTGTTGCATATAACACATCTTAATTTCTTATTTTTAGCACCTTCAGGTATTCTTTGATCTAAGAGTTGTTTTTTGTTTCTTTCATTTCCCCTTGTTAAAATTTTTGGTACATTTTCTGCATTATATTTAGGAGATTCATTTGGACTTTGTGCTGTGTGAAAACTTGTATCAATTGATTTTGGTGATTCAGTTTGAGAGATTGTAAATTCAATTGATTGATCATCATCAGAAGAATCATTTGATTCAGCAGTTTCATTGTGTGATTCAGTTTGATTTTCAGTTTTTAATTCATTAATGATTCTTTCTGAACTGTTTTTAAGTGGAGGAATGAATTTATATGGAGGTGGTACAGCATGATATCCCACCCCATGAACAACTTTTTCTGTAGTTTGATTATTAGTTAATTTATCAAGAATTTTAGTGCTTCTTTCAAACTTTTTAATTGTTAATTTATTTTGTTCAATTTCAAGCTGACATTCTTCTAATTTACTTGTTAGTTCTTTATTTTTTATTTCATAAAATTCTTTCTCATCCACAGCCTGAAGCAATTCTTCCTTTATCCTTTGATCAATCATCTGGTACACCTTTATTTGATGTTCTTGATCAGCAATCACACTATCAAACTCATGATTTCTTCTGACTGCTTTTGCTAAATCTTCATTTAATTTAGTGTTTTCTTTTTCTAGGTTTTTAATGATTTTAGCACATTCAGAAGTACAAGGTTTAGGTTTTACCTCAGTTTTGTTGTCAGTAAAGGCCATGAGAGCTTGATTTTGAGTATGCTCTTCTGCTTGGAAGCTCCAGTCATAGCCTTGTCCTTGTTGTGATACAAGGGCAGTTGATTTTGATCTTTTGTCTGGCTGAGGACATTCTTTCGCAAAGTGACCAAGGTTGTTACAGTTATAACATTTGACTTTAGTTTTGTCAAATCCAGCTTTGTCACCTTTGTTGAAGTTGAGGCTTGTCCTACCAGTTCTCTTTAAGAATCTTTTTGTCCTTAGGCTCAACATAGCTATCTGCCATTTAAGATCCATCTCCTCAAGATCATCTGGATTCAATTGTTCCAAGTCATCACTGATCAGTGCAGTATGCACATGACTAGTGAAGAAGGATTCTCTTGCAGCATCCTCAGAATCTGCAGCCTTTCCTGTGAAGGTTTCCTGACCTTGACCTGTACTAGAGACAAATGCAGCATTATTAGAAGAAATAGAATGGTTCTTTTGGTTTACCTCAGTTTCAAATACTCTGAGATCATTATAGAGTTCATCCAACTCTTTTTCTTCTAGTGCATCTCTCTGTCTATATACCACTGTGTACATGGCCCATTCTTCACTCAGAGATCTTAGGAACTTCATGTTGACATCTTCTTGATCCATCTTAACCCCAACCTGGTTAAGTTCACCAATTAACTTGTTGAATCTGTCAAACACTTGAGTGAGTGTTTCATTGGGTTTTCCTTTGAAATTTTCAAAGTCTTGCTTGAGAACAGACTTCATGTTCCTCTTGGTGCTCTTGGTCCTAACGAATCTCTTCTCCAGTGCTTCCCAAAGTACTTTTGCATCATCATACTCAACGAAGAGATGTTGATAGTCGTTAGGAATGGCCAGTAGGAGAGTGCTTAGAGTTTTAAGTTCGATTCCCTTGTCTTTCTTCTCCTTCTCACATTTAAGTTTATCTGCCTCAGTTGCAGAGCTGCTTGCTTGACCAGGACCAGTTTTGTTTCCTTCAAGGACAACTTCCCACATAGAATAATCTGTAATAAGCATGTATTGCTTAATACGATTCTTCCACATCCCAAAGTTGTTGGGAGTGAGTATAGGAATTTTGTTGGCCTGAGTGCTTTCATTATTATCAGTCATGATTAATAATGTGTGTGTTTTTAAGATTAAAACTTTTTGTTGTTCTTAACAAATAGTAGATCTAGAACCAATATGCTCTGATACCACTTGTCAGGATCGATTAACTATAGAGAAGTTAATAAACACTTTAGATCTAATTGACTATAGAAGTTGCAGCGGATCAACACTATATCAATGTAATTAAGAACAATGAACTGTAAATAATATGCGAAAGTATTAAGAACACAGTTTCACAAAAAGCTTCAATGTATATTATCGAGTTAACAATACACACGTACGTTTACAATTCGTAAGGAACTATTTATAATAGTCCTTGAAGCTAAACTATTTACCCTAGTTATTCTAGGACTTGATTTACATCGAAATATAACGATATACATTGATTTACATGCTATAACTATCTATACGAAGATCTCGGACTTGATATACTTCCAAAACGCGTATCAGTAGTAAACTGCAATCACCAGTAGTAAATAAGTAACGTCAGTAGTAAACTTGGTGATCAGTAGTAAGTCCAATATCAACGTCAGTAGTAACTACTATTGATCAGTAGTATCTTCAATAAGCTTGATCAGTAGTAACTTTAGTTATAGTCTTCATCAGTATCAACTTCATCAGTAGTAACATGTTCTGCCCCATCAGTACTAAGTATGATCAGTACTAACTGCAGCATCAGTAATAAGTTGATCTGTATTTTGTTCCAACAGCCACATAGGAAGCCACAACTTGGCCAAGAGCCCATAGCTCTTCATACCGGGCAGCCATAAAGTAAAGGACAAAAGTGAAGTTTCAGAAAGTACACATTACATACCCTTTATAATTTGAAGAAAGCCACGTAAATGTTTTAATTTATACATTTACGCTATATAGAAACTAGTTATATTATTGTTAGACTCCAAGGTACCGAACCTTAAATTTATGGTAACACAAATGGCCAAAATACTATGATTATGTTTTTATTGATTGATATTGCTTTTAGTTTTGATGGCTGCCTTCAATTTAAACCTCCGCTTTTTTTCTTTATTTTCAGTGATATATTAATATTCATTTTCATCATTTCTTTTGTTCACTTCAACTAAAAGTATTCAAAGCAAGCGTTAAGTATATCAAATATCACATATGATAAGATATTGCAACAGCAAATGTGCCCTCTTTGTGACCCATTTTTTAAATCTAAGACATTATGATTTTTTTCATAAAATAATAATAATTAATCGAATATCTTAACTTATGACCAGTAAAGTATTCATAGATATTGATATTCTTACAAAAATTGTAGCTTATACATAAAAGTTAACATATTGTCATGTCATCTAACATCTTGTTACTTTCATACGTTATATTAACCGTTAGATATTTTATGTATAGTTATATAAAAACGATATAATTTTTGTACTACATAAATTATTTTAAACACTTCAATTAATAATTTTATATTCTATATATTTATTAAAATCGATATATATTGTGGTGTTTTAAATAATTTATGTAATATTAAAATCATAGATAAAAAAGAGATGGGATGTTTACGGGAAGTACAAGTACAGAAGGAAATTGCCCACAAAGTGTGTGCTTCCAACCAACATATAGCTAAATAGGAATCTTTAAGCTTTTAGTTGGCTCCACACCACGAATTAAACTCATTAGCCCACCCCCACACCCCCATGTGTTCATTTGAGACCATGGTCCCCCCCTCCACCCCCCCCCCCCCCCCCCCCCCCCAACGACCCATTCCCCCATTTTGTTTGATATCTTGGCTGCTAGTTTTTGCAAAATTTTGTATTTTTAATGGTTGTATCTAATTTATAAAACGTATCTCATATGATATATAACATGTATGTGGCGATTATATAAGTTGTTCCCTTTTAGCTACATAACGTCCCGTGATCTCTCTGTCACTAACCCTCGACATGATTCACATATGACTACTATTGAGATTGAGTTAGGTTATTAGCTTTGTTTTTGTTGATGTGAAATTACATAATCATTCCTATTGTCACAAACTAGAACAAAGCGTGTACAACGCCAAATCTTGGCCTTTCGAGGCACCATGTGGTTGGGCTGGTGGTTAGCTACAACGGGTGAACGAAAATGAGGTTTCTTGTGGGCCTAAAAATGGAGTTTCGTCTCAAGTATAACAACAGAAACTTTTTGCAAGATTGCATGTTACCCCCTCGTGGGTTTATCGTTTTCATTGTCCTATATATGCATTAATCTTGTACCTCAACGTGTGATAGTGACTACTACTAGATTAACCTCACATCATATATCTCCTCCAATTTTCTCATCTTTTATTCCTTACAATACAATGATTAACTATAATAAAAGTTATCTTTTTTTATTTTATTTATTCTGATAGATTAGTTGAAAAAGAAAATGATAAGTGTTGTTAGCTAATAGGGGATTACTGTGTTTATATATGAAAGTTAGAGGATTATAAAAGTAAAAGTTCATTTTTTTCTGTTATCTTTGCTGAACCTAACTTAAATGTGTTAGTACGTTGTATGGATGTTGAAAACTCTGAATTATATAATTAGACAGTTTTATGAAGCAAATGTCTTTTGTAATATAATAATAATCTTTTTACGAAATTTCTGTAAAACAACTAAAAAGAATAACATGGACCCCATTATCATGAAAGTTAAAGAGCCTCAACGTGGAGGAGGATTTAAAGCATGTATTAGATTAGGTTTAATCAATGATACAAACACTAATAAGTAATAACTATTGCTTAAAGTCAAAGCTTTGGTAAAGTGTTATTTGGGGATTGTATATAGGTGTGACTTCATTTTGGTGCTCTAATCATCGATTTCAATGTTGTTATACTATAATACTACTTTATATATTTAAGTGTGTGTAGCAGAATACTTAAAAAAAATTAAGTGTGTATTTGTTATTGAATTTTATCATTTTATAATAGAGAAAAGTGAATGTGTGACTGTCACATATGTAACCTTAGATGTGGAACCACTCAAAACTACGTAGTTTTGGTTAAAAACTTAACAATAATAACATTAAACACCATTAATGTAACAAATCCCATCTAAATTTAAGCCCCAGCTGATCAAAATCCTATCTAACCAGTCGTTAAGGATAGTTGTGCAACCACAAAAGGAGTAAAACAAATAGACATATCACAGTTTCAGTGTTACACCAACCTTAGACAAACTTAAATTGCACCTTTAATTTTCATTATTAATCTGTTCAGGTTGTGATTTGGGAATCATGATTCATGCATCATATTTTCTTTTTTCTTTCTTTTTTCTTAAAGAAAAAAGTTAAATGCCATTTTTAACGTAAGTACCAGAAATAATCTTTGTTTAGTTTTAAAGACACACGCTATTAGATTATAAACCATAGATCATCTCAGTATACATACATTTCTTAAGTGATTTAATTAAAACTACGTAGTTTTATGTGGTTCCACACCTATGTTTAGGTATGTGACAGCCACACATTCACTACCCGGCCTTTATAATATTGCAGAATTAAATGATTTGATAGAATACGAGTTTAAGGATTTTTCTTAAAGGTGTTGATAGAATTATTAAATATTGTACAATTAGCTTATATTCTCTTCAAGTTTTTGTATTAAAAATTGTTGAAGCTAATCATGTTTTGATCCCATGCGATGAAGGCCATCATTTGGTTGTGTGTGGTTTTTGGACTTTTATCACTAGTTGACTGTCTTACCTTTCATGCTCTGATCCTCGAAATATAGAGCAATTAGGCTAGAACACCTCTTAATTTATCCACTAAGACATGAAAGAATCATTTGATCCCTTACTAGGTAAACATTTACTAAATTATTATGACAATATTTGAAAACAGTCACACCGTCGGTTAAGTCGCGTACATCACGTATATAAACTCGAGCACCCCGAATTAATAGCTCTTATAACGAGTATACCATTAAAAAAACTTTAGATTGATACAATCTATACCGTAAAATTTTTCCAAATTTAGTGAGAAAATGTATGAAGGTTTGTAGATTAGCGGTATGTTAGTTGTCCACCAACCGAGAGATTGTAGGTTCAAGTTTTGTTGAAGACAATATTTACTCCCTCTGTCCCACAAAAAAGTTCGCATTTCCCCTCTAAATTTTGTCCCACAAAAAAGTTCCCATTTGAGAAATGGTGAGGGGCCACTTAATAAAATAATATAAAAACTATTGACCCCACCACTAATTATCTTCTAAATGCAATTTCTCTCTCCAGATACCTTATATTTTAATCAAAATATCACCATGGACCACACCACTAACTCTCTCCTAAATACTTGTGCCCATTAGAAATGTGAACTTTTTTGTGGGACGGAAGGGATAATATTTAATTGTGTGATAATTTTATTTGTAAAAAAGAGTAAGGAGAATGTACCATTAAAAAAGAGTAAGAAAATGTACCATTTTTTAGTTAGATAAAGACATACAGGTTTAAAAAATAATGGCATGTGAGAAAATGAGATTAGATATTTTTTTTTGAACGGTGAGTTAGTAAGTTAGTGGTTCGAGCTTAGATAGTTACATCCATAAGGGGGTAATATGTCTTCCCTCGAAACCTCCACCGATGGGGAATAAACCCCACCATCTATGTCCACGACGGGACTTGAAACCCCAACCTCAAAGTTATGGGGCAAACACCATACCGCTAGACCAAAGGCCTTTAGTCCAAATGAGATTAGATACCTTCCCACCTAATCTTACAAAAATCATAATCACATGCTCTTCACTCAAATTCAAAATCTCGATTACTTTATCCATTACAACTTAAATAAACCTAATAGACTTCATTACTTTTGGCTAGTAAAGGTTAACTCTTTTTGACTATTTTGTCAATCAATTTGACCAGTAGTCTCTAATGGACTTTTAAATTCCTAAAGCTCAAGTAACATTTGAAAACCATATTAAAAAAGATCTCTCATTCACCTGGTTTTGTATAAGAATCTTTCATCATAAAGTATGAGTTTAATTTCTCTTTAAACATAATAAGTAAATAGGAAATTACCAAAAAGGACAATTAATTTCTTTTTCCTTCAAAATAGAAAAGGTAAAGGTTCTTGCTTACAAAAATTTAATACCACTTTCGGTGACCTTCATTATAATACCGGCAAATTTTAGAATGTTTTCGGGTAAAATTCATCAATATTCATGGCTACAATCACTTCACCTTTCCTTCAACATTTCATGTGAGATAGAGAAAGCACGCACAATCTAGAGGGAAGAAGACGAAAGAGAGATGGTGGTGGAAGCTGGTGGTGGGGTTGGGGCGGTTGGTGGTGGTGTAACCAGTTTTTTTTTTTTTTTTTTTTTTTTTTTTTTTTTTAATGGTGACAAAAAGCAAGCCAAGGGAAGAGCTTCAGGCTAGGCATCACCCAACCCACAAAAAGCCTAAATAGAATTAAACAAAACTAACGAGAAGCTAGAAACACAAAGTGTAAAGACATAGAAAATGAGAATTATACCACTCGAACCATCTATTAACTAAATTACAGCGTGGTGCCATGGTCTATTAGAATTCTCTTAGGCGAAAGAGTTTATTTTGCCATTAATATACGAAAAGGTGTATTTTTTTTAACAACGGTATATCTTTCAAAGGTATATATATCAAAAAAATTACAAATTTGAACATACAAGACTATATTTCAAAATCATTTTAAAACAGCATTGATAGGAATCCTGTTTTATCTGTTTTATTGGACTCCATTTACGTGTTTATTATATTATGATGATAAACAAAACATTTTGTTCTTTGTGACAAATGAAAAAGTAATTACAAACGAAAAAGTTGTTACAAACTTATTTTATTGATTATTTATTTGATTTGAGAAAACATTACAATATTTGGGCTTTTGAGAAGTCAATTTTCTTGCAGAATAAAAAGCCCAGAAATATGGCCTACAAATCAAGTTTCGTGCTTCAAAATCACTTTGCATCGTTGTCACACTACCATCTATGCATTACCAAAAAGCCCAGTAATTCTTTTCGCTCCGTTTTATATATTTAAAAAGATCATGACATCAATAATTCAAAACGAATAAAGTTGAAACATATTGCTTTTTAAAACTTGTAGTGATCATCTAAAACAGGACCATTTAAAGTATTATTTATGAAATTTTGTATCACAATTTATAATGTTTGATTTATATTTAATTTAAAATTAAAATTTAAAACTTATGATTTGTTTTTAAAGGGAAAAAGAATAGATTTTTTTGGAAACGGCAAATGAAATAACGGAAGTCTACTCGCAATTTTTCAGCGAGCACCCCGAGTTCGAGCTCCGCATAAGCGGGCAAACCCAGCCCCCAAAGGGATTTCCAAGGAAAATTCCCTATATGTGCCCGTGTGAGGTATAAGTTAAATTACGCTAATGCGACGCTCCCAAAGGGATTCGAACTCACGACCTGCAGCCCACATAGGTATAAACTCAGTGCCTCAATAGATAACCATGTCATATGGTCAACTTTTTAAATAAATGTTATTTAAGCCTAAAAATTAGATCTACAATTTGACATACCCACAAATTGATGATATTTAGCAAAAAGAGGTTGATTCGTACAGAGCAGTTTTTATCCATACAGAGCAATTTTATATTAAAAGACAATTATACCCTTCCTTAATTTTTACAACACTTTACATTCTAACCCTTCCACTAAATCTTTTCCTCACCATTAGCTATCTTTTTATTCATTTCTTTCACTTTCTTTTCCAATTACACATCATTTTATTGATCTTCAATCGTAACATTCAAATGTTTTTTTTTCCAATCTCAATTATGAGCCAGTGACAATCTCCAATCAAAATTCGACATATTTGATTGTTCATAATTTATTTGTATAAATTGCTTGTTCGCTAATTTATAGCGAATTTTATACCTTCTGTTGAAGCATAAGAAACCAAATTACATACCGAAATCGATTGAAGGTCACCGTCACCACCTAAAAAGTCAACTTTTTCTCTGTTTCTCTAACGCAATATCACAAACAGTTAGTGATCATGCAAAAACTTCAAACCCTAAAATCCCAATTTCTATCAATCTCGGCTCCCGATTAATTCCTAACATTGGGTTCCAAAGAAGAACGAAAATTCTCAAATGCAAACAAAACCACAATAGACGAAAACACCTTCTTAATTTGGGTTCTTCCTTTGAAACAAACCCCTGCTCTGTAATCTTGTTAAGAAATGACGAGAATTTTGAAACACTTTTACGGCATATAAGAACAAATTCTACAATTGGTGTGAATGTTTAGTTGATTTGTGAAAGGAGATTGTAAAAATTGTGTGTTGCGTTAGTTATTCAGTATTGAAAGAAAAGTTTTACTCACGGGGGTGTACGGATTAATAAGTTTTGGGAAGAAAGAGTTTCAATGGGATGCTTGCAAAGGAGAAGGGCATAAATGTCATTTTACCGGAAATTGGTCTGTATTACTAAAAAGTGCTCTGTACAAATCATTACCATAGCAAAATTTATAAATGAAATAAAGTGTCAGAAAACTTAAAATAACACATGTAATCATATCGTCAGATAGTTGTAAATCCAATTGGTAAGCCTAAATGACATTTAACTTTCTGTAAGTTGACCAACAAAATGTAATAGAAGTATAGAACTACCTTTTATAGACCCACATCTACATAATAACCTTACTGAAATAAGTAAATTCAACATGGAATGTTTTTAGAACTATAATAACGTTGTTTAAGATTGGTGTTTTGTTCTTAATAGGTGTCTTATAATCTCCAGCGTCTTGTTAGTTTCTTTTTATTAAAATCTTCTTTGCCATTAAAAAAAATCTCATATCGATCGATCTATGTACTTGCAGTTGTTATCAATCACTCCAAATCCTATCATTAGACTTCAATAAAATCCCAAAGCATAATTTACGCCATAATTATATTTAGGGTTTTTCTAATGTATGCCCCTGGGGCATATATTTTGTGCAATCAATGAACATTAAATTTCCATATAAATCAAGAATCGTATTTATTGCATCTTTAAAAATGGTAAATATTAAAGTTCATTAATGTTATTCAAAATATATTAAGAAATTAGATACTTTATTAATTATACCTAATGTATGCCCATACATTAGAAAAATTCTTATATTTATTAATGTTAATGATTACATAGGGCTGCTTGTTAATTAACCTCTCAAGGGCTTCTCAAGAATTGCAGATAAAAATAGCTCATCATCAATTTTATCTTTCTTTGCTACAACCCTCCATACTAACTTCTTGTACCTTAGTTTCTCAACCACATTTATGTACTCTTTCATGTCTTCCTTCTTACAAAAGAATCTATCAACCCACAAGATCCCTTTAGGCCGAAGAACTCGGTCCCAATCAAAGATAACATACTCAAGAAGTTCCAAATCGATCCATCCGTCCAAAAAGAGTGTCGAATGAATAATATCAAGCGTATAATCATAAAAAGGCAACCTCGACCCTATCGATAAATACAAAGGAATCAACCCTCTTAATGCTATCACCTCGCTAAAAGGCGCGCCTAAATTAAGTGTAGCCGAAACAATTGTAACATTTCTTTCCTTCATCAATGCTGCAAAAGTGCCTGTTGTTGGGCTGAAATCAAGCCCGATACGAATCTCTCCTTGTTTCAAAGCTAATATTTCGTTAATACTGATTTCGGCTGATGACTCAAATTTGTCTAAAGAAACTTCCCATCCTTTTTTGGTAAGATTGAAGCAATCGGAACATTTATGGAAGCCGCGTTTGTTGATTGTGTCGATAGATACATCTACAAGACAATTATAGTTTTTGCATTTGTAATTGTTCCATAAGATGTTAGAATCATTTGGTTGAGTCCAAAGAGAGGAGGTTAATGGAAGTGGTTTATTGTAATGTGGAGGTGATCTTGAGAAACATCTTCTTCTTGGTAATGGATCACATCCTTTTAGTATGAGTTTTTGAGCTAATTCCCAATCATCCGGGCAAGAATCGTAATGTTTGTAGGTCGAGTAACGGTCCAAATATGCGGTCATTCGGGTACACCCGAGGCCTATTGATGGGTTGATTGCATCAAGATCCAAAAAGTTCTTTTTCCCATCTGGTAATCTGTTTGGTTTAGGCTGAGTGTAATGAAGAACCTCTCTTGATTTGATGAGTCCTTCTTCATTTTCGGTTTCTTCTGGTTCCATCAAATTTTCATACACTAAACCGAGTCAGTAATTTGTGAAAGTCCCGGTGTACAAAAACTTATAATAAACTGATTATAACCTATAACCAAGTATTGAACATTTTTGCACTATTATACTACAACACAAATTTCAACATATGTAAAAGTGTCATTAAAAGTAACAAAAGTGTCACTATGGTAAAAAAATAGAATTTTTACTTCTCTTTAAGGAAGTGTTATACATAAAGACCACAATGAAAACTCTTTAAATTATTAATATTAAGATCAGAGAAATTTATTAATTAGAGAGTTATTAATTTAAAAAATTTATATGTAATTAGATTGTATATACCAAACAAAAAGTTAAAGTAATCAATGCCTCTTGTACTTAAACTTTAAAGGAAAACAGATAACTATTAAATCATACTTCCTCCGTATCACAATAAGTGATACATTTGAGCTCTCATGAATTTTAAAACAAAAGATTAAAGTATGAGTTAAAATATAATAAAGTAGATAATTAGTGGATGATGGGTCCCACTTTTCTTGGATAAAGTGATACTAATAAGTTTTAAAAGTAAAAGTAAGGGTATAAGGGTAATTTAATTTTATTAAAGTGGATAGTTAGTGGAGGTTGGGTCCCACATTTTTGACAAATAAGGTAACTTTTGAAGTGTATCACTTATTATGAAACACCCATTTATAGAAAGTGTATCGCTTATTGTGATACAGAGGAAGTATTTCAATAGAGTGTAATATATTTTTCTCAATTTCTATGAATTATTAATCTATGATTTTTTTGGGACTGAAAACTATAAAGAGATGTCCCAAAAAATTATTATCTTATTGTTTAATCGAGTTTTTCAATTTTATACATTGGCCCAAGTCGGATCGGACAAATTTATTATTCTAGAGAGCATATTAACTTACTGAGTATTAATTTAAAAAATTTATATTGTACCCTGTTACACATAAAAAACATGGGTAAATATCGGGTATGTAAAAACATTCTGTGGGAAAAAAATATGATAATAAAAATTTGAACTTTTTACTAGCCATAAATTTTTCTTTGAAATTCTTTTAATTTAATATTGCACAAAACTTATTAACATATTTGTTAACTACAAAAATAAAATGAATACTGACAGCACCTGTTATACCCTCTGTGACTCTATCACTGCTGTTCTGGTACGTTTCACTTGTGGTGATCACGGTATCGCCATGCAAGCTCGAAACACTCTCAGAAAGCTTGTCTAGCAGCACTGCAACACGAAGAACTTGATCCGAGAATCTTGAAAGTATTATGGATTCATTTTTTTCAGAATGAATCTGTTGTAGCAAGATCCCAATTTGTGTTTGCAAGTGAGAGATCTGGTAATTTAGGGAGTTGGAGTTATATGAATTAAAATTCGATGCGAATTGAGGGTGAAAGATGGTGGACACAAAGATGAAGATAAAGAGGGTGAAGATTGTTATGAATAAAAGAGTTAATAATAGGCATTTTAATGGCTTCCAAGAGCTTTGTTTCTGCATTTTTATGGTGGGTTTTTGTTTGATTTTGACTTTTTGGCATTTGAGTGTGAGTTTCTTGTTTTGGGCAATGAAATTAGGCTGGTTTCTTGAATCTTGATTATTTTTAACCAAAGTTTTGATCTTTCCAAGAAATGCTACATAAGTTCTTGAATCTTAATTATTTTAACCAAAGTTTAGATGCGTATAAGTAAAGGGAGGTTTCCGTAAGCATTATAAGTTGTACATTGTGAAGTAAGGATGTTTCCGCAAGCATCAATAATTGTACATTCAGAAAGAAGGTACAAAGTTATATTTCTTGCACAAAATAGCATGCTAGTAACATGTAGATGGCTTACATCGGTTTTTTATATGGATCGGTTTTTTCGGTGCGATTTTTTTGCTCACCCCTAATGAAAACCCACAAATCCACAATTAGAAACGGGAAAAGAAAACACTTATCACTAGAAATTTAGATACTTTTTGTGACATAAAACAACAACGATATCAAATCTCTTCAAACGAGAAGTATGATAGAGATGAGATATAGACAGTCATACATATACCCGAGAGTAGAGACACTGTTGCGACAATTTTATGTTGTATAACATAAAACAAACACAAGGAAACCAACTAGTCTCGGCATTTATAAATATCATGAAGGCACTGTCGATGCTTTACATTATTAATTCCTTGACAAGTACTGTCGCATGCTACACTACTAGGCTGTAGACCTTTCTGAACAAGGTAATTTGTTTGGCCCAGAATCCGCCTATGTTCTTCGGTATCCATCAAAAACTCTTCATTCTCTTCAACTAATGTTTGACACTCGGCCATAGTACCATTGCAATCATTAGTATACCGGTTTGATGATGACAAATACGCGTCACAATTGTTGATCATGATTGTGAGGATGATCGATAGAAATAAGATGACAAAAGTGCACTTAATGTTTTTTGACACATGAGTTGCCATGTTTCTTGTATGGTTTTTTGGCAAGAAATTGTGTTGATTTCTTGATGGTTATAAAGGAATTCAAGTGTGTTGTGTTTTCACTTGGATGAAGATAATGTTGTAAGGATCGAATATGTAACATATAAGATACTGAATTCCCCGAAATAATTGCAATAGCTTGTCTTTATCCTTTTCGAATTTAATACTTTCATCCCAAAACAATATTGACTTAAAAGACTTAAATTTATGTATCTTGCTTTATTAGACAAATAATGGGACTTCATTATTATTAGTTTTTTGTTTGATAGCCCGTGTCTGATTTTTCCACGATTATATTCGCTGGGTACGAATACAATTATATAGAATAGACCTTTTTGTTTTATGGAAGACTAGCATAAATTAGTTCATATCATGTCTTCTTGTGTCACGAGAAATAATAGCGTCTAATCATTTTTTTAAGTGGTAAAGTCGATGTCTTTTTAAAGTAGAAACCATAATTAAAAAAAAAACAAAATATCTTCTCTGGTTGCTAAATTCGTCATCAGATTTTAGTACAAATTCAAAGTGAAAGAAAGTAAAAACTAAGACTTGCTTGAAACAAAACTTCCAAAATGTGTGATTTAACAAAATATCTCACTTCACTTGCAGATTAAGATGATTATGATTTATGGCTGCAAAAATTTAACGTATTGCCAAACCTTGGATTGCTTGTGTTCCTTCTTCACTCACCTTGTTTGCTTGAATAGTTGTTATTACATTTGCTATGTTACCCTGATCAAATAATGTTCTATAAATACAAATATATATAATAATAAAATAATTTAAATGAGAAAATAAAAATATATAGTTACCCTCCAAGTTGCCAGCTTTTCACGTAAAGCTTGCCATTGACGTGGCCCAAAAACACGCTCAGTGTAACGACTACACAAAAATTTAATTAGAATATCAGTTTAATTAATAATCATCAACACACTTAAGTATACAGTAAAAACTCTTTAAATTAATAAGGTCGGGACTTGAGAAATTTATTAATTTAGAGAGTTATTAATTTATCGATGAGAAATCTTTTATAATGGCCCAAGTCGGGACCAAATAAATTTATTATTTCAGAGAGTTTATTAATTTACCGAGTATTAATTTAAAGAGATTTTACTGTATATATTTTATAAAAACCTGAAGGAAAAACAATTCTTGATTGACTCGCCCATTTTGCCACCCGTAGATAAAAACTAAGAATAAAAATTAAAAAGAAAATGAAGTTTATACACACCTGACTCTGATGACTTGATTCATTTGGTCGATTTTGCAATCAATCAATTTAGCAGTAATTGCCTTAACTACCCATGGTTCCACCTCATCATCCTCTATCTGCAAGAAACACCACACCATTACATGCTTAACCCAAAAAAAGTTATTTTTATTTTTATTTTTTGTATTTAGCAAATGATGTTTACCTGAAGAGTGTTCTTAATGAGAGAATAAGGAATTAGATGAGATTCATCAGATGCAAGATCCACCAGTGACAACAGCCTCATCTTAGCTACACATTCTTCGTGTACAAGACCTTTGCAAAAAAAAACAAGGATTATAAATTTGACAAAAAAAAAAAAAAAACAAACAAACAAATTCATTTTAAATTTAAATGATGATAAATCAGTCACCATAGTTTTTCAGTAATGCAGAATTTTCTGTGTAGAAGCTTAAGTAAGCATCTAGCCTCTGAGTTTGGAATATCTTCAAAAGCTCATAAACTGATGCATACTTTGTATCTTTCTCCAACTGTGAAACAGCTGGCATCTCCACCAAATCATTCTGCCATGTTTTATCATCAACTTCAGATTATCATTTCAAAAATAAATAAATATAAATTCTTTTACCAGTAAATTATTATTTTCCAACAATTTGTTCAAGTTCGGTTAGATAATATGATACCTGAAACATGTCAGGTGCTTTGACAAATTCAATAATAGTGTAAGCAGCTTCTTCTTTGGCCTCCTCCATAGCATGTGCATCCTCACCAGAAAATGTTGCCAGATATTTTGTTAAAAACTTTAGGGTTTCCTTAGGTGAGCTGAAATTTCATCAAATAATCAGAACGACGTATCCAAAAAACTCATCTTTACATCTATATTCATGATACCGAATTACCGACCTCTTATGTTCTTTCAAGACATTAGAAATGGCCAAGAAAAGGTCCCTTTGGTCATGCACTCCAAGATCCCATTCTTTCAAAAAAGTATCAATCTTTTTAAAAGACGGTATAATATGTTCTGTTACTTTTCCATTCAATGCCAACTTAAGTGCACTCATGTAAACATAAAACCGACCATAAGGGTTTTCCAATAGGTTGTATAAATTGAACAAACTGAAAGAAAAAAAGAGAGACGTGAGGCAATGTTTCAGATGTTATTGGTTATGACTTATGACTTTTATGATAATGTCCAAAACTAACATTTTCAATCGCAATGCAGGCTTGTCAGTTGGTTGTTGAACAATTTTGGTGGATAAAAGCTTTGCCATCTCTAACAATTCATCAAGGCTTTCAGGTTTCTTGACAAGATTGCAGATAACAGTGAAGATGCACTCAAGGTCTAAGGTGAAGAAGACAAACAAATGACAAGTTAGAGTTATGTTAGTATATAAATATATAAAGAAAAAAACAACAATCAAAATCATTATGAATGTAAATATATTGCAGCAGTGTGACATGGAACATAAAATTAACAATATTCTGATTTAACTATCTAGAAAACAAACAAATATACAGCAAAACACCACACTGAAATACAATTTTTTTTTACTAATATCGTTTTTCAGTGTTCATCTTAAGTGAAATGTATGTACAAGTTCTCTGATCAGCAGTTTGCAGATTGAAATGAGAACAACTCAAATGCTATTCAGATTTTAACCTAGAACAAATATAGAAATAGATAACGCAAATTTCATGTGAAACAAATGAGCATATAATCATCAGACAACTGAAAACTGGATCACCAAGGCGAGTCTAACCTTTATCCGAAGCTTTAGAAAACACCAAATCAGCAGAAGTAATCATCAGCGAAGCCAAATCCAACCATCTACCGGCAATCACGCATTCCTGAGCCTCCAAGCATAAACTGCTCACTTGTGGTTCAGCTACCTGAATCAAATTTCACAAAAACGGCAACACAATTACACAAATTCAATACTGTTTATTGTCCAATTTGAGAATAAAAAGTCCGTGTGAACGAAACTCAAATTGATTGAAAATATGGTAAAGTGAGGTTGTTACCTCCGGACCGGCTTCAGCCCATGACATCTCGGCGGTGAAACGAACGACGGAGAGGACGGGATCCTCCTCGGATGTAGGCACGACCGTCGTCATGGTGGAATCTACTCTATGCAACGGCGACCTTGGTCGATGTTTTCTCGGCAAAACAGATAACAATCGGGCAGAAGAAAGAAAAACCCTACTGGTAAATACGGTCAATTCAAATGTCCGTGGATAGTCCGAGGGTGCGGGGTGTTTCGGGTTACTCGGTTTCTCAATTATCCAATTCGGGCCTTGCAGGTTGTTTGTTGCTATATTGTTATTGTTGCTTCATAAATATGCTCTATGTCGAATGTATTTATGAAAGTATACTCTCGAGTAGAGAAAAGAAAAGACTATCTATATGTTATAATCCAACTTTGACCGAATTAGATATCTCTTGTTATTTCAGAGTTTGGATGGCTAATCAGTATTGTACAGAAGATGAACATAACATGCAACGCCTCAATTTGATCATTTACCTGGGCCCAAAAACGTTTGGCAGGGAAAAGCCCAGTTTTTGTCCTGTGTTGGCCCAATGATCGTTTCGGTTAATAGGTCTTGGGCTGATTGCTTTCAACAAGCATGATTGAGGATCGGTCCGACCCAACCTCGGACCGGTTTAAGAAAAGCCACCTAAGACCGACTGGTTTTTTCATCTCTAAAACATTCCGATTATTTCTTAGACATTTAAGAGGTGTTTGGATTGCGTTTTCAAGTAGATTATTTGCGTTTTCCAAACGCAATAACCTAATTTGTAGTGTTTGGATAAGAAATATATATAAGTGATTATTTGCATTTTAAAACCTTCAAAATGTAGTTTTAGAAAAAGCAGGTACCCACTTGCTATTTTACAAACGCAGTTTTGAAATTATACAATCAAATAATTAGAATTGCAATCAAAACCCAAAAGTAATTAAAGCGATGATGGTGAGATAATTTTATATTTACTTTTGGAACTCAATTATGTATCACAAAAATCCTTAAAGCATATGAAAGTAAAAGATGCATCAAATTTGTTTGTCCATTTGTATTGGTCTTTTAGTGATTGACCCATTCTCCAAAACATAATCAAGATTTGGTTACCAAATCTCTACAACATTAACCAAAATTTGTATAGTATGCAACCGTATACGGCTGCCTAAAATCAGACAAAATACATCAAAGTTTATGTAATTTTTGCAATCTCAACTAGGAACTTGTGTAGGGCTTGCGGTTTGGAGAAAAACGGGCAATGATCAGCACCTTTGAGCCGAAAAACCTTTTCGGGCGGGCTTTCAATAATCATAATCTGTTGGAGATTTATAGATATTGCATTATCTTCCGGTGTTTCAATATAAAACCGTCTGACTGACCCGTAATTTGACTCTGATAACGAAATCTTCTCAAGAACGGGTTGAAAGGGAATTGGTCTCATTGATACACATGCTAAAGCCACATCCTACACATACAAATAAACCGTATGCCAATGAATCAACCAACCCGACCCGACCCGTATAAAGTGGTATGGTTCAGCCCGAACCCGTTTTCGTACCTTGGTAGAACTCTGATTGAATAAAATGTCCTTCAATAGCGATTTGTCAAGATGTATAGCAGTTGGAGGCTGATTGTTCCCATTTTCATATTGAAATTGTTGAGCTTGCCTCATCAAATCATTTGTATTTTCCTGAATTATTGTTATAATATATAATTGATGTTTGTTAGATTTTACCATTTAACCCTCATTTCGTTAACTATTAAAAAAAAGGAATTCGATTAGGCAAACCTTGTGGAAGAATATATCAAGAGCACTTTGTCCAGTTTTCAACATTGAAGCAGCAATGAAGATAGCTTTTGAAACTTTAGTTGGAAATAATTCCATCGCATACGATATGCACACACCACCAAAGTCATGGCCGGCCAAAATCACCTACAAAATCAATAAGTTTATGTAATTAAATGAAAAAAAATTTAAAAATTATATATTTCGTTATTGAAAAATGTTTAGCTTAAATCTGCAGCAGATTGAAAACTAACTTTTTCTCCATTTGGAAGGTTTTCAAGAAAATCTGTGAGTGGTTTGGCATATTGTGAGAGGTTATTGATAGTATTTGCATCAAACATATCAATTCCAGAAGCAGTTGAATCAATTGCAGTTACTTTGAATTTTAATTCTTCTAAAAGTGCAATTGTTTTATACCAACACCATGCTCCAAAACCACCTCCATGAACAAGTACTATATGACTCGTCTCCAATTCATCATGATTTACCTCCTGTTAAACAAAACTTGCATCATAACCTAAAGTAAATATATAATCTAATCAATTAGGATCGGTTGAATATATTATCCATAAATAATGATCTACAGCAATGCATCCTAATAAATTGTATGCAATTTTTCAACAAAAGGATGAACAGATAACCGAATTGCAGCAAATTCAACAGATAACCGAATTGTATACTTAAATCAGTTTCATAGTACTTTAGATTCATATATGAGAATTTAAAAAAGTTTGCACAATTTTTACTCCAATAACAAACGCTCTTTCAGAAAATATTTAGTTGCTTCTCATAGAGAATTCAACTTTCAGGATTCAAATCAACCTAATTAACCAATCAGATATGAATCGTAGCTAACTAGCTATAATCTACATGTATCTGACCCATATTCCAAAATTAAAAAATAGTTTTCCCTAATTCTCGATGCAATTATCGAACTATTGCAAAAATATACAAATTGAACTTCAAATTCATCATTCAAGCATAATTAAAGGAAAACGGATAGCAAACCAGGAGCTGTTGAGAAGGATCCATAGCCGAGCGACGCCTAGCACTAGAATTCCGACGCATAGTCTGCTGACATTTGGAGTTTGCGCCACCAAAAGATTGCCGGATGGAAGTTGATCGATCAAACGGCAGTACACCGCCGTTCTGCTGGTGCATGCGCAGAGCTGCAGCGAAGGCTTGTTCGTGAAGAAGAGTATCGTCAATTGTTTCCCTCTTAGCAGAAGAAGATCGAACACGAGACCATTGATTAGAATATCTATTGATTGAAGCATGGGATTGATTTGTAACACGTTTGGAGTGAATTCTCGTTCCTCTTGTTGATTTTCGTGAGAAACATAGCCCCATTTTTGATAAGTTGTTTGATTTAATGCATCAAACTGAGAGGAAGTTGGGGTTTATGTAGTAAGAAAATTGTGACTCAACAATGGCGGATGCTGGAAGACTTCGTAAGAACAGCTTTTTAAATTGTTTACTTGAAACGCTTGCTTTTAACGACGTCAAAATAAATAAACGACCCTTCTCAAAATGTTAAAATTTATTTGCTTAAAAAAAAATTAAAAAGTATGCATTGAAGACTTTGATCCGATTATTTGATATGTGACCCGTCCTACCCGTCAAAATTGGTTTTGTATAAAAATGGTTTGTGAAAAAATGGGTGTGCGACTAAGTAAACATAGCGTATAATTGTTATGAACAAATAAATGTTCGAAAATCTCAATTAATATTTGAATAAGTAATTGAAATAAGTAATGTCACAAAATTTATTTGTAATTTAAAACGACTAAAATATAAATTAATTTTTGGAAATGAAAAGACGTTCATGACATCTCGATAATATGCATGCCCATGATCCAATACTACTAAAATGCATGCTTCAGTTATTTACCTGAAAAACATATGAAAATTGATCAATAAAAATATTGAATGAATCCACGTGTTTAAAATAGTTTTAAAATTCCAATGTTTTCAAGTGCTAACCATGACATAAAATGTATGATAATGTAACCTTGTAAATGATTTGAAATCCAAAATTTCCTTGTGACAATCATGGCATAAATTGAATGATGATATAATAAGTTGTATGATGATAAAACTTTTGAAAATGATGTGCCACCACTAGCAATCGTATGATATAAGTTGAAATATAAAAACAAATAAGTATCTAGAAAAGCATGATAAGTATCCATTGTAATGTCGATCCTAAGCCAATAACCAAAACTACCAACTCTAAAAAATGATGTTACTTAATCTAAGATATGCAATCCCTGATTTGATCAACTATGGGAGGAGGAGTATCAGCCAATAGTACTATCTTCATAAGATATGCACTCCCTGATTTGATCACATTGTGGGAGGGAAATCAATAGTACTATCTGCATATCCATAACATAATCGCAACTAGCTAATGATTATGGTATGTAGGAATATACGCACTTCCATGCACTACATCTAAACTTAGTTCGAGCATAAGGATTGATTGTTGATTGTCATGTTTTGAAATATGTATCATCAATAACAGTTTATGAATATTCCAAATATGTATAAAACAGTTGATATATTTTTCACCAAAAATATGTAAAACAATAAAAATCTAGTAAAAAGGGGGTGTAGACTCACCTGGTGCAAAGCTTTCAAAAAAGCAAATAAGCAAAATACAAGGTCCACCCAAATGACTTATAGTGACCTAAATGCATAATAGTAAATGTAACGACCCGAAATTTGTAGATAAATAAAATAAATAAAAATATGATAATTATGGATAAATCATATTAAAACCGTAGGAATTGGTTTCGTGTCGTTTGGAGTCCGTATGAGAAAGTTATGGGCGAAACCCGGTTGAAACCTAGACCGAAAAGTGCAGCCCTGCTGCAAAGGCAGGCTCGCGGCGCGAGCCTGGCGCGAGCGAAACGCGAGTTTGGACAGTAGGATCAGAGCTAGAACGCGAGAACTTCGCGTCGACTTCGCGTCGACTTCGCGGCGCGAACCAGGCGCGAGCCTGGCGCGAAGTCTGGGAAAAGCGGCGACCAGCGGGAAGACCCGCGTCTCTTCGCGGCGCGAGCTCGGCGCGAGCGGGGCGCGAGCTCTTCCGACCAGAGCATTAAATTGGGGTTTTTAGCCATAAATGCATTTCCAAAACCCTAGTTCCTTCCATTGGCGATTTTCAAGTGCAAGAGCTGATTTGGGTCGATTTCTCCATCAAAGCTTGATAGATTTCACTCCTAAGTGAAGATTAAAGGTATATCTTCAATCCTTTGTAGTTGTAGCTTTAGATCTATGGATTTAGAAGCTTGGGGTTGAAACCCTAGTTCTTGGGGTATGAGTTATGGTGATATAAATGGTGTATACACTTAATAGATGGTATATTAACAAAGGAAACAAGTGTATGATTATGATTTGTAAGAATCTTAAGGGTTGGTTAAACCGAGGGTTTGGTAAACCACCATATTTGGGGGAAATGGATTGATGGGTGTTATCTAGAGGTAGATGAACACATTGGTAGTAGTTTGTGATGATAATTTTGTTGTTATAATTGTTTTAGACATTCGGTGAAGTGTTGAAGTGGACGAATTGTGAACAAGGAACCGGCGGAAAGAATACGGTTAAAGCACCTTTATTGCTAAGGTGAGTACGTGTGGACTTTACTGAGTACATAGCCTATGAAATATATTTTTATTACTTGTGTTATGGTCTATTTGCTTAATTGTGTAGACTAGTAGCTAGTAGTTAGTTATACCGATAGTTGTATTGAACTAACTTGTTTGATGATAGACGTGATAGCCGAGAGCTAGATTGACATAACCATCGAGTTATGATATGGAGAGATGATGTGATGATGCGGGGGATCCCCGGTCATGAGGTATGGAATGGGGAGCATTTGGGCGGATCCCCATCGGCCCATTCCATGATAGTAGTCTTGCTAACTGGAAGTAGTCCGGCGAGTAAGGCAGGTATTGGTAGATTGGGCAATTCCCTCTTGCCTTTACCTTGAAGCTTGTTAATGCGGGGGATCCCCGGTTAATAAGTTAATGTGGTTCTAGTTGGTTGGGGACGTCCCGACAACTAGATATGATTGCTAGGAAAGCAAAGTATTAGAGTCACAATAGGGTGACTAGATAGATGGATGATCGCTTATATGTTTGTTGTTTGCCATTCGGTTGTTATTACCAACTTTGGGTCTAAACCCGTGTATCTCACGAGACGTTTTTGTCTCACGTACTCCTTGTTTTGTTTTGCTATGTACTCAGGTTCGGGATCGAAGGCTTAGGTACGCATGGATAGAGATGCGGGACCTAGATTAGAAGAACACTATATTGGATTTAGTCTTAGCTTGGTTATGATCTATTTTGTAACACCTACTTTTATACTCTGATTTCATATCAAGGTTTTTGTAAATCCAAATTTGGGGATGTTCTTCTATTTATAAAATGTTTTATTTTGGCCAATATTTTGAATTAAAATTTGAGTTGTTACAACTTGGTATCAGAGCTATAGTTTAAGTGAATTAGGTTGGATGACCATCCTAGTCTTAGACTGTAGCATTAGGAATATAAGATTCCTTAAGAGCATAGGTTGACCTTGAGACTTCATATTAGGTTTGTGGTTGAACCTAGGGGACCGATGAGAATTGATATGATTATGGATATTGAGTCTTTGAGACTAATGGGTTGTACACAAGGTACTAAATGTTTAATGTCTTTCGTTTAGTCTTGATCGAAAGAAATGGTGACCACGCATAGAAGTGGTAAAGCCCCGGAGGGCCGGGAGGAAGAAATACCTCATGTCGAGGTTGTGGTTGAACAGGAAAGTCAACCGTCGATGCATCGGATGGGTGACTCGGAGGTCGGAGCTAATAGAACTCCGGTGACCATGGCGGACCTCCAAACTATTATTGAACAACTCAAGGGAGTGGTGGCCGATGAGGTGCACCGCATCATTGGGGACCGTGAAAGGTCGGGTGGAGATCGTGTATCCGAAGCTAGATCGGATGAGAAAACCAGGGATGGTGGCACTCGAGTGGAGAAATCCTCCACAGGTGGTTGTAGTGATGCAAGGGCGAGACCCGATGAAAATTATGGTTGTTCTTTTAAGACCTTCATGGCTTGTAAGCCAAATGTGTATTCGGGTAGTTCGGACCCGAAAGTAACTATGAGGTGGATCCGAGAGACCGAGAGGGTTATCGGTAGTAGTAAGTGTAAGGATGCCGATATGGTGACGTATGCGTCACAACTATTGAAAGAAGATGCCATGGTGTGGTGGGATATCGTGTATGAGACCCTCGGGAGGGAGGTGATTGAGAAGATGTCATGGGACGACTTTACCACGAGGTTGAAGAGAAAGTTTTGCCCCGACATGGATTTGGAGAAGATGCATGAGAGGTTTGTAAACCTAAAGAAGGGTGATAGGTCGGTTGAGGAGTACTCAAGGGAATTCACGGGATTGCTCCTGTTTGTTGCAAGAACTTATTTTGAGGAAGGATCAAGGGTAGTCCGGTATGCTTGTGGGCTACCTTGGGATTACCAATTGGAGGTAAGGAGAGCGGTCACACTCGATGAGGCCATTGGTGCCGCCCGGGGTGTGGAAGAGGTAGATGCGACAAGGAATGCCGTGAGGGCCCATGTGAACGAGAAAAGGAAAGCCGAGAGTGGCTCGGGAACTTCTAAAAAGGGGAAGTTCACATCAAATTCCTTCAAGCAAGGAAGCGTTGCCCCGTGCAAGAGATGCGGGAAGAACCATGCCGGCGAGTGCCGAGGAGATTCGAAGGTGTGCTATATTTGTGGAAAGACGGGGCATATAACACGGGATTGTAGATCCAAGACGCTCTCCGAGGTGGAGTGTTACTCGTGCCATGAAATGGGACACTATAGCAATGCGTGCCTGAAAAAGAGGATCGAGCCAAAGGTGCCCGCGGCTCAAAAGAAAGAGGAACCGGCTCAAGTGAAGGGACGTTCCTTTCAGGTGACTCGAGAGGAAGCAAGAGAGGTGCACAATGTAGTATCAGGTACTTTATTCATTAACTTCATGCCATCTTCTATATTATTTGATTCGGGTTCTACTTATTCGTTTGTGTCTTATGAGTTCGGTTGTAAATTGAATGTGCCGTCCGAAATGTTAGATGAGGTTTATGAGATAGAAGTAGCCGACGGGAAAACGTCTATGGTTGAATGTGTTCATAGAAATTGTGAAATAGAAATAGACGGTAGAAAGTTTAAGGTGGATTTGTTGCCCATGGGAATTAGGGCGTTTGATGTGGTTATCGGTATGGATTGGTTGGGTATGCACCAAGCCAATATATTGTGTGGTTATAGCTTAATGGTTGGATTATCGCACGGATTGGTGGTTATAGGAAATTGGAGATGAGTTGTATGACGTGGATATTTATTTTGGGGAATGATTTTCCCGGTTAGTTATGTGTATGGAAATTATATTTTTTTTTTGGAAGGAATATGGTTCGGTGTGTCGCAGATAGTAAGGATATGGGGGTTGATGTTATTATATGGTATCAAAAGATGAACCGCAAGGACGGTAAATGTTCCCAACAAATGGATAGTAGTTCAATGAAGTACTAAGTTTTGGTAAGAATTGTAGTAAGGATGGAAATTTGGAAATAGAAATCTTAGAATTGAAACTTGAGTATTTGGCGGGAATCCGGATAAGTAATGTAATGTTAATATATGTAAATGGGAAAGAAAAGAAGGATTAAAGGTATAGTGATGCCTTGGAACAAATAAATGTAACATAGGTGGAAAAGAATAAGTGTCAGGAATGGCATATTTTAATTGTTAGAAATGGTTGAGTAAAAAAAAAAAAAAAAAAAAAAAGGGGGGGGGGTATGATTGACTTTAGGCAAAAGTCAAGATTAGTCAACATGTGATTAGTTGACTTGGTTAAGGATGGGTTTTGACTTTCGTTTCGAATGACTCGCGATGATGAGAGTATAATGTATTAGTTGTGTGTATGAGAAAGGGGTAATGAAATAATTAAAAAGAGTTATGGTCAGAATTATGGGACTTTGACCCGTTGGGCGTTTTTGAATTTGGAATTGGGTATCTAATGGCTGATAAATCATAATTAGAGGTCGATGGTAAAGGAAATTGTAAAAGTATAGTTGACTTTGTTCTTAAGTCAAGGGTTAGACGATGTTGGAATATGGTAACTTGGTCGAAGCTAGACTTTGACATTGGTGTTGGTCAATTAGTTGATTATAATGCGTGGGTCATGTCATTTCTACGAGTATAAGATGAGCGGTTAAAGAATTGAAAGTCTTGTGGTCAAAATTGTGCAAGTTTGGCCCATTTGGGCACTAATGGCTTAAGATTGATTTTTTACCCGTTTGGATCTAACGGGGTTAATTGAGTGTTTACATACATATTGTTGACTAATTCGGGATGAGAAAAGTTTAACGGTAATAACCGCGGGAGAATGAGAATGGATACTCGGTAGAATGCGGATCGGAATTTTTGAGTGATTCCGAGGACGGAATCCTTTTAAGGGGTAGATAGTTGTAACGACCCGAAATTTGTAGATAAATAAAATAAATAAAAATATGATAATTATGGATAAATCATATTAAAACCGTAGGAATTGGTTTCGTGTCGTTTGGAGTCCGTATGAGAAAGTTATGGGCGAAACCCGGTTGAAACCTAGACCGAAAAGTGCAGCCCTGCTGCAAAGGCAGGCTCGCGGCGCGAGCCTGGCGCGAGCGAAACGCGAGTTTGGACAGTAGGATCAGAGCTAGAACGCGAGAACTTCGCGTCGACTTCGCGTCGACTTCGCGGCGCGAACCAGTCGCGAGCCTGGCGCGAAGTCTGGGAAAAGCGGCGGCCAGCGGGAAAACCCGCGTCTCTTCGCGGCGCGAGCTCGGCGCGAGCGGGGCGCGAGCTCTTCCGACCAGAGCATTAAATTGGGGTTTTTAGCCATAAATGCATTTCCAAAACCCTAGTTCCTTCCATTGGCGATTTTCAAGTGCAAGAGCTGATTTGGGTCGATTTCTCCATCAAAGCTTGATAGATTTCACTCCTAAGTGAAGATTAAAGGTATATCTTCAATCCTTTGTAGTTGTAGCTTTAGATCTATGGATTTAGAAGCTTGGGGTTGAAACCCTAGTTCTTGGGGTATGAGTTATGGTGATATAAATGGTGTATACACTTAATAGATGGTATATTAACAAAGGAAACAAGTGTATGATTATGATTTGTAAGAATCTTAAGGGTTGGTTAAACCGAGGGTTTGGTAAACCACCATATTTGGGGGAAATGGATTGATGGGTGTTATCTAGAGGTAGATGAACACATTGGTAGTAGTTTGTGATGATAATTTTGTTGTTATAATTGTTTTAGACATTCGGTGAAGTGTTGAAGTGGACGAATTGTGAACAAGGAACCGGCGGAAAGAATACGGTTAAAGCACCTTTATTGCTAAGGTGAGTACGTGTGGACTTTACTGAGTACATAGCCTATGAAATATATTTTTATTACTTGTGTTATGGTCTATTTGCTTAATTGTGTAGACTAGTAGCTAGTAGTTAGTTATACCGATAGTTGTATTGAACTAACTTGTTTGATGATAGACGTGATAGCCGAGAGCTAGATTGACATAACCATCGAGTTATGATATGGAGAGATGATGTGATGATGCGGGGGATCCCCGGTCATGAGGTATGGAATGGGGAGCATTTGGGCGGATCCCCATCGGCCCATTCCATGATAGTAGTCTTGCTAACTGGAAGTAGTCCGGCGAGTAAGGCAGGTATTGGTAGATTGGGCAATTCCCTCTTGCCTTTACCTTGAAGCTTGTTAATGCGGGGGATCCCCGGTTAATAAGTTAATGTGGTTCTAGTTGGTTGGGGACGTCCCGACAACTAGATATGATTGCTAGGAAAGCAAAGTATTAGAGTCACAATAGGGTGACTAGATAGATGGATGATCGCTTATATGTTTGTTGTTTGCCATTCGGTTGTTATTACCAACTTTGGGTCTAAACCCGTGTATCTCACGAGACGTTTTTGTCTCACGTACTCCTTGTTTTGTTTTGCTATGTACTCAGGTTCGGGATCGAAGGCTTAGGTACGCATGGATAGAGATGCGGGACCTAGATTAGAAGAACACTAGATTGGATTTAGTCTTAGCTTGGTTATGATCTATTTTGTAACACCTACTTTTATACTCTGATTTCATACCAAGGTTTTTGTAAATCCAAATTTGGGGATGTTCTTCTATTTATAAAATGTTTTATTTTGGCCAATATTTTGAATTAAAATTTGAGGTGTTACAGTAAACTATAAACGATACGTTGTTAACGTCATTGAATTGATATTCGGATTTGTATTTTATAAGTTTGAAAATTAATTTGCTTTTGATATAATGACATGTAGTTGTATCTTAGCCGGTTAATTTTGGTAGTCTATGGTTAAATAACACATAAGCTAGATTGATACATGGATTTTACTCTCATATGAGGCGTGATGTCTGGAGTTCGAATTTTATAAAAACCTCTTGTGGTGTCAAAATATTGGGGATTTTTCCCTGGAAATCCCTATGGGGGCTTGGTTTGTCCTGTAAAGGAGCTCGAACCCGTGGTGCTCGCTGGAAATTTGCGAGTAGGCTTCCGTTGATACCATGTGCCGTTTCCAAAAAATGTAACTGTTATTTAAATAACTAAAGAAAAATAATTAATTTAAGATATATTTAATTTATTTTTTTATTAAATACTCCGTACTAAATTTGTTACGTATTTACCGAAAGAAAAATCTGATTTGGTAGTATTTGGGCCGATTAAGTGCTACACCGCAACTGAGTCGAGATAGTAACACACACGTTTGTAACGATCGAGAGAGACAGAGAACGTGATTGAGTGGTGCTCGATTGCGTGTTTCATACAACGAATTTACACACGATGAATACGAGAATCAGAAAAAACCGAAAGAGTTTCAAAGAAAAAAAAAACTTATACCTGCTATATATCGTGTTCTAGAGAGAGAGATCGGATAATTGTCGAGCTTGCCGGAGAAAACTGTTATCGCCGGAAAAGAGATACTCTGGTCGGAATTGTGGAGATGGTCTTTGGTCCGTTCCAATGAAGAAAACCCAGGCGAGGATGTTATGATTATTTTCGCTGAAAGATAAATGAATGTGAGGGTGTGGAAATGTGGGTGTTAGAATTTATAAGGAAGATGGTGATGATTGATAAAAATAATACAGTAACAAATTTTACATTTAAGTCTTCATAGGAAAAACTCATGAATTTCTAAAATTTAATTTATTTTATTTAATTTAGTTTATTAATAGATATTAGGCACTCACTTAGTGGACGACCCAGAGGACTTTAATAAAGCCCCCTTTTGCCTCATCACGAGGTACTTGTAACATTGTTGGATAAAATATTTTAACCGGTGTTTTACTCGATTTTTGGCGTTGGTCATTTTGTTACTGAAAGTTATTCGTTCGGGTATTTATTTTGTCACTTTCAATTTTTTCGTATTACACTGAGTATTAAACGTCATTTGTAGTTTATTTAATTGTGCAAAAGGTTTCGTATGTTTTTGTTCGTACCGGTTCATTTAATTGACTTAATACTTCATTATAAAGTACTCTCTCCGTCCCACAAAAAACTTTTTATTTCTTACATTTGATGGACTTCACATAATAAAATAATATTATTAATAAAGACACCACCACTAACTATCCACCAATGATCTTTCCCTCTCCAAACCAATCTTATATTTTAATCAAAATTATTACCAATGACCACAACACTAACTATCACTTTAAACCTTGTGTCAAAATGAAATGAGAAATTTTTTGTGGGACGAAGGGGGTATAATTTAAACATTTATGCACGGTTTTGTTTAATTTTTGTGGTTCGTTACCAACTCGCTAAATGTACAGTTTAACGGTATGAGACATGAATAAATTGACATGTGCATAATGATGATGTGTACTACGTACACATGATATGAGTGTTTTTGCTATACTTAAATGATATAATAAATGTGATGAATGTTCTACAATAGATTTAGGTCACAATAAATGTTACCCGATTTTGAGGGTTATCACATAACCCACCTTTTATTAATTTGCGATGTGCAATTCAAAGTTGTTAATAATAATACTTCCGTATTGAAACAAGGATTACAATAAATTAAATCGGATAGTTAGCGGTGAATGACTCTCATACATTTTAAATAAACTGATATTAATAATATTTAACGTAATAATAAGATTTAAATAGTTATTTTATTATAGTAAAGTAGATATTTAGTAGGTACATAATCAATTGGTCTAGATCAATTGGCCACCAAGGGTTGCCTTAAGGGTTTGCCTTCAAGAGGTCTTGGGTTCAAGACTTGTTGGGGGAATTCCTTTGTAGAAAAAAGGTGGTGGGGTTTATTCCCCAAAAAAGAGATATGTTCGAAGAATGCACATTGACCGTTTGAATGTCACTGCATATGTCGAACCACTAACTTACGAACTTACTGTTCAAAAAAAATATATTTAGTAGGTACATGTATCACAGCCTTTTATTAAGTGTAATAAATTCAAATTTGTTTATGCATTCATTATTATTAATTACAATAAAGTCATTTAATTGTTAAAGGATATATGATTAATGCTTCAATAAAGTCATTTAATTGTTAGTCAATATTACTTTAGTTAATTAACAAATACTTAAAAAAAAATTTAATTCGTGTTAAATGTCATATATGTTCATTATGAGACTTAAATTTCTGACTAACTAAGAAACACCTTACCAATAGCCCAAAAACCATTTAATAACAATTACCCCCTCCGTCCCAAAACTAATGTCCACAGATAAAGATCACACACTTTAATAAAAGTGTATTTATTACACTGTCTAATCTAAAAAATATTATCTTTTACCATCTAACTATTTTTTAATTGATACAATTTTCAAATTGACAATAATTTTAGGACAAATAAAAAAGGAAACGTGAACAATAAAATTAGGACGGAGGGATTACTTTAATATCCATTGAATTTTTAGAAGGCACCTAACAGTAATTAATATGTTTAATCAATATATATATATATATATATATATATATATATATATATATATATATATATATATATATATATATATATATATATTAAACAGCAAATCTAATGTACTCCTAATTATCACATATGTCCGCAACGGGACTCGAACTTCTGACCTCAAGATTGACAGGCAAACACCATACCTTGACCTCAAGGTTAAAATTTTATTTTAATAGCATAAATTAGAGTGATTTAATAAATTAGTTATTTTCTAAATATATATTTAATAACAGTAATTAAGTATATTTTTTTTAACGGCTAACACACACACCCTAATTCTACATCTTTAACTATTATTTCTAACAATTTTCAATATGTACTCCCTATTAAATATGATCTTCTGTTTATATGAGAATAATTATTTCATTAAATGCAAAATAATATAATCCTCTAGTACTACAACTAAAATATATTTACTACAATTAACACTCGTACTAGAAAAAACCATATAACAAAAAAATAATTGATGTACGAATTAACACTCGTACTACAATTAAAAATATTTACTCTGTAGTCATTCTTTGAACTTACCCATGCAAGTTTTAACCTTTTGAAAAACAAAAATGAGCGATAATAAGTTAAAAACATTTAGTAGTGAAATAAAAACCTAATCTTTCTTAGCCAATAAAAAAAAATATTACGTGGTAAACCCGCATTTGGACTTGCAAGTTGATCCTAGTATAGTATATATATAGTTATTACTATTATTATTGTATAAATTTATTAGGTAAATATCTAAATGATGTTTTAAAAGAGTCATCAATTTGGATGGCACTGTCTTTAACACCGTTTAATTAATTTCCTTCTACAATGATAATAAAATATGTACATTGAATATTGATAGGAAACCAGATTTCAATAACAAGTAATAACGCCGGCAATATATAGTTAATTAATAAATTGTTTCATATGTCGCATCTTTATGTTCCTACGTTGTTGTTTTTATGTTTCTAATATTAATTCCGATTCTATAGAAATGGGGAAATGCTTTTACCTCAAAAGCTTTATTATTATTGTTTCTAAACGTTTTTGTGCAGTAAAAATATAACTTCTCTAGACTTTCTAATGGATCGAGAATTTACAAACGTTTGACGTGTTTTGAAAATGGAAGATGATTCGTACATCATCACTTTAGTCATACACAACTAACGTGTATCTCACATAACCATATATACAATAAACCATATGTTAACGGTTGTATGTATACATAATTTTAATGTTGTATAAACCACATCATATATTCTTACAAATAATGTCTAATATAAATTCAAATCGCACCGACGAACAAAACCATTTATTATGACAAGATACTACTAATGTAGTAATGTAGCATCAACTTCATCATTGGGGGAATGCACTTTTTAAAGTAAGCATGCATTTTGTGTATATTTTACAAAAATACAAACTTTATATATTTAGCAGGTTGAAAATAACATAGGACATGGTTTGATGTCATGATAAACCTCAAGCTTTAGAAGCTATGGTGAGATCATGACATTGACTCCATGCATTGGCATGATGCAAGACAATAAATTTATATATAATTTATAATTATATATATACAATATACAATTATACAACTTATAATGGGTAAAGATGAGCTTAGTTAGACCTAAGTCCAAATTAGTTTGGACTATGTTGTAGCGATATCATCAAGTCTTACATGTTAACGAGCCAAGTCAGAGTTTTTTATAACCATAATATTTAGTAATCCATACCAAAAATTTATAAGTTCATAAATTTTTATTATTACAGGTGTTATATTTTAATTAAATAAAAACAGGGAAAAAGAATTAGTGAAGGTGGCAAAAGTAGTTAGACTGGTGCCAACGGGGGATACCGACGCCCGCCGGTTGGCCCGCCGGTTGTGGCGACCGTTGGCACGGCCCCGTCGGTTGGGTCCGCCGGTTTGGCTCGCCGGAATGGAGACGGGGAAAGAGACGGAAATGATGGGACCCCCTTGTACTTTCTAGCCATTAAATATTTGATTTTCTTTTTTTTTTAAATGGTAATATTTAAAATTAAATGGTAATATATTAAAAAAATTTAAAAAAATCCAAACTTTTTACATCTATAAATAGTTAAATACCCTCTCATTTCGTCTATTTTTACACCACATTCACCTTCTATTTTTTTTTTAATTAATGTCTTTTTTTTTATTAATGTCTTTTTTTTATGTAATGTATTTTTAAATTAATGAAATTTAATTTTATTAGTTATATGTTTTAATTAGTTGTATATTTTTGTTTTAATTAAAAAGAAAGTAAATTAATTAAAGTTGGTGAAGTGACGGAGTGCTGTTGGCATGAGTACGTCACTTTAGTGTTAGTTAGTTTGTATGCTGATGTGGCGCTGAGTTGGCAGCAATTGACGGCGTCAGTTGCCGTCACCATTGGCACCGGTCTTGGTTGGAAGCATAGGAATTGAAGTTGAATTAATTAGGTTTGATAGAGAACTGTTTTCCAACTGTTTGCACGTCTTTCGTCTTTGAAAATAAGTCAACCTTACTTCTAGTGCAATAACTTCAGGGTCCAACCTCTACTTTAACAAATCTCAAGGGGCTGATAGAAAACTATTTTAGGACCACAAAGGAAAACACTAAAATCATTACCATCGCATGGCTTCCTCCAAACAAGAAGCTATCCCCAACTCTTAAAATTTAAGCTACCATATTTCATAGTTTATTTTTATCTAATAATGGTTGATAAGATATCCTTCTATCTAGGACGGTTAACGAGTCAACCTTTTAATGAATTATTTGAGCTCGAGCTCGTTTATATCGAGCTCAATCCTATACTAATTCAATTTCGAGTCGAGCACGAACATAAAACAATATTCGATTAATCTCACGAGCCGAGCCTAATAATTCAATACTCGACTCGACTCGTTCGATAGCTCGTTTAGTCTCGAGCCGAACGAGCCATACGAACTTGACGAGCCGATCCGAACGAGCCATACGATCTTAACGAGCCGATCCCTTACGAGCCGCACAAGTGTTGTGTACAATAAGTACAAGTGTTGATACAATAATTACAAGAATATACATATATTAATAGGGGTGTTAACGAGTCGAGTATTAACGAGTTTTTCGAGTTTGTAAATTAGTTCATTTCAAAAAATATGGAATCATAAATGAGTATCGAATTTGAGCTCGAACATTGTATAAATATTCGAACTCGAGCACGAGCACGATTTTAAAAACTTATTCGAGCTCGAGCCGCTTAATTATTAAATCAACTTAGCCTAAATAATTTTTTGATATTCGACTTGGATCATTAACACCCTATAATAAAAATAAAATTATATTAGCCAGCCTATATTAAAGTTAAAAATAGATATTTGTAAATCGTTACAACCATAAGTTAAAAAAATAGAAAGGCATAGGAATATATTAGCATGGTGTGGACGCGATCCTATGGATTCCCTTACAAGGTCACACGTATAAAGATTCCTTGGCATGCTCCTCGTTCCAGTTATATATAAATTTAATATAATTCGTTACTTATAATAATATTTTCAAGGGAAAAATACTATTTATGTACATTAAATGAATATATTTCTCTTTGTGGTTAAAAAAAACATATATATGCTCTCTTTTTCTAATTGTATTTGAATATTAGATTTCATATTTATCCAAACTTTTCAAACTAACTTATATAGTATTTTATGTAATACTATAAATATGTTAGTTTATAAATTTAATTGTATTCTTGTAAACACATCGTGAAGCACAAGCATATAATTCTCGTTATTCACATTATAGATTAGTCATTAGTTTAAAATAAATAAAAGGGCTGCAAACTTTTCAAAACAACATATTTCCTCCGTATCAAAATAAGTGACACAAATTGGCTTACACGTTTTTTAAGGTAAAAGATTAAAGTAGAGGTTAAAATAGATTAAAGTACATAGTTAGTGGAGAATGAGTCCCACTTTTCTTGAATAAAGTGATATTAATGAGTTTTAAAAGTAAAAGTAAGGGTATAAGGGTAATTTCACTTTATTAAAGTGGATAGTTAGTGGGTATGGGTCCCACTATTTTTACCAAATAAGGAAAGTTTTCAAAGTGTGTCACTTATTTTGATACACCTCAAAATGGAAAGTGTGTCACTTATTTTGATACGGAGGAAGTATATAGTATTTTATGTAGCACTGTGAATATGTTAGTCTATTTATTTAATTTATATCCTTATAAACCCATCACGAAAGATAATCACATGATTCTCATTATCCACATTATAGATTAGTCATTAGTTTAGAAGAAATAAAAAAGGTGCAAATGGCCAAGGGTGTAAATCATATTTGTAGCACTATATGTGGTTTGGGCCTTTTTGATCAGTGGACCAGTCCATAAATGGATCTGCGACCAGTAAAGTTTCATTGGACCACTTCATAATAAATTATGACTTCTTTTTTCTAATAAAAAAGCATCATATTATATTATGACTTTAATTTTGGCATAAGGGTCTCATCATTGCCTTACATTAAAAATAAATCACTTTGAGATTAATCTGCCTTTGATAGTGTAAAAGAAGCATAAATTTATCATGTGTGTATATTGTCTTTTTCTAGTGCCTATGACCTATTAACCTTTTCAGATAATTATGATCATACCAGGATTTATTGCATCTACATATATGTATTTACATATGTATGGGTGTGCCTAATTGCCTATAACCTATAAACCTTTTAAGATATTAAAAAAATGTAATAAAACAATAATGATAACGATACATAATCCCTTCAAATGAAAAGTATGATAGAGGTAAGATGTAGATAATATCCGGAAGTAGGGAGATTGCTTCCAAAGACTTCTGAAAAAATACAAGTGAAAGTATGAGTGTATATAAGATGTGTATGATATTTATAAAAATTAAATAATTTACTTTAAAAACTAAGTTTTAAGAGTAACTGCAGTATTATATATAACCACGTACTTGCTCTATGTGACTTTGATGAAATAGTCATATTATTATCCGATTTAAAAAAATTGTAAATTAAATCAAATTGAGAACAATAACTTCAGACACATTATCCAAAATTCTAAACGCAGGTTAGAATTTGCTTAAACAGATATTTGTGGGTTTCTCATCCTTAAAGCAAATTTGGTATATGGGCTTTTGAAGCAAGGGGCTTCATTGTTTAGGCCCAATCAAAAGACGCACTCCCTTTTTATACATGCTCTTCAATCTTACATTCTTATTTTATGGCCTTCATTGATTATTGATTATACTTTGCTCGAAATTACAGAGATCTTCCTTCATTTTGTTTATTACATGGATGGTCCTTGATGTTCTTACTTTTACACTCGAAAAGCCCCTTGGACAGGTGGCCGTTAGAAGATTCCGTTAAGTAACTCACGTGCAAAAATTAAGACTTTTTTTACAACGAGGTGATTATTACAGAGCAATATTTATCTTTACAGAGCAATTTCATCACAAATGACATCATGCCCTTAAAGGAAAGGGTTAAATATAAAATTTGGTAAAAGAATATGAAGGGCATAATTGTCATTTGGGATGAAATTGTTCTGTATAGATAAATATTGCTCTGTACGAATCACCTCCTTTTACCCTCACAACTTTAGCAAATGACCTCACTTAATGGAATCTTTTTGCGTCCGAGGGAATTTTGAATGCAAAAGTAACATCCGTGTAATAAACAAAATGGAGGGACGATTATCCTAATTTCGAGCAAAACAAATTGATAATCCGTGTAATTTACTCTTAGAATAGTTTATAAACATAGATATGTAGTTTTGTAAGTTTCCAAAACGTTCTTTTTGATCGAATAAATAAACAGTTAGGTTTAGATTATTGTGAAAGATGGTGTATCAGTTATAGATGTACAAGTATTTAAACATGTTTGAATATTTGCCTAAATGGTAAAGACAAAAAACTTGCACTAAGATTAACCTTTGGAAACGATCCCCATTTAGAAGATACTTGTACCAACTAAAAAAGATCTGCTTAGACATGTATATATTTTCATATATTTAAATAAAAGTTAAACAGTTGAAGATATTTATACATTTTTCTTTGATTTCGCGTCAAAATTTGCTTTATTTGTTTAAGTTTCAAAGTAAGTTGCAAAAATCGTTTTTGGTCAATATGATGTCGAAACTGTAGACAACATCCTATTTTGGAACCTTTGGTGCTCTTTAGTCCTTCTCTTTCATTATCTATATTAATCAAAGAGATTTTAATATTAAAAAAAATAAAAATGATAATGACAGCCCTAAGGGCTGTCAATAAGAAGACAAAACAATGTAAAAACCGCTCTCTGAATTTTAGGAACACTACTCCATCAATGAATGTACAAGTATTTCTCATTAACAAAACCCTAAAAAAATGTATCACCTTTCTACACTCTTTTTTCTCTAATTACTTATGCGTGCTAAGTTGGTAAAGCATGAGAAAACTTGTAACAAACAGATAGGTCGAATGTTGAAACCCCGTACCCTATGATTCTCGGGTGTTAAGTGAGTTAAAATATACCCCATTATATCCTAGAAGTCTGGGGACCGGTTAGAGTTATAGACATCAACCTTTTACAAAAAAATGACTACTTGAAGCATATCTTGCCATCCGAACCAAAACGGACCACAAAATAAGGACGGTGCCCTGCATTTTTCAGATGAAACGTATAATTTGACCAAAATAAATTTTGCAATTTTTTTGAACGCTCATACATACATATAAGCCCCTTTGGTAACTCTATTACATTCATCAAAAGATGAATAGTAAGTATTCCAATAGGCTTCAAACAAACCCTTACGTGTTGCTGTATTCAAGCCTGCTTCGGTTACTCCGCCATATTTTGCCTACCTATTATTGCCATCTTATTGAAGCTACAAAACCAGCTCATTCCTGCCGACACTCTGTCTTCTTCATCAGGTAAATTTTTAGAATTTCTTTTCCCTTTTCAATTTTGGATTACATCAAACCTTTTATCATCTGGATTTCCGTTTGCATCAGGACATCTTCCTCAAAAAGTTTAATTACTCTTTTTTTAACGAATTTATGTCTTCAGTTTTTTTAATTCACTTTCCATCATTTACACCATGTGAACGTAACCTTATTTCTTCAACTTTTGTTTATTTATTTTTTAACTTTGTGTTGCGTACGACCATGATTCCACTTCAATTACGTAAATAAAAAGGAGGAAGAAGAATCGAGGAATTCTGGCTACTGCCACGCTCTTGATGTATGTATTATCTTCTTTTAAGTTTAATACTAGTATCTGTTACTATTAAATCTTAATTCATTCTTCAGCTTGGTGGTTATGCACTTTTCAGTTACTAGGTTGACTATGGACACTGCTTTTTCCATATAATTGTGATTACATTGAAGGTGAATTAAGTTTTGTATTTTAGTATCTTGATGTTTAAACATTAATGCATTCAGCTAATTTTGTACATTTGATCCAGGTTGGACTTTTGTAGGATAATATGTGCTCTAAAGTAGTGAGACTGAGAAACATATTATCTGCAGAGATGCTTTTATGAATTGATATATATAATCTCTATATGTAAGACTAAGAGATTGTTTCAAATGGTCAACATAAGTCCCTGATAGTCAAATACCAACCAAAGATTATTGATTCATCACACCAATGGTAGTGGTTAGGGAGTTACAATCAAAGAGGTAATTTTGAATTTTGTAAGAACATATACGCCTGTATGCAGTTGCAAATTTTGGTTAGGAGAATTTAATGAATTAGTTTTTTCGTTTTAATTTGTCATTTCCTAGAACCCGTTTTAAGCTTTGACTTTTTTTAGATAATTAGGGGTCAAATTGATTGTTTTATAGGCTACTTTGACTTTTGGTGTTTCGCAGTAACAACATTTGAGTTGATTATTCTGAAAATATAAGCAATTTTCGTAGCAGGTCATGTATCAGAATATATTTTTTTAAAGTCTAAAAAAATAAAAAGTATTTGTTTACTATGTTGTTTACATATTGCTAATATGATGTAGGATTTAAAAATGTTGTGAACCAATGATATCCTAATTTTGAACCAATTTTTTTGGATGAAATGTGATGTTATTCTTTGATCAAATGTGAAGCTAGGAAATCCAGGTTCTGAACCAATGTTGTTGCTAATATCACACTACATATTGCTAAGCATATTGCTGAGAGTTGGTTACGTGAATTAACCCTTTTGACCTGTAGTTGACTATCACGTTTATCTTATTTGCTAATAAATACTCATTTTCGCCTACATTAGACCCATTTGTCATGACCGGTTTGACCCGATTGACCTATTTCGTGGTATCATATGAAAATCTCTAAAGTTTTATTCAAAATGTCCAAGCAACTTCCGAGTATATATACCTACGCCTTTGCGTGCAAGTTTGGATTTGTAATATCATAAAACGTCATTTTATATTGGATATTCGTGGACTACAAGGTTGACGAAGACGAACAGACTCGCGTCGAGGTACGAATTACGATCTAGATTCTTCTTTCAATCTATGCATTTCATCCAAAATCGGTGAAATTGTTTATCATTTTCTGTGCTCGATGCTCATTTGTGATGTTTTTTCTTCCCGTTGTTTATAATTTCCGGCAAATTTCGGTTAATTGAGCTCGTTACGTATGCTTAGATCGGTAAATTGCTGTAAATTTCGCCTCCATGCGCATTTAGAAGTTAGAATTTCAACTTGATGTCAAGCTTGTTCCGTTTTAACTCTTATTCAATGATTCTTGGTTTTAATTTCGAATAGAAGTTGTTTTATTTGCGTCAATTGTTATGAAGCGTAAAGTTGAATGTAGTTAGTCTGGTGCTCAAATAATAATAATTTTTCATATTAAATTTGAGGTTGAAGTAACACTGTTTGATATCCAATTTTAGAGGGAATCGTTTTGTCAATGGTAGGAGTAATACACAAAGGAAGGTATTTCTCTGAAGGAGACAATTGTGATTGATTTGATCATAAATCAGTCTGAAATTAGGGTTCTTAAATCTTAATTAATGTGAAATTTGTGTTGCTTCTGTTGTTGGTAGTTTACTCAGCCATTTCAAACTCTTCCCTAAATGGAAGTCATATTGTGGCTTTACTAATTTTTGGAAATTAATGAAGAGTTGAACCCTAATAAATTGAGAAATCTCAAAATTTAGGCAAGAATTTGAATATCAATCAACACGTGTGAGTTGCAGAACAGACACCACAAGGTCCACAATGGTTAATGTTACAAGTTTGAAAGAAATTGGTAATGGTGAAATGGACTCAAATGGGACAGAAATCATTGATGCTAAAACATTATCAGACGCAAATTTAAAAAAGAGAAAAAGACGGAGAAAAAAGAAGAAGAAACAGTCTGTAAATGTCGGTTTGAATCCAATACAAGATACCAAAAAGGTGGATATGAATATTGCAATCCCTCTTTCTGAAAAACTGACTATTGGAAATGAGAACAATCAGAATAATTTCTCAAAATCTAAGAAAATTCTCCTTATTCTTGATGTAAACGGGTTGCTCGCTGACATCATTCATCCCCCACCAAAGGATCTAAAATCAGATATTAATATTTCAAGACGAGCAAGTAAGTTACTTTTAATCCTTTCTCATGGATATATAAAACCATAATATTATCTTGTTTTAATGCATTACAGTATTTAAGAGACCATTTTTGGATGATTTTTTGAGATTTTGTTTTGAGAGATTTAATGTTGCCATTTGGTCTTCAAGAACCAGGTATCTATCATTAACTTAATCTGATTGATTAACTCTATGTAGTGTTTTAACTGATGAAATTATGCATTAGGAAAATTTTAGACCCTGTGGTTAATTATTTATTTGGTGATTTGAAGAAAAAGCTGTTGTTTCTCTGGGTAAGTTTTATATACTGAATGCATAATTATGATTTAAATTTCCATAATTGTTTTTTCTTTTTAGAAAATTGGTAAATTGTATATGCAGGACTTGTCTCATTGCACCAGTTCAAGTTTCAGAAGCCTTGAAAACAGGCATAAATTTATAGTATTCAAGAAATTGGGGAAAATATGGGAAGAAAATGGATTTTATGATGAATCAAACACATTGTTGTTGGATGATTCTCCGTATAAAGCGTTACTCAATCCTGTGAGTTTTATTTAATTATTTATGGAAAATAATCAAATATATTGATTATGATTTTGATTATAATTTTGTAGAAACACACTGGAATCTTTCCTTTGTCTTACAGCTACAAGGATACAAATGACAACTCTTTAGGTAAGTTTGTATCTTATTATTCACTTTAATTAATTCTGTTTGAACCTGTATACTTCAATTAGTAGTAAGCCCAAATTTAATCAATCAGTTTATTTCAATTCAATTTAATAAATTAATGTCATACTGGAAATTATCTTCTTTTGGAAACTAGTATATCTAGTATAATTAACAATTAAAAATAGGAAAATGATAATGACAGCCCTAAGGGCTGTCACTAAGATGTCAAGACACGCATCAAAAACTTGTACAATAATCAATAACCGCCCCTGGAATCAACCTCCACTACTAAAAGTAGAAACGATTTATGCACGTAATCACCTCTTAAAAATATAAGTAAAAACAAATTGAATTTTCACCAAATAAAAATTAATATAGTTAATTATAAGAGGGTTTAATAAATGGGGAGAAAGTGTATGCAGGTCAACCTAACACGCTTCAGCCCGTAATATAAAAACGACCCGTTTTGACCCGTTTGAAATCTTACTTCTTGCAGGCCCTGAAGGTGAACTTCGTGTCTATCTAGAAGGTGTTGCCAGTGCCACCACTGAAAATATAGAAACACATGTTGACCAACACCCATTTGGTCAAAGCCCAATAGATGAAACAAGCCCACAATGGGCCTTTTACTCGGAGGTTCTTCAAAATGTATCTTAGTTTTGATAACAAATTTTCATAACTAGCTTTTGCTCGTCCTTTATTTTTCCATATATTTCATGTAACAATTAGATCTAATACAAAATGATGAATCTCAAACAATTACAAACATCAAAGTTTTGTTACTTTTGACCGTTTAAATTTAATGGAAAGGGGTTAATTTTGGTATTTTGTTAATGTACTTAATTGCATGTTTCAATGTTTTCTAGTTACAACATGTTCAAGTAGGCCTTTTTGTATAGTTACTTTGTAGTTAAGATTCATTATAACGCGAATTTTATAGGATCTACAATTAGATATATATTACCAAAAATGTACTACTAGAATGAATGCAGTAGTTACTATCGGTTATGACAGCTACAAATATTAGGACCATTTCAAAGGTGATTTTTACAAAACATGAAGCGATTTGACAATACAACTATGGTTCCCTCAAATCATATGCTTGTTAGTTAGCTTCAGTTAATTCATGATCCCCAAAAAGACAACGAATATAGACACTCTGTTTGCAAATAACATACATTTTACACGTTCGTTTTTAATTATGGTTATATTTGATTAATAACATGTATAAGATGTAAATGGACTAAAGTGAAGTCATTACATATCACATACAACTTGTGTGTTGATGTATCATTTGTTGTTGATATTGTATTGTGAGCAAAGTAGTGTGTTGATGTATCATTTGTTGTTGATATTGTATGTGAGCAAAGTAATTCTAGTTGTGTAGAAATCACCTTTATGTTTTCTGGAAAGGAATGGAAACAAATAAATTGTGTTCTCGAGTTTATCTAAGGAATGAAAGTGATTAAAGACAGAGGAAAAATAAATTATAACAGGCTAACCTCAGTTGATTGATTTGAACCTCACTTAAAAGTACTTAGGGACCGTTTGATTTGATTCCAACTCGGTTTGGGTTTGGACTCAGTCCGGGCTGACACGTTTAATTTCCTTAATTTCATCTAACTCAATTCACATATCGTACTTGGTTCAAACCATTTTGTTGATCTGATCCAAATGAAAAAAAGAACAACTAACTCAGTCTGAAATTCTAACTCAATAAGCAACTAACTCAGTAAACAACTGTCAAACGGCCACTTTGATGCAAATTCATTTTTATTTGTTACTCAACCCGTCCAACCCACATGTTTTTGCGGCCTCTACTTTATTTTATAAGCTTTTCGTCCTTAAATTCCATGGAAAATATCAATAACAGCTAAGAAATGGGGGGAAGAGAGTATGACCTATGAACTAGGTTGGTTTGGACTAATGTAACCAAGCACAAGGACCGGTCCCTAAGCCTAGATTTTGGTTGAGATTTGTTAGGTCTGGGCCTGGTTAAGGTTCGGGACAGGTAATGATTTGAATTGGTTAGTCAAAGTACCAAAGGCCCCCCCATAGAAATGGTCCTATTTTAGGGTAGTAATGGACATTATGTGAAAAGAATACTATGTTTTAAGAGAATGATAAATTCTTGATGTAAATAAATAATAAGGAATAAAAAAAATAAAGGTGAATTTTTGAATGGTAAGCCTGTTTAAAGAATGGTTGGAACCGACTATAAAATATGTTATAATTCTATACTAGGATCACAAACAAGAGTGTATATGGATATAAAAGAGTTTTTTTTAAACTTATTTCGACTCGTTTTGCGAGTTGATTAATGTATGTGTTGCTTAAAGTGATTGAATCTATAACCTCTTGAGAATTTAATATTTTTGGAGATCAAATTCAGTCACTAGGTCATCACAAATATATGGTTAGCACCTTGTTTAATAGAATAAACTCGGTTTTATATCAACTCAATAGTCTAAACCAACAAACAATATACATACATAGTAACATATTTAGGGCAAAAAAAAAACATTGATAAGAACTTAAATAGAGTTCTTATAAATTCCAATGAACTCAATCATATTTGTACTTGAACTTGATATAGTACGTTTGGCTCAATCGATGAAATCTTGAGTTATTTGTAATGTTACCAAGTACAATAATATATACCACTAGAATTCTAGACACTTATCCCTTCAACTCATTGAGAATGCAACCTTTCATTTTACTTTGAACATGGTGAGATCTCAACCAAACTTGATGGGACCAAACCGTCATCTTTAATTCTTTGATGAAAACAATACACAAGCTATATGCCAAACTAGTTGAAGGTATATCCGTATATAAATATACGCTAAAACTTAGTAAAAGTGGTATCATACTATAAACTTATTACATTTTGAAAACGCAATAATCTAGAATTGGTATTTGACCAAAAGTTTTTAAAATTCAATTATCTGCGTTTTGGGGTATCCGAAAACGGAGTTTTGGAAAGGTTGGTGGGTATGTGCTTATTTCGTTTTAAAAACTGATTATTATTATTTTATATATTAACTAAATAAATAATCAGATTTGCTAAATTTAAAAAAAAAATGATTTTCTAATTATTGTGATTTCAAACATTATAATCAAATTAAAATAATATTTTTTTATAATCACGTTTAATAATTACTGATTATAATGTATTTCAATATTATCTGATTATTCATTTTCAATACGAATAACGTGTTCAATAATCTATCCCAAACACCTACTAAATGTATACAATCTTTCTTTATAAAACCTACTCCTCTCGTACATTCACATCTCACTTCTCTTAACAAACCACAATCATTATTTTACAAACCTAAGTGAAGTCTTTTCAGTTCGTTTTGAACATAAAGTATTGAAATGATTGTTGCCATTCTACAAAACCAACTCATCACAGTCTTAGTCTTGACAATATGAAATTATATATTGTGAAATAGATTTGACAATACATTTATAGTTGTCTCAAATCATATGCATTTTAAGTTGATCGAGTTAGACAACCATTTGCCTAATGAAATCACAACTTTAAACTAAGATAAAGTTTAGTTAAAATATTTAACTAATAATCAATACCCAAAATACTCACTAATAAAACAAAATTAACAATTATATACCATAATCTCTTAAAAAAACAAGAGGTGTATTTTTGTAAAACAACTAAAAAAATTACAAAAATATTTGTTTTCCACAATAATTGGCTCTTTGTGAATAATAACACATGGGTACTTCCCTCTAGAGTCTAGTGGGCTTTGTTTCCCTCACTTTTGTGCATTGAAACTTGAAAGATACTTTTGAGGGCAAATGAATATGACTCAAGAATGCCTCTTTAAAAGTGGCATAATTTTTAATTTTTGACAAGGCCATAGACTAGTTTATGCTATGCATACTCTGTAAGTGTCACATAAACTATGATTGTATTTGATAAATAATATATTTTTACTCATTTGTTCCATACAAGTTTATAAATCATCATTACAAGTTTATAAAGCATAAGATAAAATTAGGAAATAAAATTTGTAGATTCTACTTGTCAATTTTTTTTGGATATAAGAATGAATTACAAAGGTCTAGTAGGAACTAGGATGTAATATATATATATAGTAGTTCATCAATAATTTAGAAAAGTAAGATTTGATCTCATCATGAGTTTCGATAAATGACATGAAGATGTCTAAGGGTTGAAACTTGAAAATACGTTAGATACATGCAAACTTAAAGGTGTCATATTATTTTTGTTACGCTGTGTTTCAGTCACATCTGTTAGTGCATCAATCCAATTTGTTTGTGAGTTTTCCGTTATTACTTTGGCCTTTCTTATCTTCTTATTTTGTTTTTGCTAATTTATGGAATATCTTGTGTTTTAGGTTACATTTCATTTCTTTTACGCGTGTTTCAGTTAAAAAAATGAATATCTACATAATAGTGCTATTAAAAAAATGTATTCGAAAATAACTTGCATTTATTGACTATGTGTGTTTTAAATTTTTATAGAATATCAAAATTTAGATGTTTTACTATCTTTACCATGTATAACTATTTAGAATCTTCCCTATTTTGACAAAGTTAATTTTCAGACAATGTATTCACTATTTCGATGCGTTTAAATGAAAGTCCTATAATTTAAACATGTAACCTTCATATTATTAACAAAGTGTTCTAAATAACTAATCTAATAGGATAGATGTTAGTCCTTGACTATAAATTCGTTATCAGTTTCATAATATTATTTTATATTAACAAGAAAACACGCACCATTTTTATTTTTAGTGACTTGGTACTCAAAAGAAAAATAAATAAATAAGAGTTAATTGCAAGAAAAGATCATGTGGTTTGATGCACGTTTGATTATCATAGTTCAATAAGTGCATGTGCAGTATCCAACGTATGCATTTTTGACACTTTTTGGTCCTTCCACCTAACGTTGTTAGACTACCTACGTTAGTTGAGGGACATTTTGGTCATTTAACATTTTATAATTAAGTTACTCTTTTATTTTTTTTGAACGACAGTATGTTGCTCTTCTATAATTAACAATATTTATTTAATAAATCAATTGTACAACTGTTGATGCACAATATACTATCCATTTATCTTCTTCCCCTCTCTCTTTATATCATCTTTTTCTTCCAAAAAACTCAAATCTTAATTTAGAAATCATTTCTTGTATGATTTACAAATCATTTCAGATTCAATTATTTTGATCAAAGAAGTAATTAGTTTTCAGAAATTACCCCACCATCTCTATCTGTATCATCTTCTCTAAATCATACCGAAACTATTTCTAAATCAAGACCAAAGTTCTTTCTTCTTTTTTTTTTGAAGAAAGAGATGATATAGAGGGAGGGAAATTTGGGGAAGAAAATAATTGGATAATATATTGTGCATTAATAGTTATACAATTGTTTTATTAAATGAATATTGTTAATTATATAAGAGTAAATTAATTATAAAATGTTAAATTACCATAATGCCCCTCAACTAACGGAGGCAATCCAACAATGTTAAGGCAGAGAGATCCAAAAGTGTCAAAAATTCAAACGTTGGGTAATGCACATGCACTTACTAAAGTACGGTAACCAAACGTGCAATTTGACCAAACTACAGATAGTACGTCTGCGCTTTTCATTTCATAACTGTTTCATGTAAGCCACTAAATTTAAAAGTTTTGTAACAATGGAGTAATTTAAAAAGTCTAAGTAATTTTAGTAAAACAATAATACTATTAAAATTTAATTACTATTATTTAGTGATTTTTTTATCTTCACTTCACTTTACATACATCAACTGTTCTAGAAACTACATGTTACAATTTATGAATCAACTTATCAATATAATCTTTAATAATTCCATAAACCATATTCAAGATTTTCTTAAAAAAAAAAGGAAATCACAATAATACAGAAGAAAAAGAAATGATAATTGCAAGTTGTATGGCAGAAAAATGGTCCAATTGGTGACCACATAAGCTTAACTTCAAGCAGCCCCATCTATGTCTCCTTTACCACTCTCCCTTTCTTTTTATTTTTTCAATATCTTAATCTTATTCTTCTTCATTTGTTTGTAATATAATAAATTAGGTTTTGAAATTTCAGTCTCTTGGACCATTCTACTTTTACGAAGAAGCGGGCCAGAACGAAAATATAGGGGTCACATAACTTTTTTTAAAGTTTTGTTCTACTCATTTTACGAAAACGAATCATTACATGTTCATCTGTAATCACAATAAGTGCTTCTTTTTCTACACTACAAATCATAACCTCATCCAAGAAATCATCACATATTCTATTACGCAAATCCTTCTTCAATAACTTCATCACAAAAAAGTATCATTCACGGTTGCGATTGCGACGGACAAAATCAAAGTTAACTATAATAACCTATAGGCTAAATAAAAAAAATGATGTTTCTCGTTTCCACCATCAGACGAAAGAGGCCCACAATTTCCTTCAATCTGGCAAGTAAGCTTTGTTTATTAGATTAAATTATCATTTGGGCTCGTAATAATCTAAACATTTTTTATCTTTCAAATTTGGTCTTTTTTAAAATTATAAGTGAAGGGTAGCCCAAAGTTTTTTAGGGTAGCACAGTCACATATTTATTTTGCAAAAATATTTACTCATTTAATCAAAAATTAAGGTATATAACAGGCATCCCGGATTCCATCTAGGACCGCCCTGTTTCTACATATAGACACAAAAATATACGTCTATATACACAACTGGCAATATACCATCTTGAAACAGACTAATATCAATATAAGTTTCTTGAATAATTATAAAGAATCATATCAGTCTATATCCTTTTGTAGAAAAGATTCATACCCTTATTCGGGTTTCGGAAAATAACTTATTCGACGTTCAAAACTCCCAAAAATAATTTTTTTTTAAATAAAAGAACGTATAATCTCATATCACCAATATCTTTAGATAATTACAATCTTATCTTATCCTTTCATTTTTTTTTTCTTCTTATAAAAATAGGGGAAATTGAGAAATAAGATCATTCATTCCTTTGAGGATGCTTTAGTTGCAGCTCGTAACGATATCTTTCTGTATGTTTCGTTTCTTGTTTGTGTAACTTTTGCCCTTGCTTAGGGCTATTTTTAATCTAATCTTTTGCAAGTCTTCAGAAAAAAATCACTAACTCGTTTCAGAAATGACAACTCATATTAAAACAAAGTCTTTCCTTATCAATTTCTGTGTGAATTGGGATCTGAGCAAAACAGGTCATGTGCAATTAGACGACTTTGGTAGCTATTAATCATCTGCCAATATTGAATTTTGACAAATTGGGATTGACTTTTTCTAATAATAATGAAATTTCCGAGGAAGATATGCACAAATCCTAAATAGATAAAATGAGAGATGATATTGTTTCATACTAAATGTTCATATATATTTTCCTACTTATTTAATCAACATAAGTATTCAAATCAAATCATATATTAGAGAAAGAATTAGTGGATTTCACAATCAATTACTCCGTATTTTATATGCAAGATGATTAAATAAGAAGATTTAGTAAGAATCAATACAATTTTTTCATACAATAATAAAGGGAAATTATGAAAGACCCAATAGGGATGTTTCTTGGGTGAAGGGTTATTTCGTACCATGTTCATGTACCTTGAATTTGCAATTAACCGTGTTTTTTATTTAGATATTAGCTTCTTTCTTACTACCCAAGTCTAGATCTAGGAACTTTTATGCTCTAATTTCATGTGATGAAAAAGGTACGTGGAGGAATCTTGACCTACAAATAACAATAACTTAATACTTGTAACATGGGTTCCAAGCCCTTTTTTATTGCTCACACAATCTTGATTGAAGCTCTTTTTTATATTTTCAAAAGAATGTGAGAACAAGTCGCCTCCCAATAAAATATTATTGAGTCATCCTTACAATTGAATGGATTAATGACTGTTCGAAAGCATCAAGATAAATAATATCTGAATGATACAGATGTTTGAATGATACAAGACTTTATATACATTTATAAATATTATTGACCGTTTAAATGCTAGTTTAACCATCTAAACTAAAGCCACACTCATAATGCTAGAACACAAATTATTGCTAGAGTAATTTGAAAGTTCATATTTATGAATGTCCAACTAGATATCTCGTATAATGATTACTATTTAAAGAAAGATGTCTAGCGAATCACGTTATTTTAGTAGGGGTCTACATATGGAGCGACCGCTTTCTTCGACATAATTAGTATAATAAATACGTATGGTGTGAATGCGGGATAGAATGCCTTATTAGCAAGAGTTCTAACGAAGAAAAAGACGTGTGTATCAATTGATTTGCATATTAACGTGTAGATCGTAAACTTTGAAATCATGCATAATAATTGTAATTACTATTAAGGCATTTTAGGGGGGGGGGGGGGGGGGGGGGGATAATTAGTGTTTACATAATGGTATACTAATGGGGTTGGACCTTCTTGGAACATAGTATATGAGTAGGCAATGATGTATGATTGATGGCGATGGATACTAATAATTGGTCACTGCTAAATGGAACTAAGGTAGGCAGCCCTCATGTGACATATCCCCATATTGCACGTGATCATGCACCTAGGACCCAAACCATCACAATCAAACTACCCTACGTCTCCATTTAAAAAATTGGAGGTAAAAATTCTAAGTTTATCTTCAAACAATGCAATATTCATGTTTTAGATACTTCGTATATAGTTCTCACGGTTAGATTCATAGATCTTTGATCTACATAAGTAGTTTTACAACCAAAAAGTTGTAGGTTAAAGTTTTACTAGAAACATGTGAATTATATGTACTCTGAAAGTTAGTTATAGATAATTAAAAATTTAGATAAAAAGGGATAGCTTGATTTTAAGAAATCTCATATTTTAGGGGGAAATGAAAATCTTAGTAAAAAATATAAAGAATGCCCGCTAGATCCAAACAAATCAAAAGTTATGATCTTTTTAAGTTAGATTTCTTTTCACCCATGTACCATTGTCCAATAAACCTATTTGTGCTATATAATTAAGGTGGGGACCATAGCAAATGCATATACTAAAGTATCTTATAGATGATTCTTGATTATGTTTTATGCAAAATAGTAAAACGATTTATACGAATTTATAAATAAATAGAAATAAAGGGGCAATGGCATGTTGAGGGCCAAAGAACATGGAAATAAAAGCAAAGGATAAGCAAGAGACATGTAAAGTGGTGGGGAACCAGAAATTTAGTGTCATGTGAGATTAGAATATAACATAACTTAAAAGACACTAATTCCTTTTTCCAGAGCAATGATCAATAAATTCCAGCGGATAACGTTATAATTCTTTGTACCTTATTCATCAGTATTCTTATATTACTCCAAATTTCAGCAATAGGTTGTAGCTTTTTTTAATGGTAACTTAAGTTTCGATCTGTTATGTGAGGCGACTAATCACATGACGAGTACTTGCTTTATGGGTAACCTGGAGTCGGTTAAGCAAACCTCCATGACCAAGCCCAATTTATTATGGAGACCAAGCCCAATTTATTAGGACAACACCTTTGTGCTAGGGGTGACAACTGGTTTGAACTTAGGTTAGCGAGTTTGGGTTGACAAGTTGGCGGCTTGATATCAGTCAACCCAAACTCGGCACGTTTAGAATTTCGGGTCATAAAAATCAACTTTAACCTGGACACATTTTAACCATGGTAACCTTGACACGGCACATATGATTCTTATAACTTAGCATGTTGATGTGTCAAATGGGTTAGCGGGTGGAGAGTGACACAAGGCTAATCATTATAAGATTTCAATAAATTAACCGCTAACAAAAACCAAAATCTCAAATTAATTTAAAAAAAGGTAACAAAATCTCAATCCAATCAATAAGAAAGAGGACTTTATAATATTTACTTCATTTTCAAGAAATTAAAAAAGGAAAACTAAACGGGTTGACGGGTTGACTCATTTATACATAAGCCAACCTGAATACGACCCGATTTATAAAAAGGTTAGACATGTCGACCTGTTTTTAACCCAAACTCATTTAGACTCAACTGAAACCTCATTATTTCCGTGTCCGATTCGTATTGTTTTTGAGAATTGCGACCCCTACCTTAGTGGTTAATTTGGTTGTAGCCTAAAGATACACAGCCTGAAATAGATAGATAATAATGTTGAGTAATGGTATTTAGGCCTACCATTTAAACCTACTCATAGGCCTACTCATTAGATGAAGACACGTGTCAAAATCAAGAGATAATATTAGGAGAAAGAATTACTGGAATACACATATCATCCTATCAAGTGAGTAGGCCTATGAATAAATTTAAATGGTAGGACTAAATATCATTTCTCAATAATGTTAGTAGTTTTTCACTTTCAGAAGCAAATACTAAATAAGTAATATTTATCTAACACCAACTTTTAGGAGTATACCCTTTTATGGAATGAAGTAAATGACAGTCATAAATAATGGTCTTGCAACTTTTCAACTACTAGCAATAAGCAGTAAATTCTTCAAATTAGGACCAAAATAACATTTTAATTTGTAAAAATAAATTTGTAAATCTTGTAACAAAAGATTTGTCTGATATCCACATGATATGCGAGTTAAAATCAACACCACATGATACACGAAATTTGGCAAAAACAAAACACCACATGATACAATTATTTTCAGTAAGATGTTACATTACATGATATTCAATAATATTTTTTAAACTTCAATTAAAACATTTTTAGGATGATATAACAATACACGAAATGACGAAATACATGCACTTTTATATAAACTTGCATCATCTGACAATCTCCACATGAAGAGACCAGAACTCTAAACCCCACCTACATTATTTTGTCCACATGGAAGTTGAAGGCCAGTGCATATTTGACCCACCCCCACCCCCACCCCCCCCCACCTCCCTTCAACTTTATGATATATATGCAACACCAATACATATTTCTTGAGTCCTAAAATCTGCCACCAATTAAAAATCCCAATTATAAATCTCTTTGCATTCATTGTTTTGAGCACAAAAACAACACCATTCAATTCCAATCAAATCTATTCAATTCTTCCTGCTGTTATCCAATGAAAAATTCAAGAAATAATTAAATATTCAATTCGTTCTGCAGATTCTCTGTACAGCTAGCCTTTACATCAAAATAGCAAATGCTAATTCTTGGGATTTTTACCCAATAAAAAAAGCATTTCATTTGTTGTTTAGTTTTCTTCCTAAAAGTGGAAAATGTCTGCTAAAGTTATCTACACCCTAAGAGAAGATAAACAAGAGATACAGAAGCAATTAGGATGCATGAATGGGATTTTTCAGTTGTTTGACCGCCGTTACTTACATGGTCAACGCCGCCATGGCCATAACCAGAAGCAACTACCTCAAGGTTTGTGTGTGTGTGTTCTGTGTATGCTTTATAGTTGTTTTCATGTTCATGTGCTTAGTATTGGTTTACTATTTATTTATTGTCATTTAGTGATATGGTTATATTGTATATGACAATTACATATGCAAGTAGTATTTATAGCAAGAAATTTAGTCGGTAATGATATGTTTGGAAATAATTATATATGGAAACTTAAATAAATTGTTGATAGAGACGGTAACTAGAATGGAATAAGTTGTAGTTCAATTTAAAAAGCAACTCCAAACTCCTAAGTTGATATTCGAGTCTACGTTTGACTGGCACGATTTAGAAATTAAACATAAAATGATATTTTTATTTGTTTTTTTGGAAACGGAAAAGCCACTACGCAATATATTTCCGATTCAAAATAAGCGATACACTTTGATCATTTATCTTATTTGGTTAAAGGTAGTAGCGTCTACACAGTGGCGAATCTAGAACCAAATTCAACCGGTGATTTCACAAAATTTTGAGTTGGGATTAATCATAAAAAAATTCTACACTAATTTTCTTTATCAAATTTTTTCTACATATGGATGACGTACTAAGTGGTGGTCATGCATCCCCTTGGTTAGGCATAGATCCGCCCCTGGGCCCATCACTAACTATCTCCTTTACTGAAATGACTTATTTACTATTACTTTTATTTTTAAACATCATTAACCTCATTTTATTAAAACTGTGTGAGACCTATCACAATTTAATATAATATCTTACCCCTCATTTGAAAAGATTGTGTATCGTTATTATTAATTTATTATCTAAAGTATTTTATTAATTATTGTTTAGCTCAAAGTGACAATAACAAGGAGTTGAACAATGCATCAGAAAAATCTAAGGTAAGAACAAACTTTATACTCCCTCCGTCCCACAAAGAAGTTTACATTTCTCTTGGGAATAAGATTTTAGGTGATAGTTAGTGGCGGGGTCACTAGTAATACTTTTGATTAAAATATAAGGTTGGATTGGAGAGAGAAAGATAATTAGTGGATATTAATGGTGGGGTTTTAGTAATAATAATAGTTTATTATGTGTGGTCCATCGAATGTGAGAAATGTAAACTTTTTTATGGGACAAAAGTTTAGTAAGAAATGTAAACTTTTTTGTGGGACGGAGGGAGTAATAAAATTTCTTTCATAGATTCATAAAAATTCAACATATTCTGAATGTAAAAGTAATATTGTAAAATCTGACAGGACAAAATCACGAAAGAGAAACACAGAGTATCAGTAGAATCATCAAGAAACTCATATTCTTCTTCGTGTTCTTCATTAGATTGTAGTAAAAGAGTTCGAACCGAACCATCCTCATTTTGCCCAAGTATCGTTTCCGAACCCTCATCTCCAACCTCAAATAAAAAACAAGATTTTTCAATACCACAATCCGATATTAAAAATGTAGTCAAAGAGTCAATGACAAGAAAGCCTCGAGTAGTGTCGGTAAAAACCGTCGCTAAAGATGAACGAAAGGGTCCCGTAATGACACATACAGATTCCCCAAGGCCTTTACAACACCCGAAACCGGTTTCATATGAAAGAAAAGACCAAAATCTCGCTAAGCTTCAGGAAATTTCAAATTCAAGGGGAGTTAAAGATGTAAGAGAGACATCAAGATTCTCGTATGATAATCGGGAATCACCGTATAAGTTAAAATCGATGGCAAATATGGAAGAACGCCCGAGGTTATCATTGGATAGCAAGCAAAGTTCTATCAAGAATCTCGCGAATCGGGTTGACCAAAGACAAACCCACGAGCCCGGAAGTAACAAGAGACCATCATCAAGTGTAGTGGCGAGATTAATGGGTTTAGAAATTACAACTGAAGTCATCGTCGATGAATTGGTTCCGGTTTCGATATCACCAAGAAAATATGTTGCACCAAAAAATCCAAATGCATTACCAAGAATTCCATTAGAACTAGCTCCATGGAAGCAAGAAGTTAGCAAGAAACAACCAGCCCATAAGAAAGTGAAAGCCCGTGAGAGGCCCGATCATGGTGGTCAATCCGTTTATGGTCAAATCGAAAGACGGTTGACCGATGTCGAGTTTAAAACATCGGGTAAAGATCTCAGAGCCTTAAAGCAAATACTTGAAGCAATACAAAGGACACAAATGAGGCTAGAGAAAACAGAGCACCAGCCCGTATCCCCTGCAATCAAGAGGCCCGCCATAAAGCCTGCAATAAATGTCCGAAAAGTCAATAAAGTCAACCATACGGTGGAGAGGCGAATCTCAAGACTGAAGACTAAAAAACCGGTGTCACCTTCAAACGAGGTTTCTTGCAATGCAAGAAACTCGGGAAATGTGAGCCCGAGAAAACAAAGGTCTAAGAATGAGATGGATGAGCAATCGGTTCATGGGGTCAAAAAGCAATCAAACAGGAAGATCATGGCGGTTAATCGAATGCAAACAAATGATCAATCAGGTAGGTATATCAGTCACAAAAGAAATACGAGTCAACAAAGTGAAACGGTTTCCTTCCCATCAGAGAGTGATACTAGTGTTACTTCACAAAACGAGCCAGAAGTCACGAGCAAAGATTGGACACACGAGAACAAAGTTAGTAACTAAACTTAAACCGTTAAATACGGGTTGACCCAAAACACTATTCCATATTTACTTTATTGGCAATCTAAATATGCAAATAAAACCAGTTGGGAGATTGTTTGCATTAAAATTACATTTGGGAAATTATTTGACATGCTTCCTTTTTAGCTAAATTTGTTTGCATTTGGTGATAAAATATAACATGTTTAATCTTTTCTTTCTTTTACAGAATAAATTTGCGGAAAGATTGATGGGATATAAGCCAATGGCGGAACTTGGAATGCTTACAATGGAACAACCGAGCCCTGTTTCGGTTCTTGATACATTTTACACAGAAGATACACCATCTCCAATACAAAAGAAATCCTTTGATTTTAAAGGTACATCTGTTGAGCCAACAACCTTATTATTGTTATTACTAAAGACTCATATAATTTAGGTTGAATCGGTCAAACAGTCCAAATAATTAATTTTGTTACAAGAAAGGCTCAAACGGGTCCATACAACTTTCTAAATCACTTTATGCAAAAAAGGGCCAAACATGACCGGCCCAATCTCTAAAAACTTCATATGTTGTAAAATATAATTATCTTTTGTGTCACCAATCTTTGCTACTTGCTAACAAACTTCTTCTATTCTTTTTAGATGACGAAGATTTACGCTTTGATGAACGAGAATGGAACCAAGTGGGGATCGATAACTTGATTACCAGCACAAATTTAAACCAACAATTCAATCAAATAAAATTCGAAAACCTTGTTCGCCAAATCGAATTATTAAACTCGACTAGCGACCAACCCATAAATGAAGACCACATATATATCAAGGAAATCTTACTAGCATCAGGTTTTATGAAAAATCTCGATTCTGCCACCAAAATAGCTCACCTTCACCCAACAGGCACCTTAATCAACCCTCAATTGTTCAACCTTTTGGAAAAAACAAAAGAATTCACCTCAAAATCGGAGAAAATGAAAAGAAAGATGATATTTGATAATGTTAATAATATTCTCATGGAAAAGGTGATTAAATCAGCTTCTTCTGGAATGTGGGCAACCAAAAGAAAATTGAGAATTATCAACGGTGAGAAGCTTCTAGAAGAATTGTGGTTAGAAATAAATAATCTCGAGAATAATACATCAAGTGGTTTATATGATGAAATAATAAACATCATAAATGAAGATGTGAATAAACAGTCAGAAGATTGGAATGACAAAGAAAGTAGCGAGGTTTCTGGTCTGGTGTTAGATATAGAACGACTTATTTTTAAGGATTTGATTAGTGAGATTGTGAATGCTGAAGTCGCTGGTCCACGAGATGGGCATGGCCGGTACCGTAGGCAATTATTTCTCATGTAGTTGACTTATGTTGTCCTCAGGTCTTGATCTTTTCTCGTTTTTATTGTTGGTAATTGGTACTATAGAAGTATAAAAGTTGTAACTTTCAGATGCATATATAAATTTATATAAAGTTAACTATGTTTATAAATTTAGAATATTTGATTCATATTAAATATTCCTACTAATTTAATCAGTACAAAAGTTTCAAATCAATAGATGATGAGATCAAGGAAAAAATTAGTAGAGTTTCACAAGTCAATAATTTTATGAGTAAAAAAATGAGGTATGAAGGTCTCGTATAAAATAATATAATTTTTCTTATAAATTAAAACTCCTATTTTATTGTATGTGGATTCTTATGAAGGACATTTATCTTTTTTTATTACATTGAAGATCCAAATACATTCAGGGGGCGTTTGGTTCACTGGAATCCTTTGGAATTTGAAGGAATTGGAATCCAATTCCTATGGAAACCTATGTTTGGTTGGACGGAATTGGAATCCTTGGTTGGAAAACATTCCATCAAACAAGGGAATTTGAATTCCATCCAAAGATGGAAGGATTTTGAAATCCCATTAATGAAGGAATGTGTAGATTACTATATTACCCTTAAACACCTTTGAACCTTAAACCAACCACCACCTGCCGCCGCCATCCACCACCACCGCCACCCGCCGACGACGACCACCCGCCGCCCACCATCGCTACCGCCACCACCACCGCCACCCACCACTACCGTTGTCGCCACCCACCACCGCCACCCGCCGCCGCCACCATCACCTTCACCACCTCCCGCCACCACCACCACCAGGATCGCCACCCACCGCTACGACCACCCTCCACCACCACCCGCCGCCACCACCACCACCCACCCACCTCTACCGCCACCCATCAATGCCACCCACCGCCTCCACCACTACCGTTGTCTCCGCCACCACCCACCCACCACCACCACCGCTACGACGACCCTCCACCACCACCCCCGCCACCGCCTCCACCACCCACCCACCACTACCGCCACCCACCACCGTCACCACTGCCGTTGTCGCCACCACCACCTACACGAATAAGGACAAATTCATCTTTTTACAAAATTCTAATTCCATTTCCTGGCAACCAAACATAATATTGAATTGAATTTTAATTCCATTTCCTGCCAACCAAACAGAGTACGGAATTGGAATCCAATTCCTGACAATTCCAATTCCTTCTCAGATTCCAATTCCATCAGAAACATTTCAGCGAACCAAACGCCCCCTCAGTCTGATCAAAATACGAGGATCGCAGCCCAACCCATTAAAGTTAACAAGGGTGGCCCGATCCAGGGTAAAGAAAGACTAAACTTGTGCCTCTGTGGTTCTAAAAATGGGTTGACTTTGATTTCATTGTTCTAAGTTACTCCCTCCGTCACTTAATAAAGTTCTCATTTCTCCTGGGCACATGTTTTTATGAGATAGTTAGTGATGGGGTCCTTGATAATAAATTTGATTAAAATATAGGGTTATTTTGGAGAGAGAAAGTGTTTTTAGGAGATAGTTAGTGGTAGGTATATCATAATATTATTTTATTAAGTGGGTCCCTCTAATTTGAGAAATGAGAACTTTATTTTGGGATAAATATTTTGGTAGAAATGTGAACCTTATTAAGGGACGGAGGGAGTAATAAAAGTTCATAAACTATCTATCTATTATAATAAAAGAAAGCATATTATATTACCTAATCTATGTCATCTTTGACACGTCATAATTCTCATGCCACATCATCAACATAATATTATTTGAATTTTTTAAATTTGAAATCTTTCTAAAGTTTGATTCGCTCATATTTCATCTAACTCGCTCCTAAGTTGTCTCTTGACCCGGTCCTAACTAAAAAAAGGTTGGAGTTGGTCCAAACTTATCTTTTCTCTTGATCATAACTTATTTTTCATTATTCAACACAATTAGTAAGAGATATAATCAAACAATATAATTTCAATCAGAAGTTCTTATTAAATCAACAATTATCAGACCAACTAACTTCTGTTTTACATTTACCTACGTATGCAAACTGTTAGATGTTATTTCTAAACCCATTAACAGAAGTTATTATGGAAAACATTTTAACTCGCGATGTAATTTGGTCATCAACCATTTGTTTGGATATTTGGAAGTATAAAGGAATTATAAGGGGAAAAAATCAATCCTTTTGAAAAATTGAAAGAGTATATTTCTTAAATCATATTCGACTACTATATTCCTATTTTTTGTCTTACTAGAATTTGAAAAATGAATGATATTTAATTTATTTTGGATGATTGATATAAAGTTTAAACCAGTAGGCGATAGGACCACGAAGCTTTAAATTGAATGAAAATAAGTTGTACTGTACTGCCTCTCTAAGCTCCTGCTGTGCTCTTGCTGCATATTTAGTGTATCGGATCTGATGCAAAATTGACACTTCCTCTTCTATCATTTGTCTCTCTCACCTACCCAAAACTCTAACCAACACTTGGATCCTATTCGTTTTTAGTTTTTAATTATCACATCATATATCGTTTTAAACTAAATAAAATTATATTATTACATTGGAACTAGTATGTATATATATATATAGTGATCGAACAATTATTTGTATAACTTAAATTTTTGATAGATCAAACACGGCAGACATCAATCTAAACCATTGATTTTTTTCGAAATGAACAGATTTTAGAAAACAATTTTGTTCCTTTCTTATGATCTTGAGAAGTACATATAACTATTTAAATTACAAAGGGCTAGATTAAAAAAAATAACAGATTGCATTAATTTGCTCTTGCTAACATTTATCAGTACAGCATTACTTTGTTACACCTCAAGAATGGTACTGTTACAAAATTATTTCATACATCAATATATATAAGTATACATATGAAAAACTAAGTTTAACACGAAAAAGAAACCAGTACTTTAATCTAAAACTCCAAACCCAACAATTAAATTTTATTAATTTCAATAATATTTCTTCTTTTTCGCTACTGTTATGGAACCAACAGACAAAAAATACGTACCATGTACATTGTCTTCTTATTCGTTCAATTTCATTACACGAATACATACATCAAACCAGATGTAGCCATCGTGTGTTTGCAGTGTTGGAATGATGCTTCAAGAATATGGAGCATCAAGAAAAAGAAAAAATAATAATAATAATTTCATTAATTTGCTCATTTGTTTGGTTCATGCCCATCATTATCTTCCGAGGAAAAAAACTTAGGGTTCATGCTCAAATGAAATGGCCGCATCCCTTGGTTAATTGTATAAAGAGGTGGTGTGATTCGGAAATTTAGTTGTTTTGGATCAAATTGATCACCTGAGTTATGATTATGTGAAGGGAAATACGATTGTGTTTGTGGCGGCGGTGGTGGTGGAGGGTACAAAAGATGCTGAGATTCCGATGGGATTGAAGGTAACGCCGCCACATTCATATTGAAGTTATGAACTGTGTTGTCGTGTTGATGAGGCGGCACTGATCCGTAGCTTCCAAATTGCGATAATGACAAATTAGGAGGATCCCATTTGAGAAAAGAATTGTTTGGGACAACACTGTTTAACAAACTTGGTAAATTAGAAGAATTAGGGTTTCTTCCAAAGAAATTACTAGATTGAGCAAATGCATCATGATGATCATGTTTGTTTCTTGCATCTTCTTGATCATCTTCTTCACAATCTTCATTAGTTTCTCGTGCAATCGCTTTGGACTTATCGGGATTCCAGTAATCTTCCCAATTGAGACCACTAGCACTCGTTTTAGCCCCTTTGGTTGATCTTTCTTGTGAAGAAGCATTTAACATTGCTTGAAGATTTTGTCCAAAGTGTCCTGGAGGGATTTGAAGAGGAGGGAGTTCATCAATTTCATTTTTAGCCGCTTCAAGCAACCAATCGACAACTTTACTAGGTTGGTTGAGCCCTAATCGGTCTTGAAGATCATATAATTGGATTGCGGTTGGTACCGAAAGCCTGACTCTTCGATCTCTTAAACCTCTAACCGTACAAACTTTACTATGTCGATCTTTGCCACCAAAAGCTCTAGAAACTCGAACGATTCTTGGATCCTTCAATCTTGACCATGATGATGTGGTCATGTTCGGTTTGGGGACGATCTTGCTTCCATCATTTGTACTTTCTTGCTTCGTTTCGTAGTCCGATTCTCTTAAATTTGAATTATTCATCTTATTTGACTCATTAATGGTGGAAGCTTTCTTTTGCTTCAGACCTTTCAAGAAAAAGAGATCTGTGAAAGTATAACAAGTTCATTAATTAGCAAATAATAAAACTGACAAAAGCATCGAATTTCTGAGCTTTTTAACGCTAATTAGGATATACCCATCAAGTACCATGAGTACTCTATGGCTTTTGTTGATTGCTATTGCATAAACACATAGAATAAGAAATCACAGATGAAACTATGCATAATTAGTTATCACTAGAAAGTACTTACACAAATAAAGAAAGCTTACTTGGACACAAATTTCAAGTATTTTATCCAAGAATCGGCTATCTTTCTTGATATAGTACTTCACTAGCTAGCTTGCTGTTATAGTCAAGAAGAAGCTTGTTTAAAAGAGAAAGCCCAACTCTAGAGGACATTGTTTCATAGGTGATTCATGAAAGAAATGAGTAAAGAGAGCTTGAAAATGTTGGAACTCAACCAACCATGGCCAATAGGAATGAGTTTTTACTAAAGAAAAAAGCAACGACTCAAGGTTTGCCACGTGTCGTACCTTTCTTCGGCATCATCTATAGCTGTCAAGATCTTATCGAAGATAACTTTCGTCACGCGATCGTGTTATTGAAGAAATACCCATTATAACATTGAAGAAAATTACACTATGCCAATCAAATTTGTCGAAAATGACCACCAAGATCCCTATATTTCACTCCCTTAACACCTTTAAAAGAATTACTAGACGTTAAATTTTACTCGTTTTTAGGATTTAATAGTAGGGACCAAAATGTAAACTTACATTGGGACGTGTGGACTAATAATCCCCGTTTCATGTAATTTCCTAACTTCTAGCTAGTCGCTTTTTAATGTAATTTGACTTTCAAAAAAATATACGAATACATTATGTTAAACATACATTGCTGGTACTTTTTATCAAATTATTCGACTACTGTTGTGAGTTCAAGTTATGATTAGGATGATGATTAACAAGATACCCAGTACTCTTCTTAATTAGGTTAAGTGACATTCTTTCACAAAAGTGACAAACTGAAGCTAGGGTTTGTTGGGATAGAATAGTGAAAGAGAGCATAATAATTATTTATGGGACCATTCTGCATATATTAAAAAGTTGTGGGTAGTGCTTATCGGCAGTTACAAAAGCCAGGGCATTTTTTTTATTCAAGTTTTGTATATCACATGGTGCAAAAGACAGTTGGATATGCACGCCTATTTTGTTTTTTGGAAGAATGTATTTCTTGTTTCTATTTCATATGCTAATTCCATCAATTAAACCAAACTTATATCATTTTAATAAAAAAAATTAAACCAATCAATGTTTAAACTTATAATAGTACAGTTTAAATTATATGTAAGTAAATACAGTTTGTAGTTTTAATCATTTATTTAAAGAGTCCATATATTATGGTATTGTTGCTAGTAATGAAATATAAACAAAAAAAACATAAAATCGAAGAAAATAAGTGTGGTTTTGATGATTAAATAAAATGATTTATTTATAGGGTTTTTAGCATGAAGATAATAAATTAAAAAGGTAGGAGTCATGTTGAGGTGTATGAAAGCAACAGTAGGAAGAGAGAGTACCCTTTAGAATTATGGATGAGGGACCAATTTACTTACATTATTTACACTTGTCTATCTTCTTCCACTAGCTATGGACCACTGCTGCTTTCCACAGAGATTTGCATGCAGCATATGCATATCTCTCTCTCTCTCTATGTAATAATTACCTTTGAATTTGCAGTTTGGTGCAAGGAGTATTTGAATATAAAGATTGATACCCACAAGTTTAATTCTTGGAAGTGTATAAGTGTCTTTGCATCTGTATAAGTACGTAGTACATATATATAAACGGTATTTATATAGTGATCGAGAGAGATAGAAAAGGAAAGAAAAGAAGGTGATTTTGGCTTCATGTATTTGACCTTATCTAATGATTAGAAGCTGCAAAGAGATTGTTTTTGGTGTGTGTGGTTTCTATCAATCAGTCGGAAGAAACAATCTTAACGACCGACTTGAAAGAGTTGTGTATGACTTTTCTACGAGGACTTGGCACATAATTTTGCCAACTTATTTTTGGGAAGACTAATAATTAAAACAATCTGATCAGTTAGAGTTGATTACTCAGTGAAAACTTTTGTTATCACGTGTTTTGAGAACAACCCACGATTTTTCTCAAAAACAAATCATATTAAATAAATTCGGTTTGGATATGCTCATATGCATGTAGAAGACGGCGAAGATTTAGGGTATTTTGTAAGTATTTGTATTTTTTGTGTGTATTGTTAGTATGAGTGTGTCAATTGTGTCAGTGTCACTTATTTAGAAAAATTTGAAGTGTTAGTTAAGAGCGTTCTTATACATATGCTTTAATTAAATAAATGCATAAGAAATCATCTCGATCATTTGAGGTTATGGAACTTATATACTCCGTATGTTGTACATTGATAATCGACCCTCTTCGGAAGTGGTCACGGCCAAGAAGCTGGTGTTCGTGCACGATTTTTCATAATTATTTTAATAAAATCTCCAATAAATAAAAGGGAAAAGTAACATAAATCTTAAAAGGTTTATGTAATGCTTCTTGCTCCCCTTTGTCCTAAAGGGTAAAGCATTCTCATTTAATAAAGTCGTTATCACCAAATAACATACGAAGTAAATCTTAAGACCTTCAAAATTAATGTTCTTTCCAAAACAAGAAATTTTATCAACAAAATTGGTTTAGCTAGAAGTATGAGAAAGTAGGGTTGCATGCATGGTTCTAGAACAGTGTGCATTAATAGCTTATAAGTATTAATAGCTTGTCTTTGGGGATTTTTCCTAGGTGGTCATGGGTTCAAACCCTGATAAATGTGTATTCTAACTAGGTGATACTAATTTCTAACCACTAACTACTACAATTATGGGCTTTTTGTAACGCCAAAATTCATTACATAAACGCCAAAATCCGTTACAATAGGTCTATTGTAACACCATTTTATCCATTACATTCGCTGCCATTACAATAGATCTATTGTAACGCTTCTGTAACGGTAGCAGAGCTATTGTAACGCCTTTGTAACACTATTCTGTCCATTCAATGTGCCGTTACAATAGACATTTTTTACCATTACAATAGATCTATTGTAACACCTGTGCAAATATAACACACATTCAGTTTATTGTAACGCCATTAACAAATGTAATACCAATCAACCTATTGTAACACCCCCTTTCCTTATTTGCCTATTGTAACGCCCCCTTTCCTAAACTGCCTATTGTAATGCTTCTGCAATGGTTTATTGCGAATATTATATATATATATATATATATATATATATATATATATATATATATATATATATATATATATATATCAAATACCACGTAAATACATTAATATCCAAATAAAATTTGATATTTCAATCAAATTCTTTACAATAACAAGTTCTAGCATTTAACCAATATAAAATATTGAAATACATAAATAACTAGTTCAAAAAACAAGAGGGCAAGCAGCCAAGCACCATAAGTCGGTCAAGTTTCATCCTCGTCATATCTTCCATCATCGATGTCGACATTACTTCCCTGCAATTGGATAAAGAAAACATTTAAAAGACAACTCAAATAGAGAGTTTATGTACCTATTTAACCAATAACTTCCAACTAAATATGTACAAACTAATAACTTCTAACTACTACTTAGGCTCAAATATGGTCTTATATGCTAGACAATCGATCCTGCTTCTTTCATTCATAAGTTATTAACTTCTAGGTTTTGCAGCCTTTGTATTTCATATTCGGTAATTTGTCATGTTGGACGAACATACTTTAATTTGGTGTAAAACATACTTCAATTTAGATAAGAAATGGTTCAATCTTGAGTTATCAAAGGTTTACAGATCATATAATCTTGGAATTATTACCTCGTAATTTGGTGTAAAACCAGAATACATCTTAGGCCATACGGCTGTTTGTGCACCCACAAAAGCTTGAACCTATGATTTCAAAAACAAAGGGATGAAAGATAATCAGTTTCTTCTCCAATAATCTTGTTTGTTCCAACATAAATATATGACAACTATATAGCAGTTTACAATTCATAAGATTTTAATTCTAAAATACTTAGTGTCTTTCCAAGACTTGTTTAAAATGTGAAAAAAGACTTGTTTACATACCAAATAAAAATTTAAAGTTTCAGTAACATGAAGAAAGGAAGAAAGTGTACCAAATCCAAAAACGAGTGCCTGGCAGCCTAAAACACGAACAACATAATGTAATAATGCTGGTTCAACTTTTTGAAGCTGCATAGTTGGAGCATAACATGTTAAAAGAGTTATATCTTATTAAGCATATAATAAATTTGTGAAATTAAAAATGTTACCTGATCAAATAGTTCGATGACCAATATCCAAAAAGAGTGCCTGTGTTCAGTTAGATGCAGTTACAAGTGAACAAAACCATTTATAAAATAGAAATATACACACATTTAGTAGTTCATAATTTATACCACGCTCGAGATTATTGAACTGTCAAAATAACTACTAGTTAATATCCTCATGATGTATTTGTGTTCCATTTTCTTCAGTCGTTCACAATTTATATCACTAAAGCCAAAAGGTGATTATTATATTATTATAACTAGTAACAAAATAAGATATCAAAAGTTGATGTAATGTGCAATGTGCGACTGACCTAACATCGCGAGCACCATCGAAAGTGCATAAATTCATTTGAGAACAGATATTATCAGGTTGAGCCTATACAAAAAGTTGCGGTTAGGTTATATTATCACTAGTTTTTAAAAAAAAATCAAGTAAATGAGTAATAAAAGTACCTCAGACTAAAGCATCTCAATTGTAGCTTTTGCATATTGATTAACTATTGTCTTGCATTGTTGGCTCATTACCCCAGCAACACCGATTGTGGATTGATTTAGAATCACAAAACACCAAATTTCCAAATCGAATCAACTATAAAATTAACTACTACTGTAACATAAAACTATAATCAGTAGTTCATTGCCTTAGTGCCTTCAGTTCCAAATTGAAACAAATGAATTAGTCTTCAAAAATCCCACGTTATGCTCTGGATATGGTTCAGGTTACAAATATTTAGAATCACAAAACACCAAATATTGTCAGAATCTGCCATAACTGATACATTATCAGTTAAAATTACACTGCAAGGAAATATAGTTTGAAACTGATAACCTATTTCTATTTCTTTTAAACATAAATCATGAATTAAAAGACATGTATATTACGAACAGAATGAAAACCTTAATCACGCACAAAATCAAAAACCCTAATTATCAGATCAGAAGAAATAAACATGAAATTCGTTACATCACGAGTGAATTAAAGAAGGAATAACCTTGAAATCGCTATTGGCGTGTGCTAATCCGACAGTTATGTAAGCTTTAAGAGCGCCGTAAGCTTTCTGCCATGTTAGCATACTCTCCGTATCTCTCTGTTGTGTTGACTGATCGAACCAAGCAGTGTTACTCGAGAATCGCAGGTGTGAACTCAAGGATTGCTGGTGTGGAAGAACTATGGTTCCGATCGAGAACATATTGAGCAGCGATCGTGAGAGCAGAGGGGCAGGATCGTTCGAAATATTGGGGAAAAAATGCGAGTATAGAAAGCTAGGGTTAAACAGGTTTTAAGTATTGTTATTATAATTATTATTTTAATTTGATATTAAGTTTTTTGGGGCGATACAATAGATAGGAATATCTATTACATCTGTTTTGAGTATTACGATATGAAAAGAGGTGTTACAATAGAGAAGTAAATGTTACATATGGAAGTAGGTGTTAAAATAGGTAAGTAGTCGTTACAATAGATCATATCTATTGTAACGTCGTTTGTTCAGTTGTAACACATGGTTGTATTTATGATGAGTGTTACATCTCCGTTACATTAGGCCTATCTATTGTAACGAATTTAAAGACTGTTACAATTTTGGTGTTATAAAAAACCTCTAATTATAGTAGTGCTAACATATGTAATATTTGCCGGTTCAAAAAAAACACGGGATTACCTAAGTCCGGATGATATATTTTGACACTATAGAAATAACATATCCTCGGTATAGTATATCCCGACGACAAGTTGTTGCCACACGCTCATCGTTATGACTAAAAATTTCCAATGGGATAGCAATTATATCGACGACATGTTGTAAAAGTTTTTTCATGATAGTTTTCCAAGGTAAGGATTATTAGAAATATATGGCGACGACATTTCGTTGATATAAACTTTGAATAAAATTAATCTAATTTATCAAACCTAAAGCGACAACATGTTGACATCATAGAGTAATATTTATCAACGACAAATGCCGTTGCTATAGGTGTTGTAGGGGAAAATGTAATTTTTTTTTGTTTGTAGTGTATGTTTAACGGTTAGCTGCTAGGATGGTAATGAAAATTATACAATGATCAAATGATCATTTAGAATTTTTATTTTTTTATGTATTTTTTCCTTTATAAGATGGAATGATAGTTTGTCACATAAATAAAGAAGATAGTGGAAGATCCTAGTTATCTCTCAATAACTATAAAAAAACCGAATCTTATTCTTCGTAACTGATGTCATACTCACAGATTTTGTAATGATTTTTGTAAAGAAAAACATTAATTAAATAGTTTTGAGAAAATTCAACATAAAAATGATTCTTACTCTACCTATAAATAAATAAAAAATACGACACTTTTCTTTTCGTATGCTTTCCATATATAAATGTAACACTTTATGTCTAGAAAAATCTTAATCTTCAGGTCTTAACTGTATTTATTTGGGTGTTCATTATTTGGATATATCCGGATTATCTAAATGGATAATTTGGATTGGATCGTTTGGATTGGTTTTTTGGTTTTTCGGATCGATTTGGACTTGAACCAAAGTAATAGTTTGGTTTTTCGGATTGGATTTGGTTTTCATTGTAAAATCCGGATTCTCAAAATTCCAAACAGTAATATACATATATTTAAATATATTTAAACCCGGATTTGACTTTTGCATATATTATTGTTGTAACACCCGTATTTTTAAAACATCGTTTAAATCATTTAAAATACATATTTCCCAATATATGACATATTGTCCAAAAATACAGTTTAACAAAAACTTTAAAACCTTTATCAGAGTTTACAAAAATACGGTGTCACCAAGTATATCAAAACCATAGGCAACGGGATCTACCTATGAGCTCCCGAACTAAGCATCTCTAGGCCACTTCTAGTGCAACCTCCTATCACTTCAAACCTGTACCTGAGTACATAGCCACAAAACAAACGTAGTACGTGAGACAAAATAGTCTCGTGAGATACATGGGTTTTAGACCCCAATAATAGTCATTTCATAAATATATAAACATATATATAAACTACATAAATACCGTCTAGTCACCCTTTTGTGACTCTAGCTACTTTGCTTTCCTAGCAACCTATCTAGTACCTAAACGTATAGGTACCAGCAGCCCAATCATATCTAGTACATAAACATATATGTACCAGAAGCCCAATCATGTCTAATACATAAACATATATGTATTAGAACCTAACGTACCTAGTACCAAACATATGCGTACTAGAAGCACCTGTGTGCTTAGTGTATAAATATATATACACTCGGTGTATAAACATATATACCACCGTCCAACCAACATATCTAATACATAAACATATATGTATTAGAACCTAACATACCTAGTACCAAACATATGCGTACTAGAAGCACCCGTGTGCCTAGTGTATAAACATATATACACTCGGTGTATAAACATATATACCACCGTCCAGTGACCGGGGGTCCCCCGCATCACCACCATCTATCTCTTACCATAACCTAACAGTTATGACAGTCAAAGCCTTCGGCTATCACATCCAACATCAAACAAGTTAGTCATCTAATACTAACGACATATAATTAGTTCATCACAGTGTGAACGTACCTGTATGGTCCCATGGACCCGATCATAAGCAACCACATTTACTTCTACATCTATGAACCCTATGAGGTCCATACTTACTTTATACATAAGATACATTTCTTATTTATCGATAACATAATACTTTTATCTCTCCCTTGACTATAATGGACAATTATTACTAGTCACATCATATTCTTTCTCATATATATTCGTTCTTTACTTTTATTAGTATATCTTACCAATAGGTACTCATTACTATAAAGTCATTCCCAATTGCTTTACTAATACATATTTATTAATAAAGGCTCCGTATACATTCTTTTAATCAATTACTTCATTATTATTGTTCATTAACATAGATTCCATAATTACTTGAATCTATCATAATTTACTTCAAATTCATCAATCATACTAGACACATTCTAGTATCACATTCTACTTACTTTCATACATTTTCAATTACTATCTTTATCAAAATATTTGTTAATAAAGACTGATACAGTATCATACGTACTTTCAAAACTATTTGCTATGTACCCAGTTTAAAAGTCTCATGTACTCACCTTAGCAAATAAGTGCTCCAACCGTATTCTTGACACCAATCTCTTGCTTCACAATTCACCGGCTTTCCAAGATGTCACCAAAAGCCTAATACAATAATCATACAATGTTCAACATCACAATCTACTATTAATGTATCCATTTATCACTAGATACCATCAACTAACACTTTCCCCCAATTATGATGATTCCAAAACCCTAGGTTTTACCAATATTAAGATTCTTACAAATCTTAACCATACACTTGTTTCCCTTGTTAAAATACCATCTATTAAGTGTATACAACATTTATTTAACCATTAATCACCAACCCAGGAACTAGGGTTTCAAACCCAAGCTTCTAAATCCATAGATCTAAAGCTACAACTACAAAGGATTGAAGATATACCTTAAATCTTCAACCACTACAACAAAAAGTGCTTTTTGGGACCAACTTTTTTGGAAGAGTAAAAAAACAGTTCCAAATACATGTATTTGGCATGCTTTTTATCACTGTGACAAAAAAACAGAGTATTTGGAACCGTTTAAAATAGTGGTGCCAAAAACGAACATATTTGGCACATTTTCCAAAAGTGGTCCCAAATAATCAAGTAATTGGGACGGATGTTAACAGTTGTGCCAAATAACTATGTATTTGGTACATATTTTTAAAGTTGTAATAAATAATGAAGTATTTGGCACCATATAAAAAAAGTTGTGCCAAGTAATTAAGTATTTGAGACGGATTTTTACATTTGTGCCATATAACTAAGTATTAGGCACCGTTTGTGAAAACTTGAGCCAAATAACCAAGTATTTGGGACAAATTATAAATCCTATGCCAAATAACCTAGTTTTTGTCACTGTCTATAAACATTTATGCCAAATAACAAGAATTTGAGAGATAAGATATGGGTTTTAAAATATGTACCAAAACACTTAGTACCATGTAAAAACTGGGCTGAATATGCATTATTGTAACTTTTAATAGAATAAGATTATCACGTATCATCAAAATAAGCGAAAATGTTTATTTATAAATAGACAACAACAAAAAAAACTTATTTAAAAATTACGAAATTGTTTATCTAAAGTTTAAATGATATTATATGATTTCACAGTTATGTTAATTTTTTATATAAAAAATATAAAGATATTTAGGAAAATTAAAAATATTTTGAGGCCATACAGTTATTTAATCGTGTGATAACGTGACGCCAGTTGTACACGTTCTTATTAAATGTTAACACCATAAACGGAAATGGCAACCAAAACCCTTCGATTCATATTAATCCAATCGAACAAATTCATATAATATTCAGGAGATTTATTCGGTTTCTCCTTTTTATTCAACTTAAAAGTTAGCAATGAAAGAATCATACAACTAATCAACCAACAAAATCAAAGGACCAACACTCCACTGATTACGCTCCTAACCCTAAGATTGATCCGAAAAGTGAGTGATACTTTGCTTATCATTGCAAGTGATTCCAACATTTTATTTTAATTTTATTGTACGTGAAGCAGTTAAGTCTTGTTATAAATTAGTTAAGTCTTCTTATAAATTAGTGTTGAGTATACGTAGACTTAATATGGGGCAACTGATGTAAACATGATAGTTTACTTTTATTGTGAAATTGTAAGGTTTATGAAGGATCTGATTGATTAGATTTTTGTTGATTTGGTGTTTGTGTATCTATTGTTGTTTGACTAGAAACAATCAATTCCATGAAAGATGTGCTTGGGAAATGGGGAAAGAAGGCTGTTGATGCCACAAAGAAGGGGCATGACTATGCTAGAGAACTGTGATAACACTGTAAGTTTACTAATTTAATGCTTTGGTTATTTTTGTTTTGCATCATCTTGATGTGTTTATGATGGTATTTGAGTATGTTTAGTTTTCAATACATCTATTATAGATAGATACATAATGGAGTTTGAATATATGATGATAATGTCGAGAACAAGTGCCTTCCTATTTGTTAATGTTTAAATTCCTAAGTGTTACAAATGCATGCAACATTAAGATTACCTAGTTAATTTATGGGTTAATATGTGTAGCACAATGATCATAACACGTAACTTAATTGTGTAGTTATATTTGTGAGATTGGCCGAGGAATATTAAAATGATAATTATGAAAAAAATTAAATTTGAAGTATTAATACTAATTTATATATATGCTTAAATGTATTTATCCCGTCACACCTTTTCCATGTACGTGTATGATAGATAATTTTTATGGTTTTATATTGTAGGTACAAACTCCTCCTAATCCAAATTAAGCTACGGTCATATATGGAGGAAGTCTAGATAATTTTACAACGTAAGTGGCCATTTCTTTACGAATAAATACTACAACACTTTATCTAAAAACTTATACTATTACAAGTACCACAATTACATTTGACGTGTTTCATTTTTAGTGTTTGAGAATCATTTTAGACAAATTTTAATCCTTTTGACCCGTTTCGTTGGCATTACTAATACATGAATCCTATTTTATGCAGGGGTCTAAGACATTGTTGAATTGGATTGGACTTGTTTGTTTCTTGATGGTAGTGATATTTCTTAGTATTCTATTTTGTTATTGGATTTGAATGTCAATTTCATTTTTATTTTAGAAAACATGTATATACAATTATGTTGAACTTACCTTGTTTTGTTTTAGCCAATCTAATTTAGTTGATTGACCTTTATATGGTGACATTGAATTTATATTTTCCTTTTACAAGTTAAATTTAGTTTATGGATATTTTTTAATATTAGTTTCAATTAATTTTCAAAAATGTACAAATTCTGACAAATACTTTTAGCAGGGTACCAAATACTTTCGGCACACATTAGTTAAGTTGTGCCAAATGTCTAATTGGCACGTCTTTTACGAGTCGTTCCAAATATGTATTTTGGACAGTTACTCTCAATCGGTGCCAAATAACTTTTTGGCACATCAGTTTATAAACAGTGCCAAATACTCTTTTGGCACGGCTACTAACCAGTCGTTCCAAATGTACTTTTGGCACAAATTGTAAATAGTCGTCCCAATTGGATATTTGGCACAACAATTCCTAAAGCGTGCCAGATACTTATTTTATGGCATAAAAGTGTAAATCGTCCCTAATATCGTGCCAAATACTATTTGGCACGGTTTTGTGCCGACCCAAATATATTTGGCACCCTCATATTTAGGAGGGAGCAAAACCGTGCCAACCCCGTGCCAAATACTATTTGGCACAGTTTTTTTAGTATTTGAGACTGTTTTGCGCCTTCACAAATACTCGTTTTTCTTGTAGTGAACTAGGAGTGAAGAATCACGAGATTTGACCAAGAAATCGGCTCCAAATGATGTTTTCCACTCAAAAACGTATACAAACTCGTTGGGAGAGAAACTAGGGTCAACAATGGCATCAAATGAGCCAAAACCCGTCTTTAATGCTGCACACAGGAAGATAGCGTCGCTATCTACAAGATAGCGCCGCTATTTCAGAACCCGCCATAATTCGCTTCGGAGATAGCGCCGCTATCTCTGACTCTATCTCAGAAATTCTCATTTTCGCGACAGAACTCGACGCTATCTTGGGTCGCTGTTTGGTGACCACCATAAATCGCGTCGCTATCCCAAGATAGCGCCGCTATCTTGGGCTATGCAGCCCATGCTGCAATTTTCGACCTTTGCTTCGACACGATTTCGTCCATAACTTTCTCATACGATGTCCAAATGACACGAAACCAATTCCTACGTTCTTTAAATGATTTATCCTTATTTATCATATTTTTTTCATAATTTATTTAACACAAAATTCGGGTCGTTACAATTGTAAATGTCACAAGCTATAAACTAGACTTGTTTTTATATATAAAGTAGTTTATCGTTTTAAAATTGTACATATTATAATTAACATTAGTTATGTTGAGAATCGTTCAAGGAGGTCCATTAATTATTAAGTCCCGAGAAACAAATCTCAACCATTGATCAATAAGATCTAATGGTCAAGATTAATCACATGTTTTATACATGAAGGGGTATTTTGTTCATTTGACACTTAAAAAAATTTGATTTTTTTATTTTTTTTAAAAAAAATTTTATTTTTTAATTTGTTTTATTTTTTAATTTCCTGTATTTTGGTCATTTTAAAAAAAATATTTCTTTTTTTTTATTTTAGAATTTTTTTTATTTATTATTTTTTTTTTAGTATTATTTTTTTGAAAATTATTATTTTTTCATTAATAACACATAATGTGATTGCCTTGTGAATTACATGTGATTGCATACTGAATCACATGTCATTGAACTAAACAATCAAATGTGATAAAATATACAATCACATATGATTTTAAATTAAAATCACATGTGATTAAATTATACACGTAATTATTAAATAAATATTATTTTTTAATGAAAAAAATAAAAATATAATAAAATTTTGAAATAAAAAATAAAAAAAATTGAAATTTTTTTAAGTGCCAAATGACCAAAATAACTCTTCATAATAAAAATAATAAAAAATAAAAAATAAAAAAATATTTTTATTTAAAAAAAAAGACCAAAATACCCCTCAATGTATAAAATATGTGATTAATCTTAACCATTAGATCTTGTTAATCAATGGTTGAGATTTGTTCCTCGGGACTTCGTAAAAATAAGGGACCTCCTTGAACGCAACTCTAGTTATGTTATATACTTTTGTAGTCTTATGAAGTATATTAAGAAAAAAAAACGGTTTGGTTCGGACAAAACCAAACCAACCAAATTATAATTTGGTTTGGATCGGTTTGGTTTTAAATTAGTTTGGAACGGTTCGATTTGAACATTGAAAATCCAAAAACCATTTGAATTCACCTATTTGATTCGGATAAATCTAAATTATCCAAACTAACATCCCTACTTATTTGTAATGAGAGTATCTTTTGATACACTTTTTCTTAAAGTTTATAAATTTGTTATGTCATATATATCACATAAATATATAACTCATTTTTTTTGTAAACGCGCGTCATGTATTTACTTTATATAAACCTTTTAAATATTTGTAAACTGTCCTACAAAACTTTAATGCATTGGATATTTAGGCTGAAAGAACTTTAATGTTTTTTAGTGAAAAGACTACGGAAGGTTTATAATCAGATCTCTTCACGTACGAGACATAAACATGAAAATTCACTAAGAATATACTAATTTGATCAATGAAGTATAATTAATATAAAGAAAAAAAATGTGATTTATACACCATATAAATTAATTTATGTATCATATCGTACAACGTTTAAAATAAGTTTTGCAATCACTATAAAATAATGATTGTAACATAACATGTAAATTAGTTTTTTTTTTTTCTTTTTTTTCGTGTGTGTAGAAATCACAATTCGGATAAGGGTTAACTTACATTTTGTGAATGACATAATACTAACTCTGAAATTCGACGTGAGTTTTGATCTTTATCTAAGATTACAAGATAACATATGTTGGGTAGTTGAAAAGCATCCCCATTGAAGGAGATTTAATGAAAACAAAAAGATAAATAGTTAGAAGACAATTTGAGTATTAGTTCCTCAGATTTTAGAGGATCAATTCCTCAGATTGTGGTTAACTGAATCTGATATGTTCGGATCTCAGTTACCCAGCTACACTATCTGATTGCCATTTGAAACAACGATCAGTTCCTCGTGTGGAAACATATACTAATCAACCGATCAGATAGTTGTAGCTGGTTCAGCGCACACTTGACAATAACGCCGAGCCTTGAGGACAAATATTTCTCTAAACAAAACTCTTAGTGAAGGTCACTGAAGCCAACGGCCATCTGAAGGAGCATGAGCATCCGAAGACTCATGGCGATCTGAAGCGTACAAAGGCCTGAAGTTTCAGTATCACAGAAAGACACAAGTAAAGCACAAGTTTGTGTATCGCCGACAAAGGGAATCCTATGCAAATCTTCTAGAAGATATCGGCGATCACAAGACGACGGGAAGTACTGTCGGGATTCCGTTAATAGTGCTCGTCGCATGAAATATCCTCTGCACCAACGGAATTCTCACACGTGGATTCGATAGTTCATTCCTTTGTCACCACGTTTCCCAATACTATAAATTGAGTACTTAACGATCGAATTCAGTGTCCACCCAACAAGTTTACACACTGCTAAAATTCTCTCAGCCATTATTCCTTGAGCAGAGTGTGAAAAACCAGTGAAACCTTAGTTACTTGATTTGAGAATTGAATCTCTGTAACGAAGGTGTCTGGTCTTGTGTTTGATCATTTGTTGATCAGAATTTGTCTTAGATAGTATTTGTTATTGTCCATCTCCTACAAGTAGTTTAGTTAGCATTTGTTCTTAGCTATTCCGCAAACTACTTGTAACTTGTTTATCATTATTGATTAATAAAGAAAAAGTTTAAAAAGTGTTGAGTGTTACCTTAATTTTTATTTGGTCAGTGAAAACATATAAATATATTAATTCACTTATCACGGGACTAACAACCTAGTTAATGCATGACAGAATTTAGTATGATACTTGCTCATAAAATTATAAAGGGTAATGATCATGTTTCTTATTACTTGCTCCGATTCAAAATAAGTGATACACTTGGGGTTTCACGGTTTTTGAGGCAAAAGATTATAATGATGGTTAAATTAGATTAATTGGATGGTTAGTGGGGAATGAGTCCCACACCTTTTGAATAAAGTAAGGTTAATGATGTTTAAAAGTAAAAAGTAATGGTAAAGGGGTCATTTCACTTTGTTAAAGTAGATAATTAGTGGGTGTGGGTCCCATTTTATTTGCCAAATAAGGAAACTTTTCAAAGTGTATCACTTATTTTGAATCACCCAAAAAAGGAAAGTGTATCACTTATTTTGAATCGGAGGAAGTATTTATTCTTATTTCCTATTAATTAGATGAAGATTAGTGGTAAAATCAAGAGATAATATTAAAAAAAAGAATCAGTAAATTACACTTAACATCCTATCAAATAAATAAGGAGATAAGTAAAAATAAATGATAAAACTAAATATTATTTCAACTTTCAAGATAGCGAGAAAAAGAGTGATGGGCCCTCAAACTTTAAAATATGACAGGCACACCCCTCAAGTTTACATTGGTTTCACTAAAGATCCCTAAGATTTTTCTGACTGCTGGCCTTTGACAACTACGTCTACCTGTTTAGTCATTTTCTTCTTCTGTCTCTGTCTCCAGCCGGTTCGGGTGGGTTCACATTTCACAACTTCACGTCGCCCACTCCACCGCCCATATCCGCCTACAAATATTTTCAGAATATTCGACTTCAGTCCCTCTAAGTCTTAACTCATGCTTATCACCTCCACATTTTTCATATGCTTCTTAAATTCTTATCCACTAGTCGTTATTCCTTCCCCAAACCTTGACACTCAAATTTACCTACTCAACATATTGAAACGTGTTAGATATTTCTTTTTTTTTTATCAAAGCTCCTAAATCTACTTAAATTTGATTCATAACAGGATTTAAATTCAATACTTTAGCTCATTAATGTAAGTTTATAAGGTTTCATCTTAAAACCAATTACTTATAAAAGAAGTAATACATAATCCTTATAAATAGTACACTTGTACTATATACATGGCACACTTGTAATGCTTAATATCAAAGAAAAAATATACCGTTTTTTCGAAATTACACTTTAAACGTTGTGGTTTATGAACAACTTAAAACGAAAAAGAAATCAGTCACATAGTAACAGTAAACAATTTCTTCACACACACATGCAAACGTTGAAATAGTGAACTCATAGATCATTTTAAACATATCTAATGTGTGTACTCCCTCTGTCTTACAAAAAAAATTTACATTTCTCCTTAAAATTTTGTCCCACAAAAATGTTTACATTTCTCAAATTTGGGGAGCCCACCTAATAAAATAATATTATTATCAATCATTCCACCAATAAAACACTTTTGCTCTCCAATATAACCTTATATTTTAATCAAAATTATTACAAAGGACCCCACCACTAACTATCTCCTAAAAAATTATGCCCAAAGGAAATGTAATTTTTTTATGGGACCGAGGGAGTATTAAATATTAAATGCCCAAGTGCTCCATTTTATTAGTTGTAAACTTTAATCCATGATATGATTAAAAGGTAATTTTCTCCCTATGCAATATATATAACTTAATTGTTAAGTAATGTCCCATATTGAAAAAATAATGAACTTGTATGCATAGACTTTAAATATCCAAAGAATTAGGAAATCATAACAAAAAATGTATTAAGTTATATTTAAAGTTAAACAAATAAGACAAATTATAAAGTCCGGAAAAAAAAAACTGTTACTAAAGTAAAAAATAATAAACAAAGAAGGGTGTTTTCTGCCATCTATACATTATTTACTGGGCTCGATTACTACTGTAGCAAAGCCCAGTTAATGTCGCCACTTTCCCTTTTAACTTTTTGAGTTTTTGTTAAAATAAAAGAGTTTATTTATAAAAACTAACGTTTTTTAAATTAAATTATATGAAAAACATAGATTATTTCGGCAAGAGTAAATTACAAGTATAGCCATGAGTTTTACATCAATTTCATACATGGTTAATTCTTTAATTCAAAAAATTATACTCGTGGCCTTTTATTGGAAAGTTTTTGGATGTAAAATTCTTTAGCTTAATGTTCGTTAAAATTTGATGTTAAAAAATTACATTAGTAGTCCTTTAAAATTACATCGATAATTATTTCTTGTTAAAGTACTAAACGGACGTTGAATGCTTTTGCGACCGAATCCATTTTAATTTCATAAATGTATTGCTTGTGAAGTATGTGTTCGTGTGCTATATATTTACCCATATCTCAATTCCAGCAACGATTTTATTAGATATTTTACAAAAAGAATCGTTCTTTTTTCTGATCCAGTCCCTCTACCACCATGAACCCTAGTTAGATTCAAGGCTAAAGGACTATATATGTAAAGGATATTCAAAAAAAAAAAGCTAACAATGTAATTTTTTATACGTGAAATTTAAGATAAAACTTACGAGTAATCTATATAATTTACTCGTTCTGCAATTGCCACGCTACTCTTCCTTTTAACATTAAGATTATTTTATTAAATTATATTTATGAAAAATATAGGAAAAAATTGGGTGTAGAAAAGTGGGGGTTGAGTGGAATTGCTAAATGTAGTAAAAGATGGGAGTAAACCACACCATGTAACATGGTATCAATGTGATATGACTTGTGATCCGCATGCGCAACTATTCAACCAAACCCATCATCCCCGATTTGTACGTTATTCCATAACTCCTACTTAATTGCATCAACCTTTTTCACATTCTTTTTTAATGACTTTGAACTTAGACACGATCAAAATCTAAAGTTTTTTTAGGCAGTAGCTTTATTTCATCTGATTTGTTAACCATTTGCCCTTAAGATAATGTTTAAGAATTGTTAAAATGGTTTATTTACAATTAAGAAAGTATAATTATTCAAAGTTGGTTAATCAAAATTTAAGGGGGTGATTTTTTATTAGTTAATTTACAATGACTTTAAGCCAATAAAAATTTCTTAATTATTACCTTAGTGCAATGTTTAGCATTTTCCTTAATTTATAGTTTAATCTATTATGTTTTATAAAATCCTTAAGTGTGCCTATATCTATCTAGTTTGATTCTTCATTAATTATCTTAATAGTTATAATTTTGTAATACCCAGACATTAGAATTGGAGTATCTAACTCAATATATGTTAAACACGATTTCTAATCTGATCATTGATTCCCGAAATGTATCATGTTAGATTATATACACCAACAATGTTCGTGTGTGGTGTGTGTCAATATTTGATTCACTACGAAGGTATTGAATTGATATTTTAAATGATTTAATTTGGTAAAAGAAAAATGTTTATACATATATTCATCAAAATATTTAAGTTTATTTAGCTTATACTGGTTTTGAATAAAGATAGATTAGGAGGAACTAAGTAGCAAGTACCCTTTGTAAATTACTTCATTACATAAGTATGTAATAATAAGATCAATGAAAATATTAAGATCTCAATTTCCTGTTAAGTTCAACTATAAAATTAATGTGATATTTATTTTGGTTTATTTTAGACTGTTATGATATTGATATGATATTTGTTTCGCTGAACTTGTTACTTAAAAGATGATTTGATACAAATATTTAACTGTTGATCAAATGTTCAATGACTTTTAAACAGCGACAACAAAATCCATATTGCAACCAAATACGCTAATATCTGTTTCAATAAGTCATGGGACTTACCTTAGAGGGTCAGGTGTGGTCACATGGGTGAAATGGCCACCTCTGCGTCACCTATACGCCACATTATTATTTCACATTCAAAACCCCCAAATACCCCATCTACCATCACTTAAGTCATTTGTGCCCCACCCCTTTTATTATTATTTTTCCTTTTTCCAAAACAACTTAATATTTCATTAAAATAAATTACAAACTAGAAATAAAAATTACAAAACCGAAAAAATAATTTTTTTTTACTGAAAATTAAAAAAAAATACGAAAAGTTGTCCCACCTTTCTTGTGCAAGTAACATTTCATGCGCGTCGTCCCACCTTTCTTGTGCAACTTTTTTTCCCTTTCGGCGTGCCGCCGCGTCTTGTGGTTGTGGTTATGATGGTTGTGGTTGTTGAGACATTTTTTGAAGAAAGTATTAGAGAGTATGAGAAATGTTGAGAAATGTTGTGTGAAAAGTTGTATAAAATGGTGTGGTTTTTGTAAGGGTTTAAAGTTTATTAAAAAAATTAATTTTTTTTCGAATTTTTCAGCTTCACAACGGCTAGTACACGTGTCACCATCTGATTGGGTCGTGGGTTGCGTCGGATGGGTGGCGCACGTCGAAAGGCGATGTGGCGTCCGGCGAGATAGGGGTCTCGCCACCAGGCCCACCACACCCCACCCTCTTAGAGCATCACAATGGTTAAGTCATTGCAATGACTTATTAGAATTGTCATGTAAACTTTCCACTCAACTTTCATAAAAAGTTATCAAAATTTTTTTTGCTCCAATGCATGTAAATGTAAAAAAAACTTTTTGTGTGTCTAAGGGCATCCCCAACGGTTAAGTCATCGCAATGACTTATTAGAATTGTCATGTAGACTTTCCACCTAACTTTCATAAAAAGCTATCAAAAAAGCTTTTGCTCCAATGCATGTAAATGTAATAAAAACTTTTTGTGTGTCTTAAGGAATGACTTATGGAAGAAAAAGCTTTTGAAGCAAAAGTTTTTTCCTAAAAGGTCATTTACCTTCATATGACCTAGACAAAAGGTAAAAAGCTTTAGAAAAATCTCCCATTGGAGATGCTCTAAGGAATGAATTATGGACGAAAAAGCTTTTGAAGCAAAAGCTTTTTTCCTAAAAGGTCATTTACCTTCATATGACCTAAACAAAAGGTAAAAAGCTTTAGAAAAAGCTCCCATTAGAGATGCTCTTAGTTCCACTATAAAAATTATATAGCTCTCATGTGGAGAACAGACCCAATAGTATTCTGGATATAGATTACTCAAATATATAAAATCTTGTGTCTAAAATTGGTGAAAACCTACTTTTCGCCAAATATTCCTACGCTTTGTAACTATTTTTTATTTATTGAATATTTTCTTAGTGTATTTTATATTTTATTAACTCCCAGCTCGACCCTTTCGACCTATTACATTTGTCGTACAATCTAATTATGGATTCGTCACTGCATTTCAGTACAAGAAGTTGCATTAAAGTTGGTAAAAATATGTTTAGATATGAGAGTGCTTTTATAAGGGTAGAGAATGAGTGGTGTGTTGTGAAATATGTACATATTGGGTATGTTACACTGGAAGTCTCTGATGTATACATTGTTACACACATGGCAGCTTCTGCTCTCAAAAAATTTTAAATGACCAAAATACCCTTATGAACTTTTGTAATAAAACAAAGATAAAGGACTTTGGATGTAATAAGTGATAAACCACAGGGACCATCCGTGAAATTTATTTTGCTAATTGATTTTTTTTTCTTTTTTTCTCTTGAATCCATATTCTTCCACCTTTATTGTCGCGCCACCAACCCCCTGAAAAGTCGATCCATTTCAAACTCCTACATGCGGTCTCCTTCTCCAGATGTCCGGCCGCCAATGACACTCTATCGACCTGCGTGTGCAAAACACCAACTCCTCTGGAAACGTGCATCAATTGTCTGAATCAATTCAGGTCGATAGAACGTCACCATCGGCGGCTGGAGAAAGTAACCACATGCAACAGAAAAAAGTGGAAGAATATGGATCCAAGCGAAAAAAGAAAAAAAAATCAATTAACATAATAAATTTCACGGATGGTCATTGTGGTTTATCACTTATTACATTCAAAGTCATTTATTTTCGCTTTATTACAAAAGTCCATAATGGTATTTTGGTCATTTAAAAAAATTGAGGGCAGCAGAGACCATGGGTGTAACAAAGTGTATACACCAGAGACTTTCAGTGTAATAAACGAAGTTCAGGGACTAAGACTGTAATAAGTGGTATACCACAGGGACCTTCTGTGTAATTTACTCGATCTTGTAATAAAAAAAATGGTAGTATAAATTTTTACAGTAACATAAATAAAGTAAATAAACTTAGAATACCGTAATAATGACTGAACCCGAGTTTGATCACTGCTGTCAAATCAATTTTCTCTCTTCAGACCAACTACTTGACAAACTATGACCAAACCCACATAGTAGTGACCAAACCTGCGGTCAAGTATTTTTTTAATACAAAAATTAAAATCCATGCAATTAATAGGTCTAAGGTCAAAATCAGTCATTGTCAATGAAAGTCAAACTTACTTTAAAAAATTAGAATCAATTTTAGTGGTTTTTCTAGACTAATTTAGTTATTTTGTTATTGACTTATGGTTTTTATTTTGTAATTATTAAATTTTTTGTATGGTTGTTGACTAATTAGTTATTTTACTAGGATATCAACGCGAAAAGACCAAGTAATCGCTTCAATGTAGTCGACTGCGTAGGTAACACCAATTGATTTTTACAACCTTGTGTTACGTAACTAGTCAAAACGGGTTTGGGTTGACCAAAAACAAATTTTTATGATTACTTACAAATAATCATTTAATGCACAAATGTATTCTTTTTTTTTTAACAATAAAAAGGGGCAACGGATCGAGTTTCGGCAAAGCCATCACCCGCCCGAGGACCCCAAGGAAAAGATCTTATATGTATTCAACTTATCACGTATTGTTATTGTTTGTGTAGCGAAACTTTTAAACGATCTATTGTGTATGATAAACTAATCATATTTTGCAATTTATATATATCCGGTGACCTCTACATAAAGTAGCGGACTACTGGTAATTTTTGCGATTTTTTTGCTGATGTGGCAGTCATATAATTATGCCACACATTTCATCTGCCACGTCATTCTAATCGGTGCCACTTCATCTGTAAGTGTGAAGATCGAATAACTCTTCATAAACATAGATCTTTAGGCTCAAGAATAGTTAGTTCTTGATCTGGAATAAGCATATACAAATAACAAAATTGCGGAATTAGATAAACAGTTTTGTATAGCTAAACAAGGTTTCATCATCATCTTTATATACAATGATTACTAAAAGCCCCAATTCTACATATAAATATGTAGAACGGTTTTGGTTAACAGGATCAAACGACCTTGAGGCTTAGAGTACACACACATACACGTTAAAACGTGGGTTTCAAGAACGACTAATTCTATACCTCTAGGTTTCTTTATATACTAGAAAACCTAGAGATTTACAAGGAAAAGATAATACTAAATCTTTTAAGCTAATAAAGATATACTATATCTTTTACATTTATGATTATCTCCTAAATCTTTATTCAAATATTGTCTTCCATATCTTCAATTTAGGTCCTTGTACTTTATAAGTTTTGACACATCAAATCTTTAATGAATATTATAGAAATATTCCTAACAATCTTCCCCTATTTGATTTGACAAAACTTATAGAATTAGCTTGGAATCTTCAAGTCTCTTCCCCTTTTTGACATAATCAAATACAAATCCGAGAAACTTGAACTTCCCCTTAAATGATAAACATTTTTTCTTCCCCTAAAAGTGTGATATCATTCCTGTGTTCTTCAAGGCTATATCAATCACATTGAAAACCAAATATCTTCTATTTGAAGTTGAAGTAGAAACTCAAACTATGCATCACATTCCGTCTAACTATAGTAATCAGCAACGTCATAATCTTGTATGAAGGACATCTTGGTCTTCAACAGATCTTTTCGTTAAGATTTTGTTGAATTGCAGTTACATCTTTACATAACATCTTATGTAGTAAGACTTTCAACTTCTTCTTCAAATAAAATATAATCACTCTTCATCTATAATCAACTGATGAAGATCAAATATGTAACAAATAAAATCATCTTCTTTTATCTTCATCAAGCCTTCAACCTGTGTGTGTGAATAATGTGATTCGTTTCACATTGATATCACAAGTTATTTTTATTCTCTTTTTATCAAGAATAACAATTAACAAGTGATTAACCGGATACAATCAATAAACCGTAGTATGGAATGAACATGGTGTGTGTCATGTTTTCCACAATTTGATGTATCGGTTGTAAGGAAGAAATCAGTAGAAAAAAAATCTACTTCAGTACTGATCAGTAACAAAATCCGGAACACTACTTTCTTTATTTACTACTGATCAGTAGTAATATTCGAATAAGCTAATTTCCCCATTTACTACTGATCAGTAGTATTTTTGGTGGAGCAGTAGTAAATAGCGAATGACCAATACTAACTGTGACTAACCAGTAGAAACATATGCGACCAACACTAACCAAATGGGCTTTTTGAACAGCAGTAGTAACTGCGTGTCTTAAATCCTCCCCTACTTGGGATTCTTCTTTTTGTGGCCAACAAATTCCGTCTCCTTCTTTTTCTTTTGGAGGCGTGGCACCATCCCCAATTTCCACTTTAAGAGATTTTCGTTGCATGTGCTTCTCATCAAATTATAAGTGAGCTTTATCTCCTTCTTTTTTTTTCTTTTCTTTTTTTTTTCTTTTTTTTTTATAAATTCCAGCGGACTTTCTTGCGGCCAAATAATTAAATCCATGGCTTCCTTTTTGTTTCTAATAGAATCTTTCCAGTGGATTAAATTTACAAATATATATGATTGGAGTTATTACCAGAAATATAAACATACGATGTATCGTTGGCTTCTTGATTCTTCATGTGATCATTCATAAATCCTTGTTTTATTCCAGATCTGGAGCCATCTCGCTCTGATACCAATCTAGGTTATTGTTGGGACCAGTAGTATTTTCAGTACTGTTACTGGTACCAGTAGTATTGGAATTACTACTGACCTCATTCTCAGAGTTACTACTGCTTTCAATATTTGAGTTATTACTGATATCAGTATTAACTATGGGAGCAGTATCAACAATTATGTATCTCATCTTTTCTTGACCAGTATTAATAGATGATGTTCCTTCTTTTTGATTAAGACAATTTGAATTACCTGCATTGAAATTCGTATTAGAATTAAAGGATTTGGTTAGATTGTCTATGTTGAATAGCCAATCTGGACCATTTCCTTGTTCATTAACAACATTTTCATTAAAGGATACATTGATGCTTTCTTCAATTATCCTTAATCTCTTGTTGAATACTCTGTATGATTTACTTTGAGTAGAGTATCCCACAAATATTCCATCATCAGCTTTGCAGTCAAACTTACCAATTTGTTCTCTTGTAATCAGAATAGTACAAGGACAACCAAATGATTTTAAGAAACTTATAGAAGGTTTTCTTTTATTGAAAAGTTCATATGGTGTTTTAAAATGTGGCTTCACTATTAATACTCTGTTCTGAACATAACAAGCAGTATTAACAGCTTCTGCCCAAAAAGTAATTGGTAATTTTGAGTCTGCTAGCATTGATCTTGCTGCTTCAATGATGGTTCTATTTCTTCTTTCAGCTACACCATTTTGTTGTGGAGTTCTAGGTGAGCTGTATTGCCTGTCAATACCTTTAAGATCACAAAAGTTAATTAAGTTAGCATTTTTAAATTCTGTGCCATTATCACATCTTATGGCTTTCACTTTTTGATCAGATGTGTTTTCCAGTTTGACAATTAAGTTCTTTATGAGTTCACTTGTTTCATCCTTTGTCCTGAGAAAGAAAACCCATGTATATCTGGAAAAGTCATCAGTAATAACAAGACAATATTGTTTCTTTCCAATACTCATTACATTTGTAGGTCCAAAAAGGTCCATATGTAAGAGCTGTAAAGGAACAGAAATAGAGTTAACAGTTTTGGACTTATGAGAAGTCTTGTGTTGTTTACCTTTTAGGCATGCAACACAATGATGATCAGACATGAATTGTTTTTGAGGTAGTTCAATTACCAGATTTCTTTTTACTAAATTATTCATGTTTTTAAAATTTGTGTGACACATCCTTCTGTGCCAAAGTTCTGATTCAGTGGTGTTTGCATTGGATATAAAACAGTTGACCTCATTTGTAGAAATGAGTTCTCCCCCTATATCCAGGCAATACACATTGTTTCTCCTTGGAGTTCTTAAAACAACATATTTTTCATCTAAAATAAAATCAGGAGAAAGAATGATGCACTCAATATCTGTGAAAAGAATCTTGTTCTTTTTATCACAAACTTGAGACACACTGACAAGATAAATGAGTCCAATCTTGAAAATCAACTAGCGGTTGATAAATCTACAACTACAAGGACTCAAAAGAACCATCCATTAGACCTTGTTCTAAGTGATGTCAACTCACCACTACAAACAAGAAGCAAATTAAACAAAAGCTCTGATACCAATTGTGAAGATCGAATAACTCTTCATAAACATAGATCTTTATGCTCAAGAATAGTTAGTTCTTGATCTGGAATAAGCATATACAAATAACAAAATTGCGGAATTAGATAAACAGTTTTGTATAGCTAAACAAGGTTTCATCATCATCTTTATATACAATGATTACTAAAAGCCCCAATTCTACATATAAATATGTAGAACGGTTTTGGTTAACAGGATCAAACGACCTTGAGGCTTAGAGTACACACACATACACGTTAAAACGTGGGTTTCAAGAACGACTAATTCTATACCTCTAGGTTTCTTTATATACTAGAAAACCTAGAGATTTACAAGGAAAAGATAATACTAAATCTTTTAAGCTAATAAAGATATACTATATCTTTTACATTTATGATTATCTCCTAAATCTTTATTCAAATATTGTCTTCCATATCTTCAATTTAGGTCCTTGTACTTTATAAGTTTTGACACATCAAATCTTTAATGAATATTATAGAAATATTCCTAACAGTAAGAGAACAAATATATACAATAAAAAGAATTGAAAGTAACTTAAGCACAATAAGTCAATAACCTGTTTGAAAGTAATCAAAGTATGATACATAACACAATAAGTTAACCTGGCTCATTCCCCTTAACAAAATCAGACTAACGATCATCCTTAACATGAATCAGACTAACAAAATCAAGTTAAACGTTATGGAGTTTAAGTTACAGAAATCATCCGTAACATAAATCAGACTAACGATGAAACAAAAAAAATAATGCAAGATGTTAGGCCCTCCAGACCTTTTTTCTTGGGTTGGGCTGGGCTTTAAATGTAATTTTTTTAGATAAAATAAGTGTAAACCAAAAAGTAGTTGGTAAAGATTTTGTGACGTTTACATTTTCAAACTATTTTAAACGAACAGAATACTATTTTTTGAAACACAATTACGCTTTATAAATTTAAGCCTGGCTTTAATTTTTATAGTTAAATAAAGTGAAATTATATTGGTGGATACTTTTTGTGCATACTCATTTGATCAAGACAAGTGATAAAATCAAATGATGATACGAGGAAAGAGAATTAGTAGATTACACATGTTATCATATGGTGAGTAGCAATATGAAACAAACACAAATAATAGGCATCAATATCGTATCTCTTAAGTAAAATATTTGGTTAAAGTTTCAAATAATTACTTCATGGTCCTAACTCCTAAAATAAATGATATTTAGCTAAAGACGTGTTGTAAAAAATATGTAATTATTGTAGTTTTTAGTTAGTTGAATGACATTTAATCCTTTTGCATAATGAGAAAGTTGGTAATCAACTATAAAATAAAAGTTAATTTGGCAACAGAATAAAATGTTAATGTGATTGATTAATTTGGGATGACAAGAGTATAATCCTATATTACTTTAGAAACAATTTTAAAAATATTTATCAACATCATATTAGTTTTATCTCCAAATAAAAAAAGGAAAGACTTAATTTGATAAAACTTACTTTTATTATATGTTAACTTTAGATACTATCTTGGTATCAAAATAAATGGTACATTTTTAATTTAGGGGTGGATGAAAATAAATGATACACTTTCACAATTTATCTTATTTGGGAAAAAATGAGACTCATTCTCTATTAATTATCTATTCTAATAAAGTAAAATTATATTTTTATCCTTACTGTAAATGTATCACTTATATTAATATGAAAATAGTATAATCTTTAAACTATATATCATCGTCACATTAGTTTTATCATGAAAAAAGGAGAGACTTTTATGAGATAAACCTTTCTTCAATTATAATTTTGGTCGTGCTTATTTTAAGTACTTCTTTTATATTGATATTTTGGTAACTTCTCTTGCTTTTTTTACTTGCGATCGGGTTAATCAATTACAAAACTAACATGGCCCTAAATTACATATAGTTACAAACTACGTTGCAAGATTTCAAATAATGGTTCATTTGCGGTAACACATATAAGATGGCGATTAGATGAAAAATATACTTCTACTGGGTACGTTAACATGCCATGAAAAAGTATTGCCCCATTGAAAGTTAAATGCTTTATATGGAGATTGGGCCTCGGTAGAATTCCGGTGGCAAAGTCATTACAAAATAGAGGTATACATGCAAGGTGTGTAACGGGGATGAGGAGAACGTTGACCTTGTTTTTATTCGATGCCCATTCACTTGACGTTTTATCATGGATTTTTAATTGGTGTGGTATTCCCCTTCCCTCTTTTAATTCTGTCAATGATCTTATTGAGTTCGGAACTGGGTGGGGTAATTGTTAGAAGAATCGGTTGGTGCTAAACACGATAATTCAATGTACTCTTTGGTGCATGTGGAAGAAAAGGAATTCGGTGGTATTTAATAAAGTGCACAAATCCTACCCGACGATCATTGGAGATATCATATCTACTTCATTTTTATGCATTAAACATAAGAGTAAAATTTCATGTAATTTGATGAATTGGGGAATATTCCCTTTTGCTTTGTCTTTTAAACTTTTATACTTTCCATCTTAGCTTCTTTTCAAGCAAACGAATTTGCGCAAAAGAAAAATATCCAAATCGAAGTCGTTACACTACGTATCTGTTTTGATGTTTCTATATATCCGAAAAAAACAGCATCCTGACTAGTTCAAATCTCTGTTGCCACGTCATACTGTGGGTCATGCCACTCTTTTATCAGGAGGAGGATGAGTGAAAACTTATGGTGGTCGTGCGGTGCACATGACAACTACCTCGACAATATCATTTCAGACCAGAAACGGTGACGTTTGGGCTACTTCTCGTTGTTGCAAGTTGCAACTTGCATGGTGGACGTTCATAGGTGCTTAGCTGTCCAGCTACTCATAGTCCGACACGTGTACATCCAGAAAGCAAAATGACCCACCAAACCGCAAGTTGGAGCCTCTGTGGGGCCCTTTTCAGATCCGATCTCTTGATTTGTTTACTTTACTTATTCTCCCAATTGAGTAGTTGAATTCTAAAAAATAGACAAATTAATACACTATGATGAACTGTAAAGATTAACATGAAATAGTGAAATACTTAACATGATAACGGATTGAGTGAAATAATACTATTGAATGAAGCTTAAAATATTTAACATGATAACGGATTGAGTGAAATAATACTCCCCCGTCTCATTAAAAAAAGTTTACATTTCATTTGAGCATAATTTTTTAAAAGATAGTTAAATGTAAGGTCCTTTGCAATACTTTTGATTAAAATATAAGGTTAGATTGAAGAGAGAGAATGTTTTATTGATGAAATGATTGGTAATAATACTCCATCCGTCTCATTTTTATTGTCCACCTTAGAGAATGGGGTGTGGTGGCGAAGGAGAGGGGGCGCCGTATGCCACCTCGGCTCGCCGGCCTCGCCACCACACCGTGCGTTACGTGAGCGAGGCCCGGCGCCGGATCGTCGACGAGAGCAGCGAGCCAACCAGCGGCTGCCACGTGTACTAGCCGTTGGGCAACGACTGAAATTCGATTTTTTATTTTTTATTTTTATTTTTTATTTTTTAAATAAACCTTTAACCCCTTATAAATACCACCCTTTTTCTACAATATTTTCACACAACATTTTTCACCATTCCTCAAACTAAACCTTTTCACACAACTTATTGATCAAAATGCGTCGAAATTTGATGGATCCCGGAAGTTATTCATCTGATATCGACGATGAGACAGATATTTTTTTTATGACTCAAGCGCATCAGTACATGCAACGCCAACAAGCTCAACCAACCCGGACTCGCGTGCCAGTCTATCGAGATCGTGAAGCTGCCGAGCAACGTTTATTGGATGATTACTTTGGTGAGAATCCAAAGTACCCTGAGACGGTTTTCCGGCGTCGATTTCGTATGAGCAGACGATTATTCGTAGAAATAGTTGAAGGTATTTCTAACTATACTGCTGAACCTCTTCCCTACCAGTTTGAATTTTTTAAAGTACGACCGGATGCCACCGGTCTAATGGGTTTTAGTGTTATAATGAAATGCACGTCCGCCATTCGCCAATTGGCGTATGGAATAACACCTGATTCACTTGAGGAATATTTACAAATTGGTGAACATTGTGTACGTGATTGTCTAAATCATTTTACCAAGTGTATTATAGATTTATATACCATTGAGTATTTAAGGAAACCCGACATCCATGACGTTCAAAACTTATATACAAAACATGAGAACGCTCATGGGTTTCCTGGAATGCTTGGTAGTATAGATTGTATGCATTGGGAGTGGATCAACTGTCCAAAAGCATGGCACGGCCAATATGGTAGGGGTGATAAAAAATACCCAACTATAATACTAGAGGCTGTCGCCTCTCAAGATTTGTGGATTTGGCACGCATTTTTTGGGGTTGCGGGTGCCAATAATGACCTCACTGTGTTAAATAACTCACCCTTGTTTGATAACCTTCTTGACGATATTGCTCCTTCGGTCCCTTTTGTTGTAAATGGAGTGACTTATCCGAGCGGGTATTACCTAGCTGATGGTATTTACCCACAATGGGCAAGCTTTGTCAAATCCTTTACTGTTGCACGAGACGAAAAACGTGCTTACTTCAAACGAAGACAAGAAAGTGCAAGAAAAGACGTAAAATGTGCATTTGGTGTCTTACAGGGGCGTTGGGGGATTATTCGCCAACCGGCTCGTTCGTGGACTGTCAACAAGCTACGTAGAACCATGTACACATGCATCATATTGCATAACATGATTGTAAAAGATCAAAACTTTACCATAAGCGATATGAACGAGTTGTATGTTACTCCACAACTTAATTTACAACGTACTTGGATCAAGAGAGCCGAAATACAACGACTGAGATCAAGGGAATTACGTGATAAACGTACACACGAATCACTCCAACGAAATATTATGGACCATATTTGTCAACGATATCAAGAAAACCGTATGTAATTTTCGGGAATTTTTTTTAAAAATTTCGGTAATTTTTATGATTTTTTTTTAGTTTTTATTTATTTATTCGGTATTTGTATTTTTTAATTTGTAGTTTGTATTTGTTGTTTTAATAAAATATTAAGTTGTTTGAAAAAAGGAAAAAGAAAAAAAAAGAGGTGGGGCCCAAATGGCTTAAGTGATGGTAAGGGGGGTATTTGGGGGTTTTGAATGTGAAATGTGAAATGGTGCTGTGGCGCAGAGGTGGCGCAGAGGTGGCTTCCGACCCAATGTGACCACACCCATTGCTCTTATGATTTTAGTTTGTCCCAAAATAATTGTCAATTTCAAATTACAACCAATCATATGAATTATAAGTGGGTAAATATGGGATTTTATTGGTGGACAGTGTAATAATTGCATTTTCTTAAAACTGTGTGCCTTTTGTCTAGTGGACAATTAATTTGGGACGGATGGGGTATTATTTTATTAGGTGGATCCCCCAAATTTGAGAAATGTAAACTGTTTTATGGGACAAAATTTTAAGAAGAAATGTAAACTTTTTTGTGGGACGGATGAAGTACTATTTTTGCATTATTCACTATGATGAACTGTAAAGATTAACATGAAATGGTGAAATACCTTCTTGATTATTTTAAAAATAGTTTGAATTGTGTATGGATGAAATTACCATTCGTGTGCAGTGCACTGTTAGATCACATATTATACTGTTACGTATGACTATGTAATAGTTTTGGAGGATAGGTTCGGTTAGTGGAGTAATCGAGATGTGCAGATTGTAGAAATATGACATTTTCATAGAAAGGGACATGTAACCGATATATATTTTCCACTACAAAAGGGCACAATTTTGTAATTGACTTGTGGTAACTGCATACTCATAATATCATATATTTTTCCGCGACAAATTTTTGCCAGAATTCTTTAAAGGGACGGTCTCTTTACTCTTAGATAAAAGTATAACTGTGCACATATCTCACTTCCTCATTCTAAGTCTTCAATAGGATTAGGTGTGTGATTTTTAAAGAAAAAATCTCAATTATTGTATATCTTTATCATTATAACATTGGTTATAATAATGACAATTTGAAATGAAGGATGACACATGATTTCTAAAGTCAGATGATTTCATATGCATGTTTTTTCCCCCTGGAATCAAGTTGATTTCTAAAGTCAGATGATTTCATATGCATGATTTCTAAATTGGACTCAATAATACACCAAGGATGACACATTGGTTATAAGCTAAACAAATACCACTTGTTGACCAACTTGTTGATTTCTAAAGTCAGATGATTTCATATGCATGTTTTTTCCCCCTGGAATCAAGTTGATTTAAATTACCATTTTTGGTGGCCCTAATAACTAGTAATTAAATAATTTCTTTGCAATGATAAATTAAAAAACTGAAAAGTAAAAGAAAATATTTATCAACCCCCACTTGGTGTATTATTGAGTCCAATTTAGAACAATTTAATAAACGTGTGCATTATTGTGTATTATACAAAATAATACTCCGTGAGAAAGAAATATTGTAGTAAAAGTCATACCGAGTGTTAACTAAGCTCGGTTAAATTTGGTTTCTACGCGTTTTGCAACACTTTAAATTAAGCAGGAAAAAATAGATTGGAAGAAAAACGCAAGGTCAGAATGATAATTCATTCACGAGAGAGAAATGATATTTGTGCCTATAATAATTTGTGTCTATTCATAGACCTACTCACTTCTAAACTTGACATGTGTCATCCACTAATTCTCTCTATCTTCATATTATCCCTTCATTTTGACACTTGTCATGATCAAATTGGTAGGCACATGATTAAACACATTTAGTAAGTACAAATATCATTACTCTTCATTCACTTATTTAACTCGTTTTGAAAAACCAAATTATAATCTACATATCTCACCTTCCTATAAAAATCCCAAACATCTTAGATTATATCAAAATTAAACAATTAAATACTAAAAATATATCATGAAACATTAAATTACAACTTTCCTTACACATTTAAAAATACATTTAATAAAATTTACGTGTCACACAACTTGATACAAAAAAGGGAAGAAAGAAGAAATGGACAGTAGAAGAAGAAACGTGTTTGGCGAAGGCGTTCATGAACATATCTAAGAGTATTAGGTGTGGTCATTTGGGGTTGGATGTCACCTATGTGCCACCTATGTACCACATCACTATTTCACATTTGACATTCAAAACCCCCAAATACTCCATCTACCATCACTTAAGCCATTTGGACCCCACCTCTCTTTTTTTTCTTTTTCCTTTTTTTCAAACAAAATATTTCATTGAAACAAAAAAAATACAAACTACAAACTAAAAATAACAAATATCGAATAAATAAATAAAAAACCCGAAAAAAAAAGCTACTGATTTTTTTAAAAAAATACCGAAAATTACATACGATTTTCTTGATATCGTTGTCATATATGGTCCATAATATTTCGTTGGAGTGATTTGTGTGTACGCTTATCACGTAATTCCCTTGATCTCAGTCGGCACCTTCACGATCTCGATAGACTGGCACCTTCACCTCATCGTCGATATCAGATGAATAACTTTCGGGGTCCTTAAAATTTCGACGCATGTTGGACAAGGAGTTGTGTGGAAAATGTTGTGTGAAAAGGTTTAGTTTGAGAAATGGTGAGAAATGTTGTGTGAAAATTTGTATAAAAGGATGTGGTATTTATAAGGGTTTAAGGTTTATTTAAAAAAAAAATTTAAAAATTTTCGAATTTCAGCCGTTGAGTAACGGCTAGTACACGTGGCATTCCCTGATTCGTCCGTTGCTCTCGTCGAAACTCTGGCGGAACCCCTCGCTCACGTAACGAGGGGTGTGATGACGAGGCCGCCGAGGTGATGTGGCGTCCGGCGGAACCCCCTTGTTACCACACCGTATCCTCTAAGGACCATAAAGCATGAAACTCGCAACTCACGAATGCTATTTGGAATCAAATCATTACCTACTTACGACAAAGCTGCTCCTTTTCCTTTGAGAGTATGAAAGATCAAATGAGCACTAAGTGGACCAATATAAAAGCTTGATTTGGCTTGCAATGGTTTGATAATATAATTATATACTACATCCGTCCTATTAAAAAGTTTACATTTTATTTGGCCACAATCTTTTAGTAGATAGTTAGTGGTGGGGTCCTTTGTAATACTTTTGATTAAAATATAAGGTTAGATTTGAGAGAGAAGATATTTTATTGGTGTAATGATTGATAATAATATTATTTTATTAGGTGGGCCCCCAAATTTGAGAAATATAAACTTTTTTGTGGAACGGAGGGAGTAATTTATATACAAACACGTTAAATCATGCATTAGAAAACGTGACGACTTCACGTTATTTAATGTCAGGATCGATTAACTATAGAGAAGTTAATAAACACCTTTAGATCTAATTGAATATAGAAGTTGCAGCGGATCAACACTATATCAATGTAATTAAGAACAATGAACTGTAAATAATATGCGAAAGTATTAAGAACACAGTTTCACAAAAAGCTTCAATGTATATTATTGAGTTAACAATACACACGTACGTTTACAATTCGTAAGGAACTATATATAATAGTCCTTGAAGCTAAACTATTTACCCTAGTTATTCTAGGACTTGATTTACATCGAATAATAAAAATATACATTGATTTACATTCTATAACTATCTCTACGAAGATCTCGGACTTGATATTCTTCACAAAACGCGTATCAGTAGTAAAACTCATCACCAGTAGTAAATGTGTAACATCAGTAGTAAGTCTGGTGATCAGTAGTAAGTCCAGAAACCAACGTCAGTAGTAACTACTATTGATCAGTAGTATCTTCAATCTTTGCATGATCAGTAGTAACTAAGTTATAGTATACACCAGTATCAACTTTATCAGTAGTAATATGTTCTGCCCCATCAGTACTAAGTATGTCAGTACTAACTGCAGCATCAGTATCAAGTTGATCTGCGTTTTACTCCAACAATCTCCCCCTAAACTTATTGATTACCTTTTAATCAATCAAGTTTCTTTTGTTCCTCTTGTTCTCTTCTTCTTTTCTCAAGAGTTCTTTGATTCTGTTGAAGCCTTTGTTCAATAATATATCTACTGTTCCTCTTTGTAAAATAATTCAGTTTGTTTTGGAACATAACAGCATCATAGGGTTTCATCAAAGTGTTTATGAATATCTGATACATGGTCTTCTCAGAATGTGGATATTCTTTTTCATATAAATATAATTCACATACTTTGCCTGATTTCTCAAAGAAGTACATATTGGCAGTAGGAATGACATTCCAAGCATACACATTACCTGGATTTGTAAATTGTTCTGGATAATTATCTGGATAAAATGCAGCATCTATCATTCTAGTTAGGTATCCAGCTCCAGATTCTTTCCATGATTTCTTTGTCATTCTAGGTTTTCCAATAATCAGAAGCTTGATTACATCACTTCTAGAACATGATCTGATTAAAGGTAACCATCCAGTGAATCTCTGTACAACTTTGTCTTCCCTTATGACTTCTATAATATTGTTTTGTATCACTCTCCAGTTAATAATTGGATTGTTCTGTAATGGAGCAACTGGCATTTCAAGAACAGGTATAGTTTGTTTTGACTTCTTCTTAGAGCTTTGTTCTTGATCAACAAATTTTCTTTTCTTTGATTGGGGAGTTGAAGTATCACCAATAGTTGAAACACTACCTGCTTTGAGCAAATTTGGACTGATTGGGATTAAAGTTTTGGCTTTCTTTGTTTCTTCAGCTTCTTGTTCAGCCAAGTCTTTCTTCTTTGCATTGCAGTATTTTTCAATGATAGTCATCATTTTCATTCTTCCTAATGACTTTGCATTATGCCCTTTTGTTTTTAAATACTCAATCATGTTGGCCTTCTGTTCAAACACATCATCAGTTAATGCACTTTTAGTCTTTTTGCATTCAGATACCAAGTATTCAAGGCATTGAATATGTTCTTCTTCAATCTTTCTGAGCCTTTTGAATTCTTCCTTTTGAGCTTTTATCTGAATGTCATCTGTTTGAACAGGTATTTGTGCAGGAATTTTACTTTGTACTTTCCCTTTCTTTTCCTCTATTGCTTGATACATTTCCACTTTCTCCAAAAATTTTCTGTGTTTTAGTCTCCATCTGGACTGCTTTTCTGCTCTGACATGATTTATCTTGTTTACCATGTGATGTCCTAAAGCTCTGTTTGGATAATCATCATCATATATTTCTTTTCCTTTTCCAATATGAGCAGATGGTGGAGGTGGAATGTATTTCATATCTGGTATACCCATCATCAGAAGTTTTGGATAAAATAGATGTAATTGACCTTCTGGTAAGATTTTTGGGTGTGGAGGAAGTGTACATTCATCTACCTCAAACCAATTCACATTATCATCAATGTCAGGTATGATAAGTGGTTGATCAGGTGTTGGTGGTTTGGAGATGATGACATGTCTTTCTCTTTCAATCAGCTCTGGAAATTGTAGTTCTTCCTCATCAGTAGTAACCAGAGTAGTTACTACTGGTGTGACTTCAGGAGTTACTACTGATAGGGTATCAGTAGTATTTGCTGCTTTCAATTCCTCTTCTTCATTTACTACTGCTATAATGTCAGTAGTAGAAGTTACTACTGGTGTTTCTTTTTCAGCTTGTTCTTTAGTAGGAGCAGTAGTAATTGGCTCTACCTCTGTAATCATCATCTCTGGGCCTTCATCAACATTTGATTCCTTTAAGTTTAGGAGAGAAGATGCTGCTGCTGCAATTGATTCATCAATCATTGATTGGATATTATCCTTCTCCCCCTTAGTGAGCTCAACTTGGGGAGCCTCACTATCATCAACTTTCTTCTTCAATTTTCTGATGATTTTGGTTTGTTGATGAAGCCTTTGCTCATAGAACCTCATTCTCTTGTTGATGGTATTGACATGCCTTTTCATGGCAGCCATTGTTTTCCCTTGGTTTGTTAAATATGTAAGGCAATTTTGTACAGTGGATTCAAGAGAATCCACTTTTTCCGTCAATTGTTGGATTTTAATACTGCCCTCACTCCATCTAGCAAGATCATCGGGCTCACTAACAGGTACATTGGTTTTAAGGTTTTCCTTCCTTTCCATCAATTTCACAGATCTGCCCTCATCACTGCTTGGTGATTCATTGGGTCTTTTAGACATTCTCTTCTTCCTAGAAGAAGCAGAGATGTCCCCCCTTGTGGTTTCTTGGCACCGGGGTCCTTTAAGTAATTCCTCAAAAGAGTCATCACTTAAAGTTGCCGAGGTTTGGGTCTTAGTGATGTTTTCACTATCCTGTGCACCCACTTTTGGGGCATCAGTAGTGAAAGCCCTCTCCTCATGTCCTCTCTCCTCCTTGGAGGACAACTCTTTGAGCCTGGGGTGTGACTCGATTTGTCCCCTGGTGTCCTTTAAAGATAATTTCTTTCTTTTATAAATTGTGGAGATGTTTTGGGTTTTGTCTGGTAGGTCTTCCACAGAGTGAAGAGTGGCACTCTGCAGATTTAATTCAAGTTCCTGGGACACATTCAGGACTTCTAAGTTAGTGGTCGGAAATCCTTTGTTCCGTCTGGATTGCGTAGAAAGGCACACATGTTGTGGAACTCTGAGTATTTGAGATCGGTTTGAACATTGAGAGATTGTAGAGTTGCCATTTTGCAGTGATTTGAGAGAAAATTTTTAAGAATTTTAAGCCTGAAGATGAGTTTTTGATCGAAAGCTAGGGTTTATCGAGAGGTTTTAGCAAATCGAAGTGAAGATAATGCTAAACTAATCGTCTACCGCCTTTTATATCTTTTGATTTATCCTGCAAAACTACTAAAATGTCCTTCGAATCATAATATAACGGTTATTTTCATGGGGGTTAGTTTGGTAATTGTGTTTCTGAAAGACCAGTAGTAAATAAATTATCAGTAGTAAAACGTCAGTAGTATCTACTAACATCAGTAGTGACTAAGGATTTTGACATCAGTAGTAACTATAGACATCAGTAGTAACCATTAACACATAAGACTAGTAGTATATGTGAACACCAGTAGTACTGACTTACCAGTAGTATTTGTGTAAACCTAATCCACACCAGTAGTATTTAACTACCAGTAGTATTTTGTGCACATGCCTACATACCAGTAGTACAGATATACCAGTAGTAAAATACTTTTAAAAAAAACTTTTTACAACAAAACTTTACACATGATTTTAAGAGATTTAATTTATTAAAATCATTCCAATGCTGCTGACCAAGAAGTTGAATCTTCCTACATCAAATGCTTTTGTAAAAAGATCTGCTAATTGATCATCAGTATGAATTTTAACAACTTTGATTAATTTCTTTTCATTGCAATCTCTTATAAAATGAAATCTTATTTCAATGTGTTTAGTTTTTGAGTGTTTTACTGGATTGTTCACAATACTAATAGCACTTTGATTATCAATAAAAATAGGAGTTTTAAGGATAGAGATACCAAAGTCTAGAAGCTGGTTTTGAATCCAGAGTACTTGAGCACAACAAGCAGATGCAGCTACATATTCTGCTTCAGCAGTTGATGTTGATACATTTGTCTGCTTCTTACATTGCCATGACACCAGTCTTGATCCAAAGAATTGACATCCACCAGTAGTGGACTTTCTATCTTGACATTCACCTCCATAGTCACTATCTGTATAGGCTATTAGTTCAAAGGGTGAGTCATGTGGATACCATAGACCTAGTGATGGTTTGCCTTTCAAGTATCTGAATATTCTTTTGACAGCTTGCAAGTGTAGTTCTTTAGGTCTTGCTTGATATCTTACACACACACAAACACTATACATGATATCAGGTCTTGAGGCAGTTAAGTACATCAAGGAACCTATCATTGATCTATATAAGTGTTCATCTACATCCTCCCCCTCAACATCAGGATGTAGGTGTAACACCCTGAGACCCGGCCTAGATTTCTAAATTACTTTCGGTAAGTAATTATATCTGTTTATTCTTTTTAATAAATTATGTGATTTAATTGGATTTTGTTATATTTTAATCAAGGGGTTAAAATATGTATTAACTGATTTGATCAAGTATAAGAGAGCAAATTTTATTTCTTATTAAACTTTGAATTACAGTTCCAAAAATATCTTCGTTATTAAAATCTGAGTTAGATAAGTATTTTTAATTAAATCAAGCGCGACCTAGACTTTCAGAATGTATCTGTGTTTAATTGATTTGGGTCTATTTTGGGTTGGGAGGGCACGTGGCCAAGGAGGTGGCAAAACCTCCTTTCTTCTCTTTTCCCCTGGTATATCGACACACACACACACTAGACACACATACATATTTTTCTTGAAGCTCTCTTTTGAAGAAGTCTAGCATTGTTTTGTCCTTCCTCTGATTTTCGGAATCATCATCATCACAAGGTAGGATTCATGCTAATTGTTTATTAACTTGTGTGTTCTTGCTAGAAAAACTTAGGGTTCTTGAGTTATGGAGTCTCTTTGCCTTAAAACATGAAATTGATGAATTGCTAGGGTTTAGATGATGTTCTTAACTGCTCTTGTGTGTTCTAGATGCATAGTTATGGTTGAATTGTTAGTCTAAGTTTTGGACCTCAAGAACCCTAGTTATGGAGTTTTGGAGAAGATGACCAAAACCCACCAAAATTGATAATTTGTGTAAATGGAATTCTTGATGTTTTAATTAGTGTAGAATCATCATGAGATGGAAATTGACTGATTTGTAAGTGTATTTGATGCTAATTTGGGTGGTGTTTGGCTAATTGTCTTGAAATGGCCTTAACTAGCTAGTTGTGCATTGTTGACTTTTCTAAGTCAACTTAAATAGATGTCTTGATCAGAATTGGTTATCAAATGGTTATAAATGATTCTAACATTATTTATATGAGAAATGTAACTATTTGTAAGTGTTGTTGGTTTAGTTTGGTTTTGACCCGGTTGGGCCTAAATAGTTAGAATCGAACATAAATACATGTTTTGGTGCAAGTCTTGAATTGGGAAGCTTAGGTCATGTTTATTGTCATATTTGAGCTTGCGGCTAAATGGTTAAAGGAATTGTGCAAGTCTTTGTCATTTCTATAATACTTGCATTTTAGCTATTTCGGTTAATTCGGTCACTAACTCGGTTGTATTATTATTACAGGCAAAGGCAAGGGAACTCAGTAGTTAGTATACTGAGTTTTGGGGAGTGGATTGCATAGCTAAGGTGAGTGGATTTAGTCTTCACCCATCAGGTGTAAAACTTGGTTAGGAATTGGCTGCAATGGTAAAAAGGTGCAGGATTTAGTGTCTGGGAAAGTTCGCGTCGCGAACATAGGGTTCGCGAACGCGAGCATGAGGCAGGGATTTGGGGGCTGGATCGCGAGGAAGTTCGTGGTCGCGAACTTTGAGTTCGCGTCGCGAACTCTTAGTTCGCGAACGCGAACTTTCCTGGGTGCAGTTTTCTTGGCTGCAATTATTATTGCAAGCCCATACTTCGGTATAAATAATTCGGTAATTAATTGAGTGCACTTTTGGGGAAGAGGTCAGTAATTGGAACATTCTACTGGGCATAAGTTTACTATTGACAAGGTGTATCGCCCTTAGAAGCACTGGTTGTTCTAAGGGGGCACACACTGTCTTTGAGTAAAGGGCCATCGGTTATCATTGTTCGGCCAACAATGATTTAAGGCTTCGGCAGAACCACCGTTACTCTTCAAACTAACTAATTGGGATAATTACATTTATCATCGGTTGTTCGATTATTTTATTGGTTTAAGTTCATTCACTTAGCTGTTAGCTAATTCCCACCTCGTTGACTCTTTTGCAGGTTTTTCTTTTGGACGGGTCAAAAGGGTGTTTTAGGAATGGTTGACCAACACTCTGAATTTTGATATAGAAGTAAATGGACCGCCGGATATTTTAACAATGTTAAATACTTTTAATATTTTGAATTAATTTGTAAAAGGCCTGTTATATAATAACTGTTCTAATGATGGTTATTTATACGCTTCTGTTATTATTATATTTTAAAAAAAAAAATCGGGTTTAGTTTTTGCGGTGTTACAATTTGGTATCAGAGCTTTGGTTTGGCAATGTGTACACATTTAGGTGTAACATTCCCAAATCTTGGCTCGAGTTTGGTCAAACATTCCTAGATTTGGGTTTGGGATTAGTGAGTGAACTTTAGGGTGTTAGTAGTTAGTGTGTAGATACTAACGGATTACACTAATTGTTCGTGAGATGTTGTGATTGTCACAGGTATGGCAGATAACGATCATACAAACCACCCGAACCCACCAACCAATGAAGCCGGGAATGATCAACCATCGGGAAGTAATCCGGTAATTAATGAAGAATATGTCCACTCGTTGGAAGGCCAACTTCAAGATCTCAGAAATATTGTTAGAGAATACGAACAAAATCATACCTACTCAATACCAACTCCACCCGTGAATACCACCACACAACCTCCCGCCAACATGCCACCCCCAATGTTTAACTATCAATATCCACCACAAGGATATTATCCTTACCCATACCCCGGTTATCCACCACCACCTCAGAAACAACCTTGCACATATAAACAATTTCTTGATTGTAAGCCATCAGAATATGGTGGAAGTACCGACCCGAGTGTTACCTTAAACTGGCTAATGGAGATGTCTAGGGCCCTTGATGCATGTAACTGTGATGATGACCGGCGAGTAATGTACGCCTCTCGAAGATTAATAGGTGATGCAATGCAGTGGTGGGGTACTATAACCGCAAATTTCTCAGCCGCTCAATTAGCTTCAATTACATGGAGCCAATTTTATGATCAAGTTTGTGCTCAATATTGTAATTCATTCGAGATGAACAAGATAAGAAGAGATTTTATGGGGTTGAAAATGGATGAAAGAATGACTGTGGATGAACTGATAAGACAATTTAATGGAAAATTACGATTTGTGCAACAATGGGTGCCCGACGAGCAAGCTCAATTACAACATTTTATCGATGCATTGTTTCCAAAATATCGAGGGTCTGTTAGGCATGCGAATACTCTAACCCAAGCATTTTCTTTGGCAAAGTCGGCAGAAAGTGATTTTAAAGCAAGTGATCAAATGGGTAGGGAAAGAACGGGGTTCCATAAGTCAAATTTAACCCATTCAGGCTCTCAACAAAGCCGGAAATGGCAGGGTAATCGAAAGCAAGGTAATTCGAGTCGCAAAAGTACGGTTTTTACATCGGATCAAAGAGCACCTTGGTGTTCCCGATGCAAGTCATCACATTCTGGACCATGTACACTTCAAACCTTGAGGTGTGCACGATGTGGCCAATTCAAACATGAAGCAAAAGACTGTAACTTCCCGGGGAATGTATGCTGGAATTGTCATAAAGAGGGTCACCGAGCGGGAGAATGTCCTACGGCTAGGAAGACGGGTGCAGGTTCTGGATCGGGTGGGGCATCGTTGTCGACCACGAGCCATAAAAGAAAGACTCACCCTCCACCTGAGGGTAGAGCATTTCGGATGACAGTCGAGGATGCCACTACAACCGATGATGTAATTACCGGTATGTTCCTAATCAATTCGGTTCCTGCTCGTGTATTGTTTGATTCTGGAGCAAATCGCTCTTTTATTTCTATAACTTTCTGTGGCTAATTGAAATTACCTATGAATGAGATAACTACCCCATTAGAAATAGAAGTAGCAGATGGAAATTTGGTTCCGGTCACAACATCTGTGTCCGGGGCACGTATAGATATCGATGGTGTGCAATTTGTGACCTTCCTTTTATTAATGCCAATATCTGGCTTCGATGTTGTCCTTGGTATGGATTGGCTTAGTAAAAATAAGGCTAATATTAAATGTGATAAAAAGATAATTTCTTTTCCTTTACCCGACGGGACACATGTAGTGGCCCGCGGTGACCGTGTGAATTCTTCTTTTCCTATTATATCATTTATGAAGGCCAGAAAATCTTTGGTCAAAGGGTGTGAGTCTTTCCTTGCTTATGCTATTGATGTCCGAAAAGAAAAGAAGACAATTGGTGACATCCGGGTGGTATCAGAATACCCGGAGGTCTTTCCTGATGATTTGCCTGGGTTACCTCCCGTTCGGGAGGTAGAATTCAAAATTGATTTAATTCCGGGAGCCAGTCCCGTAGCTCGAACTCCATACCGTTTGGCCCCTTCCGAAATCCGTGAAATGATGTCTCAGATTCAAGAATTATTAGATAAGGGTTTCATTCGATCGAGTTCCTCTCCATGGGGAGCTCCGGTACTATTTGTAAAGAAGAAAGACGGTTCTCTCCGTATGTGTATAGATTACCGGGAGTTAAATAAAAGAACCATAAAGAACAAGTACCCACTCCCGAGAATAGATGATTTGTTTGATCAGTTGCAAGGGGCTTCATATTTCTCTAAAATCGATTTGAGATCCGGGTACCATCAAGTTCGGGTTCAAGAAAGTGATATTCCTAAAACCGCCTTTAGAACTCGATATGGCCATTACGAGTTTTTGGTTATGCCATTCGGGTTGACGAATGCTCCCGCCATTTTCATGGATTTAATGAACCGGGTATGTAGACCATTCCTTGATCAGTTCGTTATTGTATTTATAGATGATATTCTGATTTACTCAAAATCTGAGTTAGATCATGAGCAGCATTTAAGACAAGTTTTGGAGACTTTGAAACGTGAGCAATTATTTGCCAAATTCTCTAAATGTGAATTTTGGCTTCGGGAAGTGCAATTTTTAGGGCATGTAATCTGTTCAGAGGGGGTTAAGGTTGATCCGGCCAAAATAACTGCAGTGATGAATTGGGATTCACCGAAAACACCGTCAGAGATTAAAAGTTTTCTGGGGTTGGCAGGGTATTACCGTAGATTTATTCAAAATTTCTCTAAGATTGCTAGTCCGTTAACGAAATTGACACGTAAAGATGTACCTTACCAATGGGGCAATGATCAAGAAACGGCATTTCAAACTTTAAAGCAACTTTTGTGTCAGGCTCCAATACTTACCTTGCCCGATGGGTCTGACGACTTTATTGTGTATTGTGATGCATCATTCGCGGGCCTAGGTTGCGTTTTAATGCAGAGGGATCGGGTTATCGCTTATGCCTCGAGACAGTTAAAAACTCACGAAAGGAATTTCCCGACTCATGATTTGGAATTAGCAGCCGTTATTTTTGCATTGAAACTATGGAGACATTACCTTTATGGCACTAAATGTGTTATTTGCACCGATCACAAGAGCCTTCAGTATATTTTCACACAAAAAGAATTGAATATGAGACAGCGAAGGTGGTTAGAGTTGATCAAAGATTATGATTGTGAAATTCGTTATCACCCGGGTAAGGCGAACGTGGTAGCCGATGCTTTAAGTCGAAAGGGTACTTCAGAAAAGATCCAATTCATGCGTATGGAAATTGTTTCGGATCTGATAAGTCGAATTCGAATATGCCAACTTGAGGCATTGGGTAATGAACATTTAAAATCGGAAGTTATGAGTAAAAGAAAAGATGAGTTAGTTGATGACAAGCGGGGGTTAAAATTGTATAAGTCTCGTGTTTGGGTACCACTACTCGGGGGACTTCGGGAATTGATTTTGACGGAGACGCATAAATCTCGATTGTCGGTCCATCCGGGTAGTACAAAAATGTATAACGACTTAAAGGTGTTATATTGGTGGCCTACTATGAAAACCGACGTTGCTCAATTTGTTGAAAAGTGTCAGATTTGCGCGCAAGTCAAGGCTGAGCATCAGAAACCGTATGGGTCGTTGAAACAGTTAGAAATACCCGAATGGAAATGGGAAAATATAACCATGGATTTCGTCACGAAACTTCCCCGTACTCAGAAAAATCACGATATGATTTGGGTGATAGTCGACCGATTAACTAAAAGTGCTCACTTTTTGGCCACAAGAGAAACCGCGTCCCTCGATCAACTAGCTAAACTATATATTGATGAGATAATTTCTCGTCATGGCATTCCATTATCGATTGTGTCGGATCGAGATCCTCGTTTTGTTTCTAATTTTTGGAAGAGCTTACAAAGAGAATTGGGTACAAGGATTAATCTAAGCACCGCATACCATCCGCAAACAGATGGCCAGACAGAAAGAACGATTCAGACCTTAGAAGATATGCTTCGGGCGTGTGTGTTAGAATATGGTGGTTCTTGGGATTCTCATTTACCGTTAATTGAATTTGCCTACAATAACACGTATCACTCAAGTATTGAGATGCCACCTTATGAAATGTTGTATGGTCGTCGTTGTCGTACCCCCACTTGTTGGTTAGAAGCAGGCGAAAAACAGTTTGCGGGCCCGGATATAGTTCAATTGACGGCCGAGAAGGTGGCCATTGCCCGAGAAAAATTGAAAGCGGCCCGAGATCGTCAGAAAATGTATGCAGATCCGAGACGTAGACCGGTAACTTTTGAAGAAAATGAGTTGGTGTATTTAAAAGTCTCGCCTTGGAAGGGAATTATTCGGTTTGGGAAACGTGGTAAATTAGCTCCAAGGTACATTGGCCCGTTTCGTATCAGTCGGGTCGTTAATGATCAATCGGTGACTTTAGAACTACCACCGGAATTGTCCGGTATTCATGATACTTTTAATGTTTGTTATTTGAGAAAATGCAAAGTGGAAGACGAATCTCAAATCTTGCCGGTTCGAGAGCTGAAAGTTGATACAAAGAAAAGGTTGATAGAAGAGCCGGTTGAACTATTGGATAAAAAGGTAACAAAGTTGAGGAAGAAGCAGATTCCTATGGTTTTGGTCAAATGGAAACATAGTTTAGGTTCTAATTTAACGTGGGAAACTGAGGCTGAAATGAAAGATCGTTACCCGAATTTATTTGAGCAAAGTGAGATTCCGGGGACGGAATCTCTTTAAGGGGGAGAGATTTGTAACACCCTGAGACCCGGCCTAGATTTCTAAATTACTTTCGGTAAGTAATTATATCTGTTTATTCTTTTTAATAAATTATGTGATTTAATTGGATTTTGTTATATTTTAATCAAGGGGTTAAAATATGTATTAACTGATTTGATCAAGTATAAGAGAGCAAATTTTATTTCTTATTAAACTTTGAATTACAGTTCCAAAAATATCTTCGTTATTAAAATCTGAGTTAGATAAGTATTTTTAATTAAATCAAGCGCGACCTAGACTTTCAGAATGTATCTGTGTTTAATTGATTTGGGTCTATTTTGGGTTGGGAGGGCACGTGGCCAAGGAGGTGGCAAAACCTCCTTTCTTCTCTTTTCCCCTGGTATATCGACACACACACACACTAGACACACATACATATTTTTCTTGAAGCTCTCTTTTGAAGAAGTCTAGCATTGTTTTGTCCTTCCTCTGATTTTCGGAATCATCATCATCACAAGGTAGGATTCATGCTAATTGTTTATTAACTTGTGTGTTCTTGCTAGAAAAACTTAGGGTTCTTGAGTTATGGAGCCTCTTTGCCTTAAAACATGAAATTGATGAATTGCTAGGGTTTAGATGATGTTCTTAACTGCTCTTGTGTGTTCTAGATGCATAGTTATGGTTGAATTGTTAGTCTAAGTTTTGGACCTCAAGAACCCTAGTTATGGAGTTTTGGAGAAGATGACCAAAACCCACCAAAATTGATAATTTGTGTAAATGGAATTCTTGATGTTTTAATTAGTGTAGAATCATCATGAGATGGAAATTGACTGATTTGTAAGTGTATTTGATGCTAATTTGGGTGGTGTTTGGCTAATTGTCTTGAAATGGCCTTAACTAGCTAGTTGTGCATTGTTGACTTTTCTAAGTCAACTTAAATAGATGTCTTGATCAGAATTGGTTATCAAATGGTTATAAATGATTCTAACATTATTTATATGAGAAATGTAACTATTTGTAAGTGTTGTTGGTTTAGTTTGGTTTTGACCCGGTTGGGCCTAAATAGTTAGAATCGAACATAAATACATGTTTTGGTGCAAGTCTTGAATTGGGAAGCTTAGGTCATGTTTATTGTCATATTTGAGCTTGCGGCTAAATGGTTAAAGGAATTGTGCAAGTCTTTGTCATTTCTATAATACTTGCATTTTAGCTATTTCGGTTAATTCGGTCACTAACTCGGTTGTATTATTATTACAGGCAAAGGTAAGGGAACTCAGTAGTTAGTATACTGAGTTTTGGGGAGTGGATTGCGTAGCTAAGGTGAGTGGATTTAGTCTTCACCCATTAGGTGTAAAACTTGGTTAGGAATTGGCTGCAATGGTAAAAAGGTGCAGGATTTAGTGTCTGGGAAAGTTCGCGTCGCGAACATAGGGTTCGCGAACGCGAGCATGAGGCAGGGATTTGGGGGCTGGATCGCGAGGAAGTTCGTGGTCGCGAACTTTGAGTTCGCGTCGCGAACTCTTAGTTCGCGAACGCGAACTTTCCTGGGTGCAGTTTTCTTGGCTGCAATTATTATTGCAAGCCCATACTTCGGTATAAATAATTCGGTAATTAATTGAGTGCACTTTTGGGGAAGAGGTCAGTAATTGGAACATTCTACTGGGCATAAGTTTACTATTGACAAGGTGTATCGCCCTTAGAAGCACTGGTTGTTCTAAGGGGGCACACACTGTCTTTGAGTAAAGGGCCATCGGTTATCATTGTTCGGCCAACAATGATTTAAGGCTTCGGCAGAACCACCGTTACTCTTCAAACTAACTAATTGGGATAATTACATTTATCATCGGTTGTTCGATTATTTTATTGGTTTAAGTTCATTCACTTAGCTGTTAGCTAATTCCCACCTCGTTGACTCTTTTGCAGGTTTTTCTTTTGGACGGGTCAAAAGGGTGTTTTAGGAATGGTTGACCAACACTCTGAATTTTGATATAGAAGTAAATGGACCGCCGGATATTTTAACAATGTTAAATACTTTTAATATTTTGAATTAATTTGTAAAAGGCCTGTTATATAATAACTGTTCTTATGATGGTTATTTATACGCTTCTGTTATTATTATATTTAAAAAAAAAAAAATCGGGTTTAGTTTTTGCGGTGTTACAGTAGGTGTTTGTGTGTTTCCATTGGTGTACTAGCACTTTTACTGTCTTTCAAATCAAACTTTTCCAAGATGTCTTTGACATATTTTGATTGATTTATCAAGATGCCATCTGTTCTTTGATTGACTTGGAGTCCAAGGAAGAAGTTCATTGGACCCATAGAGCTCATCTTGAATTTAATTTGCATTAGTTCTTCAAATTCTTTACATAATAAGTCATTGGTTGAGCCAAAGATGATATCATCTACATAAATTTGTACCAGTAGAATATCATCTTTGACTTTCTTTGTAAACAAAGTTTTATCAATGGCTCCTCTTTTAAAGTTGTTCTTCAATAGGTATGATGATAATGTGTCGTACCATGCTCTTGGTGCCTGATGTAGGCCATACAGAGCTTTATCCAATTTGAACACATAATCACCATGTTTTGGATCTTCAAAACCTGGAGGTTGGCATACATAGACCTCTTCTTCAATCTTCCCATATAGGAATGCACTCTTAACATCCATTTGATAGACTTTGAACTTCTTGAATGAAGCATATGCTAGAAATATTCTTATGGCTTCAATTCTAGCAACAGGAGCATATACTTCATCATAGTCTATTCCTTCTTCTTGAGTGTATCCTTGGGCTACAAGTCTGGCTTTGTTCTTTATCACTATACCTCTTTCATCTTTCTTGTTTCTGAAGATCCATCTTGTTCCAATGGCTCTTTTACCTTTGGGTAGAGGTACAAGTGTCCAAACAGCTTGTAACTTGAATTGAAGGAGTTCTTCTTGCATTGCCTCAATCCAGTTTGAGTCCTTCATTGCTTGTTGGATCTTCTTTGGTTCATCCTGAGACAGAAAGCATTCATACATACATTCATTAGCAATTAAACTTATATTACACATATTTGCAGTTAAGCTTTTGTTTAATTTGCTTCTTGTTTGTAGTGGTGAGTTGACATCACTTAGAACAAGGTCTAATGGATGGTTCTTTTGAGTCCTTGTAGTTGTAGCTTTATCAACCACTAGTTGATTTTCAAGATTTGACTCATTTGTCTCAGGTAATTGTTCTTCTAGGGATCCTTCATTTTCATTGATATTTGGTTCATCATCATCTTGGTCAGAGTTACTACTGCTATCATCTTCATTGAGATCAGTAGTATTGATGTTGTTACTGGTATCAGTAGTATCTTGAGAATCTAGGTTATTATTTGGACCAGTAGTATTTTGAGTACTATTACTGGTATCAGTAGTATTTGAATTACTACTGTCCTCATTCTCAGAGTTACTACTGGTTCCAGAACTTGAGTTATTACTGACATCAGTATTAACTACTGGAGCAGTATTAACTACAATGTATCTCATTTCCTCTTGACCAGTATTATCTGATGATATTCCTTCCTTTTGATTGTCACAATTTAAATTACCTGCATTGAAATTCATGTTAGAATTAAAGGATTTGGTTAGATTGTCTATATCAAATAGCCAATCTGGACCATTTCCTTGTTCATTAGGTACATTTTCATTAAAGGATACATTGATGCTTTCTTCGATTATCCTTAGTCTTTTGTTGAATACTCTGTATGATTTGCTTTGAGTAGAGTATCCCACAAAGATTCCATCATCAGCTTTGCAGTCAAACTTACCAATTTGTTCTCTTGTAATCAAGATAGTACAAGGACAACCAAATGATTTTAAAAAGCTTATAGAGGGTTTTCTTTTGTTAAACAGTTCATATGGTGTTTTGAAATGTGGCTTCACTATTAATACTCTGTTCTGAACATAACAGGCAGTATTAACAGCTTCAGCCCAAAAAGTAATTGGTAATTTTGAGTCTGCAAGCATTGACCTTGCTGCTTCTATGATAGTTCTATTTCTTCTTTCAGCTACACCATTTTGTTGAGGAGTTCTAGGTGAGCTGTACTGCCTGTCAATACCTTTAAGATCACAAAAGTTAATTAAGTTAGCATTTTTAAATTCTGTGCCATTATCACATCTTATGGCTTTCACTTTTTGATCAGATGTGTTTTCCAGTTTGACAATTAAATTCTTTATGAGTTCACTTGTTTCATCCTTTGTCCTGAGAAAGAAAACCCATGTATATCTGGAAAAGTCATCAGTAATAACAAGACAATATTGTTTCTTTCCAATACTCATTACATTTGTAGGTCCAAAAAGGTCCATATGTAAGAGCTGTAAAGGAACAGAAATAGAGTTCACAGTTTTGGACTTATGAGAAGTCTTGTGTTGTTTACCTTTTAGGCATGCAACACAATGATGATCACACATGAATTGTTTTTGAGGTAGTCCAATGACCAGATTTCTTTTTACTAAATTATTCATATTTTTAAAATTTGTGTGACACATCCTTCTATGCCATAGTTCTGATTCAGTGGTGTTTGCCTTGGATATAAAACAGTTGACCTCATTTGTAGAAATGAGTTCTCCCCCTATATCTAGGCAATACACATTGTTTCTCCTTGGAGTTCTTAAAACAACATATTTTTCATCTAAAATAAAATCAGGAGAAAGAATGATGCACTCAATGTCTGTGAAAATAATTTTGTTCTTTTTATCACAAACTTGAGACACACTGACAAGATTGTATTTTAGTTCAGCTACATAAAATACATCATCAAAGGTAATTTTTCCATTAGTAACAGTACCTTTACCTGTAATCTTACCTCCCTGGGGATTCTCACCAAATGCCACATATCCTCCATCAAATGACTTGAACTCTTTAAGAATTTGCAGATTTCCAGTCATGTGCCTTGAGCATCCACTATCAATATGCCATGTTCTTCCTTCTTCTGGGATCTGAATGCTCTGCACAAGAGAGTAAAGGATTAGTTAAGTTTGGGAACCCAAGCTTTATATGTCTTGGGTTCATCCTTTGAGAAATAAGCTTTTGGGGATTTAACTTTAAATACTTTTGGTACCCATACTTGTTTACTACTGGTGTGTTGTTTTACTACTGCCCTTTTGGAGTTATTACTGTTGTGAGAATTTCCTACTGATCTTGGTTTATACCCATGATTTTTAGCTTTTGAATACTTTACTACTGATGGACCAGTAGTATTTGGGTACTTACCATGTTTAGAATGACCAGTAGTGTTTTTAGAGTTAACACCAGTAGTATTTTTGAAAGTTGTGTTGGGAGCAGTAGTATTTTTGAAATTAGGGTTTTTACCAGTAGTATTTTTATACTGATACCATACAGCATTATAATTAGGGTTAACGCCAGTAGTAAAGTTGTTAAAGTTTCTACTGGTGTTGGAAAATTTAAAATATTGTTTATTTTGGGTGGATTTTCCATTGTTCTTGAAGTAATTGCTGTTCTTTGGACTTCCAACTCTTCTGTTTTGCACAAATCTTGGTGCACTTCTTCCAAATCTTGGAGTTTCAGCAATTGGATTTTTAATTTTATTTACTACTGAAGAACCAGTAGTATCTTTTAACTTCTGAGTTTTTGCATTTTCTATTAAAATTTTAAATTCTTTTAACTCTTTGCAGTTTATTGGATTGAAGTGACAATCCTTTGCTAAGTGGTTTACTTTGTTGCAAATAACACATTTTAATTTATTATCTTGAGCCTTTATAGTTTTTCTTTGTTCTAAAAGCTGATTTCTGTTTCTTTGATTTCCCCTTTTTAGAATTTTAGGTATATTTTCTGCATCATATTTTGGAGAATCATTTGGACTTTGAGCTGTGTGAAAACTTGTATCAATTGATTTTGGTGATTCAGTTTGAGAGATTGTAAATTCAATTGATTGATCATCATCAGAAGAATCATTTGTTTCATTATGTAGTTCAGTTTGGGTTTCAGTTTTTAATTCATTAATAATTCTTTCTGAGCTGTTTTTAAGTGGTGGAATGATTTTATATGGAGGTGGTACAGCATGATATCCCACCCCACGTATAACTTTTTCTGTAGTTTGAGTATTAGTTAATTCATCAAGAATTTTAGTGCTTCTTTCAAACTTTTTAATTGTTAATTTATTTTATTCAATTTCAAGCTGACATTCTTCTATTTTACTTGTTAGTTCTTTATTTTTTGTTTCATAGAACTCTTTCTCATCCACAGCCTGAAGCAATTCTTCCTTTATTCTTTGATCAATCATCTTGTAGACCTTTATTTGATGTTCTTGATCAGCAATCACACTATCAAACTCATGATTTCTTCTGACTGCTTTTGCTAAATCTTCATTTAATTTAGTGTTTTCTTTTTCTAAGGTTTTAACAATTTTAGCACATTCAGAAGTACAAGGTTTAGATTTTACCTCAGTTTTGATGTCAGTAAAGGCCATGAGAGCTTGATTTTGAGCATGCTCTTCTGCTTGGAAGCTCCAGTCATAACCTTGTCCTTGTTGTGAAACAAGAGCAGTTGATTTTGATCTTTTGTCTGGCTGAGGACATTCTTTTGCAAAGTGACCAAGGTTGTTACAGTTGTAACATTTGACTTTAGCTTTGTCAAATCCTGCTTTGTCACCTTTGTTGAAGTTGAGGCTTGTCCTACCTGTCCTCTTTAAGAATCTTTTGGTCCTTAGGCTCAGCATAGCCATCTGCCATTTAAGATCCATCTCCTCAAGATCATCTGGGTTCAATTGTTCCAAGTCATCACTAATCAATGCAGTATGCACATGACTAGTGAAGAAGGATTCTCTTGCAGCATCCTCAGAATCTGTAGCCTTTCCTGTGAATGTTTCCTGACCTTGACCTGTACTAGAGACAAATGCAGCATTATTAGAAGAAATAGAAGGGTTCTTTTGGTTTACCTCAGTTTCAAATACTCTGAGATCATTGTATAGTTCATCCAACTCTTTTTCTTCTAAAGCATCTCTTTGTCTATATACCACAATATACATGGCCCATTCTTCACTAAGAGATCTTAGGAACTTCATGTTGACATCTTCTTGATCCATCTTAACCCCAACCTGGTTAAGTTCACCAATTAGCTTGTTGAATCTGTCAAACACTTGAGTGAGTGTTTCATTGGGTTTTCCTTTGAAATTTTCAAAGTCTTGTTTAAGAACAGACTTCATGTTCCTCTTAGTGCTCTTGGTCCCAACAAATCTCTTCTCCAGTGCTTCCCAAAGTATCTTTGCATCATCATACTCAACAAAGAGATGTTGATAATCGTTAGGAATGGCCAGTAGTAGAGTGCTTAGAGTTTTGAGTTCGATGCCCTTGTCCTTCTTTTCCTTCTCACACTTAAGTTTGTCTGCCTCAGTTGCAGAGCTGCTTGCTTGACCAGGACCAGTTTTGTTTCCTTCAAGGACAACTTCCCACATAGAATAATCTGTAATAAGCATGTATTGCTTAATACGATTCTTCCACATCCCAAAGTTATTGGGAGTGAGAATGGGGATTTTGTTGGCCTGAGTGCTTTCATTGTTATCCGACATGATTAACAATGTTGTGTGTTTTAAAGATTAAAACTTTTTGTTGTTCTTAACAAATAGTAGATCTAGAACCAATAAGCTCTGATACCACTTGTCAGGATCGATTAACTATAGAGAAGTTAATAAACACCTTTAGATCTAATTGAATATAGAAGTTGCAGCGGATCAACACTATATCAATGTAATTAAGAACAATGAACTGTAAATAATATGCGAAAGTATTAAGAACACAGTTTCACAAAAAGCTTCAATGTATATTATTGAGTTAACAATACACACGTACGTTTACAATTCGTAAGGAACTATATATAATAGTCCTTGAAGCTAAACTATTTACCCTAGTTATTCTAGGACTTGATTTACATCGAATAATAAAAATATACATTGATTTACATTCTATAACTATCTCTACGAAGATCTCGGACTAGATATTCTTCACAAAACGCGTATCAGTAGTAAAACTCATCACCAGTAGTAAATGTGTAACATCAGTAGTAAGTCTGGTGATCAGTAGTAAGTCCAGAAACCAACGTCGGTAGTAACTACTATTGATCAGTAGTATCTTCAATCTTTGCATGATCAGTAGTAACTAAGTTATAGTATACACCAGTATCAACTTTATCAGTAGTAATATGTTCTGCCCCATCAGTACTAAGTATGTCAGTACTAACTGCAGCATCAGTATCAAGTTGATCTGTGTTTTACTCCAACATTTAAAATCTTTGAATATGATTTAAAAGATTGTTAAGTCTAACGGGTCATTATTGATTTGAGGCAAGACTACAAAGGTTGTCAATGTGAAGCCGATATCAATTTTCTCGCTCTCAAACAATATGAAAACAAGATGTAGGGAATTGAATGATTTCACTATATGGCACATGTGGTTGTTTCTCAAAGATTCACAAGAATGGAGAACACCCTTTTAGTCAACCAAACTATAAAAAATAACAGATCGAAATTCAAAAACATCTGAAAGCTAATTCATTTTCAACGAGCTCCTTTGTACACGAGGCACATAGACACCAAAACAAGATCTAGTGATGAAATGTTGGAGGATTCTGGAAAATGTTGAGAAGCTCACTAGTATGCCTATGGAAACATAAAGCAACACGTCAAAGACATCTGAGTCCTACTTAAGGACAAGTTGACAGGAAAAGATCCTTATACTTTTTTTTTTAATCCATAAAATAGATGATAGATCATTTTTATATAGAAAATGCCCCCTCTAAATTTACTTCAAAGTGGATTTATGATGATGGCACTAATCATTGGATGATTGGAAGAGTAGTAATGATGATGATATGATTTAAATTATTAATATGATTTAAATGATTAGTTATAATAATGTAGATGTTACTTTTTCTTAAAAATTAAAAATGACATATTTTATTAATTTATATATCATATCTTTATTTATTTTATATTTACTAATTTATAATGACTTTACTTTATATTTAATAATAATAAGAACACGTTATAAATAAGTAAATATGACAAATTTTATTTAAAAAATTATATGAAAGTTTCATTCAAAATCATCTATATTGATACGACCATGATCATAAGGCATCTGCTGTCTATAAGATTACAGGCGCGACATATACATTGTTTCCCATCCAGCTGCACACGGGGCTCTACAGCGGATCCAATAAGACGAAATGGTAGGCATTGGAAAATCTCCGTTTAACTGCACTGCCACATAATGGTTACCATGCACATGCGCAAATGTAATATTTTGATGGTATAAGTACTCTTCCGGACCTTTCCAAAGAGGAAAAAAAGTGAGACAACCTCGCATAGTTAAAAATGTGAGGATCACACCGAATGTATTAGCAATTAGGATGTCTGTGTAAGGCATACTCATCCAGTGATCCGGTGGTGCGATGCCAACTTGTAAGAAATTAATTCTATTATATAGTTCATTGATTCCGCTTTTGTAAACTTGGGAATATCTATCGTATGAACTCGATAATTCTTGTAACAGTTGGTGTCGAACATTGGGCCACCGATCTTCAGGATACCCTAGGCAAAATGATATTGCTCGGAATCCACAATTTCCATCACCCAATACGTTTTCTATATGTGATACGTAAGGATAAAAAATAGATGGAATCTCATCCATTAATGGATGCATGTAGGATGACAGAGACTCATGGTTGAACTCTGAAAATTCATTCAAGTCAGGAGTTTCGTTCAGGTCTGGAATTTCGGCTACGTATGAACTATGTCTTGCCGGTTCCTTGGTCAACCCTGCTGACTTTGACGCGACTGAATAACTTTGTCTTCTGGGAGAATAACTACTTTGATCAGGATCTGGAATTTTCAAATCAACACACTTCTTTTTCTTTTGTTTCTTCAAGCTTGGCCGTCCACGGTTATTTTCTTTAACAACAGGTTCTTTAATTTGTTGTCTCGGATTGATTATATCAACAAGCTTTTTTAAGAAACTTTTCTTTCCAGAGTTGGACTGATTGTTAAACTCTTCTTTGAAAATGTGTAGTTGATCATCACATTGAATATCTTCTTGTTCCAATGGTGTTGACCACGAAACATCTAGTGTCCTCCAAAAGATATCAATCGAATCCAAAGGAATGACCGAATTTAAGTACACTGAAAGTACACAAGCACATGGTAACCCACAACTCGTACGAAGTTGACAACCACATGTTGAGTAATCTAACTCGAGATCATTCAATCGATGCAGTTCTTCTAAAATCATATCTAGAGCTTTATTTGAAACAAACCCCTGTAATAAGCTGAAACAAGATATGTTATGTTGATGATAACGATAAATTCGACTTCTTTCAAAACTTTCATTTATTGCTGTAACTTGAGACTGCACGATTTGATTAATATTCCCTACAAATTGATCTAGGGAATATTTCTTGGAATTCAAATACTTTTTTAATTTGGCATGTTGGCTTTCAACCTTGTTGGTTGTGCGATTGCCAAAGTTGAGAGATTGATCACTCCATGCAGACACAAACATTTCCTTATAATTATTCAACCATTGGGCATCCACATAACTTAAAGCACCTGAAAGTTATATAATTAAGAATATGAAATATATAAAATTACACTAATTAAAATAATAAAAAAATATATAACATTACGTGGATATTTGCTCAATACAAATTGAAGTTGCTTATAGTTCTCCATGTACGATATTTGCGTTGGAGAATCTTCTAGCAACTTCCACGCCGAAAGAAAAGAGTCCCAATCTTGTTGCCTCCTAATTATTGGTCTACATTTTTTTAAAATATTTTGGCTAATGTGCCATCTACAAAGTAATCGAGTAGCATTTGGAAAAACTATTTCGCATGCTTTCAAGAGAGTCAACTCTCTGTCAGTAATTATAACACGTGGAAGCATACATTCATCTAATGTCAACTTTAAGCACTCTAATACCCACTTATAGTTGTTCATCTTTTCTTCACTTATAAATGTAAAAGCTATGCAAAATATCTTTCCTGTAGAAGTTACACCGACAATCTCAACAAAAGGCATATTATACTTGTTTGTCTTGTACGTAGCATCTATCAACAACACATGTGAGAATGCCCGCCATATCTTAAATGATGTTGGATGAACAAAAAATAAAGATTCTAACTTGTTCGTATCACCATTTGTATAAAAGTCATGAACATAATCATTAGAATGTAAAAGTGACATAAGAACCTACATAAAAAAGTCAAAAAAGTTGTAGTGTTTTACCTCCATTGTGCTCTTTCCAACTTTTAACGCCTTGCGAATTTTATATTGTGCGTTATATATGTCTTTAAGTGTTGACACATTATTTTCATTTTGTGCCTTCAATATTGACAGAATGTCACGTGGCGGCACATTTTTCTCTATCAGATCTTCAACCAATCGATATTCATCTTTAGTTAACCGCCTTGCATACGGATGCCCTTCCATATGTTGTGCAGGAAGATGATTATGTTCATCACATATTACACTAATCAACATACCATTATGTATATGTGAATATTTTCCTTGTAATAGGAATGGACAATCAATTTTTCTTGTAGCAGAATTTTTACTTGATTCCTTCGGAATATATTCGCCACCAAGATCACATATAAGTGAGATATAACTACTTGTATTCGTGAATGACCTTTTAGTTACTATGACATAACCAAGTGCGCGCGCATGAGTTTGCGCCCAATTTTTTAAATCTTCACGAGATTGAAAGATCTACAATTAAAGTTATGTTAATTTATGACAATATTATTTTATGAAATATGTACGTTAATAAACAAAAGAAACATGTTACTATTTTACCTGATTAGAGAAAAAAGGCGACGTTGAAGTGGAAAATTCAACACCATTTGAGTTATTTTCAGTAAAAAATGACATTTTTATTTGTCAAATCAATAACCTGAAAATAAAAATAGAAAATTATTTCCCGCAATATAATTATAAATCGAATTAAGAAAATATATATATTTATAAGAGATAAGTGGGCTTAAAAATAAAATAAGCTACTAATTTAGCCCATAAATTTAATCCAAGCCTAGCCCATAAACCCATTAACCTATTTAAATAGGTTTATTATAGAAAACCCTAAATATCACTTTACCCTCACATTCAAAACCCTACTTCCTCCAAAACTTCCACAGCAGCCGCCACCGCCGGAGAATCGCCGCCCACCGCCGGAGAATCGCCGCCCACCGCCGGAGAATCGCCAGCCACTGCGCACCACCCTCTTCGAGCACGAAACCGCCGCTCAACACCGCCGTACACCGCCGCTCCACCACTCTCTCTCCTGCGCACCACCCTCGTACAGCCGCTAACACCGTCGCCGAACACCGCCGCTCCTCCGCCGCTCCACCACTCTCTCTCCTGCGCAGCACCCTCGTACAGCCGCAACACCGCCGCTAACACCGTCGCCGAACACCGCCGCTCCACCACTGTCTCTCGTTTCCGTCTCTCTCTTTCTCTCGTTCCGTTTCTGTCTCTCTCTATCTCTCTCTCGTCTCTGTCTCTCTCTCCTCTTTCTGTCTCTCCGAATCTCTCTCTCTCTCTCGTTTCCGTCTCTCTCTCTCTCTCTCTCTCTCGTCTCTGTCTCTCTCTCCTCTTTCTGTCTCTCCGAATCTCTCTCTCTCTCTCATCTCTGTCTGTCTCTCCTCTTTCTGTCTCTCCGAATCTCTCTCTCTCTCTCGTTTCTCTCCGAATATCTCTCGTCTCTCTCTATCTCTCTCTCGTTTCTGTCTCTCTCTCCTCTTTCTGTCTTTCCGAATCTCTCTCCTCTCTCTTTGTTTCTGGTGGTGAAAAATACAAAAGTGAAAATTGAGATGAAATTAAATTAAAATATACCTATAAATTGATGGAGATTATGACAATGAAAGTTTATCTCTGGTATTATATTTAAGAAAATAGTTAAATGTGATTTATATATAAAAAAAGTTAGTTGGAAATTTATATGTATTTAATCAGATAATTAAATTTGCCAATTAAGTTTCATTGTTTGACTACATAAAAAATATTAGGATGTGACATTGACAGGTTTTTTAGACTTCTTTTTCAAAATGAAAAGTTCATTTTTCAAGATTTAAAAGTTTGACTTTTTGAAGCTTATTTAGTAGAACCCTATAGAAAAAGGAAAGTAAACAAATAACAAACTGCGCTGCTATTCCCTTTTGAATAATATATTAAAACTAATTCTTTTAAAAACAATATATGTGAATCTAGACGTGTTTTGAAAACAACATCCTTATATGAAATTAGAAAAGTATAATTATGTGTCGTAGTGAGAGGCATGTGAGTGGGGAATATCACACCCAGTAAACAAGAAATGGTCACGCGTGAGTGTATGCTTTCAAATAGCACAAATGTGAACCAGATGACTACTCGGATTGTGTGAAAAAAGTGGGGTCCCTGCCTTTTCAAACGATCATTTTCTAAATTAACTTCTCCAATACCATTATTAACTATACTTCAACAATTTAAAACACAACTTCTCATTTAATACATTCAATACTTTCAATACAATTTCTTCACTGTCTCAACAAACAACAAAATGGAAGAGAAGACTGAAACTATGTGTAAGGAGTGACTTTAGGTGCTGTTTGATAAGACTTTTAATAATTTAGTTAAGAGGATAGTCTCTTAATCGGACAGATTCAGAATGTTTGGTAAGACTTCTTAATCATCATCTGAATGAAAAATTGAACATGTTATGTCTCTTAGTCGGACAGATGTAAGAAAAAGTCTGAATCATTCAGATCTCTGTATCATTCAAATATTAATCATTTAAATACTAACAAACAACATCTAACTTTATTTGGTTACCTTTGCCACCTATTATTATACTTCCTCCGTATCAAAATAAGTGAAACAAATTGGCTTACACGTTTTTTGAGGTAAAAGATTAAAGTAGAGGTTAAAATAGATTAAAGTACATAGTTAGTGGAGAATGAGTCCCACTTTTCTTGAATAAAGTGATATTAATGAGTTTTAAAAGTAAAAGTAAGGGTATGAGGGTAATTTCACTTTATTAAAGTGGATAGTTAGTGGGTATGGGTCCCACTATTTTTACCAAATAAGGAAAGTTTTCAAAGTGTGTCACTTATTTTGATACACCCCAAAATGGAAAGTGTGTCACTTATTTTGATACGGAGGAAGTATATAACATTTGCTAACTTCCGTGAATAGTACCACACAGGCACCTCCCAATGAATATATTTTATTTTTCCTTACGTTGCCTACTTTTATTGACTTTGACCTTTCATTCCTTTTGTTTTCTTTTCATTTATTTTAATACCATCTTATTTTAGATCTAAATATAACTAACAAATTTTGCACTTACTTTACTTTCTATAATTACTTTGAAAATAATTATAATAACCTTAAGAGCTGTTATTAAGATATCAATACATGTATCATAAACTAAATTTTGCACATATCGATCAAAAATAGCTTAATATATATTTTGTAATATGTTTTACACATACTTTAATTTTTGTAATTAGCTTAAAAATGATCACGACAACCTTAAGAGCTGTCATTATGATGTGAAGACATGTTTTATAAATTTGTACATTAACTATAACTAACCCCTTCATTTTATGAACTAACTCTCCATTAATGAAATCACAAATTTTTCTATACATGTTTTAATATCTTAATGTAAGGATTGTCATCAACAAAACTTTATAATTTAAACTATATGTTCCATTTAAGTTTTACCAACAAACATATTCTCTTATTTCTCCAATACAACCACAATAATTCAGGTGTTGTTTATTGATCTTTTTATGATTTAAATCCTTTTAACCCGGTTTCTTGACTAATTTCAGAGTAACTATTGGAAAAAGAAATATTTTGAAATATATATTTTACTTCTTAGTATACAACAATATTTTGTATGTTATATAAATATCAATAAATAAACTTTGGCTATCATATAAAATTACCCCGCGGCAACGCGCGAGGTAAATATCTACTAGTTAAGTACAAAGGCTTACAAAACACCTATTAGTGAATATTTCTTAAACATACCTAATCAGTAAATATTTATTTTTCAAAACATTATTTTAGTAAAAAAAAATCTTTTAATTCTTATTCAGATAAATCCAGCATCATTTCTAACATTATTGACGTGTCATCATCATGTTCATACACGTCAACGCCAGCTTTAACAGCATCATGATTTGTCAAGCTGAGTAGCGGGTCCCACCGTAAAGCCTGAAAATAGGAATTACTGCTACATAAACCTACTACACACGTTGCTATTGCAACCATACCCTTCTCAACCGACACGCGTCCATCATTAAACAGTCTTTGTAGCTCAAAAAAACGCTTCTCCGGCCGTTTGTTTTTGTATTTTCCGAGGCTTTACGTGGCCGTCTCTTCTATCTCCAAGTCTCCACGTGTCACCCTCGCCTTTATCTTAACCTATCTTTCAAGGGTATTATCGTAATGTTTCAACGACCCACCACATTAAAAATCTCTCCACTTTCTTCTCCTTTTTTTTTACCTACGAGCTAGCATGGCCCGTGCGATTCACGAGCTTTGTTCATGATAAATAGTTATTTTGTATGTGAATTGTGTACATTGTATTGGCATCACCTCGAAAATATGAATAGGGCGATTGGTTAAATGTTAAGGTTTGACCAAGGGTACTCTACTAAATAAGCAAATGACAATCAATAAAACCCCATCAGTTATTGATGAAATGGTTATGACGAAGTTAACGATATCGAATTCGTCTTTACCAAAAATTGACTAAATCCGTTTGGAAATTTGCAATCCATCCTTACGAATCGAATATTTGGAGGTTTCAGATTATGCCATAATGCACAGGTTATTAGCATGTATACGGATCCAATTATTTTTTGAATATTAAAAACGCAAAAGCATATTAAAGTGGATTCTCTTAGTCAAGAACATATTATTTTGAGGTAAATGTCCTGTTTAAACTGAAAAGATGACCTATTATATGCAGTTTATGTTGTTCAACATTGGCAAATTTATGAATTTGCAGATTAAAAACCTACAACAATATTTTTTTTTTTGTTTATAATTTAATGGTAATAATCAAAATCTAGATTTCCAACTGTATATATCACATACGCAGTATCAAATAAGTATAGATTCTTAAAATAAAAATACGTTTTTTTTATTTGTGAGCATGATCTTGGAGACATGCAAAATATATAAAAAAGCAGATCTGCATGATTTATGAGATAAATACTATTGGTGAAACCGAATAGGTATTTGATAGCTTTGTGATTGTACATTTTTTTTGTTGGTTAAAGCTCCAAAATATAACCAAGAAGTTCGATCCATGATTTATCTCATAAATTATTTATATAAAAATCGAAGCATACTTTATTGTGCATAAGTTACAGAACATAGATTATTAAGAATTGTTGTGGAACACTTTTTCCAATGAAACCATTTTATTAAAGCTCCAAAATACTTTATATCTCTGTTTCATCATCTTCATCTCCCTTTCAGATGAGATTCAAGGTTTTGGAAATGCGAAACAATTTTAGTGAGATTTTTCAACATAATGTGAAACTTACAAATTTGTAAATCTGCATTTAGATATCTGCATTTAGATATCATAATGCAGAACGTGACTTCCTTTATGGCTTACCAAAGAGATTGACAATTGGGGAACTTGGCAAACCTTTTATATATATATATATATATATATATATATATATATATATATATATATATATATATATATATATATATATATATATATATATATATATAATATGGATCAAGAAAGAAGTTAGCTTATTTAGAGAACTTAAAGAAGTAATTAGGAGTATTGATTTAATTAAAACACTCAAGGGCACTTAAGGGCATGATTGTCCTTTCCCCCCCCCCCCCCCCTTATAACAATATACAGCGCCTCTTTTAATTTCCCCTCTTTGTGAGTTTTTTAGTTTTCCCAGCATCATCTTCTTCATATCTCCTCCAAAGCTCCATCAATGGCCTTTTCTAATTAGAACCTTATTTGCCTAAGCAGCTCCAAATCGCAGCCCCACATATCCAAACCATACGCAGCTCCACATATCCATAAACAGCTCCAAATCACAGCTGCTCCACCTCTCCATACGCAACACCAATTCGCAGATTTACATCTCCTATTTCAAATAACTATACGCAACTCCATTGATGGAGAGTTCCAAGTACTGTTTTGAACCCTACATCAGCTGCTAAAATCTGAAATATGTATCAATTTGAACCTTAAATCACTTAAGAACCCTAAATTAGCTCCTATACGAACCCTAAATCAGCTCCTATATGAACCCCAATTCAGCTACGAATGAGGGAATTAGATTAAACTCCAGGTGGGTCGGAAATCTGAACCATTCTTCAACTCCTTTCAGTTTTTTCATGTGATTCATGTATTAGCTAAATATCTCTAAATTTTACTTCAATGGCTACCCAATTTGATTTCCAATTGGATCTAGAATTGCATAGTGATGGTAATTTGTTGATTCCAAGACCTTTTTTCATTTCAATAATGTTTATTTGAATGTTAAAAGATGATGTGTTTGTGTATGATATGATGAATTAGTCTAACTAAATAATGTTTGTCTATGATATGCTAGTAATCACTATTCAGTTTGTTTTTGTAGTTTTGTTGATGGGTGTGTTTAATACGATGAATGATTAGTTCTAATTGGTCAATATGCTAAAAATTAATGTTCATTTCTGATTTTCCATTTTCATTCTTACAGTTGCATTTGCATTTTCATTCTCACGGTTGCATTTGCATTTTCGTTATACTTGGTTGTTCAATAAAAAAATATATGTCTCTTTCTTATGTTGATGCTGATGGTTTACAGAAATCCAAAATTACTGACACTAGTGTTGAATCCATGTACAAAATGATTTTTTTATATAGAGTCAAGGAGGCAAGATTCTTTGATGAATTTTTCCGTGATGAGAGTGAGGTTGTTAAATTATCTCCTATTACCTGTTGCATTTGCACATTTTCATTTTGTAGACTTTTTTGACATTTTAACAATTTTTCTTGTAGGTTGTTTATGATGTTTCTCTAGAGGAATTTACTTGTAGATGGAACCGATATGATAGATTTAGACTTCTATGTAGACATATATTCTATGTTCTCCGCATATGCAAGTTCACTAATGAGATCAGAACTAATGAGTTTATTAGTGAGATGGTAGGTGTTGAGCAACCAAAGATAGTTGAGATGCATGCCCATTAAGGTATTCACTGTAAAGGAATTGAGTTGAATAAAAGGGTTACTAGTTCGTGTGAAAATCATATTTCTAAAAAAGTAAATATAGAGAAAGTGTGGTTATTGTGACACTTATGATCCGCATAATATTCGCACTTGTCCAAAATAAGAAAAATTAAGTAGAAGATGCAAAGAAAAAACGCAACGAGCTGATGATGCATGATTTTCTTGAGTGACACATTATTTTTTATTGGTTATATTTATATTCTTATCAAATGTAGATAAACATACTTTGACATTTGTATTTTCATTATATCTAGTTATTCCTTGAAATTTTTGATATTGGTTTTGCTTCTTTTACTATCAGTTACATTTGCATTTTCATTCTTACAATTGAATTTTCATTTTCATACTTATGGCTCCATTTGCATTTGCATTTTCTTATTCACTTAAATTTTATATAGAGGTTCTGTTTTAAATATTGTCAATTGCATATGCATTTTCATACTTGCAGTTGCATTTGCATTTTCATTTTATGTAGTTATTGTTGAGTTTTTAACAAACTTTTTTGAAAATTGACATTTGCATTTGCATTTGTATTTTAGTACTTGCAGATGCATATTTATTTTATGTAGGTATTCCTTAAAATTTGATACTTTGTTACTGTTTAAAATATTCATTTGCATTTGCACTTTCATACATGCAATTGCATTTCGCATTTTCATTTTATGCACTTATTCCCTAAACTTATAAATACTAATTCTGTTTCAAATACTAGTATTTGCATTATATTTTTGCCCCTTATTTTTGCATTTTAATAAAATTTAGTTATTCGTTGACATTTTAACCCAATTGTTTTAAATAATGGTAGTTTCATTTGCATTTTCATACTTACACCTGCATGCGCATTTGCATTTCCATACTTGCACCTGCATTTGCATTTTCATTACATATTGTTTTTTTCACATTTTCTATTTAAGTTTACCTTTTCCATGTACCATTACCACTTGATGAAATTTTATGTACCTTCACATATTCTATTTAATATTATAATCAAAACAAGGAAAAAAAAATCAAATACTAACAATTTAGTTTACTTTTGCAACCATCAATCATTCCATATAAATAAAACCAACCAACTACCAATAAGTTCGAAAAATAATCAACCTCAAAAACACATCCAACCACATCAAAAACAACCAACTACCTAAATCTAACAATCCATACAAACAAAAACCAACAAATGACCTACTTTATAGTTAGATCAACATCCATTTTTTACCCACTCCTTAACATGTTCATGATTCTTACTAGAGCATCTTCAACATTTTAATCCAATCTTCCTATGTAACCTGCATATTCACAAATATGTAAACACATTCACCTTAAAGACCATTGTTTTTTTAATATTCAAACAAATTATTAGACTGTCATTTATGAAAATGCATAGATGCATAAATCTTTTGCATTTTCACATTATTTTGTTGTTTTCATTTTTCATACTTTCTACAATCAAGTATTAAAATTCATACACAAATACCTTTTCTATTGTACAATTCATACTTGTTGCACACAATGACACAAATCAGAATAGTTTTCAACTTCATACTTCATACACACATAAAATGAAAATGCATAGATACAAATGTATACCTTCCATTTGCTTCTTAGTTTTTGTTTTCTTGTGCTTTTTAGTTCCTTTTGTACTACCTTTTGCTTTCTTTATTTGGTAGATCTGCCTAAAATGGATACACAAACCATAAACCTCTTTTCATTCTACAAATAAGTTTAAACTTTTTAATTTTTTCTAAAAATCATTTTAAATACGCAAAATACAAATCAACATAATTTCTACAAATCATAGAAACATTAATGATTACCTTCTTGAATTTCGTCTATTTTGTTTTTCCATTCATTTTCGACCTGGAAATCTTCGTCATCATCTTTGTATGTTTTTCTTTTTTTTTTCTTTTAGCATCATTACGAACCTTAGCTTGCATTGTTCGTGTTTTTGATCTTTTACCCATCTTGAAGCTGTTAATGCAAGTCTTCAAGTTCCTTATGATTTACAACCCTAGTGTTAACTGTAATTTAAGAAGCATATTATCTTTTTTTTTCTTGGTAATATATGTATAAATTATAGTGAAACCAAGCTAAAATATGTAGATATTGTTATTCTAGTATAATAATTTTATTGGCACAAGTCCTAGACAGCATAAACATTAAACATATACCAATTTTATTAGAATATTAGCAATCACTGAAGCAACAAGAACAACTGATTGAATGTAATCTCAGAAGAAACAAGAATAATTGAGCTTCAATTTGATGCAAACTTAGATATGGAAGTCTTAAATCATGTGGATCATAACGAGAGTTTTAGATAATTGGAAAATCAAATCTTAACTGCTTAAAATAATCTTTCTAAATGATCATAAAATCATCAACTAGCATTTTACCTAAAATTTCAAGTAATACAATAGAAAGTCGAGCAATACAAATTAGAGAAACTATTTCCATTCTAACCGAAAATAAGCATACCTCTCCAGTATATTGAATCACCTTCGATTTTGACAGAGAGGCGGAGATTTGTCGCCTTCTTTCGTCGATTGAATCCATATATTGCATATTAGTCTCCTTATTTTTTTGATTGAAACCGTATATTGCCTTCATCGATTGATGAAAAGACAGAAAATCGCTACTTCGTTCTTCCCCATCGACTGTCTGATTGAAACCTTGCCGATTGAAATCGTCATTTGTGAGACATGCGTATGTGTTGCATAGGTGAGAGACGGTCGTTTGAAACCCTAATCGTCCTTTGAAATCGTTCTCTTCGACTGTCCGATTGTAAATGTTGCCAGTATTTTTACAATTACACCCTTTAGCCTAATTTTTATATCTAAACCCCATCACATGCGTGTCTTTTTAAATATCATCATCTGATCCCTTCAACTCTTGATCCAAGGGCTGCAATCAATTCTCCATATTCTTTAATAAATAAAGGTTTTCTATGGATCCACACCCTATATATATATATATATATATATATATATATATATATATATATATATATATATATATATATATATATATATATATATATATATAAAGCAATAATGTTTCAAAAGTTTTTGAAACAGAACTCATATAGATCAACTGAAACGATTTTAAATTGATTACACAATCATTTCACAATATCAAATTGATTACTATTAAAAATATATTGAAATTTGAATTGAGTACTCCATTTATTACACAACAGTTACTTTTCTATCCATTGTTAAAAATCGGATGAAAAATATGATGGTGTTAATGACAAACCTTTTAATACTCTTTGGCTAATCTTTTGAGATTACACAAAAGTTACGGTTGTATTATTTGTTAATAAACGACCTTTAGAGCCCGTAATTCATTACACAACCGTTACTAAAAGTTACTTTTTTAGATCAAACTTGGAATTTAATGTTATGGAATTAAATGCTACATCAAGTTTGAAACTCATTTTTTATGTTAATATAGATACTTTTATCTTTTTTTGAAAACGGCAAATAATTACATATAAACCTCCTATGTTTGGGATTAAACCCAAGACCTCCTTATTAGTTTTACTCCATATTAGTCGAGTGAGCTAGTCCCACTTGTACCTATACTTTTATCTATCTGCAAAAATCACCTCTCTCTTTCCCGTCGGCGGAGCAAAATCCGGCAAGATTTTCCGTCGAAAATCTTCTCAACTTTTTAAAAAATTAAGATTAAGAAAAAATCCTCTGTTTTTCCGTCAAATCACATAAAAAACGCTGGGTATCTCGTAAAGAGAATTAAAGATTCTAGCTTTCCGATGGACTTTTTGACAAAATTTGTATGCGACGGCGATGACGGTCGCGGAGGTGCCTTCGCCCATTCTGTTAAGGAGGAACCACTCAATGAACAAAACTTAGAGCTGAGTTTAGGGTTGTCATCCAACGGACGTTTTGGGATTGAACGACGGAGAGTTGATGCTAAATATAATTACGACAACAATAAAAGGTTAATCCGTGCTTCATCAATAGCTGATTTCTCAAGTTTCCCGTCGGAAACGGAAGATACGGCGGCATTGACGTTGTATCCACCGTTAACGAGAACGTGTTCGCTGCCGATTGAGACGGAGGTGGAATGGAAGAAACGGAAGGAATTGCAGTCGTTACGGCGGTCGGAGGCAAAGAGGAAGCGCGTGGAGAAAATAAAAAATGGGAGAGTGGTGAAAGGGTTATTGACGGAAGAGAATTGCGAGATAAAAAGAATAAATTTAATGAACGGAGATGAATTACGGTGGCCATCACCACCGTCGTCGTCACTTTTACCTCCACTTCCACGGCCGTCGATGTTTCCGGCACAGGTGTCTAGTGGATCTCCGGCGAGTGGCGGATCTTCTGGACTTTCTGATTTGGAAAGTCAACCTTTTTCAGGTATTACACTTATTATTTTTCACACGATTTTATTCGCAAGTATATTTAAAATAAAAGTTTTGCTAATAATTGTCTTTAGAGCAATGATTGCCGAGCCCGAGCTCGACTAGGTTTGAGCTCGGCTCATTTAAGTTTTAAGGAGCTCGAGCTCGAGCTCGGCTCGTTTCGAGCCTTATATGTAAAGTTCGGGCTAGGCTCGTTTAGGTTTTCGCAGGTTCGGGCTCGGCTCGATTAGGCTCATTTAAGCTCTCATATACACAAAATATATAAAAAAATTTATTTAATTATAATATTTAATATATTATGTAAGCACTTCATTTTTATATTATGTTATATACATATATATGTATAATATACATACAGACATAAGTATAAAAATATACTAATAATTAATATATATTTGCTCGTTTAGGCTCGCGAGCCTAATCAATCTTAGTGGATCAAGCTCGGGCTCAGGCTCGTTTAATAAACGAGTTCTTAGTTAAGCTCAGACTCGGCTCGTACTCGTTTAAGCTCGGCTCGTTTCGAGCTTTTAACGAGCCGATCACGAGTAGCTCACGAACTGCTCGGCTCGTTTTCACCCCTATGTTTAAATTTTAAAGCATAACTACTTGGTGGTTAGTGAATTATAAGGGTGATGGTTTTTTATAAGGGAAATGCTAACAAGTGTATGTAATGGTTAATTTTTCTAATTAAGGTAGATAGATTTTTTATATGTAATAATTTTTTAACCATTGTCCTAAGGGCATGTATTAGCACAATTCTTAAATTAAATATTTGTTTCTATAATAAGTTGCATACTTCCTCCGATTCAAAATAAGTGATACAATTTTCATATTTGGGTGATTCAAAATAAGTGATACACTTTAAAATGTTACCCTATTTGGTAAAAAGTAGTGGGCTCCACACCTACTAACTACCTACTTTATAAAGTGAAATGACCTTTATACCATTATTTTTAACGTTTAAACATCATTAACCTTACTTTATTAAAAAATTATGAGATTCATTCTCCACTAACCATCCAATTAATCTTATTTAACCCTCATTATAATCTTTTGCCTCAAAAACCGTAAAACGCAAAATATATCACTTATTTTGAATTAGAGGAAGTATTTCTTGTTGCAGTTGGTAATATGAAATTTATGTGTTAAAAGGGTAAAAGAATAAATGAAAATTTTACTTTTTGAATGCTTAATGTTTGTCATACAAGTAAAATAGGTCATGCTTGAAGAAACTTTACACTTAATATTATAGTATATAAATATAAATTATTAATTTTTATATTTAATAATATAAATTATTAATATAAATATAAATTATTAATTTTTATATTTATAGTATTCTATAAAAGAGCCGTTTATTTACTTCTTGCAACACTCAGCAATCTTGCGTGTAACTAACGGGACGGATCGTTTTCCTACAAAACAAACATGTTAGCTTGAGTTTTGGGCAATTAACATATTACACATAATTATTTTGTAACGGGTCGGATCTATAAACTTATGGTTATAATAATAATAATTGCGTACTATGAATATTAGTGATCTCATGTTTTCTTCTAAATATCTAGTTTTCAAGGTTGTTGCTTTTTTTTTAAAGGTAAAACGATTACAATTAACTTATGACTCAAGTCTCTAATCCGTGATGATGAGATTTGAATCCACAACTAAAGCTACTCACTTAACTAGATGCCTTTTTGGTTTTTTTTTCTTTCCTTTTTTTCAAGGTTATTGTTAATAATATATAATATTCAAAAGGCTAAGTTTTAGATTACTTCTAAGAGTGGTTTTAGGTTATACTTAAAAGAACTCTAGTTACCAAACACCCTAATGTTTTATCGAAATTATATACATCTGGTTAGAGAACAAGTGTTTAATCTGTTAAAAAAAAACTCTTGTAATTATTTGCATTGAATTTTCTTATATATTCGCTTCTAAAAGTCGTTTCGTATACAATCAAGTGACAGGAACTAACAAAGACGTTGAATTGAATAGCATGTCAAGATCAAACTCGGTTGCATCTGAACATCCTTCAAAGAATGTTTCGGTTAACAAAAACCACTCCTCGAAGGATGATACCCTAAAGATGATGTTAGCCGACATGCCATGTGTTTCCACAAAAGGAGACAATGTTAATGGCAAGAAGATCGAAGGGTTTTTGTATAGATATAAAAAAGGTGAAGAAGTGAGAATAGTATGTGTTTGTCATGGTAGTTTTCTGACTCCGGCTGAGTTTGTGAAACATGGTGGTGGTGGTGATGTTGAACATCCTCTTAGACATATTGTTGTTAGCCCGCCTTTGATTTGATATTGGATGACAAAACCAACTGTTGTTGTCGTGATCATGAACTGGTCTTTTGGTCGTTTTATGTACCAATTGACAGGTTAAATAAAGTTTCCTTAATGTCATATAGACAGAATGTAGAGGACAAATTTACATCTTGAATATTGAAATAGTTAATTACTTATTTATTTAGTAGTTTATTTGCGAAAATGAATTATATGAGGGCGAGTAATGAGTTTGTAACTTTATAATATATTTGTTAGCCGGTGAGCCAGTGAAGTAGATCTCTAATTCATTGAGCATACAATATCGTGCTCGCTAAATCACAGAGGTAGTGTTGTTAACGAGCAATGATGGGTCCGCGCGTTGCAGCGAAAATTTTAAAGTATTTTTTTTCTTGAGCAAAAATTATGATTTAATTTATATTGAATTTTATAAAAACATTTTATTATTGTTTAGTGAGTTTCGATAAAAATTAAAGTATTATAAATTTAGGGATATTTGGTAATTGAATGTTTTCGAGCCTTTATGTGAAACCCAAATAAGCGCACTATTAGAATTTATAAAACTATAATTTAAAAATAATTTGTGTTAAAAAGTTAGATAAAAACATTTTAATGAAAATAAAAAGTTTATATATATTGTAAAATGACATCTACCATTATTGTACGTTAAACAGTGCAGTTTTATATAGACACAAATATATTTTAATTTACAACATGTACAAATATTTACGTTTTTAATTTTTAAAAGATCAAAAGCACTTAACCAAGTTTTTTTTGCTTCTCATAAGTGTCACTAATAGAATGTTTATTTAGTCCATATTATGTGTGAGTTGTAATAAAATAAATAAAATTATGCAATATAATTTTTAAATGTGGTTTTGTTATATATTTGTACATAATGCGTCTTATTTACCAAATGATTTATAGCCTAATAGTATCAAGATGATTAGATGTCCAAGTTGTGGGTTCAAGCCTTATTGTGGCTAAATTGGTTTAGATTTAATAGAGGCATGTGTTAGTCATTCAAAAAAATGCATCTTATATATATTTATCAATTTTTATTTGATTTATTTTACAGTTCGAACGTACTTGTTTGTTACGCGTTACTATATATAATATATTTGAATTTATCATTTAATATATAAATTATTATAAAGTTTAAGTTTTAAACGTATAAATATTGAATTTCAAGAAGAAAATAACTAAATAAGTAATGATCAAATCTTTTTGGGGGCAATTTTTTTTTAGCAAGATATGTAATTATCAAATTCTTTAAGGGGTAAATGAGAAACATCTAGTGAATATCCTTAAAAAAACTATATTAATAATAAATAAAAAATATAAAGAAGAAAAAAGTAACGTTGGATTCGAACTCAGGTGGGTCTCAATAACCTAAGTCTTATGAGTTTGCATGTGGCCACTTTGGCAGCATGTTATTTTTGTTTGTTGTTTCGTATAGCTCTATATATATAGAATAAAGAAAATTTCAACCAATCAAAATAGAGTGAGTAGTAATTTTGTATCACAAATGTATATATAGGGTAATTGGCCTGGTGCCGGTGCCAAGCAAGTAACGCAAGTTAGTTACTTTCTTTTTTTATAAAATGTGATTGGTTTATGGTACTTTTTGTGCGATGTTGCAGAAATGCAAGTTAGTTACTTTCTTTTTTTATAAAATGTGATTGGTTTATGGTACTTTTTGTGCGATGTTGCAGAAATGTTAAACGGGAGTTTACAATTGAAAGAGAGAAATTTGATTATCAATCTAAAGTTACCAAATCTATCATAATACTATGTATTCCTAGTACTTGCATGTGTACAACGCGTGACGCTTTTTAACTTTAATTGTTTATGTGTTCCCAATCTACAGTTCTATCATCATTACCTGGCTTTGCATTCACTTGTAACGGCTCATATAAGCTACTTTTTGGTAGTTGTATTTGCATTACAACCGATCTACAAATGGTCTTATACTTTGCAAGCTTCCAAAAGGACCAAAATTGTTGAATCTTCAGATCAAAAATGATGGTAAACATGTTCTGTTTTAGCTCACTTCGCCATCAAATTTGGATGTATCTCAAATGCAACCATCTCCCAAACAACTAGATGACACATTGGATGCTACCTCGTAAGTTTCGGTTTTGACCTAAGTTGAAGCTCGATTAACAGGATGGATGGAGCTTATCTACACTTTCTTACAAAGCATTTTATGCCTGAATCTTAAATCTTCTTAAAACTAGAAGGATTAATATTAATAAATACACCTACACACTCCATAAATAAATATAGAAATCTTCAGAAAAGGTAAGCTAATTAACTATCGACCAATAAAAACATTTACCAAAATCTATAAATGTTTACAAAATTTATGTTGGCTAAACAATAAAATAAAAAGAAATATGTCAATATTTTGCGCAATTCATTTGCAATACCAATTTAAATTTCTATTAGAACTTTAGCTTAAATTATGCTTCCAATTAATCATTAGCTTCCAGTTTATGCTTCCCAAAGCCAAAATACATCTCATAAAACGCAATTAAATTTAAAGACTGCTATTTTAAATTCTATACAAAAAAGAAAAAAACAACACATTACACCCGCGCGGTTGCAACAAATCTTCATCTGCGATCATCTGTCAACAAACATATACACCAATTTACAAATAACAATTATAATTAAAAAATAAAAAACTAAAAAATTACCAGTCAACAAGACGGCGGTTGAAGTTGTTTCAACCGCCGTACCACTTGCTTCATCGTGGGCCTCGTAGACAAGGAATCCACGGTGCAAACAACCGCCAAATGCAAGAGTTCCACCAAATCGTCATGCGGGCCCGCCTCCCACAGCCCGGTTGTGAAAAACTCCTTGGCCCGTCCTTCCCGGAGCAACAGTAACCCCCACCCAACAATATTAAACCCGTTCCCATAACACGAAAAAGACGGATCCAACACCTTTTTATCCGACAACAATTCCAACAGCACCACCCCATAACTATAAACATCGGCTTTATCCGACACCCGACACGTCATCGCGTATTCCGGCGCCACGTAACCGAAAGTTCCGGCGACTCCGGTGGTCGCGTGAGTCTCCGACGTGCCCAACAATCTTGCTAAACCGAAATCGGATAAATAAGCATTGAAATCATCGTCTAGTAAAATGTTACTGGGTTTTACATCTCGGTGGAGGACACGTGGAATGCACTGATCGTGTAGGTATGCAAGTGCACGTGCTACATCTAGGGCTATCTTGTGAAGAATCCGCCAATCAACGGCTCTCGTTGACCGATCTTGGATGAACTTTTCTAGGTTTCCACCAGGGAGATAATTGTAAATTAAAAACATTTCGGTTGCGCTCGCGTGATAACCGATTAACGTTACGAGGTTTGGGTGTCTTAACCGCCCTAATGTTTTGATCTCTGCATCGAATTGTTGTACGCCTTGAAACCGTCCAACCGCTAACCGTTTTATAGCTACCAAAAACCCAGGAGAAATTTCGGCTTTAAAAGTGGCTCCGAACCCACCATTTCCGATACAATTGTTAGCATTGAAACTATTTGTAGCTTGTATCACGTTTTCAAAATTCAACGGGACGCCAATATCCGTGAAAAGTGTGACTTCCTTTTGGGTCGACCCGCGGGCCACGGGTTTGGGTCGCCATCGGGTACAGAAGAAAAGAACGATTAGAGCTAAAAGAACTGATAAAATAGCGGAAGCTGATGTTATTGAAGCAATCTCGATTGAATTGAAGTTGCTCCCGCTTTTTCGGGCCGGAGTTGACTCGGAGTAATTTACAAAATCGCCCCCGGGTGATGTTGGTCCCGGCTGTCGTTCTGGGCTTGCCATTAAGTTTTCGGGTAACGGGCCGGACAAATTGTTGACTGAAACGTTGAATTTTGGAATTCTCGTGGCGTTTGCAAGCCCGGAAGGAATTTGGCCCGAAAGCTTGTTGTTGTTGAGCAAAAGAACGGTCAGATTTTTCAAATTACCAAGATCTTGCGGGATTTCACCCGATAACGAATTCGAATAAAGTTCAAGAATTTCTAGAGATTTCAACTTCCCGAAACTCGTGGGAATCGGGCCCGTGAGATTATTGTTTGATAACGAGAGGCTTTTGAGATTCTTGATCTTGCTAAAGTCAACAGGTATCACTCCGTGTAACATGTTTCGACTCAGATTAAGAGCAACACATGATTCCAAATCACCGAAACTGTACGGGAGAATTCCTGATATTTGGTTTCCGGAAGCATCTAAAACCCTTAAAGATTTACAAATTTGGCCAATATTTGAGGGAATCACGCCGGAAAACCCGTTTGAGCTGACATTAACAACAATTTCTTTAAATTCAGAACATTTATCAAACAAAACTCCCGGAAACCGACCCGTGAGCTTGTTTTCACCTGCAAGAAACACATAGACCGAGTTTTCTCGTGTTTCTGTTACCGGGATGGAACTCAACGGGCCCGAGAAGTTGTTCCCGCCAAAATTATGAATGATTGCAAGATTCTCGTTTCCTTCAATTTTAGCAGATTGAAAAGCAAAATATCTTATATAAACCGATGAAAGATCGATGGGTTCACACTTATCATGACGAAATGACGGAATTGCCCCTGAAAGACGATTGCTACTAACATCAAATACAGTCATACAAGGAACCGGTAGTTGGTCACTAAGCTCTCCAGTCAACTTATTCGAGCTCAAATCAAGAAAATGCAACTTCTTGCATACATTAAAACCCTTTGTCATTTCATCCGTGAAAAAATTCTGACCCAAATTGACCATTTCCAAGCATTTACAAGCACCCCAATTGTTCGGGAACCTGCCCTCCAGAGTCGTTCTTGGAGCCCATAACACCTTTAATTTGGGCAAAACGGTAATTTCTGAAGGCAATACACCCTGGAAATAATTAAACTCTTCTTCAGAACGGGCCAATTCGGTTTCTTCCATAAAATCACCAAAATTAGGGATGGGATTAAATAAGTTTGAGAACACGAGAACCGATAATTCGGTACAATTTCCGAGCTGTTTCGGTATCGGCCCACTAAGACTGTTTCTTGATATATCCAAAACTTGTAGCATATTAAGTCGGCCTAACTCATACGGGATTTCTTCTTGAAGCATATTTGAGTATAATAAAACAGATTTCAATTTAGTACAGTTTGATAAACTGGATGGAATCCCTCCAATCAAGAAATTGGCAGCGAGTTCTAAATGTTCAAGATTAATGCAATTATACCCAATTTCACTCGGGATTTTACCGGAAAGCTGATTGAATGACAGATATAAACCCCTTAAATCAGTAAATTCGTTAAAGAATCTTGGAATCGATCCGTTTATATGATTTCCTGCTAAATTCAAAATCTGTAGATTCTTCAATTTCGATAATGAATTGGGTATTTCTCCTGATATCTTATTAAACCCCAAATTAAGAACCCTAAGGGTTTCCAAATCTCCGAAATTGGAGTTTATATTCCCAGTAATCATATTCCCTTCAAGATCAATCACTTCTAATTTCTTCATATCCCAAATTTCAACAGGGATTTCACCATTTAAATCATTAAAAGGGAGCGATAAAACCCTAAGTTCGGAAAGCTTTGAAATGGAAGATGGCAATTTACCCATTAATTTAGCATTATGTGTCACACAATTTTTCCTAATTCCAAATCCATACAATTGAAGTTGATCATATTTATTACAAGTAAAAGAGCCTGAATTACCTCCACCAGTGATATTAAGAGCAACAACCCGATAATTTGGCCCGCATGAGACTCCGATCCATGAACATAGATCCGAATTGCTTTCGCTCCAGCTGACTAGTACTCCGGACGGGTCGGAAATGGAGCTTTTGAACTCAAGGAGTGCCGATTTATCTGAATTATTGCCGGAAACGACGTCGTAACTGTAGAAAGTGAAGAAGACCCATAGATGTAATAAGAGCTTTAAAGGTTTCTGATGCCGACCCATTGGTGGAACCCTAACAAGGGTTCGGTAAATTAAGTCTTGAAGAAGAGGTTGATTTAGAGATCTGTGTTTTATGTTGAACAGGGTTTTGTTCAAACCCTAATTTTGTGGTTTGCAAATGACAGCAGGAGAGACGATTTCCGGTTCATTCTGCTTCTCTGTTTCAGTGTTTTGGGGTAAGTTTGGAAAAAAAGTCAAAGGTTTAGAAAATCTATAATTTTAGATTCGAACCTTCAACTTTTCTCTACATTACATAACGCCCCACACGTTTTTTATTAGCGCTGCATCATGTAGCTTATGGAGTTATGGTTGTTAAAATCTTAACGTCGATTTTAAAATATTATGATTAATGAAAATCATCACTTTTTCATAGGATATGCATATGATTCCAATCCTGGATATATGATTACTAGCTTCAAAACCCGCCCGACTGGGCGGTCATGCTTCGAGAGATATGTAGGAAAATAACAAAAATATTAATACAGTTTAAATAACATAACAATCCATAATTGATGATGATAAACAATTTTTCATACATGAATAAATGGTATAGGAAATTTAAAGACGAAATAAAAGTTTTTTGTAAACGACATTTATAGTTGAGTTAGTTTAATTTTCATCTTTGTCGCAACAAATAACCTTCAATACTTGTTTTCATGAGGAAAAATTACCATTTTTTGACAAAAATTACCCATTTTGGCCACAACCCATTTCGAACCGTTACTCAAGCTATTCGACCCACCCATTTTGGCAGATTCTGTACATTTTGGCAGATTTAGTTGCATGCATAATTGTCATCAAATCTTCAACTATGCCAAATTCTTCTTGAACTACCTGTACATAAGTATATTTTCAACAATAAATATAAAAAACAGAATTTAAAAAATATATTTCCATGTTAATCTATCTTCATATCATTTTGTATATAAATCTTTATATCATTTTGATCATAAAACCATCCTTTCGGCACCTTTTATCCCGTTCGGCCCGTTTCCTTTTTTACTAAATTTTTAACTTGCCCCGCTAAAGATAAATAATGACCAAAAAGGAAAAAGAAAATACACATATAGATTTGAATGAAAACAGTTCACACGAAATCCTAATTAGTGTACTTATAGCAGCTTCATGAAGAAGCTTCAAAATGAGTGTATCAAGTATCATATTGTGGTTGATAATGACTGTTTTTTATGTCTTTGGAATACTCTTCTTGCTAGTTGCTCCATCTTGAAAAAACATGTTGCAAAAAAGAAAAGAAGATCACTTGACCAAATAAATAAACAAATTACGTTAAGTCATGCTTCAAAAATTCAGAAAACACATGCTTAATTTCACAAACCTGATTAAAATGTTATTGGAGTTTCTCATTAGTCAGATTGATTTGTAATTGCTCAAAACTCTTACCTTTACAAATATAAATTATAGTTTTTTTTTAAATTGCAATGTCCAAAATATAACATATTTCAAATTATGAACCAAAAGCAAGTTAAGCACATGTTCGTCTTGAAACTTTCAAGTCCATATATATATCTAGAACACCAATCTGGAATTTTGACTTTGCACCTTGACCAATAAAATTGTTAATCTTGCTCACAATCCTGTGTGATACAATAAACTGTGAACCTAAAAAACGAACAAATAAAAACTTAAAAAGAAAGTAGTGGTGGCAATGGGCAGGTCAGCCTTAATATGATCCTCATTTCGCCCTAAATGATCAATGAAGCCTGCAAAAATATTACCTTATAAGTAAGTAGACATATTTACTTACAAATGTATAGATTCAGGTTACGTGTATTAGTTTTAACAGGTCAAACGTGTAAAGTAGCGTGAAAAAATCTAGAAATGGGTCAAATGTGACATTTGTTGTATTGGGTCAAATGGAAATATTTGAATAGATATGTATTGCAGAAACATTTTCAGTTTTTCACGCTTAAAACTCTAGAAAATGGGGGATGGTTTCTTATACAACTTTTTTGGGTCAACTCAACCTGAATCATTTCGAGCTTTGAGATGTCACCTAACCCACCAGTCGATTTTACTACCTGAACTAACTCTTATTAAAATTACTACTCTATAATGTTAAACCATCAATTTGCACAAACACACACACAGAGAAGGAGTAAAAAGAAAATGATGGGATTTCTACATGTTATTTATCAGGTCAATCAGCAGCGAAGACCAAAAAATAATTGTAAAATAAACTTTAATAAAACATTTTGCTTTGCAAAAAGACTGTTTGTTGCTAAGCTGAAAACAGAAGGAACAAAAACTGCAAATCAAATACAACAAACCAAATAAAGTGATCAGTTAACCTTCGTCATCAGTCTTGTAAGCATGATGATCATCATCATCATCCAGATCAGTTAACGTTGCAGAAGCAGTCGAATAATTACGGCTTGAAAGTCACGATAAAACAATATATGTGCCCCTAAAAATACCTTCTTTAAACGAATTTAAAGCATGAATTGCAAAAATGAAGATATGGGATATAATTTGAAAATTAAAAACTGCAAGCCTTCAATTGGCAATTAGAAATAACCGTAGAGTAACCACCAGCCCTAAAAATTTAGGATAAAGACTCACAGGTGAAGATGATCGTAGACTACATATTACAATTCGTCTACGGTATTGAGGGTAATGATGAACAAAGGATTCAAATTAGGGTTTCAAATTCAATCATATGAATGTATATGTCAAAGAATATAAGGGCGGAAACATAATTTGCCCTATAATCAAGCCATTAACATCCTAACATGTGTGTTAGAGGAAGGAAGCTATACCAGAGGCATTTTCCGAACAGATTGTATGAAGAATGAGAAGGATTGATGACGAGTTTAGTAGAGCCGATTACATTTCCATATGCTAAAAACATCGGTATAAATATTAAATAGTTGAATTCTCAATTTCATCTACAGAAAATCGAAAATCACGACTTGATCTGAAACGGCTTGAAGAATATGTGGGAGACGATTGCGAAAGAAGAGCAGAGGACCAATGGCGTAACTACAGGTGGCATTGGTAGCCAATGGGGATGCTCTAAAGTGCTGAGTTGTCAAACAAATTTCAAACCTAGGCCTCATATATAGGTTAAGATAACTCGATCAAATCTAATATTGTTTGGCTTGAATTAGAAAATTAAAAAATTATGAATGAATTAACTTTCTTTAAAATAAAGTTAATAGGCTAACCGACTAATTAACTCATAATAGTAATTTCTAGCAAATTTTTACAAAGAAGACTTGTTTTAAGTTTTTGTGGTATGAAAAAATTTAGGATCTTGTACAGGTTCATAACTTCTTCTATTTTTTCAATATTATTATGGTTGAACATTTGATGTGCAATATATATTTGGATAATAAATAAACCTCTAAAAGATTTATACAAAATGAGTACAAGTTTATATGGACCAAAAGGTTGATGCTAGTAATTTTACCGACCCCGTCAAACCCAGCCTCCAAGGATACTCAATAAGAGGACATAATTTGACTAACTCAGTGGTTGTTTCAGTAGTTGGGGACCAAGAGTACAAGTTTATATGAGTGTTTATATGAACTGGTGGTAAGGGTTGATATGATTATTAGCATTGTAGATGGTCTTAGATATAATTATTATGTGCATATTTGGAAGAACACATAGGACATTTTTAAGGGATTATTATTTTTTTGAAATTCTGAAAAGTATTTGTTTGCGGTGAAGGATAACCAAATAACTTTATATATTTTTTATCGTAAGTTGGTATTCTTTTAGCAAGTCTGATTCCAAATTAATATGAAAGGACATTATAACAGATTTTTCAGTACACCCCTTTTTAAAGAATAAATTGGTTGGCACATCTCAAACAAATGTCGATTTCAATAACTAATGCACAAGGAAATCAATAGTATGATACCACGTTAGGATCAAGGTACCCCTTCAGATTTTTTTGGATTTATGTAAATATAATAATAATAATTAGTTAGTTAATCACAAATAATTATAATTAATCGAACACTACTCTTAAAAATGAATGATGATGACTTCTTTAGTAACCATCCTGCTTAGCTTTAATTTTTGTTTTCTTTTAAAAGAGGAAAAGATCAAATTTGCTTAAAGTTCTACAACAAGAAATTGTTACAAACATATAAGCTTTTCAAAAAAAAAAAAAAAAAAAAAGTTTTTCGGGTTTCTACAACGATAATTGTTTGATTAACACTAAAACCCAAATACGACCTTCATAACTATTTTTGTTTGTTTATATAAAATCCTGGGATATTGTTAAGGGTGATGTGTGCAGGGCTATTAAAGAATTTTTCAGGAATGGCAAACTGTTGAGAGAAGTAAATGCAACTGTTATTTCTTTGATTCCTAAGATTCCTAATCCTAAGATTTGTAGGAGCTAATACCAATTATCATTAATAAAATACAATTACAATAAGGAAAATTGACTAAATAACGTTTACAAAAGATTGAAACAAATAAATAGAACAAACAAGAACAAGGTTTTGGTTGAGTCTCATGAAATTCACGATCCCCTTAAAATAGATTCGTTGTCTATTTCTCAGGGTAAAACAATCGAGTAGTTTTACACTACCGAATATAATCCAAGCCCGAACACTTATCTAAATTTCTTTTGTTTAAGGAACACTATCACTAGAGAGCAAAGGATGATAACTTGTAAGTGGTGTAAGAAAGTATGTGAATGTGTGTTTGTGTTCACAAGAATGTATCTACAAGTGAACCCAAACTCTTCTATTTATAATAGAAATGGTCCAAAGGTCTAATGACACACATTAATGTCATTATGTCAATTTAACACAATTCATTACAAAGAAATGAAACCACTAATTCAAATATATATTTTAATGACAAACATTAAAATATAAATATTATTATCAATAATATTATTTGAATACTTCCACTAAATCAAGTGGCAAAAAATTGAGTGGTAAAAAAAACGAACTCCATGAAACCCGGGAGACGAGTGTGCATAGGTTCGAGTTTCCACTACTTAATTTGTTTGATTTCTTTGTTCCATACACCCCACTTTGAGAGTCGATATCTCATTCACCACAACTATATTTTGGACATATCAACCATTAATTATATATAATAAAATATATAATGATAGGTGACCAGACTTTTCCAACAAGATTGTCACTGATTTTCGACGCTGTAATGTCATATATAAATGTATTAGTAAGATTTTAACCACTAGAATCAAGAAAGGGTTACAGAAAGTGGTTAATGAGAATCAAAGTGCAGGAAGGTTAATTCAGGATAATCTTCTTAAGGATCTTCTTAAAGGTTATAATAGAAAACATGGTGCTAAAAGGTGTGCTTTTAAGATTGACATTGCAAAAGCCTATTAACTGGGATTTCCTTAAAATTCAGTTTGGGTTTCATAGCAAGATGGTGGGATGGATTATGGAATGTGTATCAACTGCCTCTTTCTCTATATGTATTAATGGAGAAAGACATGGGTTTTTTAAAAGTGGCAGGGGTTTGGGGATCCTATTTCTCCATATCTTTTTACCCTGGAGGTTTTTACCCTAATGATGAAGAGGGGAGAATCCAAGATTTAAGTTCCATAATGATAGGGAAAACTTTACTGGCTGATGGAATGGGTGGGAGACTATTGATGTTCCTACTATCTAAAGGAGGATATGGTAAAATGGAAGTTGAATAATGAGGGAGAAATTTATGCCTGATGTGAAATGGTGGTTTGGTTCACTCAAGACATGCCTTTCTTATGTGGCTGGCTACTCACACATTAAGTGGGGTACTATGGTTTTGCTTTGTCCTTTTTGTAAACAGGTCAATGATTCACGAGTGCAATTACCCTAATTTCGTTTCGAAGGACATGAGAATCAAATAGCACATGATTGGGTGAATATTATTCATCACTCCCCTGTAATAAAAGCATCAATAGTGTGGCTGTTGCAGTCTGTGGAAACAGAGAAATCATCGGCTTTTTAACCTTACTTCTAAATCAGTTGATGAACAATATTAAAGATTGCATCTCATGGGGATGAAAGTAAAAGCGTCTAAGCAACTGCCTCCAAAGCCGCCTATTCCCCCATTGTTGTTGCCTCCTCCATCCCCGTTCATGTTGCTCCATTAAAATCGAAATCAAGAAATGTTTTACTTAAATTGGTTTATGTGTGGTGGATATGGCCGTATGACCTTCATCGTTTGCAGTCCTATCAGTTTGGTTTTCGGATAAGGATGAGCATTTGACCTAAAAAACCGAAATGAAACCGAAACCGGACCGACCCATAGCCGAAAACATGTTATCGGTTTGGTTTCGGTTTTGAAATTTATCATTTTCGGTTCTATCAGTTTCGGTTTGGTTCGGTTTTTGGACCGCGTTCACCCCAATGAGTTGGATGCCTCATCACTTTGCCTAAATCTCTTTTTTCTTATTTCTAGCAATTAACGTAATCAGAATCTGCTGGAGCATCCTTTTCATAATTAAATGGTGTTTGGCTTTGTAATTTTATTCGACTTTGTGATGGCAAAGTACTAATTAGTTGTTTAAAGTGTTTAATTAATTGTTGAATTTTGTAATGTTCGGTACTAATTTTTTGTTCAAACTTTGTAATGATTTTGGGTTTTAATAAACATAACATTAATGGAAAAATAAACATAACATTAGTTCACTTATATGTGCGATGCAAATTCGATATGAACTGGTGACGTCTGATTTATTAGTAGGTTCATGTAGTGAAGGGACAATGACATATTAAAGAATTCCAATCAATTAACGGTGACTTTCCTTAATGTACTATATTTTTCTAAAAAAAAGTATATTTTTGGACGATTCAAATCTCACCACATGATTCATTAACCATGATATGGGTTATTGTATTTTCATAGGATGATTATTTATCATTAACTTTTGTTATATTGCTTTTGTAGAAACTCAATCTTACACATTCTTATGTACATAAATCGTGTTGCAGATTTATGGTAAAGTTGATGTTTATGAATATAGTTCTAGAAGGATTTATTTTAGAAACAAAAGTTTCTAAGCATAAAATACAGTAGACTCATTCTCACCACAGCCTATCAGTTTTGAATCATAAAGATTACTTCTTTGACTTGTCAAGTCAACAAAAATTGTGAAAACAACATGTGTGGAAGAAAAAAATCTATACAAGCAATTAGAAGACTTTTGACTTTTGACATTTGACCTTTGTATGATTGAAGTTGAAATTGAGGTGAGTCTTGTTCTTGTTTGGCTAGCATAACTCAAGACCAACAAGCAACTTGCACTCTACCACATTCATGTATCACAAAACTCAGAGTAAAAGTCAGCAAAGACCAAATCTCACAAAAATGTACAACTTTTAATACACAAAGTAACAATTATAGCTTAAAAAAGGACTCACACACAACAACATAATTCAGAACAAAAATAAACAGAAAATCACTTTCTATGAAAACTATGCAAGGATCTTGGAGAACCCTCAAACAGATCCAAAAGATAATTCTCAAGATCATCAGCAGTATACTTAATATACTTTTCACTTATATTATTTGCATGCCTACCAACAAATGTTCGGTATGCTTGAATCACCTTAAGTGACATTGAGATCCTTAAATCCTCACAGAGTTGACTATTCGGTATTGACCAGCCCGTTTGACTTTTGTAAATCTCTTCAAATGAAGTGTAAAACCCTTGCAATCTCTCTTTAAGTAGGGTTTTGGAAATTGAGCCCGAATGACCCGAATGATGGAGTCCTTCATCTCTAAGTAAACTCAAAATCGAGCTCCATGTGGATCTTTCATAGCTCATTGCATATTGTTGAAATTTCCAGTTACGTTTTCGAATCCAATTGTCACCAAGAACAGTTCTTAGCTCTGACCCTTTGACTTTTTCAGCCATGTAATGGATATTATTCATCAAAAATAGATTTCCCAATGCATCTTCTTTATAAAGTTTTGATTTTTCTTCAAGATTTGATTCAAGAATCGACATTAGTGACCGAAAATGCAACCCCATTGGAGATAAAGACGAGTTTTCATTCGTACCATCATCTTCAACTGCAGGACTTACGTCTGGTGAAGATGATGAATCTTGATCATCGGTTTCAGCATGATCTTTCAAAAGGGTATTTAGGGAATTACTGTAATCGATTAGGGTTCTAATGTAATTCATTACATAACGAGTAAGATGGTGGATCCCACCTCCTGGAAAAGCGGCATTTGACACATTTGCCCCCACTGCATTCTTGAATTCAAGAAAAGTTGAAGTTACACAATCACCAACTCGAGTTAACACATCTTGAAATTCGGTTTTCAAATATGACCCGTTTTCATCAGGATAAAAAGATTCAATATCTGGTGTAAGATCTACTAAAACTTCATACATATCAAGAATTCTTAGCAATTTTTCAGGTTGGTGGGGCCCAACCGAAATGGCTTCTGCAAAATTCAAAAGTTGCAAGATTGAAGCTTTTGATGATTCAGAGAAGCAAAACGAACTTACCGATTCCCGATGCACAAAAATCTGATCACATAAAAACTTCTCACTTGCAAGATAAATCCGTACAAAGATTCTTAATGCTTTTGTCCATCTTCTAATCTTGGAATTTAATGTCGCCCATTCCATTTTCAAAACATCTTCAATACTTGCTTTTTCTACTTCAAGAATGTATAAACAATCATCTAAAGCATCTTTACGAACACTTATGAATGCTTGAGAACATTCTTTACCATAATTTGAATCAAACATTAGATTAGCAATGTTTTTTAGAACAGGAATTACATTGGGATTGATTAAATCCATGATGTAAACTTCAGATCCTCGACTTATACTATCTCTTTGAATCGAATCATCAAATGAATCATCTCCAAATGAGAATCTTGAACTGTTATCTAATGAATCGTCTTCAGTTGACCGAAACGATAATCGTTCGGACTCGAAATTATGCCTATTGTGAACGAGCATGTGTTTGAATTCTTCCTCGATTCTCTCCATTGATGTTTGAAGAACATCATTAGCTTTTCTTAAAAGCTCGTGTTCTTCGGTGTTTTTACTTGGATTCAAATTCTCGAATTTTTCAACTAATTTTCGAACCTCTTCGATTTCTTTCAAACAATCGTTAGCTTCATCGGTCCCATAATCCCAAATCATAGATTGACCAACTTCCCATGTCATGACCTTATCATGAATTGAATCAAGCCGCCCTTTGACATAAATAAATTCTTCATCTTTTTCTTCCTTTTCATCTTTGGAATCGGTTAAATTAGCCATCAATGATAGTTGTGTGCTTAGATCCAACAAGATTTTCAGTGTTTCATCAGAAAATTTGGTGTTGGACTCGAGTTCTTTCATAATTAGCTTAGCTGCAGCTATCAATTTCTCTTCTTCAGGTGTTTCCATCATGGGATTGCAAGTTCCCATGAAAAGTTACACAAAAGAATGAAGAAATACAGACAAAAATATACAGAAACTCTCTCAGAGGAATTTTGTCGAACAGTTGGTGTGCAAATTTAAGAATGTGAATGAAAGGATATGAATAAACCCACAAAAGCAATGATATGAACACCTGAATTTTTGCTGACCTAAAAGGAAATTTAGATCCCAAATCGCGTGGTCAAATGAATAACGAACTAATCAAAAGTTCCACATATATTAATCGAAATAAAAAAACTTAATTTCCATAACGTGATCAATGATTGACTGTTCACAAAAGTACAAAACTTACACTTATTGGTGCATGTGGCAGGTGTCTATCTGGCTTTATTATGAGCTGACAGAATGGAACAATACAAAACAAACCTGTTTGAAGCTTTTACATAAATATCCAGAAATTAGGGTTTGTGAGACAGATCTTCAAGCAAACAGCCTGTCAATGGCAGTCTCCTCTATTTTTGGAATTTTGTACTTTCAAGGTTTTTCTATGGCGAAAACGAGGTGAATATCGTAATATACAATGTATTTAGAAGCAGCTGGGAGGTGATTTGGTGTGGGTGGATGTTTTTTATTTGACGTGCTCTAGCGGCTAATCCGCCGTTGATGAAGCATCTAAAAAGTTGTGCTAACGTGGCGAGATGGTATTGGTGGTTGTGAAGTCCATGTTAGAACATGAAGTCCATCTTGACGAATATGCTAACCGTTATATTTGACTCGTAGTTCGGTTTACCCAAACTCATAAAGCTACCAAATAATATCATCGTACAAGTTACAAAATGGGGTTTAAAGGTAAAGTCGTGATCATAAACATTTCTTAAAGGCGTTTTAACATGATTTATTAGCTTATCTTGAAGGCGTTTCAAAAGCTGCATATTTGGTTTAGTTTCTTTGTGTAAAATGTTAATTTTCAACTAAAAATCATAAGTTATTTTGAAAAGTTATGTAGAAGTATATGTAATCTTTTGAAAAGGAAGTTAATTTTTATCGAGCTTTTATTTATTTATATAGAGTAATTTTATATTCAGTGGTAACTATGTCTTTAATAAGAAGGGTGAAAACAAAATGTGGTAAAAGAAAAAGAAAGAATATAATTTTCACTTGAGATAAAATTATTATATATAATTATTTCTTTAAAAGAGTAATGATATTTTTTTTACCATTTATTCTTATCATATTCCTATCACTTTTGATGAGGATAAGTGTCAATATCAAGACATGATATGAAGTAAGAGAATTAGTGGATATATATATTAAGTTTAAAAGTAAGTATGTATATGAATATGAATAAAAAATTGAAAGAAATATTATTTCTCTATATAAAAATCAATCTTTAAAAATGCGCTTCTTTTTGAGGAAAAACGATTTTTTATTCCTAAACCATTTTTTTAGAATTGATTTTTCAAGAAGTTAAAGGTCACTTTTTAAATACCTATCCAAACACCCCCTAAAAACCTAGCACGTGCGTTAGACGTGCTACACCTCGCAATATAATTTACTTGCCGGAAAGAAGAAAAGACTAAAGAGTGTGCCACTGCTTCAGTGCTTTGTAAGAGCATCCCCAATGGTTAACCTTACAATAGCTTATTAGTTTTGCCACATCAACAATCTACTAACAAAAAACCTCTACATAAATAGCATCTCCAATGGTTAACCTTTGCAAAAGCTTTTCCTTTAACAATATTTCCAATTTACCTTTATCTATCTTAAATGTTTTATATATACCCCTTATATAATTTGACACTTTTTATAACATCTTATTACATATAATATTTTTTAAAATATCTCATACAAAAATATTATAATAATTGACATGAAATATTATATAATTTATTTATTAACTAATAAAAATATAATAAAGAATTAATGTATAATATATCTAAAGTTTAAAATGAAAAACTATTAAACATAAAGGACTAAAAAAGACAACTTTTGAAAGTACATTAAAAGGTTAGTAGAAAAAAAGTTTTTGAATAAGCTTTTAAAAAAGCTAGTCATTCCAATGGGTAAAAAGTCATCCAAAGACTTATTCAAATAGTAATAAGCTTTTAAAAAAGCTACCATTGGAGATGCTCTAAGGTTTGACATCATAAACCCTAAATTCATGATTTCCCCCTTTCTATATGTTTATATATAGATCGTTCACGCCTGATTTTATTCGATTTGGGTTTGTTGGTTTTCAGAAGGAAAAAAAAAGAATTATTTGTTGTTGTTGGGTTACTCCACTTGATTAATCTGTGTATCTTTTGAATTTTGATGTGAAACTTGTTTGCTTTGAAGCTTGCTTAGTGTGTTGTTTTTTTATTTATACGTGATTAATGATACGTGTTCAGAATTATTCGCTTTCTAATACTGACATTAAATCGGCTGATTATTTCTGCATTGTGTTTGCTGATTATTTACGCGATTAAGGTCTAATTTTTTTTTCTGATTTTGCGTTTTAGTACAGAAAATAAACACAGTGTTTCAATGGAAACTTCAAACTTGACTTTTTCACCATATATAATAAGCTATGTTGGACCAGCTTATTTGAAAATTTCTAAACATTATCTTCTGCATTGTGTTTTAACAAGTCTTATTTGATCAACTGTTATTGTGAATAAGCATAAGATAACACTTTACAAAACGATCTTTAACTTTTTGGACTGTTTTACTTACTTTTCCCGACTTTTACCTGATTTTTTTGAAATCCCATTAACTTTTCTTGACTTTTTGCAAAGAATGCTTTGCTTAAAGCTAAAAGGGTGACCAATATCTATCCAAAATCGTGAATGGGTCTTGAGTTTGACAAAAAAATTGCAAAAAATGGTCTTTTTGTGAGTATAAATGACCTTTTAAACTTAATATTGGGATTGCATAATACTTTGTGTTGCTTTTTATGAGTTATATAATATTTTAGATATTATTTGTTTTTCCGCCTCGATGTTACGCCTCGGTTCGCCTCGAGGCTTACGCCTCGTGAGGCTAAAGAAAAACGCCTCGAGGCTCGATTCCGTATATTAAAACCTTGGGATTTATAGATAAATGTTATGATTTTTGCAGCGAAAGTGATAACTGATCATGATTCTGGTAGATCTCGTGGTTTTGGATTTATTAGTTATACATCAGCTGATGCAGCTAACTCTGCTGTTCAGGACATGGATGGCAAGGTATTATGAATCCTGTCAAATGTCATAAAACTTGGTAATTTTGTGCAGGGATTAAGGTGCAGAAAATTTCTATAATTTTATTTTTCTGAAAAAATGCAAGGGTTCTGAAAATTTAGAAATAGTTTAGAGAGCATGATGGTTTCTACATGTTTGAATGGAATCTAGTGAAAGGGATTTTCTGAAGAAGAAAAAAATGGTTAAAAGTTGAATTTGATGTTATTTGAGTTTTTCATGAAACCATATTGATAGAATAATATTGATAACATGGTCGAAGGATTAGAGTGAGCTTTGCACAAGAGAGGCCACGTCCATCTTTTGGTGGTGGCGGCAGTGGTGGCAGGAATCAGAATGCTGGCGGTGGGGAGGATCTGGGGGTTTAGGTGGTGAAGGACAATTTAGCAGGAAAAGATGGGGATGAGTTTGATTATGCCAACACTTCCAACTGATTTTGGATCAATACTTATCTTCTCTTGATTGTGTTTGCTGTTATCTTTTGTTACACCCAAAGTGACTGTTATTTCATTATTAGTATTAATTTATACCATTTGAACCTTAAGAACAAAATAACATTACTCTATTAATCCTTCCACTTCCAAAATAATTATGTTAAATTCAAAACCCGAGAAACTTCTTTTCTTAAGCCTACTAATCAATCAGTTATACATCTCCCTCCACTACAAATACAGTACTTGTGTATTACATTACATTACAAGTTTCACACTGCCCAAAAAGGTTTAGAATTCCCCGTTACAGATTCTTCATCTTCATCTCCATACTCCATAAGACTGATTAAAGTGTCTGAAATGGTCTCAAATCATAAGCAATTAGATTTAGTAAATTGCAAGTGGTAAACTTACCAGGTACTTGTTCGGTTTTTGGTTTGGAGATGGGTGTCGGTGGGGCCATTATCCTCGGAGGAGGTGGCATCATTCCATTGGATGATTTTGCTTCACTTGGCTTTAGTATTGTTGATCCCTGCATCCAATGGGATTCTTGATGATAATTGTATAAAACTGAAAATAAACAAAATAAAATGAACACATATTACCTGATGTTGTGTTCTTGCTGGCAGTTCCTGAAACTTGCGTTTTGGAGGGGGTCGTTTTCCCTTCTCATCAACGGTGGTTGAAGTAGTAGTTTGGGTAGCAGAATTGGAATTGGAATTGGATTGCTTGAGGGCCAAGGCAACTTGTTGCAAAGGGGTAGCTTCTGGATATATCCCACCATACCCGTTGTACCTCGTACCATCACTCAATGATGATTGAATTTGAGGATTATAACTCACACCTAGAGAACACCCAACCGTCGATGATGATGCTGAGTTGGCACTTATTTTCACACTGCTTTCTCCAGATAATGAATCTGCTGCTGCTGGTGGTGGGACCGCACCATAAACCTTAATCGATGATACCCTGTGACACAGTCAAATCATAATCAGAAAGAAAAAACTCCATTTGGTACCTAGATTACTCTTTATTATTCCAACAATAATAATTTTATGACTACCTAGATGCACCACACTCTGCACATATTGTATCTAGAAGATTCTCACCAAGAAGCTTTGCATGTTCAAGGCTTTTAGAATTACTACTTGACAAAAAAAGATGCAGTCCCTGCTGTTCTGCACGTCAAATAAATGCAACTTATGATTTAAAAAAAAGAAGTAGAAATGGAAATAATTAGAAAGATTATATTATTTACCTTGAGGATTTGAAATTGCTGGATTTCCTGAACCACGCCCTCTTAATATAACTGTTGATCCTGTTTCATTCATAATGTGATTTACATACTGATCCTGCATTTACAAACCCCAACCACAAGCAACAAAAACAACTCCCCCAATCGTATGGAGATGTTAGGGAAAGCTTCTAAATTAGAATATTTATATTTTCAGTTTCAAATAATTTAGGACAGACAAAATATATGAAAATTAATAATGTAAAGTAAAGAACAAACAAAAAAACCAATCAACTTCGTTCACAAAGAAAAGATACATGCGCATGTGCGCGCGCGCGCGTGTGTGTGTGTCTCTCTGTGTGTGTGTGTGTGTGTGTGTGTGTGTGTATATATATAGAGAGAGGCTTACATTTGGTCCACGAATACGAGCTGTAATGTTCAATGAGGGATCTGGTTCGAATCCCAAGAACACACATGTGCTAAACAACTGAAAAAGAAGGCAATAAATGTAAATCATTTGGGTAATGTAATGTAGAGATGAAAACAAACATTATCAAAAGACATTTCACCTTTAATCCATTGCCCTGTTTCAGGATTTCCTCTACCATGATAGCAGCCTGATCAACTGCTTTTATACTATCTGCTGTTGTTTCCAACTACAATGCCAAACCAAATAATCAATTTGCTTCAAATTCATCCACTAGATAAGCAAACTTACATGTGTGCCAGCTGAAATGTGAAGATATAAAGGTTTTTCACCATCAGATGGCGCATTTGGTGGTCTATATTTACCCCTGCACAAGTTATTCAGTATCATCATACTGATAAAGAAAAAAAAAGTCATCATATTGTTGAGCTACTTACCTAGTTATCACTATGGCACCAGTGCATTTCTGAATCTGCACAAGTTAAAAAACTCTATCAATGTTAAGTAACAAACTTGCAAATTAGTATTTTCTAGCTGATTGAGGATACACAAAAACAATAGGACATGTATTTACCTCCTCTTGCGTATGGCGTTTTGTGAGCTTGTAGCGAACAGATGACTCAGCATCATTTATCACAATCTCTCTTGCTATTAAATCCTCTTGAATCTTTGGCTACAAGAAATTTGTGCAATTAATTAGTAATTTCTGTGTTCCAACCACTAAAACAGATAATGGTATCTTACTTGAATCTTTTGGGCTAGTGCTGAAGCATGCTGCTGCATCAATGGTGCCAAAAGAGCCTGTGGTAGATGTCCATAACTACCAGTAAGAGGATTTATCAGAGCCGTTGCAACACCAGGATGTGTGGACCCAATAAAAGCTCCAGTGGGGCCCATTGGAACGAATCCAGGTACTGCTATTCCAGCTGAAACCAATGATTCTGCTGGCTGATCCCATTTTCTCTTTTTCCTGCAAAAAAAATAACCAACCAATACCATTTATAAGCTAAATGCTAATTCATATCTTATAGATATTACAAGACCAAACCATATTAAGATTATAACTTAAACAAAGCTAAATGCTAAATTACAATTGCAATTGAGGCGATACAATAGTCATGAACAATGAACATTACCACATTAGGTGTGATTATTCATATTTGATGTAAATTTTATGAAATTGGACGTGTAGGAAAGTAAAAACTAGGGTTTTATAATAATGTAATAATCGGACACCTTTGCTTCGTAATTGATGAATCCGTTGCTGGCGTCGATTCAGGCATTGAAACCCTAGAGCAATCGTCTTCTGTCATGCTGTTGTTGTTTGATTGAGGACTTCTGGTGCTGTTTTACTTAGCTATAACCAGATTTATCGATTTTGCGTTTTGGGGATAACGGATTTGGATTTTCGATACGAAACAGTTGCCCAATTTTCCACGGGTAGAAGATGATGTATGCCCGTCATTAATCACACAAACAGGCCTTGGTTTATGTATAAATCACATTTACACCCTGTACTTATAAGCGTTGCACTACAAGTCCCTAAACCCAACAAAAGAGAGTTTTTGCGTTCTTTTTCACTTTTTGTACTTAAACATGCTGTATTTTAGATTGTAATAGTTGCATGAGATCATGATTTATTTACTTTTGTTTAGTTTTGAATATAAACGAGTGTAATGGTAACCTGCGCTTCGTTGCAGGTTTTATAATTCCTCCATTTAAATGTAAGAATTAATCTCTCCGTCCCATAAAAAAGTTTACATTTCATTTGGGCAAAATTTTATTAGGAGATAGTTAGTGGTGGGGTCCTTTGTAATACTTTTGATTAAAATATAAGGTTAGATTAGAGAGAAAAAGTGTTTTATTAGTGGAATGATTGGTAATATTATTTTATTAGGTGGGCCTCCTAAATTTGAGAAATGTAAACTTTTTTATGGGACAAAATTTTAGGGAGAAATATAAACTTTTTTGTGGGACGGATGGAGTATTGTATCTATTATACAATAAGCATTGGGATTCACTATTCATTAGAAACTAGGATAAAACTCGCGCGATGCGGCGGGCTGCGAACTAAATATTGTTTGCGATTAAAAGTTCATTCGTAACATAATTTTAGAACGAATACAATACATAAGCACTAAACTTCCGGGGTCCATAACATTATAGTTAAGGCAAACATTTAACTGGTCCGGGGTCGAAATGGAAAGTTTAAATAGATATCTCTCATTATAATGGAAGACCTCTGCACAGTTTTACTATCTTTATACAATTTCAATGGATTCAATTGGCTTTTTAGTATGGTCAATATAAAATACAATAAAAATGCAATAATTTTCTCGGAAACGAATGTTATTATGAATCCTGGTACATAACTTATGTGGTACATAAATCAATAATCAATAAGTCAATATGTATTAAAACGTATACATAATTATGTGTTGTTTACTTAATTAGCTCTGACTAAAACGTAAATTTAAATATATATCTACTATATCAAAAACGAAAAGAATACTTGAATAAAACGTATGCTTTAAATGATTTAAATGTGAATATACTATATAAAAAACGCATATCATCCAGGAATAAAACGTATGCTTTAAATGTTTTAAATGCTAAAATTTAAAACGTATGGTTTTAATATATATGCATTTAAATAAGTCATTTACTACTATTATTCAATGAAAGATGGTATCTAATTTCGCTGGTATCAATGACGGTTTGCACATCATACTTGTAAAAAACGTATGCTTTAAATGATTTCAATGTTAAAAGTGTGATGATTGTTTCAAGGTTTAAATGATTTCAATGTTAAAAAACGTTCAGTCAAAGTTTAAATGATTTCAATGTTAAAAAACGTTCGGTCAAAGTTTAAATGATTTCAATGTTAAAAAACGTTCAGTCAAAGTTTAAATGAGTTCAATGTTAAAAAACGTTCAGTCAAAGTTTAAATGATTTCAATGTTAAAAAACGTTTGTTTTTTTAACGTTTACTATCTTTTTATATCTTTATACAATTTCAAAGGATTTAATATGCCATCTTCGGCAAACATTTAAACATTGAAATCGAGGTTAGTCACTAAACTTCCTGGGTCCATAACATTATAGTTAAGGCAAACATTTAACTGGTCCGGGGTCGAAATGGAAAGTTTAAATAGATATATCTCATTATAACGGAAGACCTCTGCACAGTTTTACTATCTTTATACAATTTCAAAGGATTCAATAGGCTTTTTAGTATGGTCAATATAAAATACAATAAAAATGCAATAAATTTCTCGGAAACGAATGTTATTATGAATCTTGGTACATAACTTATGTGGTACATAAATCAATAAGTCAATATGTATTAAAAGGTATGTTTAGTAGGGGTAAAAAGCAATAAGTCAATATCTTTTTATGGTAAATCTAAATTGCCAGTAATAACGACATTTTTTTAACTCGCATTAGTCACTAAACTTCCGTCGAAACAGCGATTTCAATTGCTTGTTGTTGATGTTGACGAAGTATTATTTTTTAGGGTGATTCAATATAGGTGTCATTTTGTATATAATTTTTTTTTAAAGATGTAATGACCATTTATTATGATTTTTAATTTAGGTACAAATTGAATACAAGTTTAAACGTCATTAACAAACTGTCTCATGATTTTTCAATTATTATGACACATTAAGATATACAAAATAAGTAATGGGGTGTGAAAAGTGAGATAATTCACACATCAAAATATATAATTGCACTAAATTAATTCGTATAACAAAAATAATTATTGGGAAAGTGAGTAATTTATAAAATTAAGCCAAAGCATAATATAAAAAAAAGCACCAATAGTGTAACACCCGTATTTTTATAACATCGTTTAAAATCATTTAAATACGCTTTTCTCAATAATAGACATGATGTCCAAAATACAGTTTAACAAAAACTTTAAAACCTTTATCAGAGTATACAAAAATACGGTGTCACCAAGTATATCAAAACCATATGCAAGGGATCTACCTACGAGCTCCCGAGCTAAACATCTCTAGGCCACTTCTAGTGCAACCTTCTACCACTTCAAACCTGTACCTGAGTACATAGCCACAAAAACAAACGTAGTACGTGAGACAAAATAGTCTCGTGAGATACATGGGTTTTAGACCCCAACAATAATAATCAATTCATAAGTATATATAAACACACACACACACACACACACACACACACACACACACACACACACATATATATATATATATATATATATATATATATATATATATATATATATATATATATATATATATATATATATATTACATCAATATCGTCAAGTCACCCTATTGTGACCCTATCGCTGTCTGCTCCTCGGCAGTCACCACTAGTTATTGGAACATCTCCAAATAACCTATCAACTCACGTACTTATTAATCGGGGATCCCCCGCCTTAATAAGCCTTATGGTAACGGCAAGAGGGAATCGCCCAATCTACCGTTACCCGACTTCTAGCCGGATCTCGTGCGGTAGCAAGCCTCCTAACACTTGATGGTCCATGGGTCGATGCCCATTCCGCCCCATCCAAAGTGACCGGGGATCCCCCGAATCACCGCCACACTAATACTTATCATAACTCCTCGAGTTATTTCATCTAAGCCCTCGGCTATCTCGTCAATCATCAACCACGTTAGTTATCTAATAATAACTATATATATAGCTAGTTCAACATAAAGAACGTACATGTATAGTCCCACGGACTCAATCATAAGCAATCCACACATGCTTCTACATCTATGAACCCTAAGAGGTCCATATTCACTTATTTCATAATATACAATTCTTGTCTATCGACACCATAACACTTTTATCTCTTCGTGACTATAATACATAATTATTACTAGTCACATCATAATCATTTTCATGTATATTCGTTCTTTTCTTTTATTAGTAATTATTACCAATAGATACTCAATACTTATCAAATCATTTACATTTGCTTTACTAATACATAATTATTAATAAATACTCAATATACATCATTTTACTCCATAACTTCATTATTATGGTTCCTTAATAAAGATTTCATAATTACTTCAGTTTATTATATTTGTTTCCAAATTCATCAATCATACTAGACTTATTCTAGTATCACATTACACCTACTTTCTTATCTTTTCAGTCATATCTTTATCAACATATTTATTAATAAAGACTCATAAAACATCGTATGTATTTTCAAAAACCTTTTGCTATGTACCCAGTTTTAAAAGTCTCATGTACTCACCTTAGCGATAGCTAAATCCATATAGTGTTTATTAACACGAATCATTGCTTCCCGCCTTTGAAATGTCTCCAACTTTAGGTCCTTGAAACCTATCAACATAATCACCACATATCTAGTTATCATTCACAACTAGACATTATCATACCACCGAAATCACTTCCCACTACCAAGTTCATCAAACTTGGTAGAAAACCATAATCCCTAGTTCATGGTGACTAACTACAAATCACAGATCTGATACAAACCCGAAGTCTACACAACTTATATGGGTGTTTTACACCTTCCATTGACATCTTTAACAAGATCTCCAACACACAAACCCCATACTCACAATTCCCCCAAATCAAGTTTACAAAACTAACTAGGAGATGAAAATACCTTAGATCTTTAAACGTCTGATGAAAATACCTTACAAAACTAACTAGGAGATGAAAATACCTTAGGGGTGTGTTTAAATGTTGTTTTGTGGGTTAGTCGATAGACGCTTATTTCCATATAGGGGAGTTCTTAAACGTCTGATATAACTTTTTGGTTGTGTGTCGGGTAGAACTTCGGGTTCTTCATCACATAAAACAACGCCATCATTATATTGTACTATCGGATGGATGCGTTGAAGTGCATATGCTTCTGGCATTTGCGGGTTGAACTCAATGCTTGTAACGTTAGTAGAAACAAGATATTTGACTGAAATGTAACCAAATAAAAAAGAGATATAAATATTTTTTTAATAAAAAGTCTGTTAAGTAAGTGGGTATGACTAATTAAGGAAAGTACAATGAATATCGTAAAAACTGGAATTAACCTGTTGGTGTTCTAATCAGTTTCACGCGAGCTGCGTACACGGTTATGTTTTCAGTAGCAGATCTGCCAATCATTGTGGCCGTGGCTGACGGTATATGATACAAGATGAGCTTTATCCGGTTGCCCCTGTCGGAGATTAAATATTTTGCATTATATTTCCTAAACGTGGTGATCATGTAAATTAGGTATAAAGACTTACCGACAGTCATGTAGCAGCATTGCACATGATATCCGACCGGATGTAAAAAAAAAAAGCAACCATTCGACATGTTTCCAGCAACGTCTGTGACAGGGTTAGTAATTATGCCAAAACGTTAAATAATAATATTTTTAAGTATAACACGATAAAAATGTAACGTAGACGCACCAATCAACATTTTTCGAGTTGTCTGATCATTCAAGAGCCATGTCGGAGATCTGACCAACGGGTACTTGGGGAACCAGCCGTCTTCTCCATTCGTAGTTTTGGCAAGCTCGGTTTTATTGTTGAATGTTATTGCCCATTCATTACGAACAAAGGTATAGTTGTCAAAGCGAGGAAAATATTCGACATCGTTGTAATCAATTTTAAAATACTTTAAAGAAAAGACACCGCCTTCTATTTTTCGGCTTTCGTATGCCGAAACTAAGACGGGGGGGATAATCGCAGTGAATTTGTGCCTCTGAAAATAAATGATTATTAGTAAAAAAAAATAAAGAGATCGTATAATAATTAGTAGTAATTTACAAATCTGTCAAGCAGGAACAAATATAATTTGTTATGTTTGTGGTCAAACCAAACATATTCAACTCAAATATATTTGCATTTGTACCAGTAATGTGGATGCCAGAGGTCTTCAAAGTTTTCAATTGGTTCATATCCATCAAATTCCTTCGAAAGAGAAATAGAAAAATATTAGTTAACACCGAATTTATGATTCTCTAGTTAGAATTTGAAACTCTGAATTTAGTCAAATAGACGTTACCTCTACTTCTTCAACTGGTCGTGGCAGTGGCTGGAGAACTGAAGCACCATATTGGGTGATTAAAGCCATGTAGAAGATAATATGATTGTAAGTTTTCACGTCGGTTGTAGCTTGCACAACAACCCCATCGTAAGTTCGTGCAGTATATATATATGGCTAAAAAAACGTAAAATTATTAAGGAATTCAATGAAAAACGTTCAGTCAAATGTTGAATGATTTAATTATGGCTAAAAAAACGTAAAATTAATAAGGAATTCAATGAAAAACGTTCAGTCAAATGTTGAATGATTTAATCCATAAAAAACGTATGGTTTTTATGGTGCTAAAATTTAAAACGTTTTATTCACCTTATCATTATGGATTCTTGTTTGTAACAATAAGAGTAGCATAAAAGTATTATTTGTAAGTCAATGCCGGTTTAAATGTAGGTTTCAAAAAAACGTATGAAGTAAATGATTGTTTCAGTGTTTAAATGATTTCGATGTTAAAAAACGGATAGTAAAATTTTAAAGGATTTCAATGTTACAAAACACAAGTAATTTTAACGGCTTTTAATTAATGTGTTAATATTAAAAACGCCTTAAATAGATAACATTATGGTTTATTGTTTCTAAAAATAAGAGTAGCAAAAAGTCTTATTTGTAACGGCTTTTAATTAGTTGTGTCCGGACCTTTAAAGCATACCGTTTTAGTGTTTCGCTTTTGCTTCAAAAATGTGATGTGGTTAAGTGGTAATGTGAATAAAAAGGAGTCTAGATACCCAAGTTTGAAACCTGTGGATGCCTTTTTTTTTGCATTTAAGACGTGGGTTTAAGATCTTCCAGAAATAACAGGCCAATTTTAAGACCTGTTATAATTAGAAAGTTATTCACTCATTATAGATAGTAGAGAAGAGATACTAAACTCACTATTATAAAATCCCGTTCTGTTGAAAGTGTGAAAATGTTGACCCAAGCTACGTCTGGCCCAATTGAATATCAGCCCATGCAGATTATTTAAAGGCACTCCTGTCCAAAACAATTTTAATAACATTAAAAAATAAAAACTAAAAATCTCTCGTAATGCTATTTCTTTTTTAGGGTTCACACGGCCCTGAAGGTTTTTATTTTACGATCCACCTGTTCACAATATTAAAGGTTAAAATGAAAACACGTCACATTTAAGAATTAAATTATTATTAAGGCTTATATTATTAAAAAGCTTTAAGACATCATACAAAAATTAATTGTTCAAACAGGTAGCAGACAAAAAAAGTGCAGAGCCAATTAATTTTTTACAGTTTAGTTTTATTTTTAATTTGTAACATAATTATATTTATGAATTATTTTGTTATGATTTCTGTACTTTTTTGTTTCTCATGTACATCACATACCTTCCCAATAGATAGTTTTAGTAACATAAGTTATGGGATTAAAAAGGAAAGAAAGTTGTATTTTTTAATTAAAAATTGAATAATATTTAAATTAAATAAAATTTTAAGAAACAAAAAGCTAAAATCCTAAAATATAATACTTCCTCCGTACAGTAATAAATTTCTTATTTTTATTTTGTACAACTTTTTAGAATAGAATTAATGGTGAGTCTTTGATAAATAACTGATTAAAAAAATAAGGTTATTAAGATAATTTATTTTAATACAAGGAAGTTTCTTTTTTTTTGGTTTATTATAAATGAACCAAGTACGATCATTTATTGGTTGATCTATTTATCTTAACGACAACCTTAAAAGCTGTTATTAGTAAAAAAAATTATAAATATATTTTAGAGTAAATTACAGTTTTTGTCCCTGTGGTTTGCCCGATTCTGCGTTTTTGTCCCTGTGCTTTTTTTCTGTTTTTTTGTCCCTGAGGTATGCAGAATTCCGTTTTTTTGTCCTTCCGTCCACCCTCCGTTTCTTTTTAGACGTTAAACCCCTCACGTGCTGAAAACGTGAGGGTACATTCGTCCTTTTATCAAAACCCCCAGATTAAAACCCATTTACCCCCAATTTATCAAAAATTGTCATCATGCTACCAGAAATCAAAAACCCGAAATCCATTTCTCATCTTCTTCGTCCTCATCACTGATTATGACGGCCGCCGGACTTCCAAATAAGCCTTGTTGGTTTATCAGAGAAGAAGAGTACGATGAAGATAGCTTGAAAGACGTTTATTGTAAGCATTCCCTACCCTAATTGTTACAAACTTGAAAACCTAATTTTTTTTTAATTTTAATTTTAATTTTTATAGCAATATACAAGAATCTCTTCTGTATGGTAGGGGAATGCTTACAAACTTTAGGTATTCAAGTTTGTAACAATTAGGGTAGGGGAATGCTTACAATAAACGTCTTTCAAGCTATCTTCATCGTACTCTTCTTCTCTGATAAACCAACAAGGCTTATTTGGAAGTCCGGCGGCCGTCATAATCAGTGATGCGGACGAAGAAGATGAGAAATGGATTTCGGGTTTTTGATTTCTGGTAGCACGAGGACAATTTTTGATAAATTGGGGGTAAAGGGGTTTTAATCTGGGGGTTTTGATAAAAGGACGAATGTACCCTCACGTTTTCAGCACGTGAGGGGTTTAACGGCTAAAAAGAAACGGAGGTTGGACGGAAGGACAAAAAACGCAATTTTGCATACCTCAGGGACAAAAAAACGAAAAAAAAGCACAGGGACAAAAACGCAGAATCGGACAAACCACAGGGACAAAAACTGTAATTTACTCTATATTTTAAATGAAACAATTACGATATAAAGACCCGCCGCAACGCGCGGACAAAAATAATCCTTGTTATATATATACATTTAGGATTTAGGATATGTCTTATGTGGCCGCGTTACATTTGGATTGTCACTCTTTGGTTATATAGCTTTTAGATGCCATAAATATCAAAACATGAGATGATATAAATTTATTTGACAATAAGTGACATATTATTATAAAATTAACTTGCAAAGTATTTTATTTTATCTCTCATTATAAATTTATTCGACATTGTTTTGAGTTGTTAGTTGTTAGTGATTCGACATTCGACATTATATGGGAAAGTTTAGCCAAAAAAATATGTAACAATTCAAAATGAAAATTTGTTGAAGGTTTTATGGTACTGACCGACTGGGGGAGCGTTACTAAACAGTATGTGTGTTTTATTTTGGTTAATAATATGATTGTTTGCGTACATTAGAATCAAAGACTTGATTTTTTATGGTAGGCTGAACAGGATTCCCTCTCCATTTACCCGTTTTTACAAAAGATTGCAAACAGAAACATTCAATATTCGACCATCAATCACCAGCTTGAATCCAACAATTGCAATTAAGTTTCCATGGACCACATTCATATGCTGCCAACCCTGAAAAGTATAATTTAACAAAAATGGCCATTATCGCTAGTTGCCTTCGCCTCTTGCCCACAAGTTTTCTATCGGCTATCTCTATGGTTAGGATAATATCATGAATCAATGATTCAATGATGGTCTTCTAGCAAGTTCTTTCTTAAACATATTAAATATCATCGGGTAAAGGAATTTCAAACGTAACGTATATCTAAAATCATGTAAAGGTTCATATGTACGCGGCAAAAGTCAAGAAAATATCGTTTAGGACCCATCAAGTCATGTGGTGTTGCCAATAAATAAAGAACGTGGATGAATTACGACTCTGAGAACTGGCCGGCCATTTATTACTTTTAACCCATAATGGTATTGGCTCCTGTCATTTTTTTTACTTATCTTTCTATTCATTAGATCAAAACATGTGTCAAAATCAATTGATAATAATATGAGACAGAATCAGTGGATTACACGTCATCTTATTAAATGTGTAGAGAAGTATCATTTCTCCACCGAGAAAAAATTAAATTTTGAAAGAGACAAAAGAGTCTTTTCTGCCTATAAAAGTGGCCTCATAATCAAGTATAGAAAGCACCAATACTCTTGTTACAAACTCACTACAAAACTTCACTAGCAAAATCATGGCGAAACCTCATGTTCTATTGATACCATATCCGGCACAAGGTCACGTGATCCCCATAATGGAGCTTGGTCAACGGCTAGTCAACAAAGGAGTCAAAGTTACAGTCGTAAACACAGAGGTCAACCAGAAGCTTGTGACAAGCAATCGGTTAGAAAAAGAGGGTTTTGGGGAACTAATGCAGATGGTTTCGATCCCTGATGGGTTGGAACCATGGGAGGACAGGTCTGATATTTGTAAGTTGACTTGGTCAATATTACAAACAATGTCCAGCAAGCTGGAAGAGCTTATACATGCCATTAATAAAGATGACAATAATAAAATTACATGTGTTATTGCTGATGATTGCATGGGTTTCGCAATAAAAGTTGCAAAAAAATTAGAAATAAAAAGAGCAGCTTTCTGGCCTGCATACTAAGCTTTCAGAAATTGATTGACGATGGAATCATTAACGAAAAAGGTGACACATGTATGATCATATATTTCTTTTATAAATGGGTTTTGTTTTATCTCAAACGAGTTAAATTTATAAAAAATAAAGTGATATTGGTCAAAAGGGTTGAAAGTCGTCTAAAGTTTGTTTTTAATATATTCAACCTCATAAACTGTTCTATCCGAAGATTTATGTTGTTATTATAAGAGTCACTGTTTAAAATATTTTGCATCCTTTTATTGTAGGCGTACCTCTAAGTGACAAGATAATTCAGTTGTCAGAAACCATGCCACCTATCAAACCCAAGAATCTTGGATGGGCTGCCTTTAAGGATGTAGCTACCATAGAAGCATTCTTCCAAGCGATAAAAGAGGGTGAAGAAGCTTCTAGAATGACAGAATGGTTTATATGCAACTCAACTAATGAGCTTGAGCCTGCAGCGTTTAGCATGTACCCAAATATGTTACCAATAGGCCCGTTGCTGGCAAGCAACCGGTTTGCTGACCAAACGGGCCACTTTTGGCAAGAAGACTGCACGCGCTTAACATGGCTCGATCAACAACCACCACGTTCAGTCATTTACGTTGCGTTTGGAAGCTTTACTATTTTCAACCAAACCCAGTTTCAAGAACTGGCACTCGGTCTTGAACTTAGCAACAGACCGTTTTTATTGGTGGTTCGGCCCGGTATGACCAAGGAGACTACACCGGGTTACCCAGATGGGTATCTGGACCGAGTTGGGTCACGTGGAAGAATTGTGAGTTGGGCCCCACAACAGAAGGTTCTAGCTCACCCTTCTATTGCTTGTTTCATGAGTCATTGTGGTTGGAATTCTACTTTAGAAGGTGTCACAAATGGGCTACCTTTTTTGTGCTGGCCATATTTTGGCGATCAATTTCATAATGAAACTTACATTTGTGATATCTGGAAGACTGGTTTAGGGTTTGGTAAAGATGAAGCGGGTATCATTACTCGAGGAGAAATAAAAAGTAAGGTAGAACAGTTGCTCAGTGACAAAACGTTTAGCGCTAAAGCATTGGATATCAAAGAAAAGGTTAAAAATAGTGTCACAAAAGGCGGATGCTCGCACAAAAATCTTACCAATTTTATTGAGTGGATAAAAAAGGAAGAAAAAGATGCCAAGGATTAACTAGAATTTGAATCGCAAATCAAATGGATTACCTTTTTTGTGTTTCCATATGTTGTGCTGTACTTTCTGTATTAATACAATTTGCATATTTGACTTATTACATATGCAACGTTTTTAACTTTCAAATTTAATCATTCGCTATGCAATCACAAGAGATCTCACGATCAAACCCCACCAAGCACCAAGCAGTAACGGATCGAAGAATTATTCTCATAGGGGGCAACGAACTCTAAGTCGTTTACATAATAACGGGAGCCTAATATTTGGTTTATTACAATAATCTAACATAAAAGACCAGTTATATTCAATATTTAATGACTTAAATATTTATTTACATAAAGAATTACTTATGATTTCTAATTCTAGCGCTTTTAATGATTGAACTTTTCTTCTAAGTTACAAGTAAACTAGTCATTAGTTATTCCTCATATAAAATGTATAAGCTTAGAAAAAGATTAAAAGAAGAAAAAAACTAGAGTATAAGTAGCCTGATGGTCCCACGTAGGGGTGTCCATCGGGTTGTCAGGTCGGATTTGAATATTTATCGGGTCAGGTCCATCGGGTTTGAGGTAAAAAACCCTAACCTAAAACCCGACCTGATAAGAAACCGGGTTGGTCAGGTTTTAGGTTTGTCGAGTTGACCCGGTCGAGTTGGTCGGGTTACATATAAGTTACGATGTCTAGTTTATAGAAATTTATATGCTAATATATTGAAGTTTATGAGTTTTTATTTAACACTTATAATTATAAATTGATTTTTATTGAATAATTATTAACATGCTAATTCATTAATTTATTGCTAAAAATATTTTAATTTTAAAGAAAAAAATAACTTTTAAACTTAATTAATCGGGTCTAATCATGTTAACCTGAAAAAGGAAAGCAAATAATTTGGTTGGTCAGGCCGGGTTAAAAACCTGACATTAACATAAGACTTGAATACATCCGGCTAATATAATCACATTAGGATCTGGTTAGGTTAACTCTTTGAGCACCCTAGTCATATATAGTTGTTATAGCGTATAGGATTTGGAACTTTCTCTTCGGCTAACATACTTGTTTATAATAGAAATGTTTATGTTTATGTTATATTTGTTATAAATAAAGATAGAGTAGGCTGAACGTTTTACTCAAACCGTTAAAATTTATACAAATTAAATTTAAGCCGTCTATATGCTGATATGAAAGATAATAATTAACTGCTATTTTGCACGAGTACACATCTAGTAAGGTAAAACTTATAAAAAAATTAACCTAATATTGCATATAAACTTGTAAGTCGTTGAGGCCCGTACCGGAGTTCAATACAATAGATCCGCCTATGCCAGCATGTGCAAATCTTGTGAATGGCCGTAGAATTGGTTCGAAAACTGCTTTATATGAGGCCGACACAAAAAAAATCGATGGCATAGGCCGGTTTTTTGCTTGTAAACCACCTTTTATTTTGTAAGCCGATTCCCAGTTACAAAAAGTCCTGATTTTTGAAATTTTAGGCGGTTTCTTTGAAATTTAGGATGATGACATATAAGGCTAGTTACTAGTGATAAAAACCAGCCTTTATATTATCTGATAGAGTACGTTGTATGACCTGTGAAGAAGATAAAAAGAAGCAGCCAGGATACTAACATATGTGAGGACCTGGTTCTTTTGGAGTTAATTTTAGGAACAAAAATCTAAAGTAATGTCAAAATTCATTGGTTACTTCGTCATCCTTAACTTTTATCAATATAAACTTTAACCAAAGAACAAACATAAATGATAAAACATACACAAAGTAAAACAAAAAATTATCCATATTAGGGGTGACAATTTCTGACCCAACAGGAACTCAACTGACCATTTTATTATCCATACACGAAAATAAAATGTTAGGGTTGAGGATAACAAGTTTCGGGTCAGTTTTGGGTAGAGTCAACTGACACGTTTATTAAATGAGCTAGGTTCGGATTGATGGTAATTTAAATGTGTCGACCCGCCAACCCAATTAATTATTAAAACATGTTTAATAATAGATATATTTGAAAAATTGATATACTTTAGTAGGTTCTGCAAACATATCTAAAAAGTCAACATGTTTGATCCGTTTGACTTATTCAAACCGCTAACTTGTTTAACCCGTTTAATTAAACAGCTTATATAGGTGGTTTTTAGGTGAAAATATCAGGTCGTTTTTAGATAGGTGACAACGGAATCCCAATAAAAACTTTAAAGATTGATCCATTAATTTACAGGCCGAAACACTCAAGAGTGAATCATCAGCCTGAAACCAACAATTGCAATAAATTGTCATGGACCACATATATGGCTATTATTGCTAGTTGCTTCATGCCCATAAGCAGCCCTATCGATCATATATATGCATCCCTTCTAGCGATTTCTTTCTTCCATATATCAGTATCATCAAAACCTATTAATTAATTAAACTAAAATGTACTTGGATTTTAGGTTCATATATTCGCGATAAAAATAAAAAATAAAAAACGTTTAGGACTCATCAATTCCTGTTTGGAGACATGTGATGCGGCCCAAGCAATAAAGACACGACTTAAGATACTGACAGCCAATAGACATTGATTACTTTGAGGCCAAAAGATACATGTTTTAACCTTGAAAAATTATTAATTGTGAAACATGGGAGAACCAATAGAATTTTGGCATCTCAGTGCCTATAAAAATGGGCTCAGAATCAACATCAATACGTACACTTGTTACAAACTCACTACAAAACTTCACTAGCAAAATCATGGCGAAACCTCACGTTCTATTGATACCATATCCGGCACAAGGTCACGTGATTCCCATAATGGAGCTTGGTCAACGTCTAGTCAACCAAGGAGTCAAAGTTACAGTCATAAACACAGAGGTAAACCACAAGCTTGTGACAAGCAATACAGAGGGTTTTGGGGAACTAATGCAGATGGTTTCGATCCCTGATGGGTTGGAACCATGGGATGACAGGTCTGATATTTGCAAATTGAGTTGGTCAATATTACAAACTATGCCCAGCAAACTGGAAGAACTTATAGAGGTCAATAATAGAGATGACAATAATAAAGTTACATGTATTATTGCTGATAATTGCATGGGTTGGGCCATAAAATTTGCAAAAAAGATGGGAATTAGAAGAGCATCTTTCTGGCCGGCTTCAGTTGCCACGTTGGCTTCCGTATTAAGCTTTCAGAAATTGATCGATGATGGAATCATAAGTGAAAATGGTATGTATGATTGTATATTTCTTATAAGGGTTTTGATAATATATAATAAGAAGGAATATTCTGTTTTGAACAAGGGTTTTTAATTGAATTAGTTGCATGATTAGTTGAATATTCTTAGAAAAATGGAAGAAATTTTGACTAATGAAGATATATGCGAATTAATAATTTATAATCTAATTAATTACTACTCCCTCCGTCCCTAATAAAGTTCTCATTTCACCTTCAAGTTTTGTCCCTAAATAAAGTTCTCATTTCTCAAACTTAAGGGGCCCACTTAATATAATAATATTATTACCAATACTTTTATCACTAACTATCTCCTAAAACACTTTCTCTCTCCAATCAAACCTTATATTTTAATCAAAAGTAATACCAAATACCCCACCACTAACTACGGAGTATCTCCTAAAATATTGTGCCCAACACAAATGGGAACTTTATTTAGGGACGGAGGGAGTATTATTTATCAAAACATAATTTTTTTTTAATAGCTGTCATTATCAAAACTCTTCTTTTAAGGGTGAAAATTTCAACCAATTTAATTCTGATTGAGTCAATCTGAGTTGTGTTTTATCTTAAGCAAGTCAAATTTAAAAAAAAAAAAAAAAAAGTAGCTAAAAGAGAGAACGGGCCAAAAGGGTCGAAGTGCCCATCTTATCACTCAAAGTAAAAAAAGGTGTCACTAAAAGTAAAAAACAGTCACAAAGTGTACGAGCATTTACCTACACATACAAAAAAGTCTGAGTAAAGCTGTCATATGTAAAGAGCTATACATGGTGACACAAAACACGTGTGATAATAGACTTTTGACATTTTTAATTATGACACAATTACGTCATAAAAATTGTCACTAAAACTGACATATAGTGACAATTTCCATCGTCTTACTAATATCCCTGTTTTTTATTTGTTAATTGTAGGAATACCTCTAAGTGATGAGCTAATTCAGCTATCAGAAACCATGCCACCTATAAAGCCTAGAAACCTCGGATGGGCTTGCTTTAAGGATGTGCCTACAATAGAAGCGGCTTTCCATTTGTCAAAAGAAGGAGAAGAAGCTTCTAGAATGACAGAATGGTTCATATGCAACTCAACTAATGAGCTCGAACACGCAGCGTTTAGCCTGTACCCACATCTGTTACCAATAGGCCCGTTGCTGGCCAGCAACCGGTTTGCTTACCAAACGGGCCACTTTTGGCAAGAAGACCGAACCTGCTTAACATGGCTCGATCAACAACCACCACGTTCAGTCATTTACATTGCATTTGGAAGCTTTACTATTTTCAACCAAACCCAATTTCAAGAACTGGCACTCGGTCTTGAACTTAGCAACAGACCATTTTTATGGGTGGTTCGGCCCGGTATGACAAAGGAGACTACACCGGGCTACCCAGATGGGTATCTGGACCGAGTTGGGTCACGTGGAAGAATCGTGAGTTGGGCACCACAACAGAAGGTTTTAGCTCACCCTTCTGTTACTTGTTTCATGAGTCATTGTGGTTGGAACTCTACTTTAGAAGGTGTCACAAATGGGCTACCTTTTTTGTGTTGGCCATATTTTGCGGATCAATTTCATAACGAAACTTATATTTGTGATATTTGGAAGACTGGTTTAGGGTTTGATAAAGATGAAGCGGGTATCATTACTCGAGGAGAAATAAAAAGTAAGGTAGAACAGTTGCTTAGTGACAAAACGTTTAGAGCTAAAGCATTGGATATTAAAGAAAAGATTGAAAAATGTGTCACAAAAGGCGGATGCTCGCACAAAAATCTTACCAATTTTATTGAGTGGATAAAAAAAGAAGAAAATGATGCCAAGTAGGATCAACCCGAGTGCTACTAAAATTTTAGAGAAATGATATTGGTCTACTATTTGTGTTTCCATATGCTGCGCTACACTTTTGTGCTAATAAAATTTTCATATTTGACTTATTAACGTGCAAGATTGGTATACTTTGGAAATTGAATCGTTGACTACTTGTGTAATTGTTGCTCTTCACGGACCCCACATGCTGCAAAACATGGTCGGTACTACTGCTACTACTAATGGCCTGTATGATCATGTTCACTCGTTTCTTATCTTTTTAGATGTGAAATATATATATATCATAGATGTATATCATCCATCAGTGTAGATTTCTTATAGTTTCTTTTACACTTATGCGAACTATGACACCAACTAACACTCAAGTTTTGGGCAAATCATCATCACGTCAATTGATACTCCAATTGACACACTCATGCCAATAATACCTATTCTACTGGACCACGTATATTATAAAATATACACAGACAAAATACCACCGTAATACCATGTTAAAATACCCCTCTCTTCACTTCAGTTAACACACGCATACAACATTCTCTCTACAACCGAAGACATGGTGCCAACACTTAGATGAAACTGAAGAAACCAAAGCCTTGGCACTAGTCTTAGCCCTTATAGGGGCGTTAAAAAACAAAAACAGAGTAGATTCACATTTTCCAAAACTTAAAAAAAAACATTTCTTATAAACTCCCAACAAAGCTCCAGTTTGAAAATTAAAATCATGGCAAAAGCTCATGTTCTAGTGATACCTTATCCGGCACAAGGCCATGTAATTCCATCAATGGAGCTTGCTCAACGCTTAGTCACACAAGGTGTCAAGGTTACATTTGTAAACACCGAGGTCACTCACAAGGCCGTGACGTTGACTTGGTCAAACAAAGAGGATCTTATCCAGATGGTTCTAATCCCTGACGGATTAGAACCATGGGAGGATAGGAATGACGTGGCTAAATTGTTGAGATCGATCTCACAATTTATGCCCGCAAAGCTTCAAGAACTCATAGAGTCGATTAATCAAAAAGATGATAATAAAGTTAATTGTATTATTGCTGATTCCACCATGGGATGGATCATATCGCTCGCGAAGAGGATGGGAATTAGAAGTGCAGCCTTTTGCCCTGCTTCAGCTACTTTGTTGGCTACCACCTTATGCTTTCAGAAGTTAATTGATAATGGAATCATAAACAATAAAGGTTAGACTAATTTGTATATATTCTTCTAAATAGAACTCCAAGAATCATGCATTTTTTTTTTTAATTTTTATCTCAACTTTTTTTTGTAGGAATGGTTCAAAATGATGTGATGATTCGGCTCTCTGAAACCATGCCGCCTATAGAACCTGGTGACCTCTGGTGGTTGTGCTTTGATGACGTGGCTATCATAGAAGCTGCTTTTGAAATTGTGGTAAAAGGTGCTGAGCAAACGAGATTTGCAGATTGGTTCATATGCAACTCGACTACTGAGTTGGAGCCTGAAACATTTAACATGCTCCCACAAATATCGCCCATAGGCCCGTTACTGGCCAGCAACCGTCTTGCTGACCAGACGGGCCACTTTTGGCAAGAAGACCTCACTTGCTTAACATGGCTGGATCAACACCCGCCATGTTCAGTCATTTACATTGCATTTGGGAGCTACACTCTGTTCAACCAAACCCAATTTGAAGAATTGGCACTCGGTCTTGAGCTTATCAACAGACCGTTTTTATGGGTGGTGCGACGCGGTATGACCAAGGAGACTACACCGGGTTACCCGGATGGGTATTTGGACCGAGTTGGGTCACGTGGAAGGGTCGTGAGTTGGGCACCACAACAGAAGGTTTTAGGTCACCATTCTGTTGCTTGTTTCATGAGTCATTGTGGTTGGAACTCTACTTTAGAAGGTGTGACAAATGGGCTACCTTTTTTGTGTTGGCCGTATTTTGGTGATCAGTTTCTTAATAAAACTTACATTTGTGACATCTGGAAGACTGGTTTAGGGTTTGATAAAGATGAAGCGGGTATCATTACTCGAGGAGAAATAAAATGTAAGGTGGAGCAGGTGCTCGGTGACAAAACATTCAAAGATAAGGCCTTGGAATTTAAAGAAAAGGTTGCAGCTAGTTTTTCTCAAGGCGGAAGTTCACACATAAATCTTACCAGCTTTATTGAGTGGATACAAGAGGATGCTAATTAAGGATCGATCAATCAGAGACAAATTAAGGTCTTTGATTAGTGTACGTTCTACTTATAATTAGTCAATATTTTTAAGTTATGTTCTAAGTTAAGGTATAATTATATTTGGAATTTGGCTTAAATGAAACGTGTCTTTGTTTCCACATGCTGGGCTGCACTTTCCCTATTATTAAAATCTGCTTATTTAACTTAATACGAATGACATGCTTCAGCTTCAGAATTAATTGCTATATATTATTTTAATGCAAAGTCCTACACATATATATTTTTGGTTATTACATTAAACAATAACTTCTTGAATGACACAAATTCTTTGAATCGCCCTCGCTTTGTATTGATGTAAAACAATCATGTACTTGGATAGTTGGGTTGGGTAAGGGCTCATTGCAAAGAGGTGATTTCGGTATCATAAAAATTATTATGAACATGATCCCGGTCATAATTTTACAGTATTTATATAATTTATTTTTGAATGTCACACTGGTACATGAAGGAGTTTATGTGATAAAAATCACATCCAATCACATAATGCTAGTCACATGCATTACATTAATTATTGATATAGATAGACGACACATGACCCTATTCATCCTATAGAGATTGGTAAAAAAATATAAAAAATTGACATATTTAACATGTGTGTGAAAAAGGAAGTAGAAAATATCTAGCTAATTAACGTTGGGATTTCTAAAAAGATATATAGACGCCAACTGCACAACGTTTAGATAATTTGACATCTTAATTCTAATGCATTATGCGCACAAAGTAGAATTCAGATGCAAGGCATGCATTTAACTGTCAACTTCACTATTTCAAAGTATCTGCTTTTGGTGCCCACAACTTTGAAATAAGGGTTTTACTAATATTTCTCAATGACAAATATTTAATAAACAAAAATTTCTTTATAAATGATATTGATGAGTCATGCGTTAAATTGATTTTACCATAATTGAAAATTATATTTTAATAAATTAATTCCATGAGCATAAAAGAATTTAACATTTACTATCATGTCTCTATGACACATACTAGAAAAACCCATAAAAATAATATGCTTACATGTGATAAGAGCTCGTGTCACTACAAGAAAAATGCTTTTTAGCGATGATTTGAAGCTAGCGAGTTGAAATGGCAATCATTGTAAAAAAGTTCGCAGATGATAAGATGATAAGGTGTTGCCATGTCACAATTATGACCTAAGGCACTCAGCATGATCAACCAATAAGATGATAAGGTGTTGCCATGTCACAATTATCCAGTTATCAAAGCCAATTCATATCATTACTCCATATATAAGTAAGAGACTATTATTTAGCCCACAATTGACAAGTTAAGTTACAATTCCAATTCAAAATAGAACAAAAGGGAAAAAGATCAATGTAAGATCATGTTTGCATGCTTGTTATTTGTTGTCTAACCCGTATCACTTGATTCTTTATGAATTAATTATTAAAATAGACCAAAAAAAGTGAGAGACTTTCATTTAATACTGATAGACTTCAATCTTCCTATAATATCCCGTGCGACTAGGAGACTTGAGCAGCACTAACTGAGAGCAGCACTAACAGAGCATCACTAAGTGTTGAGCAGTACTAACGAGCAGTAGTAACAAGGTTGAGCAGTATTAACGAGCAGTAGTAACAAGGTTTAGAGCAGTAGTAACAAGGTTGAGCAATACTAACGAACAGTAGTAACAATGTTAAGCATCACTAACTCGGACACGTGGTGGCGTTCTAGTGGAGTAGCACGGTCGCACGCACGGTCGCACGGTCTATTTTGAGAAGAATTGAAATACAAGTCTATACTTGGGGAAATTTTGTTTCATTTGATCCAAAATTGATAATCACCCATTCTTTATTATCTGAATGTCTCGTACCTACAAAATACATCATGCTGTTCTAATTACCATCACACATTACCTATACTAACATTTGTACAAGAATATTAATTTTCTTTTAATTTTTTAAAATTGATGTATATCTTTGTAAACCCGTCACGAAGCGTGTGTACATGCTCTTCGTATAAACCAAAGGTTAAGGGAAGGCCTAGATGGGTCCAAACGTTTACCACAAACGAATCAATTGGAACAAACTAAAACATCTGTACATAATAAAGGGATGGTCATGATGTCTAAAATCACCAAAGTCTATTTTAATTCATATTCCTATTCCTAAATCGTTATATTATAGTTGCTATTGCAATAACATTGTCTTTGTAGTAATTACCAACATATGTAGTTGAAAAACTAATGGACAAAAAAGTGTTATTAGGTCAACTCAACCGGTAAAAATAATCGACCCATTTCAACCCAAAACCATTTTGGGCTGCAATTTAAAGTAAACATGTATTTTACTAACTTTAATAATTTGCAGGATTTAAGAAGACAAGGTGTAAAACATTACCACCCTTATTCACAAGTTTGGGAGATTAAGGGGGTGTTTGGGGTTGCTTATTGAAAATAGATTATGGGTTTTCAAAATGGATAATCAGCGGTTACAAAACGTGATTCTGAAAAATAGTGTTTGGATTTGATTATTCTGTTTGAAATCGCAATAATCAGATAATCAACTTTTTTAGTGTTTGGCAAACTGGATTTGACCGGAGTTGACCGAAACCGAACTAATTTTGAAACTTGTCGGTTTGATAATAATGCGGTATGTGCACCACTAACGGCAACGAATAGGTTGCGTATATCGCATAAACTAGGATACCCGAGGAATCCTTATAACGGGGATACTATTTAAGAAATTTGAAAGCGTGACATATTTGATGTCATTCTCGAAAATAATGATATCATGAAACTAATGAGTATGATATAAAATGACATAGTCAGGGGTGTCTTTGAAGAGGTGCAGGAGGTGCAACCGCACAGGGCCCATATTTTATAGGGGCTCAATTATTATATATATTATATATATAATATTAAAATTTAAATCAACTTAATAATTTAATAGAAATTATATTAAAGAGTCTAAATTTTTATAAAAATCTTGTATTTAGGGGCCTCATTTTTGTGTTTTCGCACTAGGCACTTAAAATCTCGGAGACGCCACTGGACATAGTGGAAGTCTGGTTTTGAGAAGTTTGTTGCTTTTTAGTCTGACTTTAACTTGTGCTAAAAGTTCGTCGTAATAAAAGAACTCGAGTTGTTTAAAAACCAATGTAATAATGCTCGGGATAAAAGAATACGCTTTTAAATAATGGGTATCATGAAAGTATGAAACCATCAAACTTCTATGGAAAGAAACTCACTTTATTACTAAGTTTAGCTTTATAACCCAAAGCACTTTTCAACTTCGATATATTCAGCTTATATAATATGGCTTAATTGATAATGTCATTAAAATGTTAATCGTTACAAATGTTCCTCGACTTTTAAGAAGATGTGAGAAATATTATAGATTTATAGATAGATACTCTTTAAAATTTATCTATATAAAATATAAACTACTAAAAGAGCATGTCTAATGCACTTTGTAAACATAATATAGTCTTGCGTATTGTGTGCATTTAAGCTTGGTTTACAGGGGAAAAAAACTAAATTAAACTATTAAAAGGACACTATAATTAGTACGAGACTTGCATTTTACTCAAGGTAGACCAAGTCGTTTTTTCAACTCCAAGCAATTTTGACCTTTGAGTCTTCCTTTTTAAGTTAAAGCATCAATCATGTTAGGAAAATAAAATTGTGGTTGGGTATTGAAGTTATAGTAGTTTATTATGACGTAAATCGGAATATAATTGTTATCAATTATATGTTTATAAGTTTTTGTTATCGATATCAATTGTATATCAGTGTTTGTTTAATTAATTTGTGATTAAATATGTGTTTATACTTCTATTTAAGTAAATAACTGTGTATGGTTAAAAATTTCCATATGATGAGAAATTGGTTGTTTCGACTCTAATGATGTAAAACTGTAAAGCTCAACTTAAATGACTTCTAGAAAAGTCAGTTTGATATTGTTATTGGTTAAACAATTTAGCTTCTGTAACGTCATATAAATTAAGTGGCATTAAAATTTGGAAGAAAAAAAATCGTCGAGAAGTGATGCGTTATAGAAGATTTGCAAGTGTTGTCTTTTGTTTGAACTTCTAGTAGAGTCGATGTCTCTTGATTGAGTGAATTGGATCAATAACCCGATTCCAATGGGTTGATAGTTTGTATTTCGTGTATCATTATTGAGGCTAGCTTGTTAGTTTCTTTAATAAATGCCTCTATTCTATAAAAATTGGTCATTTTCAATCATACTAATTATGCCACCAAACGAACAAAATGAAGTTTGTTTAAGTTCGTTTTTTAAGAACTAAAAGTGTTTAAAATTTATCGTAAACACTTAAACGAACAATCATGCTCACATGTTAAGAAAAATAAGTGTTTATAAACTGTCTTTAATCAGATAAACGAACAATTCATAATGTTCAAATTGTCCTATGAATTTGCATTGTATATATTTTAAGCATATTAGTTAATAGTAGTGGGATTCGGTAACGACTCAAAGAATGAAGAGGACTCGCCAGGACACTCAAAAATATTTCAAAAAATTCCGAAAAAATATATATAACTCCCCATGATTATTACTACATTTGACAAAAAGAAATTGAAAAAAAAAATTATGATCCACTTTTTTTGGTGGATCATAATAATGATCCATATTTTTTTGTGGATCAAAATTATGATCCATATTTTATTTTGGATCATTTTTGAAATTTTTTATTTTTTATTTTGGATCTTATAGGCTGCGATTTTTATGTTTAAAAAAGAAACTATTTAAAAAAAAATTGTTTTAGATCATTTTAAGAGTTTTTTTAATCCTCGCTGTCCTCACCGGTTTTTTAGTCCCCACCGGTTTTGTGTGGATCATTTTAAGTGTTCAAATAGATAAAAACTAATAAATATAACTTTAGATTTATGTTTTCCAACTAAAATAAATTTCAACGTGTTTTATTTACTTACAATAAACTCTATTTTTTATTAAAACTATAGTAATTTTGTAACATATTCAACCCAAATCAAACCATTAAAAGTGCTACTCACTCCATCTTATAGTGAAGTGATTGAATTTGGAGTTTGGACCTTGAGTAGAATTTTAAAAATAGCAATTAAAGTAATTTTTGTTTTCAAATAAGTAAAATTCTTCCATAAAATTAAAAGTGAGGTCTCAATCTTCAAGTTATATGTTTGGTTTTTTTCTTTTGGGCCATTTAATCCCCACATTTTCAATTAAGCTTGCTTTGATTCAAGTGACTTACATATATATATGTACATATGTAGTTTCTTTTAAAATGAACCCTTAAATTTTATGAGCACGGCACATGTCCAGGATCAGGGAGTATAATATCGCATTAGATTTAGACTTAATAATATAAAATAGAAACGTAAAGGTGAGACGTAGATTGGAATTGGAACTTGGAGGGGTGAAAAGTGGATTTTTTTTTTCTTCATAAATAGGCTTCATCGGAGTATGGTTTTCACAAATAGGCTCGATTCTTTTTCGTTTTCAAAAATAGGCTTTCCTGGGTCCCCGAGGCCGGCTTTTCCATTAAAGCATGACTCCTGGAGGCCGGCTTTGGGTTGTTTGACGTGACCACTGAGAAGAGGGACTCCCCGAGGCCGGCTTCTGAAAGAATGCCTCCTCGAGACCGGCTTTAGGCCACACCCGACGTCTATAAATAATATCACACAACACTTCACCCACTTCACCCCTTTAAACATATCAAAAAAAATAAAATACACTAAAGCCGGCCTCCAGGAGGCATTCTTTCAGAAGCCGGCCTCGGGGAGTCCCTCTTCTCAGTGGTCACGTCAAACAACCCAAAGCCGGCCTCCAGGAGTCATGCTTTAATGGAAAAGCCGGCCTCGGGGACCCAGAAAAGCTTATTTTTGAAAACGAAAAAAAATCGAGCCTATTTGTGAAAACCAACTCCGATGAAGCCTATTTATGAAAAAAAAATCTGAAAAGTGGACCTTTTTCCGGCGGTGTACGCGTTGAGCTTTCCACATCGATGGTTGAATACAGATACTATTTAGGGTAGCTAAGTGTAAATTCTTAAAACATTAGGGGTACATTTTGTTACTTTTGTGACTATAAACACATGTCCCCGCTTTCTTTGTTTCGTATTACAGATCTCTCGCATTTTCTCTTTCTAAAATCAACGCGCAGAGACACTGTTTCTCTCTCTGGTATAACAGCAGCTAGAAATCAAACAGGTAATATTCTCGCTTCATTATTCCGTTTAATTGATATAATAATGTGTTTTTATTCTTATTAATTGCATTGTTCGAGCTTAAGATGTTCGGATCTGTTGATTTCTTAGCTTGATGTGTAATTAAGTGATTAGATCCATTTGCATAGTTGCATGATGTTGATGCAAGTGTTTACCAGAAATAATTCGTATAATTTTCTTCAATCAACTGAATTATGTGTTGTCGGTTGCTGATCTGATGTATTCTCAATAGATCTGTACTGTATGTGCTAATTACTCAATGTGTTTAACGATATTTAGTTGTAGTTTGATTAGATTCATGTACTATTCAACTTTTAATTATGTGTTATGATTTTACTATCTTGCATATGTAGCAGTCAGAGCAGATCTAAGTGTTCACCTAAAATCACACGTTTCTATATATAGCAATCAGAGATTTTAGACATTAATAGCTATATCCAGCTCAGCTATGGAGCTTAAAATGACATCCGCTGTTTCTGCAAGTTCAATTTCATGTATATTGTGATCATTAGTAGATTTCATGTCTACATTCATAAGTTATTAACCTGTTAGGATATTATAGCACCATTTTACCATATTCTGAGGGTTATTGATCATTTGTAGACTAATAAAGTTGTTTAATGTTAAAATAACATATCGTTTTTGTTACCGACATAGAATTTTTATTCAATAGCAAGTACTATCAGCACAGAATTAATCCATGAGCTTGAAGCACAAAATTTTTATAATAAACATGTACTTTATTTATTTTTTATGCTTGATCTGTATATGACTCTATATATGCTTATGTTCAGAATCAGGATCCGTAAGAACACAATAAAATGGTGAAGATCTGCTGCATTGGAGCTGGATATGTTGGAGGTCCAACAATGGCTGTCATAGCACTCAAGTGTCCTGATATTGAAGTGGCAGTTGTTGACATTTCTGTCCCTCGTATCACAGCCTGGAACAGTGACCAGCTCCCGATCTATGAACCAGGTCTTGAAGACGTTGTGAAACAATGCAGAGGCAAAAACCTCTTTTTCAGCACAGACGTTGAGAAACACGTGTTTGAAGCTGATATCGTATTTGTGTCGGTCAACACCCCAACCAAGACTCGAGGTCTTGGTGCTGGAAAAGCTGCAGATCTGACTTACTGGGAAAGTGCTGCTCGTATGATTGCTGATGTGTCAAAATCAGACAAAATCGTTGTTGAAAAGTCAACTGTCCCTGTGAAAACAGCAGAAGCAATCGAAAAGATTCTGACTCACAACAGCAACGGAATCAATTTCCAGATTCTTTCCAACCCCGAATTTTTAGCTGAAGGAACTGCAATTGAAGATCTTTTTAAACCTGATCGAGTTCTTATCGGTGGTCGGGAAACCTCTGAAGGCCAAAAAGCAATCAAAACGTTAAAAGACGTTTACGCCCACTGGGTCCCTGAAGAAAACATCATCACAACCAACTTATGGTCTGCTGAGCTGTCAAAGCTTGCAGCAAACGCCTTCTTGGCACAAAGAATCTCATCTGTTAATGCCATGTCAGCACTCTGTGAAGCAACCGGTGCAAACGTGAGTGAAGTTTCTTATGCGGTTGGAAAAGATACCAGAATTGGTGCTAAGTTTCTGAATTCCAGTGTGGGATTTGGTGGTTCGTGCTTTCAAAAAGACATTTTAAACTTAGTTTACATCTGTGAATGCAACGGGCTCCCCGAAGTTGCAGAATACTGGCGCCAGGTCATCAAAATCAACGACTACCAAAAATCCCGTTTTGTTAACCGTGTTGTTGCTTCAATGTTCAACACCGTTTCAAACAAAAAGATTGCAATTCTCGGGTTTGCATTCAAAAAAGACACGGGTGATACCCGAGAAACCCCTGCAATTGATGTTTGCAAGGGTTTATTAGGTGATAAAGCCCGTTTAAGCATTTATGATCCACAAGTTACTGAAGAACAAATTCAACGAGATTTATCCATGAACAAATTCGATTGGGATCACCCACTTCATCTTCAGCCCATGAGCCCAACAACTGTGAAGCTAGTGAGTGTTGTTTGGGATGCTTATGCAGCTACTAAAGATGCACATGCGGTTTGTATTCTAACCGAATGGAACGAGTTTAAAACTCTCGATTTTCAGAAGATATATGATAATATGCAAAAACCGGCTTTCATCTTTGATGGAAGGAATGTTGTTGATGCTGAAAAATTGAGGGAAATCGGGTTTGTTGTTTACTCGATCGGGAAACCGTTGGATGCTTGGCTTAAGGACATGCCAGCTGTCGCTTAAATGTTAAAAAACGACATGGTTTCGGTTTCTATCATTTTTACTCTATATGGCTGGTAACTACTTTTAATTGATTTTGTTTAAATTTGTCTAAGAAGCTATTTTTACATTCCTATTCCTATTGCATTGTATTTCTGTTGACATTATTATACATTCTGATTTTGTATTACTTGTTTTAAAGAAATAGATTCCGTTTCGAGAATAAAGTAAAATTCCATTAACTGGCATTATGTTTAATTGTTTATGTATTGTTGTAACATGGGCCCATGTGATCTTATGATGTTCTTTTTCTTCTTTTCAAAATAAAAATAAGTAAATGTCAACGTGGCTGTTCTCTACACGTGCCAGAGACGATGATAATAAGTATAGGTGATAAAGTGGGGGGGATCGGGTCGGGTAATAAGTCAAAGCCTACAGGTTCGGTTGGGCCTCATTTTGTGTTTTAGACATGATTACAAACTGTATTTTCTACAAGAAAAATCCGAACTTGCTTAATAAATCGATTTAAAATGGTTTTATGCATTTTAATATACATATTAGATAACTATCAACCGATTTGGACAGCTTGACGTATTCATTGTTAGTTGAATCTTTTAGCTTAACTTTCTCCACCCATTATTGTGACACGTTACAAAGTAAAACCTTTTAATTAAATTTTATCAATTGATAATTTAAGATACTCGTATAAGTATCAAATATGTAAGTATTAAATAGGTGAAAAATAGAGGGAAATCTTGTAACTTAATAATAGATGGGGCGAATGGTGCTCTAACTCTTTGTCGTGTTTTTTATTTTGCTTGTATTGTTCTCATTTTCTTATATAGTCTAGCTCCTTGCTAGTTTTTATTATATCTCAGCCGTTCAAAAAAAATTAAATAGGTGATATAAGTATCAAATAGGTAAATACTAAATAGGTTATCAACGATAAAAAAAAACACACACCAAAGAGACCAACTGACCTTGCTATTGATGTTATTCAAACCAAATTTTGCCATAATTGTCAGTAAAAAATCTAAAATTTACAAGTCCTGTTCTACAGATAAATTGCGTAGTGCTTCAAATCCAACTATATAAACGGTTTTTAAATTCATTCATCAAGTCTTGTACCATACAGCTCACCAACCTCCACCTCAGCTATTTAGCAAGTCTTGTACCATACAACTCACCAACCCCCACCCCACGTGTACAGGGACAGATAATATCATGAGAGGGGTTGACATAACATTGTATAGGGTACATCATTGTGTAGTAACGAGTTAATTTGCACGGATTGCTTCCGAGTTTTATAAAATACATTTTTTGCAAATAAACTATTATAAAGTATATTTTTATAAATAAGCTATTTATAGAGTTTGGTTTGATTTATTTGTTTTTATCTAGCAATTATTTAGTTATGCCATTTTAGGCTTGTTCTATCGGAAGCCATTGTGTTGTTTGCTCCAAATCTGGCGTTATCATCGTTTAGTAAAAGTGCTTTCATGGGGGTTTACACAGATCCCAGAGGCTCACTCGGAAAGGCTGTTATTCCATACGTTTTGACTTAAATCTACTTGTAGAAAAACGAATATGTGAGGTCACATAGTTCGGGTAATTAAAGGGGAAAAAAAAAACATCTCGTGAAATAGGTTCATCTTTTCACATAAACAAATACAAAAAATAACAGAGATTAAACTTATCAAGTTGAAACCCACACAAAATCAAACAGAAAAACCTAGATCTTGATCAAACATTCAAACGAGAGTGTGAGATATTTTATTCTCTTTCAAATCATTCATCAACTGTTTCTTAGGAACACTTATTTTTCCTATATTTTATTGAAAAGGATTATACTCCAAATTTTCTGTTATTTTCCGTTGGTAACATGACAAAACAGTGGTAACATTATTTTCATAATCTTCTATATTTGCTCGTTCGACCAATATTGAAGAAATTATATTGAAAAGAAGAGATTAATATTATCTTTTTTAGATATCCAAGTCACATTTTTGCTAATGCTGTTGTGGGGAGAGATACATGTATATATCACATAAAACCTAAGAACAAAATAGCACATAAAACCTAAAATAGCACGCTTAAGACTTGTCCCAACGGTGCCATTAAATATTAAGTGAAGGATTATTGTTGGCATATATATGTTATGTCAGATGGAGTATCAACTAACGTAAAGATGATTTGACAAAAATTGAAGTGGTCAGTTGGCCTAACGATTGAGAGGGCCTAAACCATTAAATAAATAGAATGAAGGGCCGAGACTGAGTCTAATCACAAGTTAATCTAAAAGTAACCACATGTAATTACAATGGTTATCAAGTTTTTTTATGGTTGTTAAATAAAGCACTTGCTATTGTACTTGAGCAATGTTGTATACAAGAAAAAAACAAACAGCACAATAGAAATAGTTGCTTAATGAATTAACATGATCCATTTATTGAATCTGTATATCATACAAAATTGAATTAAAACAGCTTGTCTCAAGTCCTATAATTGTTTTGTTTGTGTTAAAATTAAAAACAAATAAATAGTAATATTAGACATGAATATTGAACAAATAGATCTTAAGTACAACAGAGAGAGCCAACTGCAAGAGGAAAATTCCAGCCACAATCAAAAACCACCTTTCACCAGCCGACATTATGTGGTTTCTCAGATTTTGTGCTACAAATAATGCTGACATCACCCCTGCTACACCCGTTATCACCCATCTAAATATCTCCACTGGAATAACAGATAGACACTGCATTCCAATAATAAACCTCTCGATTAGAATACAATCATTTTACATCACATTATTATTATTATTATTATTTTAATCCTAAATAATCAGAAAATTTTGTCTAATTTTTCATCTTAAAAAAGGTTTTGTTACCATTGCAGGAATGAAGATGAAGAGGGAATAGCCGTACAGACAAAAGAGCTGAACAAGAGTTGAAGGTGCAGAGAAGTACTTGAGAATAACATACAAACAGAGTGGAACAATAAGAACATAGCCATAAAACACCCCAGCAGACCATGTTACCAAATTTATATCATAATTCCACTCTTTATGTTGTAGCTTGTGAGCCAAGTATGTCGCAAATGTACCAATTGAAGCTGCCACAAAGATTAAGCTTGTACATATCCAAAAAGGCCCATACCTGCCCCCCAAAACAAAAATCAAAAATTGTAATTTATATCGTAATTTTATAAGAGTGATATTTCCCCTTTAATTTAAGGAGTAGAATATGAACTTACAAGTCTGGGTTGCTAGCAGTTTTTTCATTAAAGGTGCCACCAAAAGGTAAGAGGGACTCTTTGATTCTTTCTAAAACATCAGATGTGTCAACATCAAAATACGGTTGGTAAGCAGCAATTGTGAATGCCTTAAACCAACCACCGCTTTGTTGTGATTCAGATGAATTAGATACTGGCTTCGAGAATGTATCTGCATATGGTGGTCATCTATTGTCACTAAAAACAATGAAACTAAAACAAATATGTTGAAGTACAACGATACAATCAAAGGGAAAACGTTAAAGACAGGAAAATTGATACGACAGAAATGCAGGCCTAAAATCATAACCAGACATTCTCTAATACATTGTTGCATTTTAAAGGATCAGATCCCTGACTCTAAAAGAGAAATTTGTTCATTTGTTTGTATGGTAGCTCGATGATTAAAAGCATAATTCTTGTTATCCAATTGGCTAAAGTGTAAAACGGAATTGTTTTTGTTTAGTTGATTATGTTTTATTCTCATGAAACAAAGTCATGTAGTACACCCCTTACAGAGATTATGAATTCTATCAAACTAAGCACCTAATAAGAACTCGATGAACTATATATGCGTTTTTTACAAGTAATTGAGCTAAATTAGATCCATCAGGTGAAAGCGAATTGAGACTACTACATTGCACAGCAGATGCTCAGAGAATTTAAAACACGCACCATCGGCATCACGAGGCGGTCCACCAGCACCCGAGATCTTGCCTTGTGCTCCAGACGGTGGGAAGGTTTGGAGATTATTATCTGCAACAGGCGATTTCCTTATTGCTTAGAAACTAATTCAACTGTAAACGAAGAAATCTACATAATTATAAGTTTATAACAAATAAAATGCGTAACGCGTAAAAGTACCGTTAAATTTCACAGCGACTTGACCAGGAGGATCTGAAACAGCCTGAAAATCGATTAAAACACCAAATTAGGGCTCAGATCTAGTAATAAAAGTGATGAAACACAATTGAAGAATAAGAAAAGAAGATATACAGGAACAGATCCAGAAACATTCTGGTTGTCAATGGTAGTATAATTTCCGGACATCATCTTTCTTTCAACTGTATCGACAAATACGGACCGATTTTTTTTTCTTTTTCTTAGTTGATCTGTTATTGGCGTTGAGCTCCGGTAGGTCGGTGGGCCGGCCGGACGAACAGATCTGTGTGCACTTTGTCTTTGTCTATCACGTTAACAGATTACGGAGTATATCTCTATAATTTCGAGAGGGTCGGGTCGGGTCATCCTTTTGGAATACTGGCATGCCCGTGTAAAATTGGGGACTATGACCGGGGACCGGTAAGTGGGCGTTTAGACATGGATGGATATCTTGTAAAATTTAATCAGATTTACACAAAGAGGTAAGATTATTGTGTAATGGTAACAAGTATAGATAGAAAGATGAGAAAAAAAAAATATATAAGCACACTCAAATCTCTTTAAATTAATAAGGTCGAGACTTAAGAAATCTATTAATTTAGAGAGTTATTAATTTATCAATACATTAATAATTATTAATTTAAGGAGTCAAACGTGTTCAATGTACTCTTAACTAAGTTTGACATATGACTTGAGAAAACGTTGTTCGTTCGCCATTACACCCGCCCTCTTAGTCGATTCTGATTCTGGCGAATTCTATATTTTTAAATTTTATGTAACATAAAATAACTTCCAAACTGAAATAAAATGTTATAATTATATTTTTATAATATAATAAATATATGTTAGCTTGTTTATTCTCGCGATCATACATGAGCTATTTCTGTGTGAAGTTTGAGCTCGAGCTCATTTAATAAACGAGATTTAAATTAAGCTCAAGCTCAACTCGAGATCGTTTAACTCGGGTATTTATTGATCATTTAACGAGTCGAGCTTGAATAGTTTGCAAAGTTGTAGAGAAGAAGAATGAAAGATATAAAAAATTCACACCGAAATACATGTCCATGTTCCCCCCTTTTTCATCACTCACATTTTTATGTTGTAAACCTTTTTGTGTTAAAATTAATCACTTATTTCAGTTAAATTTAAATAACAGTTGCATAATTAAAGATCAGTGGGTTCAAGGTAATTGGAATTGGCAATTGAGAAGAGATATAAGAGGTGATATTGAACATGAGCAATTAGATAACACGATGGCTTGCATCTCAAGATTGCGTTTAACGGAAGGTAATGATAAACTTTGTTGAACTCTTTATGTTCAAAAAGTGTATTCGGTGTCATCTACTAGAAGATGCATTCATGCATCTATTTTCCCTGGTATTAGTTAAACAACTATTTGGTGTCAATCGATTCCAATTCAAATTACTAATTTTTTTTTTTTTGTGGAGATTAAGATTGAACCGTCTTCCTACTCGATATAACTTATCTATTATGCCCGGTGTGCCGAACGAGTATGAAAACTTTATCTCATATCATGTTTACATGCAACTTTGCAAAAAGATATTTGGTCCAAAAGTATGTAGATGGTGTGATATTAATGTCTTCAATGGTTCGTCTTTTGCCGAATGATGGAAAATCTGTGAAATCATCTCTCGTCCGGGAATCAAAAGGTTGAAACTTCAAGTCATGGGGATAACATCGTGATGTGGCGTTTCAGGAATTCTATTTTATTCGATTTTGATAATATTCGTTTGTTTGATGTTTTTGATTATATTATGTTATACTCCCTCCGTCCCACAAAAAACTTCCCATTTGAGTTTTGCACAAGTTTTTAGGTAATAGTTAGTGGTGAGGTCATTGATAATACTTTTGATTAAAATATAAGGTTGGATTGGAGAGAGAAAGATAGTTAGTGGATATTAGAGCATCCCCAATGGTTAACCTCTCAAAAGCTTATTACTTTTGTCACATCAACATTTCACTAAAAAAAAACCCTTTACTAAATAACACCTCCAATGGTTAACCTTTCTAAAAAGCTTTTCCTTTTACAAAATTTCTAATTTAGCTTAATCTATCTCAAATGTTTTATAAACACCCCTATATATAATTTGACAATTTTTTGAAATCTTACTTAATATAATATTTTTAAAAATATTTTCATACATAAATATTGTAATAATTAGCATTAGATATTATATAATTTATTTACTAACTAATAAAAATATAATAAAGAATTTATATATAACATATATAAGGTTTAAAATGAAATGTTATTATACATGGGGGACTAAAAAAGACAAACATTAAAAGATGGTTAAAAGCTTAGTAGAGAATAAGTCTTTGTAATAAGCTTTTCAAAAAGCTAGGTATCCCAATGGTAAAAAGTCTTTCAAAGACTTATTGTAATAGTAATAAGTTTTAGAAAAAGCTACCATTGGAGATGCTCTTAGTGGTGGGGACTTTAGTAATAATACGGAGTAGTTTTTTATTGTGTGTGGCCCATCAAATATGAGAAATGAGAAGTTTTTTATGGGACAAAAATTTAGAGTGAAATGAGAAGTTTTTTGTGGGACGGAGGGAGTACTTGGTTAACCTATAGAGATCATAATTGAGTTGATTGACATAAAAAACCTTTGTAATATTTTAGTTTAGGCTGTTTAGCTTTTGGCTAGATTAAAAAACATTCTAATTTTCAAAAACAATCACAAATCATAAATCCAACTATACGCATCCATTGATCAATCAATTCAAAATTGAAATTCACGACCGTTTATTCTGTACTCTTTCTATAAACCAATTAGGGGTAACGGCAATTAGGGGAATCGTCGCCACTTTTCAAGCCGACCTCCGATTAACTTTCCAACATCTCCGACCTCCCACCATCGTCACACTCTTTCTGAACCGATGCGTATCTTCCTCCTTTTGTATATTTTCACCACATTCTCGTTTGAAACTCCAACACTTTCTCCGATAACTGTCATCTGATTTGTTCAACTATCACCACCGTAAGTGAACTTCCACAATTCGGTGCTGGAAAATGACGATGACGCTTAGTTTCCTTTTCAATGACTAATTCCTTCCACCGGTTACGCTAATATTCCCTATTTTGTATTCTATTAGTTTAGATTAATCAAGATTAACAGTTCTTCTCTAATTGGAATTCAATGACTGAAATATGTGACTCTCTTAAGAGTTCCCCGTTGATTGAAGTCGTTATTATGGCGTTCTTGACTTTGGGTCAACAATTTTTATTCATCAAGAAATTGACAGATAATCTCTTTCTTCTGCATACAAATGATTTGCCAAACCTGCAATTAAATCATTTTTATGTGTACGTCTGGTAATTTCTGCATTGAGGAAAACTAAATCATCTTTTATGTGTACAGTGGTAATTTTGACCAGTTTGACATATTTATTTATTTGACCGATTTCCTCTTTAGTTAAAATTTCATCATAAGAATAGAAATTAATGGTTTTATTTATGAAATATGATTATGATGTTGATTTTTTATAACGATGGGGCTTTGTAGGTTTGCAACTTTGCGTCATCTTCACAAAATTACATTATTGCATTTGATTTAGATTCAAATTTATGATCGTTGTATAACATGTTCTTATTTGATTTGTATTGTTTGTGAGCAGGGAATGCAAAGACCAGTCGTTAATTTTCGTCAATTTTGACGAGTATCAGATGTGTTTTTTGCCATAATCGGGAACAAGAAGAAATTATGACATACAATGAATCTGTTGTTCATGTAATCATGTTTAAGTACACAATAAAGGTATGTATTTTGATTTTTGAATATCGTTAAAATTTTGATCTAAACTCTCATTTTGATTTGCGTGCATCTGTAAATAACACCGTGTGTTTAATTGATGTGTTGGAAGTTTCATTCGTAACATAATTGAAATCTAGGGTTCTATAAATTAAGAATTTGGCTGATCTCAATTTCGAGTTTGTTAGTTTCATAGAAAATCTCTGTTTTAATTGATGGCAGTTAAAGTGAATCTGTTTTTTTCAATTTATTAGAAAATCTCTTTGTTAATTTCATCGTTGCCCCTGATAAAGTAGGTTTTATCTCAAAATTTATGTTTGTTGGTTTCTTTAGAGACAATGTTTGTCCACTGTTAATCAGTTCTGTTTCTTTAGCTGTTGTAGTTCATCAATGTTTGTTGGATTCAACAGGGTTGAAAATGTCTGTTTCAGATTCTGAAAAGGTGAAGTTCATCTGATCCAACTAATTTATGTTGACCAAAAAGTTGAGTTTCTTGATAATTATTCTGTTTCATTGGAAATGTAGATGGATGGCTCTGTTCTTGGATTTTAAGTATGTGAGAAGACTGAACATTTGCCAATCAAGAAAAGGAGATAAGGGCATTTGGTGGTATGTAATATGTTGAGCTTAATCTTATTTTTTATTTTATTTTTAATTATTATTTAAAAAAAGTTGCAACTTTTTATATGTTTAACAAAGTCTGATAATTTGCACCTGCAGCCATAGCACAAAGCTTATTGACAATGCTGTTGATGAAGTAGTTAACTTGTTATTTATTATCACTTTTGTGAATCATTTTATAATTTTTTTTTAAATATTAAAATAATAATAAGTGATGCTTTGCTTCTTGTAGATACAAAAGGAGGTTACTTATGTAATCATAGACAAAACAATAAATCCAAGATGTGGCACTACAGCATTGCTAATTCAAGGTAACATTTTTTTAAAATATATATTTTATTCATAATTTTTTTTTTCCGACAGTAACTTTAATTTTTAATTAAATTAGATGACGGGGGTGGTATGGACCCAGAAGCAATGCACCATTGCTTAAGTTTCGGGTTTTCAGACTAAAAGCCAAAGTTTGCGATTGGAAAGTGTACGTTTTTCTTGTTAGGCAAGTTTTAACTGTTTTATCTGTTTGTTTGTTTGTTTGTTTGTTTGTTTGTTTGTTTTGTTTTGTATCTTCATGTTGATTACTATGAGGCTTGGAGCAGATGTTATATCTTTAATGTACTATTATTAATGTATTTGTTGTATTCTATATGGACAGATCATTGACCCAAAGTATCGGCCTTTTATCGTACACTTTTTTAACTCAATCAGGCTATATGACAGGATAGTAGTCCCAATGGTGAGTCAGATTTTAGTTTTAAAACTTCTTTTCTTGCTTTATTAATAAAATATATAATTTTTTTTTATAAACTGAATGCAGGTTCAACTTTCAGACTGGAAATTTTGAAGCGTTACATTCACAAAGGAAAAATGGTCGGAATCGGGCACTATGTGCAACAAGGCAAGGCAATATGTGACATTGGCCTCGTTGCCAATGCAATGTGGCCAGAATGAGGCACAATATGCGAGCCGTGCAAGGCAAACGTCAATGCAATGTGGCCAGAATGAGGCACAATATGCGAGCCGTGCAAGGCAAACGTCGTGCGACGTTTGCCTGGTCGCGATGCACGTTAGCAGGGCAACGTGCCCAGAATGCTGGTGCTAGCTGTGCAAGGCAACGTGCGACGTTTTCCAGAATGGGCAACGTTTGCCAGAATGGGCAACGTGCCCAGAATGGGGCACGTTATGCGAGCCACAATGCACGTTGGCAGGGAAACGTGCCCAGAATGGGGCACGATCTGCGATCCGTGTAACGCAACGTGTGACGTTGGCCTGGTCGCGATGCACGTTGGCTAGACAACGTGCCCAGAATGAGGCACGATGTGCTAGGCGTGCAAGGCAACGTGCGACATTGGCCTGGTCGCGATGCAGGTTGGCTAGACAACGTGGCCAGAATGTTGCACAACCTGAAAGAAGACGCTGTAGAGCCCTAAGGGATATTGGGAATCTTGTCACTCTTCCAACTGTCGAGATCGGAAAGCCACAAATTCAAATTAGTAGACCAATTTCAAGGTTCATCTCACTCCCCTGTTTTGATTAGTTTACATGTTTATCTGTTCGTTAATTGACTTTTTACATTATTTGGATAAAAAAATTTCGTGCTCAATTGGTGGCAAATGCACAAGCAGTTGCTGATAAGAATGCAAAGGTACACTAAGACGTTGGAAATGAGAGAATGAAATTGATTAATTGATTTTGGATTTGATTTTGTAAGTCCTCCTTTTTATCATTTTACTATCTATAATCTCTCTTTATTGTGATTTATAATGGTAATTTAGGTTGAAGCGACTCCACTATAAAGCTTTGGAAAGGAAGCTTTCCTGGGCATCATTGTGTATCTGTATATTTTTTATGAAAACTTGAGTGGGACCCGGTATTTATCATTTATGTATTAACATATTTGTTAAATTTAATGACAGATGGCTCTTTTGATTGATGCTGTAGCACTAGCTCAAATGATTCAAGTAAGATACCTTTATCTGCTATCTCTTAATTACATAATTGTAATTGAAACTCATTATATTGTCACTTGTAGAATATTTTAGTTGATTTGGTGACACTAAAAAAGAGAGTTTTAGGAAGCTCGCAAAATGAAACAATATATATTGCACAAAAAAAGGTAAAATGGAACTTATTTCTTTAATGCTAAATTATGATTCGGTTTGTCAAATTTACTTCTTTTGCAGGCAAAATGTGATTTTATTGGAGCATTTTGTGGAATCTTTTTAAAAGCTTAAACACAATATTATTTTTAATGATTTGTTTCTATCATTTTGTGAAACTCAATATTCTGTAAATTACATTTTTACACTGGTTTTGTTCAATTTTTGTGTTTTTTAGGATTCTTGATACCTGTAATTTGATTGGATTAAAGTCTTATAATAGAATTATGGGAGAAGTTGTTGCACTTGAAACACAAAAATCAAAATGAAGCAAGTGATTTAAAGAACAACTAAGTGTTGATTCTTTTGCTGCAACAATAGCAAGGTTAGGTGTTCCTTCACCATCTTTATCCAGAAATAATCTGTTAAACATTATTTGTATAAATTGATAAATCTTTTTATAATAATTTCATTTTCAGGGAAAAAATATTTTTAAATTCTGAACTTTGGCATGCTTGTGCTGGTCCTCTGGTTTCCCTGCCCACTATCGGATGCAAGTAATTTTTGTTCGTATATTTTACATCTTTATAATTGCGTCTTGACATAATAATCTGCTGTTTTTTGTAAATCTTTATTCTACAGGGACTAACAAAAACTTCTTGCAGTTTGGTAGTCGATTAAAAAGCAATGTTTTTAGAGGATCTTGGATGCCAAAAGGTAATAATAATTTATAGTGTATGAAGAGTAGTATGGTATTTATATGTGTTTTGCTGATGATTCTCTGAAAAAGCTTGAAGAAAGAGGAATTGTGAGGAGGTTGTATACTCATTTTCATTTTTTAAATATTTTTATTTTTACAACTAAACCAAAACTAATTAGCAATTATAATTTCAGACCTAATTTTGGTGACAGCTTGGACTGCACCATTGATGTGAAAAATCATACTACAAGAGGTTTTTATCTTCAAGCCACGCACTTTCACAAATGATCTATTAGAACTTCATATCCTAGTTAATTACCAAAATACCATTTCTTTTTTTCTCTTTTTATGTTTTTTCTTTTATTACATGTTTGATTCTTAGGATGGTCATGGGGAAGCTGATGAATAAATCAATTTAGGAGGTATTACAAAACACACTGCAGACAAGTTTCAACTTGTTTCATCTGACATGTTTGACATTTGAAGTAAAAGGTTGGATGATATGTTATATGTCAGAATAACAAAAGACCACCGAGAATCTGCCACAATGTTTGCAAACATTTTTGGAGCACAAGTTGTTTCTCAATTAGTGGCATCAAATGTAGATAATAATATGTCAGGTAGATATTGTTACTATTACAAACTTTACTTATGATAAATTAACTGTTGATTTCTTTTTAACAGTCAATTTTAGAGTTTGTGTTATGCTGGTGATACAAATCAGGGTCCTTCAATTTCTAATTCAAGAATTCATTCAACTGATGATCAGGTAATAAATTAGTGTTGTAAATTGTGCCAATGATGAGTTGACTTTCATGATAAGGTATGCTTCTGATTTTCTTGGCATTTTTTTATTTTTTTTGAGTTTTTATGATATTTGAGGAGAATTTGATCTTTTGGTTAGATGACTGTGGGGAAACCAACTTTAGTTTTTAATTAAATTAGATGACGGGGGTGGTGGACCAAGAAGCAGTGCGCCTTGCTTAAGATTCGGGTTAACTTATTATTTATTGATCATATATTTATCATTTTATAATATTTTTTTTAAATATAAAAAACTAATAATCGATGTTTTGCTTCTTGTAGATACAAAAGTAGGCTACTTATGTAATCATAGACAAAACAATAAATCCAAGAAGTGGAACTAAAGCATTTGTAATTCAAGGTAGCATTTTTTTAACATACATTTTTTATTTAATAAAATAATAATAATTTTCTACACTAACTTTAATTTTTAATTTTTAGTAAAATTAATTTAGATGATGGGGGTGGTGACCAGAAGCAATGCACCATTGATTAAGTTTCGGGTTAATTTTTTTATTTATTTATCATATATTTATCACTTTTGTGATTCATTTTAAAATAATAATCGATGCTTTGCTTCTTGTAGATACAAAAAGAGGCTACTTATGTAATCATAGACAAAACATAAAATCCAAGAAGTGGAACTACATCATTGCTAATTCAAGGTAGCATTTTTTTAACATATTTCTTTTATTTATAAATTAATAATAATTTTCGACACTAACTTTAATTTTTAATTAAATTAAATTAGATGACGGGGGTGGTGGACCCAGAAGCAATGCGTCATTGCTTAAGTTTCAGGTTAACTTTTCATTTAATTAGCATATAGTTATCACTTTTGTGAATCATTATATATATATTTTTTTAAATATAAAAAAATAATAATCGATTTGCTTCTTGTAGATACAAAAGGAGGGTACTTATGTAATCATAGACAAAAGAATAAATCCAAGAAGTGCAACTACAACATTCCTAATTCAAGGTAGCATTTTTTTGACATATTTTTTTTTATTTTTAAAATAATAAGATTTTTTCGACACTAACTTTAATTTTTAATTAAATTAGATAACGGGGGTGGTGGACGAAGAAGCAATGCGCCATTGCTTATGTTTTGGGTTAACTTTTTATTTATTTATCATATATTTATCACTTTTGTGAGTCATTTTATAATACTTTTTTTTATATATAAAAAAAAAAATTTATCATATATTTATCACAAAAGGAGGCTACTTATAGACAAAAGAATAAATCCAAGAAGTGGAACTGCATCTTTGCTAATTCAAGGTAGCATTTTTTTTAACATATTTTTTTATGTATAAAATAATAAAAATATTTGGACACTAACTTTAATTTTTTGTTAAATTAAATTAGATGACGGGGGTGGTGACCAGAAGCAATGTGCCATTGCTTAAGTTTCGGGTTAATTTTTTTATTTATTTATCATATGTTTATCACTTTTGTGAATCATTTTAAAATAATAATCGATGATTTGCTTCTTGTAGATACAAAAGGAGGTTACTTATGTAATCATAGACAAAACATAAAATCTAAGAAGTGGAACTACAACATTGCTAATTCAAGGTAGCATTTTATTTAATATATTTGTTTATTTAAAAATAATAATAATTTTTCGACATTAACTTTAATTTTTAATTAAATTAAATTAGATGACGGGGTGGTGGACCCAGATGCAATGCGCCATTGCTGAAGTTTCAGGTTAACTTTTTATTTATTTATCATATATTTATCACTTTTGCGAATCATTTTATATAATATATTTCTTTAACTATAAAAAAAATAATCGATGCTTTGCTTCTTGTAGGTACAAAAGGAGGCTATTTATGTAATCATTGACAAAATAATAAATCCTAGAAGTGGAACTACAACATTTCTAACTAGAGGTAGCATTTTTTTTAACATATTTTTTTTATTTATACAATAATAATAATTTTTCAACACTTACTTTAAGTTTTAATTAATTTAGATGACTGGGGTGGTAGACCCAGAAGCAATGCGGCATTGCTTAAGTTTCAGGTAAAGTTTTTATTTATTTAGCATATATTTATCACTTTTGTGAATCATTTTATTATATTTATTATAAAATATAAAAAAAAAAAAAATCGATCCTTTGATTCTTGTAGATGCATAAGGAGACTACTTGTGTTATAATAGACAAAACAATAAATCTAAGAAGTGGAACTACAACATTCCTAATTAAAGGTAGCATTTTTTATAACATATTTTTTTTGTTTATAAAATAATAAGAATTTTTCGACACTAACTTTAAGTTTTAATTAATTTAGATGACGGGGATGGTTTACCCAGAAGCAATGCGCCATTGCTTAAGTTTCAGGTTAACTTTTTATTTATTTAGCATATATTTATCACTTTTGTGAATCATTTTATAATAATTTTTTTTTAAATATAAAAAAATAATAATCGATCCTTTGCTTCTTGTAGATACAAAAGGAGGCTACTTATGTAATCATAGACAAAACATAAAATCCAAGAAGTGGAACTACAGCATTGCTAATTCAAGGTAGCATTTTTTTTAACATATTTCTTTTATTTATAAAAATAATTATAATTTTTCGACACTAACTTTAATTTTTAATTAAATTAGATTTTATGATGGGGGGTGGTGGACCCAGAAGCAATGTGCCATTGCATAATTTTCGGGTTAACTTTTTATATATTTATTTATAATATATATTTATCACTTTTTAAGTTTGGTGTTATGCTTGTGATACAAATCAGGGTCATTCAATTTCTAATTCAGCATTGATACAACTAATGATTAGGTAATGAATGGTGTGTTAGTGTTGTAAATTGTGCCAATGATGAGTTGACTTTCATAATCAGGTATGCTTCTGATTTTCTAGACATTTTTTTTTGAGTTATTATGATGTTTGATGAGAATTTGATCTTTTGATTAGATGACTGTGGGAAAATCGCAAAGGCGTATTGCTTCTTTGAAAAGATTATTCCCAACATACTTTACTAAGGAGGTATTAATGTATTATTTACTAACTTTATTAAGGAGGAATTAATCTATCATTTACTTCCTAATGTTTATTTATATATTTATTTAGTTACTTAGTTTTTGATGTAAATTTAGTATTAGTATTTTTGAAAATTTCAGGCATGTAGGCACGTAGGCATGTAGCTGTTGCACTACTTAAAGAAATAATATCTTTAAATAGTCGTGAAGTGGAACTTTACAAGAATGCAAAGGAAATTTATAAAAAAAACAGCACATTACTTTGTAAGAAAATCATTGATGTAAGTCTTTTAAACTGTTTGTGTGATTAATTTGTAGTATTTGATGTGTGGAAAATGTTTTGAAATTTTGTTTTTTATGTTTGCAGGTACAGAAGATTGCTAATGAAACTCGTCAGCGATCAAATCATCTCTTTAGAGACCAAATATCAGCAGGTCGGTTTAATTACTAATTTCGAGTCTCTGAGGGTCTTTTGGATTTGTTTATTTAAAACAAACTATTGTGTCTTTTATTGTTTGGACTTTGGATTAAAAGATTTGCTTCTGATTATATGATTATTTAGGTGAATAATCAGTTTAGATAAAAAAAAATATTACTTCTAATTCATATGTTAATTTTGCTTGTAGGCTCTTCAAGATATGTATAAACATCTGACTCCAATACAACGTGTTCACATTGCACGACACCCTAACAGACCAACTTAGAGTACAAACTCGACAAGGTAAACATGCTTATATTTATGAACCTTTTAGATAACTTCATTATAAAAAAACAACAAAAGACTTATAGTACAAACTTGATCATTGAATAAAAAAAATGGAGGGTAATGCTTGAAAATGAGTAGGTTAGTTTGTCCCATTTACTTATTTATGTAGGTTGCTTCGTGAACAAACAAGGAAGTCGAGTTTACCTCCACAACTCCTTTGTCAACTTCACTATGTTACTGGTGAGTACCCACAAACAATCCTTTTTATATCATTCTTATGCTTGCTAGTGCTGATGGTGCGATAAAAGCAACTATCACATGATGTGATCAGTTTGATAAAAGCAACCGTCCCTCGATGTGATCAGCTTGATAAAAGCAACTGTCCCTCGATGTGATTAGCTTGATAAAAGCCACCGTCCCACGATGTGATTAGCTTGATAAAAGCAAACGACCCTCGATGTGATCAGCTTGATAAAAGCAACCGTCCCTCGATGTGCTTAGCTTGATAAAAGCAACCGTCCCTCGATGTGATTAGCTTGATAAAAGCAACCGACCCTCGATGTGATCAGTTTGATAAAAGCAACCGACCCTCGATGTGATCAGCTTGATAAAAGCAACCGTCCCTCGATGTGATTAGCTTGATAAAAGCAACCGACTCTCGATGTGATTAGCTTGATAAAAGCCACCGTCCCTCGATGTGATTAGCTTGATAAAAGCCACCGTCCCACGATGTGATTAGCTTGATAAAAGCAAACGACCCTCGATGTGATCAGCTTGATAAAAGCAACCGTCCCTCGATGTGCTTAGCTTGATAAAAGCAACCGTCCCTCGATGTGATTAGCTTGATAAAAGCAACCGACCCTCGATGTGATCAGTTTGATAAAAGCAACCGACCCTCGATGTGATCAGCTTGATAAAAGCAACCGTCCCTCGATGTGATTAGCTTGATAAAAGCAACCGACTCTCGATGTGATCAGCTTGATAAAAGCAACTGTCCCTCGATGTGATCAGCTTGATAAAAGCAACCGTCCCTCGATGTGATTAGCTTGATAAAAGCCACCGTCCCTCGATGTGATTAGCTTGATAAAAGCAACCGACCCTCGATGTGATCAGCTTGATAAAAGCAACCGTCCCTCGATGTGCTTAGCTTGATAAAAGCAACCGTCCCTCGATGTGATCAGTTTGATAAAAGCAACCGACCCTCGATGTGATCAGCTTGATAAAAGCAACCGTCCCTCGATGTGATTAGCTTGATAAAAGCAACCGACTCTCGATGTGATCAGCTTGATAAAAGCAACTGTCCCTCGATGTGACCAGCTTGATAAAAGCAACCGTCCCTCGATGTGATTAGCTTGATAAAAGCCACCGTCCCTCGATGTGATTAGCTTGATAAAAGCAACCGACCCTCGATGTGATCAGCTTGATAAAAGCAACCGTCCCTCGATGTGCTTAGCTTGATAAAAGCAACCTTCCCTCGATGTGCTTAGCTTGATAAAAGCAACCGTCCCTCGATGTGATTAGCTTGATAAAAGCAACCGACCCTCGATGTGATTAGCTTGATAAAAACAACCGTCCCTCGATGTGATCAGTTTGATAAAAGCAACCGACCCTCGATGTGATTAACTTGATAAAAGCAACCGTCCCTCGATGTGATTAGTTTGATAAAAGCAACCGACCCTCGATGTGATTAGCTTGATAAAAACAACCGTCCCTCGATGTGACCAGTTTGATAAAAGCAACCGACCCTCGATGTGATTAGCTTGATAAAAGCAACCGTCCCTCGATGTGATCAGTTTGATAAAAGCAACCGTCCCTCGATGTGATTAGCTTGATAAAAGCCACCGTCCCTCGATGTGATTAGCTTGATAAAAGCAACCGTCCCTCGATGTGATTAGCTTGATAAAAGCCACCGTCCCTCGATGTGATCAGTTTGATAAAAGCAACCGACCCTCGATGTGATCAGCTTGATAAAAGCAACCGTCCCTCGATGTGATTAGCTTGATAAAAGCAACCGTCCCTCGATGTGATTAGCTTGATAAAAGCCACCGTCCCTCGATGTGATCAGTTTGATAAAAGCAACCGTCCCTCGATGTGATTAGCTTGATAAAAGCAACCGTCCCTCGATGTGATTAGCTTGATAAAAGCAACCGACCCTCGATGTGATCAGTTTGATAAAAGCAACCGACCCTCGATGTGATCAGCTTGATAAAAGCAACCGTCCCTCGATGTGATTAGCTTGATAAAAGCAACCTACTCTCGATGTGATCAGCTTGATAAAAGCAACTGTCCCTCGATGTGACCAGCTTGATAAAAGCAACCGTCCCTCGATGTGATTAGCTTGATAAAAGCCAGCCACCGTCCCTCGATGTGATTAGCTTGATAAAAGCAACCGACCCTCGATGTGATCAGCTTGATAAAAGCAACCGTCCCTCGATGTGCTTAGCTTGATAAAAGCAACCGTCCCTCGATGTGCTTAGCTTAATAAAAGCAACCGTCCCTCGATGTGATTAGCTTGATAAAAGCAACCGACCCTCGATGTGATTAGCTTGATAAAAACAACCGTCCCTCGATGTGATCAGTTTGATAAAAGCAACCGACCCTCGATGTGATTAGCTTGATAAAAGCAACCGTCCCTCGATGTGATTAGTTTGATAAAAGCAACCGACCCTCGATGTGATTAGCTTGATAAAAACAACCGTCCCTCGATGTGACCAGTTTGATAAAAGCAACCGACCCTCGATGTGATTAGCTTGATAAAAGCAACCGTCCCTCGATGTGATCAGTTTGATAAAAGCAACCGTCCCTCGATGTGATTAGCTTGATAAAAGCCACCGTCCCTCGATGTGATTAGCTTGATAAAAGCAACCGTCCCTCGATGTGATTAGCTTGATAAAAGCCACCGTCCCTCGATGTGATCAGTTTGATAAAAGCAACCGACCCTCGATGTGCTTAGCTTGATAAAAGCAACCGTCCCTCGATGTGATTAGCTTGATAAAAGCAACCGTCCCTCGATGTGATTAGCTTGATAAAAGCCACCGTCCCTCGATGTGATCAGTTTGATAAAAGCAACCGTCCCTCGATGTGATTAGCTTGATAAAAGCAACCGTCCCTCGATGTGATTAGCTTGATAAAAGCAACCGACCCTCGATGTGATCAGTTTGATAAAAGCAACCGACCCTCGATGTGATCAGCTTGATAAAAGCAACCGTCCCTCGATGTGATTAGCTTGATAAAAGCAACCTACTCTCGATGTGATCAGCTTGATAAAAGCAACTGTCCCTCGATGTGACCAGCTTGATAAAAGCAACCGTCCCTCGATGTGATTAGCTTGATAAAAGCCAGCCACCGTCCCTCGATGTGATTAGCTTGATAAAAGCAACCGACCCTCGATGTGAACAGCTTGATAAAAGCAACCGTCCCTCGATGTGCTTAGCTTGATAAAAGCAACCGTCCCTCGATGTGCTTAGCTTAATAAAAGCAACCGTCCCTCGATGTGATTAGCTTGATAAAAGCAACCGACCCTCGATGTGATTAGCTTGATAAAAACAACCGTCCCTCGATGTGATCAGTTTGATAAAAGCAACCGACCCTCGATGTGATTAGCTTGATAAAAGCAACCGTCCCTCGATGTGATTAGTTTGATAAAAGCAACCGACCCTCGATGTGATTAGCTTGATAAAAACAACCGTCCCTCGATGTGACCAGTTTGATAAAAGCAACCGACCCTCGATGTGATTAGCTTGATAAAAGCAACCGTCCCTCGATGTGATCAGTTTGATAAAAGCAACCGTCCCTCGATGTGATTAGCTTGATAAAAGCCACCGTCCCTCGATGTGATTAGCTTGATAAAAGCAACCGTCCCTCGATGTGATTAGCTTGATAAAAGCCACCGTCCCTCGATGTGATCAGTTTGATAAAAGCAACCGACCCTCGATGTGCTTAGCTTGATAAAAGCAACCGTCCCTCGATGTGATTAGCTTGATAAAAGCAACCGTCCCTCGATGTGATTAGCTTGATAAAAGCCACCGTCCCTCGATGTGATCAGTTTGATAAAAGCAACCGTCCCTCGATGTGATTAGCTTGATAAAAGCAACCGTCCCTCGATGTGATTAGCTTGATAAAAGCAACCGACCCTCGATGTGATTAGCTTGATAAAAACAACCGTCCCTCGATGTGATCAGTTTGATAAAAGCAACCGACCCTCGATGTGATTAGCTTGATAAAAGCAACCGACCCTCGATGTGCTTAGCTTGATAAAAGCAACCGTCCCTCGATGTGATTAGCTTGATAAAAGCCACCGTCCCTCGATGTGATTAGCTTGATAAAAGCAACCGACCCTCGATGTGATCAGCTTGATAAAAGCAACCGTCCCTCGATATGCTTAGCTTGATAAAAGCAACCGTCCCTCGATATGATGAGCTTGATAAAAGCAACCGACCCTCGATGTGATTAGCTTGATAAAAACAAACGTCCCTCGATGTGATCAGTTTGATAAAAGCAACCGACCCTCGATGTGATTAGCTTGATAAAAGCAACCGTCCCTTGATGTGATTAGCTTGATAAAAGCAACCGACCCTCGATGTGATTAGCTTGATAAAAGCAACCGACCCTCGATGTGATTAGCTTGATAAAAGCAACCGACCCTCGATGTGATTAGCTTGATAAAAGCAACCGTCCCTCGATGTGCTTAGCTTGATAAAAGCAACCGTCCCTCGATGTGATTAGCTTGATAAAAACAACCGTCCCTCGATGTGATTAGCTTGATAAAAGCAACCGACCCTCGATATGATTAGCTTGATAAAAACAACCGTCCCTCGATGTGATCAGTTTGATAAAAGCAACCGACCCTCGATGTGATTAGCTTGATAAAAGCAACCGTCCCTCGATGTGATTAGCTTGATAAAAGCAACCGACCCTCGATGTGATTAGCTTGATAAAAACAACCGTCCCTCGATGTGATCGGTTTGATAAAAGCAACCGACCCTCGATGTGATTAGCTTGATAAAAGCAACCGTCCCTCGATGTGATCAGTTTGATAAAAGCAACCGTCCCTCGATGTGATTAGCTTGATAAAAGCCACCGTCCCTCGATGTGATTAGCTTGATAAAAGCAACCGTCCCTCGATGTGATTAGCTTGATAAAAACAACCGTCCCTCGATGTGATCAGTTTGATAAAACCAACCGACCCTCGATGTGATTAGCTTGATAAAAGCAACCGTCCCTCGATGTGATTAGTTTGATAAAAGCAACCGACCCTCGATGTGATTAGCTTGATAAAAACAACCGTCCCTCGATGTGACCAGTTTATAAAAGCAACCGACCCTCGATGTGATTAGCTTGATAAAAGCAACCGTCCCTCGATGTGATCAGTTTGATAAAAGCAACCGTCCCTCGATGTGATTAGCTTGATAAAAGCCACCGTCCCTCGATGTGATTAGCTTGATAAAAGCAACCGACCCTCGATATGATTAGCTTGATAAAAACAACCGTCCCTCGATGTGATCAGTTTGATAAAAGCAACCGACCCTCGATGTGCTTAGCTTGATAAAAGCAACCGTCCCTCGATGTGATTAGCTTGATAAAAGCAACCATCCCTCGATGTGATTAGCTTGATAAAAGCCACCGTCCCTCGATGTGATCAGTTTGATAAATGCAACCGTCCCTCGATGTGATTAGCTTGATAAAAGCAACCGTCCCTCGATGTGATTAGCTTGATAAACGCAAGCGACCCTCGATGTGATTAGCTTGATAAAAACAACCGTCCCTCGATGTGATCAGTTTGATAAAAGCAACCGACCCTCGATGTGATTAGCTTGATAAAAGCAACCGACCCTCGATGTGATTAGCTTGATAAAAGCAACCGACTCTCGATGTGATTAGCTTGATAAAAGCAACCGTCCCTCGATGTGATCAGTTTGATAAAAGCAACCGTCCCTCGATGTGATTAGCTTGATAAAAGCAACCGTCCCTCGATGTGATTAGCTTGATAAAAGCAACCGACCCTCGATGTGATTAGCTTGATAAAAACAACCGTCCCTCGATGTGATCGGTTTGATAAAAGCAACCGACCCTCGATGTGATTAGCTTGATAAAAGCAACCGTCCCTCGATGTGATCAGTTTGATAAAAGCAACCGTCCCTCGATGTGATTAGCTTGATAAAAGCAACCGTCCCTCGATGTGATTAGCTTGATAAAAGCAACCGACCCTCGATGTGATTAGCTTGATAAAAACAACCGTCCCTCGATGTGATCAGTTTGATAAAAGCAACCGACCCTCGATGTGATTAGCTTGATAAAAGCAACCGACCCTCGATGTGCTTAGCTTGATAAAAGCAACCGTCCCTCGATGTGATTAGCTTGATAAAAGCCACCGTCCCTCGATGTGATTAGCTTGATAAAAGCAACCGACCCTCGATGTGATCAGCTTGATAAAAGCAACCGTCCCTCGATATGCTTAGCTTGATAAAAGCAACCGTCCCTCGATATGATGAGCTTGATAAAAGCAACCGACCCTCGATGTGATTAGCTTGATAAAAACAAACGTCCCTCGATGTGATCAGTTTGATAAAAGCAACCGTCCCTCGATGTGCTTAGCTTGATAAAAGCAACCGTCCCTCGATGTGATTAGCTTGATAAAAACAACCGTCCCTCGATGTGATTAGCTTGATAAAAGCAACCGACCCTCGATATGATTAGCTTGATAAAAACAACCGTCCCTCGATGTGATCAGTTTGATAAAAGCAACCGACCCTCGATGTGATTAGCTTGATAAAAGCAACCGTCCCTCGATGTGATTAGCTTGATAAAAGCAACCGACCCTCGATGTGATTAGCTTGATAAAAACAACCATCCCTCGATGTGATCGGTTTGATAAAAGCAACCGACCCTCGATGTGATTAGCTTGATAAAAGCAACCGTCCCTCGATGTGATCAGTTTGATAAAAGCAACCGTCCCTCGATGTGATTAGCTTGATAAAAGCAACCGTCCCTCGATGTGATTAGCTTGATAAAAGCAACCGACCCTCGATGTGATTAGCTTGATAAAAACAACCGTCCCTCGATGTGATCAGTTTGATAAAAGCAACCGACCCTCGATGTGATTAGCTTGATAAAAGCAACCGACCCTCGATGTGCTTAGCTTGATAAAAGCAACCGTCCCTCGATGTGATTAGCTTGATAAAAGCCACCGTCCCTCGATGTGATTAGCTTGATAAAAGCAACCGACCCTCGATGTGATCAGCTTGATAAAAGCAACCGTCCCTCGATATGCTTAGCTTGATAAAAGCAACCGTCCCTCGATATGATGAGCTTGATAAAAGCAACCGACCCTCGATGTGATTAGCTTGATAAAAACAAACGTCCCTCGATGTGATCAGTTTGATAAAAGCAACCGACCCTCGATGTGATTAGCTTGATAAAAGCAACCGTCCCTTGATGTGATTAGCTTGATAAAAGCAACCGACCCTCGATGTGATTAGCTTGATAAAAGCAACCGACCCTCGATGTGATTAGCTTGATAAAAGCAACCGACCCTCGATGTGATTAGCTTGATAAAAGCAACCGTCCCTCGATGTGCTTAGCTTGATAAAAGCAACCGTCCCTCGATGTGATTAGCTTGATAAAAACAACCGTCCCTCGATGTGATTAGCTTGATAAAAGCAACCGACCCTCGATATGATTAGCTTGATAAAAACAACCGTCCCTCGATGTGATCAGTTTGATAAAAGCAACCGACCCTCGATGTGATTAGCTTGATAAAAGCAACCGTCCCTCGATGTGATTAGCTTGATAAAAGCAACCGACCCTCGATGTGATTAGCTTGATAAAAACAACCGTCCCTCGATGTGATCGGTTTGATAAAAGCAACCGACCCTCGATGTGATTAGCTTGATAAAAGCAACCGTCCCTCGATGTGATCAGTTTGATAAAAGCAACCGTCCCTCGATGTGATTAGCTTGATAAAAGCCACCGTCCCTCGATGTGATTAGCTTGATAAAAGCAACCGTCCCTCGATGTGATTAGCTTGATAAAAACAACCGTCCCTCGATGTGATCAGTTTGATAAAACCAACCGACCCTCGATGTGATTAGCTTGATAAAAGCAACCGTCCCTCGATGTGATTAGTTTGATAAAAGCAACCGACCCTCGATGTGATTAGCTTGATAAAAACAACCGTCCCTCGATGTGACCAGTTTATAAAAGCAACCGACCCTCGATGTGATTAGCTTGATAAAAGCAACCGTCCCTCGATGTGATCAGTTTGATAAAAGCAACCGTCCCTCGATGTGATTAGCTTGATAAAAGCCACCGTCCCTCGATGTAATTAGCTTGATAAAAGCAACCGTCCCTCGATGTGATTAGCTTGATAAAAGTCACCGTCCCTCGATGTGATCAGTTTGATAAAAGCAACCGACCCTCGATGTGCTTAGCTTGATAAAAGCAACCGTCCCTCGATGTGATTAGCTTGATAAAAGCAACCATCCCTCGATGTGATTAGCTTGATAAAAGCCACCGTCCCTCGATGTGATCAGTTTGATAAATGCAACCGTCCCTCGATGTGATTAGCTTGATAAAAGCAACCGTCCCTCGATGTGATTAGCTTGATAAACGCAACCGACCCTCGATGTGATTAGCTTGATAAAAACAACCGTCCCTCGATGTGATCAGTTTGATAAAAGCAACCGACCCTCGATGTGATTAGCTTGATAAAAGCAACCGACCCTCGATGTGATTAGCTTGATAAAAGCAACCGACTCTCGATGTGATTAGCTTGATAAAAGCAACCGACCCTCGATGTGCTTAGCTTGATAAAAGCAACCGTCCCTCGATGTGATTAGCTTGATAAAAGCCACCGTCCCTCGAAGTGATTAGCTTGATAAAAGCAACCGACCCTCGATGTGATCAGCTTGATAAAAGCAACCGTCCCTCGATATGCTTAGCTTGATAAAAGCAACCGTCCCTCGATGTGATGAGCTTGATAAAAGCAACCGACCCTCGATGTGATTAGCTTGATAAAAACAACCGTCCCTCGATGTGATCAGTTTGATAAAAGCAACCGACCCTCGATGTGATTAGCTTGATAAAAGCAACCGTCCCTCGATGTGATTAGCTTGATAAAAGCAACCGACCATCGATGTGATTAGCTTGATAAAAACAACAGTCCCTCGATGTGATCAGTTTGATAAAAGCAACTGACCCTCGATGTGATTAGCTTGATAAAAGCAACCGTCCCTCGATGTGATCAGTTTGATAAAAGCAACCGTCCCTCGATGTGATTAGCTTGATAAAAGCCACCATCCCTCGATGTGATTAGCTTGATAAAAGCAACCGTCCCTCGATGTTATTAGCTTGATAAAAGCCACCGTCCCTCGATGTGATCAGTTTGATAAAAGCAACCGACCCTCGATGTGCTTAGCTTGATAAAAGTAACCGTCCCTCGATGTGATTAGCTTGATAAAAGCAACCGTCCCTCGATGTGATCAGCTTGATAAAAGCCACCGTCCCTCGATGTGATTAGCTTGATAAAAGCAACCATCCCTCGATGTGATTAGCTTGATAAAAGCCACCGTCCCTCGATGTGATCAGTTTGATAAATGCAACCGTCCCTCGATGTGATTAGCTTGATAAAAGCAACCGTCCCTCGATGTGATCAGCTTGATAAAAGCCACCGTCCCTCGATATGATTAGCTTGATAAAAACAACCGTCCCTCGATGTGATCAGTTTGATAAAAGCAACCGACCCTCGATGTGATTAGCTTGATAAAAGCAACCGACCCTCGATGTGATTAGCTTGATAAAAGCAACCGACTCTCGATGTGATCACCTTGATAAAAGCAACCGACCCTCGATGTGCTTAGCTTGATAAAAGCAACCGTCCCTCGATGTGATCAGTTTGATAAAAGCAACCGTCCCTCGATTTGATTAGCTTGATAAAAGCCACCGTCCCTCGATGTGATTAGCTTGATAAAAGCAACCGTCCCTCGATGTGATTAGCTTGATAAAAGCAACCGTCCCTCGATTTGATCAGCTTGATAAAAGCAACCGACTCTCGATGTGATTAGCTTGATAAAAGCAACCGACTCTCGATGTGATTAGCTTGATAAAAGCAACCGACCCTCGATGTGATTAGCTTGATAAAAACAACCGTCCCTCGATGTGATTAGCTTGATAAAAGCAACCGTCCCTCGATGTGATTAGCTTGATAAAAGCAACCGTCCCTCGATGTGATCAGTTTGATAAAAGCAACCGACCCTCGATGTGATTAGCTTGATAAAAGCAACCGTCCCTCGATGTGATCAGTTTGATAAAAGCAACCGTCCCTCGATGTGATTAGCTTGATAAAAGCCACCGTCCCTCGATGTGATTAGCTTGATAAAAGCAACCGTCCCTCGATGTTATTAGCTTGATAAAAGCCACCGTCCCTCGATGTGATCAGTTTGATAAAAGCAACCGACCCTCGATGTGCTTAGCTTGATAAAAGCAACCGTCCCTCGTTGTGATTAGCTTGATAAAAGCAACCGTCCCTCGATGTGATCAGCTTGATAAAAGCCACCGTCCCTCGATGTGATTAGCTTGATAAAAGCAACCGTCCCTCGATGTGATTAGCTTGATAAAAGCAACCGTCCCTCGATGTGATTAGCTTGATAAAAGCAACCGACCCTCGATATGATTAGCTTGATAAAAACAACCGTCCCTCGATGTGATCAGTTTGATAAAAGCAACCTACCCTCGATGTGATTAGCTTGATAAAAGCAACCGACCCTCGATGTGATTAGCTTGATAAAAGCAACCGACTCTCGATGTGATCAGCTTGATAAAAGCAACCGACCCTCGATGTGCTTAGCTTGATAAAAGCAACCGTCCCTCGATGTGATCAGTTTGATAAAAGCAACCGTCCCTCGATTTGATTAGCTTGATAAAAGCCACCGTCCCTCGATGTGATTAGCTTGATAAAAGCAACCGTCCCTCGATGTGATTAGCTTGATAAAAGCAACCGTCCCTCGATTTGATCAGCTTGATAAAAGCAACCGACTCTCGATGTGATTAGCTTGATAAAAGCAACCGACTCTCGATGTGATTAGCTTGATAAAAGCAACCGACCCTCGATGTGATTAGCTTGATAAAAACAACCGTCCCTCGATGTGATTAGCTTGATAAAAGCAACCGACTCTCGATGTGATTAGCTTGATAAAAGCAACCGACCCTCGATGTGATTAGCTTGATAAAAACAACCGTCCCTCGATGTGATTAGCTTGATAAAAGCAACCGTCCCTCGATGTGATTAGCTTGATAAAAGCAACCGTCCCTCGATGTGATCAGTTTGATAAAAGCAACCGACCCTCGATGTGATTAGCTTGATAAAAGCAACCGTCCCTCGATGTGATCAGTTTGATAAAAGCAACCGTCCCTCGATGTGATTAGCTTGATAAAAGCCACCGTCCCTCGATGTGATTAGCTTGATAAAAGCAACCGTCCCTCGATGTTATTAGCTTGATAAAAGCCACCGTCCCTCGATGTGATCAGTTTGATAAAAGCAACCGACCCTCGATGTGCTTAGCTTGATAAAAGCAACCGTCCCTCGTTGTGATTAGCTTGATAAAAGCAACCGTCCCTCGATGTGATCAGCTTGATAAAAGCCACCGTCCCTCGATGTGATTAGCTTGATAAAAGCAACCGTCCCTCGATGTGATTAGCTTGATAAAAGCAACCGTCCCTCGATGTGATTAGCTTGATAAAAGCAACCGACCCTCGATATGATTAGCTTGATAAAAACAACCGTCCCTCGATGTGATCAGTTTGATAAAAGCAACCTACCCTCGATGTGATTAGCTTGATAAAAGCAACCGACCCTCGATGTGATTAGCTTGATAAAAGCAACCGACTCTCGATGTGATCAGCTTGATAAAAGCAACCGACCCTCGATGTGCTTAGCTTGATAAAAGCAACCGTCCCTCGATGTGATCAGTTTGATAAAAGCAACCGTCCCTCGATTTGATTAGCTTGATAAAAGCCACCGTCCCTCGATGTGATTAGCTTGATAAAAGCAACCGTCCCTCGATGTGATTAGCTTGATAAAAGCAACCGTCCCTCGATTTGATCAGCTTGATAAAAGCAACCGACTCTCGATGTGATTAGCTTGATAAAAGCAACCGACTCTCGATGTGATTAGCTTGATAAAAGCAACCGACCCTCGATGTGATTAGCTTGATAAAAACAACCGTCCCTCGATGTGATTAGCTTGATAAAAGCAACCGACCCTCGATGTGATTAGCTTGATAAAAGCAACCGTCCCTCGATGTGATTAGCTTGATAAAAGCAACCGACCCTCGATGTGATTAGCTTGATAAAAGCAACCGTCCCTCGATGTGATTAGCTTGATAAAAGCAACCGACCCTCGATGTGATTAGCTTGATAAAAGCCATCGTCCCTCGATGTGCTTAGCTTGATAAAAGCAACCGTCCCTCGATGTGATTAGCTTGATAAAAGCCATCGTCCCTCGATGTGATCAGTTTGATAAAAGCAACCGTCCCTCGATGTGATTAGCTTGATAAAAACAACCGTCCCTCGATGTGATTAGCTTGATAAAAGCAACCGACCCTCGGTGTGATTAGCTTGATAAAAGCAACCGACCCTCGATATGATTAGCTTGATAAAAGCAACCGACTCTCGATGTGTTTAGCTTGATAAAAGCAACCGACCCTCGATGTGCTTAGCTTGATAAAAGCAACTGTCCCTCGATGTGATCAGTTTGATAAAAGCAACCGTCCCTCGATGTGATTAGCTTGATAAAAGCCACCGTCCCTCGATGTGATTAGCTTGATAAAAGCAACCGTCCCTCGATGTGATGAGCTTGATAAAAGCAACCGTCCCTCGATTTGATCAGCTTGATAAAAGCAACCGACTCTCGATGTGATTAGCTTGATAAAAGCAACCGACCCTCGATGTGATTAGCTTGATAAAAACAACCGTCCCTCGATGTGATTAGCTTGATAAAAGCAACCGACCCTCGATGTGATTAGCTTGATAAAAGCAACCGTCCCTCGATGTGATTAGCTTGATAAAAGCAAACGACCCTCGATGTGATTAGCTTGATAAAAGCAACCGTCCCTCGATGTGCTTAGCTTGATAAAAGCAACCGTCCCTCGATGTGATTAGCTTGATAAAAACAACCGTCCCTCGATGTGATTAGCTTGATAAAAGCCACCGTCCCTCGATGTGATTAGCTTGATAAAAGCCACCGTCCCTCGATGTGATTAGCTTGATAAAAGCAACCGTCCCTCGATGTGATTAGCTTGATAAAAGCTACCGTCCCTCGATGTGATCAGTTTGATAAAAGCAACCGACCCTCGATGTGCTTAGCTTGATAAATGCAACCGTCCCTCGATGTGATTAGCTTGATAAAAGCAACCGTCCCTCGATGTGATTAGCTTGATAAAAGCCACCGTCCCTCGATGTGACCAGTTTGATAAAAGCAACCGTCCCTCGATGTGATTAGCTTGATAAAAGCAACCGTCCCTCGATGTGATTAGCTTGATAAAAGCAACCGACCCTCGATGTGATTAGCTTGATAAAAACAACCGTCCCTCGATGTGATCAGTTTGATAAAAGCAACCGACCCTCGATGTGATTAGCTTGATAAAAGCAACCGACACTCGATGTGATTAGCTTGATAAAAGCAACCGACTCTCGATGTGATTAGCTTGATAAAAGCAACCGACCCTCGATGTGCTTAGCTTGATAAAAGCAACCGTCCCTCGATGTGATTAGTTTGATAAAAGCAAACGTCCCTCGATTTGATCAGCTTGATAAAAGCAACCGACTCTCGATGTGATTAGCTTGATAAAAGCCACCGTCCCTCGATGTGATTAGCTTGATATAAGCAACCGACTCTCGATGTGATTAGCTTGATTAAAGCAACCGACCCTCGATATGCTTAGCTTGATAAAAGCAACCGTCCCTCGATGTGCTTAGCTTGATAAAAGCCACCGTCCCTCAATGTGATTAGCTTGATAAAAGCAACCGACCCTCGATGTGCTTAGCTTGATAAAAGCAACCGTCCCTCGATGTGATTAGCTTGATAAAAGCCACCGTCCCTCGATGTGATTAGCTTGATAAAAGCAACCGTCCCTCGATGTGATTAGCTTGATAAAAGCAACCGTCCCTCGATGTGCTTAGCTTGATAAAAGCAACCGTCCCTCGATTTCATCAGCTTGATAAAAGCCACCGTCCCTCGATGTGATTAGCTTGATAAAAGCGACCGACCCACGATGTGATTAGCTTGATAAAAGCAACCGTCCCTCGATGTGATTTGCTTGATAAAAGCCACCGTCCCTCGATGTGATTAGCTTGATAAAAGCAACCGACCCTCGATGTGATTAGCTTGATAAAAGCCACCGTCCCTCGATGTGATTAGCTTGATAAAAGCAACCGTCCCTCGGTGTGATTAGCTTGATAAAAGCAACCGTCTCTCGATTTGATCAGCTTGATAAAAGCAACCGACTCTCGATGTGATTAGCTTGATAAAAGCAACCGACTCTCGATGTGATTAGCTTGATAAAAGCAACTGTGCCTCGATGTGATTAGCTTGATAAAAGCAACCGTCCCTCGATTTGATCAGCTTGATAAAAGCAACCGACTCTCGATGTGATTAGCTTGTTAAAAGCAACCGACTCTCGATGTGATCAGCTTGATAAAAGCAACCGTCCCTCGATTTGATCAGCTTGATAAAAGCAACCGAGTCTCGATGTTATTAGCTTGATAAAAGCAACCGACCCTCGATGTGCTTAGCTTGATAAAACAACCGACCCTCGATGTGATTAGCTTGATAAAAGCAACTGTCCCTCGGTGTGATCAGTTTGATAAAAGCAACCGTCCCTCGATGTGATTAGCTTGATAAAAGCCACCGTCCCTCGATGTGATTAGCTTGATAAAATCCACCGTCTCTCGATGTGATTAGCTTGATAAAAGCAACCGACCCTCGATGTGATTAGCTTGATAAAAGCAACTGTCCCTCGATTTGATCAGCTTGATAAAAGCAACCGACTCTCGATGTGATTAGCTTGATAAAAGCAACCGACCCTCGATGTGCTTAGCTTGATAAAAGCAACCGTCCCTCTATCTGCTTAGCTTGATAAAAGCAACCGTCCCTCATTGTGATTAGCTTGATAAGAGAAACCGTCCCTCGATGTGATTAGCTTGATAAAAGCAACCGTCCCTCGATGTGCTTAGCTTGATAAAAGCAACCGTCCCTCATTGTGATTAGCTTGATAAGAGAAACCGTCCCTCGATGTGATTAGCTTGATAAAAGCAACCGTCCCTCGATGTGATTAGCTTGATAAAAGCAACCGTCCCTCGATGTGATTAGCTTGATAAAAGCAACCTTCCTCGATGTGATTAGCTTGATAAAAGCAACCGACCCTCGATGTGCTTAGCTTGATATAAGCAACCGACTCTCGATGTGATTAGCTTGATTAAAGCAACCGACCCTCGATATGCTTAGCTTGATAAAAGCAACCGTCCCTCGATGTGCTTAGCTTGATAAAAGCCACCGTCCCTCAATGTGATTAGCTTGATAAAAGCAACCGACCCTCGATGTGCTTAGCTTGATAAAAGCAACCGTCCCTCGATGTGATTAGCTTGATAAAAGCCACCGTCCCTCGATGTGATTAGCTTGATAAAAGCAACCGTCCCTCGATGTGATTAGCTTGATAAAAGCAACCGTCCCTCGATGTGCTTAGCTTGATAAAAGCAACCGTCCCTCGATTTCATCAGCTTGATAAAAGCCACCGTCCCTCGATGTGATTAGCTTGATAAAAGCGACCGACCCTCGATGTGATTAGCTTGATAAAAGCAACCGTCCCTCGATGTGATTTGCTTGATAAAAGCCACCGTCCCTCGATGTGATTAGCTTGATAAAAGCAACCGACCCTCGATGTGATTAGCTTGATAAAAGCCACCGTCCCTCGATGTGATTAGCTTGATAAAAGCAACCGTCCCTCGATGTGATTAGCTTGATAAAAGCAACCGTCTCTCGATTTGATCAGCTTGATAAAAGCAACCGACTCTCGATGTGATTAGCTTGATTAAAGCAACCGACTCTCGATGTGATTAGCTTGATAAAAGCAACCGTGCCTCGATGTGATTAGCTTGATAAAAGCAACCGTCCCTCGATTTGATCAGCTTGATAAAAGCAACCGACTCTCGATGTGATTAGCTTGTTAAAAGCAACCGACTCTCGATGTGATCAGCTTGATAAAAGCAACCGTCCCTCGATTTGATCAGCTTGATAAAAGCAACCGAGTCTCGATGTTAATAGCTTGATAAAAGCAACCGACCCTCGATGTGCTTAGCTTGATAAAACAACCGACCCTCGATGTGATTAGCTTGATAAAAGCAACTGTCCCTCGATGTGATCAGTTTGATAAAAGCAACCGTCCCTCGATGTGATTAGCTTGATAAAAGCCACCGTCCCTCGATGTGATTAGCTTGATAAAAGCAACTGTCCCTCGATTTGATCAGCTTGATAAAAGCAACTGTCCCTCGATTTGATCAGCTTGATAAAAGCAACCGACTCTCGATGTGATTAGCTTGATAAAAGCCACCGTCCCTCGATGTGATTAGCTTGATATAAGCAACCGACTCTCGATGTGATTAGCTTGATTAAAGCAACCGACCCTCGATATGCTTAGCTTGATAAAAGCAACCGTCCCTCGATGTGCTTAGCTTTATAAAAGCCACCGTCCCTCAATGTGATTAGCTTGATAAAAGCAACCGACCCTCGATGTGCTTAGCTTGATAAAAGCAACCGTCCCTCGATGTGATTAGCTTGATAAAAGCCACCGTCACTCGATGTGATTAGCTTGATAAAAGCAACCGTCCCTCGATGTGATTAGCTTGATAAAAGCAACCGTCCCTCGATGTGCTTAGCTTGATAAAAGCAACCGTCCCTCGATTTCATCAGCTTGATAAAAGCCACCGTCCCTCGATGTGATTAGCTTGATAAAAGCGACCGACCCTCGATGTGATTAGCTTAATAAAAGCAACCGTCCCTCGATGTGATTTGCTTGATAAAAGCCACCGTCCCTCGATGTGATTAGCTTGATAAAAGCAACCGACCCTCGATGTGATTAGCTTGATAAAAGCCACCGTCCCTCGATGTGATTAGCTTGATAAAAGCAACCGTCCCTCGATGTGATTAGCTTGATAAAAGCAACCGTCTCTCGATTTGATCAGCTTGATAAAAGCAACCGACTCTCGATGTGATTAGCTTGATAAAAGCAACCGACTCTCGATGTGATTAGCTTGATAAAAGCAACCGTGCCTCGATGTGATTAGCTTGATAAAAGCAACCGTACCTCGATTTGATCAGCTTGATAAAAGCAACCGACTCTTGATGTGATTAGCTTGTTAAAAGCAACCGACTCTCGATGTGATCAGCTTGATAAAAGCAACCGTCCCTCGATTTGATCAGCTTGATAAAAGCAACCGAGTCTCGATGTTATTAGCTTGATAAAAGCAACCGACCCTCGATGTGCTTAGCTTGATAAAACAACCGACCCTCGATGTGATTAGCTTGATAAAAGCAACTGTCCCTCGATGTGATCAGTTTGATAAAAGCAACCGTCCCTCGATGTGATTAGCTTGATAAAAGCCACCGTCCCTCGATGTGATTAGCTTGATAAAATCCACCGTCTCTCGATGTGATTAGCTTGATAAAAGCAACCGACCCTCGATGTGATTAGCTTGATAAAAGCAACTGTCCCTAGATTTGATCAGCTTGATAAAAGCAACCGACTCTCGATGTGATTAGCTTGATAAAAGCAACCGACCCTCGATGTGCTTAGCTTGATAAAAGCAACCGTCCCTCTATCTGCTTAGCTTGATAAAAGCAACCGTCCCTCATTGTGATTAGCTTGATAAGAGAAACCGTCCCTCGATGTGATTAGCTTGATAAAAGCAACCGTCCCTCGATGTGCTTAGCTTGATAAAAGCAACCGACCCTCGATGTGCTTAGCTTGAAAAAGCAACCGTCCCTCGATGTGATCAGTTTGATAAAAGCAACCGTCCCTCGATGTGATTAGCTTGATATAAGCAACCGACTCTCGATGTGATTAGCTTGATTAAAGCAACCGACCCTCGATATGCTTAGCTTGATAAAAGCAACCGTCCCTCGATGTGCTTAGCTTGATAAAAGCCACCGTCCCTCAATGTGATTAGCTTGATAAAAGCAACCGACCCTCGATGTGCTTAGCTTGATAAAAGCAACCGTCCCTCGATGTGATTAGCTTGATAAAAGCCACCGTCCCTCGATGTGATTAGCTTGATAAAAGCAACCGTCCCTCGATGTGATTAGCTTGATAAAAGCAACCGTCCCTCGATGTGCTTAGCTTGATAAAAGCAACCGTCCCTCGATTTCATCAGCTTGATAAAAGCCACCGTCCCTCGATGTGATTAGCTTGATAAAAGCGACCGACCCTCGATGTGATTAGCTTGATAAAAGCAACCGTCCCTCGATGTGATTTGCTTGATAAAAGCCACCGTCCCTCGATGTGATTAGCTTGATAAAAGCCACCGTCCCTCGATGTGATTAGCTTGATAAAAGCAACCGTCCCTCGATGTGATTACCTTGATAAAAGCAACCGTCCCTCGATGTGCTTAGCTTGATAAAAGCAACCGTCCCTCGATTTCATCAGCTTGATAAAAGCCACCGTCCCTCGATGTGATTAGCTTGATAAAAGCGACCGACCCTCGATGTGATTAGCTTGATAAAAGCAACCGTCCCTCGATGTGATTTGCTTGATAAAAGCCACCGTCCCTCGATGTGATTAGCTTGATAAAAGCAACCGTCCCTCGATGTGATTAGCTTGATAAAAGCAACCGTCCCTCGATGTGCTTAGCTTGATAAAAGCAACCGTCCCTCGATTTCATCAGCTTGATAAAAGCCACCGTCCCTCGATGTGATTAGCTTGATAAAAGCGACCGACCCTCGATGTGATTAGCTTGATAAAAGCAACCGTCCCTCGATGTGATTTGCTTGATAAAAGCCACCGTCCCTCGATGTGATTAGCTTGATAAAAGCAACCGTCCCTCGATGTGATTAGCTTGATAAAAGCAACCGTCTCTCGATTTGATCAGCTTGATAAAAGCAACCGACTCTCGATGTGATTAGCTTGATTAAAGCAACCGACTCTCGATGTGATTAGCTTGATAAAAGCAACCGTGCCTCGATGTGATTAGCTTGATAAAAGCAACCGTCCCTCGATTTGATCAGCTTGATAAAAGCAACCGACTCTCGATGTGATTAGCTTGTTAAAAGCAACCGACTCTCGATGTGATCAGCTTGATAAAAGCAACCGTCCCTCGATTTGATCAGCTTGATAAAAGCAACCGAGTCTCGATGTTAATAGCTTGATAAAAGCAACCGACCCTCGATGTGCTTAGCTTGATAAAACAACCGACCCTCGATGTGATTAGCTTGATAAAAGCAACTGTCCCTCGATGTGATCAGTTTGATAAAAGCAACCGTCCCTCGATGTGATTAGCTTGATAAAAGCCACCGTCCCTCGATGTGATTAGCTTGATAAAAGCAACTGTCCCTCGATTTGATCAGCTTGATAAAAGCAACTGTCCCTCGATTTGATCAGCTTGATAAAAGCAACCGACTCTCGATGTGATTAGCTTGATAAAAGCCACCGTCCCTCGATGTGATTAGCTTGATATAAGCAACCGACTCTCGATGTGATTAGCTTGATTAAAGCAACCGACCCTCGATATGCTTAGCTTGATAAAAGCAACCGTCCCTCGATGTGCTTAGCTTGATAAAAGCCACCGTCCCTCAATGTGATTAGCTTGATAAAAGCAACCGACCCTCGATGTGCTTAGCTTGATAAAAGCAACTGTCCCTCGATGTGATTAGCTTGATAAAAGCCACCGTCACTCGATGTGATTAGCTTGATAAAAGCAACCGTCCCTCGATGTGATTAGCTTGATAAAAGCAACCGTCCCTCGATGTGCTTAGCTTGATAAAAGCAACCGTCCCTCGATTTCATCAGCTTGATAAAAGCCACCGTCCCTCGATGTGATTAGCTTGATAAAAGCGACCGACCCTCGATGTGATTAGCTTAGTAAAAGCAACCGTCCCTCGATGTGATTTGCTTGATAAAAGCCACCGTCCCTCGATGTGATTAGCTTGATAAAAGCAACCGACCCTCGATGTGATTAGCTTGATAAAAGCCACCGTCCCTCGATGTGATTAGCTTGATAAAAGCAACCGTCCCTCGATGTGATTAGCTTGATAAAAGCAACCGTCTCTCGATTTGATCAGCTTGATAAAAGCAACCGACTCTCGATGTGATTAGCTTGATAAAAGCAACCGACTCTCGATGTGATTAGCTTGATAAAAGCAACCGTGCCTCGATGTGATTAGCTTGATAAAAGCAACCGTACCTCGATTTGATCAGCTTGATAAAAGCAACCGACTCTTGATGTGATTAGCTTGTTAAAAGCAACCGACTCTCGATGTGATCAGCTTGATAAAAGCAACCGTCCCTCGATTTGATCAGCTTGATAAAAGCAACCGAGTCTCGATGTTATTAGCTTGATAAAAGCAACCGACCCTCGATGTGCTTAGCTTGATAAAACAACCGACCCTCGATGTGATTAGCTTGATAAAAGCAACTGTCCCTCGATGTGATCAGTTTGATAAAAGCAACCGTCCCTCGATGTGATTAGCTTGATAAAAGCCACCGTCCCTCGATGTGATTAGCTTGATAAAATCCACCGTCTCTCGATGTGATTAGCTTGATAAAAGCAACCGACCCTCGATGTGATTAGCTTGATAAAAGCAACTGTCCCTAGATTTGATCAGCTTGATAAAAGCAACCGACTCTCGATGTGATTAGCTTGATAAAAGCAACCGACTCTCGATGTGATTAGCTTGATAAAAGCAACCGACCCTCGATGTGCTTAGCTTGATAAAAGCAACCGTCCCTCTATCTGCTTAGCTTGATAAAAGCAACCGTCCCTCATTGTGATTAGCTTGATAAGAGAAACCGTCCCTCGATGTGATTAGCTTGATAAAAGCAACCGTCCCTCGATGTGCTTAGCTTGATAAAAGCAACCGACCCTCGATGTGCTTAGCTTGAAAAAGCAACCGTCCCTCGATGTGATCAGTTTGATAAAAGCAACCGTCCCTCGATGTGATTAGCTTGATATAAGCAACCGACTCTCGATGTGATTAGCTTGATTAAAGCAACCGACCCTCGATATGCTTAGCTTGATAAAAGCAACCGTCCCTCGATGTGCTTAGCTTGATAAAAGCCACCGTCCCTCAATGTGATTAGCTTGATAAAAGCAACCGACCCTCGATGTGCTTAGCTTGATAAAAGCAACCGTCCCTCGATGTGATTAGCTTGATAAAAGCCACCGTCCCTCGATGTGATTAGCTTGATAAAAGCAACCGTCCCTCGATGTGATTAGCTTGATAAAAGCAACCGTCCCTCGATGTGCTTAGCTTGATAAAAGCAACCGTCCCTCGATTTCATCAGCTTGATAAAAGCCACCATCCCTCGATGTGATTAGCTTGATAAAAGCGACCGACCCTCGATGTGATTAGCTTAGTAAAAGCAACCGTCCCTCGATGTGATTTGCTTGATAAAAGCCACCGTCCCTCGATGTGATTAGCTTGATAAAAGCAACCGACCCTCGATGTGATTAGCTTGATAAAAGCCACCGTCCCTCGATGTGATTAGCTTGATAAAAGCAACCGTCCCTCGATGTGATTAGCTTGATAAAAGCAACCGTCTCTCGATTTGCTTAGCTTGATAAAAGCAACCGTCCCTCGATTTCATCAGCTTGATAAAAGCCACCGTCCCTCAATGTGATTAGCTTGATAAAAGCAACCGACCCTCGATGTGCTTAGCTTGATAAAAGCAACCGTCCCTCGATGTGATTAGCTTGATAAAAGCCACCGTCCCTCGATGTGATTAGCTTGATAAAAGCAACCGTCCCTCGATGTGATTAGCTTGATAAAAGCAACCGTCCCTCGATGTGCTTAGCTTGATAAAAGCAACCGTCCCTCGATTTCATCAGCTTGATAAAAGCAACCGTCCCTCGATTTCATCAGCTTGATAAAAGCCACCGTCCCTCGATGTGATTAGCTTGATAAAAGCGACCGACCCTCGATGTGATTAGCTTAGTAAAAGCAACCGTCCCTCGATGTGATTTGCTTGATAAAAGCCACCGTCCCTCGATGTGATTAGCTTGATAAAAGCAACCGACCCTCGATGTGATTAGCTTGATAAAAGCCACCGTCCCTCGATGTGATTAGCTTGATAAAAGCAACCGTCCCTCGATTTGATCAGCTTGATAAAAGCAACTGTCCCTCGATTTGATCAGCTTGATAAAAGCAACCGACTCTCGATGTGATTAGCTTGATAAAAGCCACCGTCCCTCGATGTGATTAGCTTGATATAAGCAACCGACTCTCGATGTGATTAGCTTGATTAAAGCAACCGACCCTCGATATGCTTAGCTTGATAAAAGCAACCGTCCCTCGATGTGCTTAGCTTGATAAAAGCCACCGTCCCTCAATGTGATTAGCTTGATAAAAGCAACCGACCCTCGATGTGCTTAGCTTGATAAAAGCAACTGTCCCTCGATGTGATTAGCTTGATAAAAGCCACCGTCACTCGATGTGATTAGCTTGATAAAAGCAACCGTCCCTCGATGTGATTAGCTTGATAAAAGCAACCGTCCCTCGATGTGCTTAGCTTGATAAAAGCAACCGTCCCTCGATTTCATCAGCTTGATAAAAGCCGCCGTCCCTCGATGTGATTAGCTTGATAAAAGCGACCGACCCTCGATGTGATTAGCTTAGTAAAAGCAACCGTCCCTCGATGTGATTTGCTTGATAAAAGCCACCGTCCCTCGATGTGATTAGCTTGATAAAAGCAACCGACCCTCGATTTGATTAGCTTGATAAAAGCCACCGTCCCTCGATGTGATTAGCTTGATAAAAGCAACCGTCCCTCGATGTGATTAGCTTGATAAAAGCAACCGTCTCTCGATTTGATCAGCTTGATAAAAGCAACCGACTCTCGATGTGATTAGCTTGATAAAAGCAACCGACTCTCGATGTGATTAGCTTGATAAAAGCAACCGTGCCTCGATGTGATTAGCTTGATAAAAGCAACCGTACCTCGATTTGATCAGCTTGATAAAAGCAACCGACTCTTGATGTGATTAGCTTGTTAAAAGCAACCGACTCTCGATGTGATCAGCTTGATAAAAGCAACCGTCCCTCGATTTGATCAGCTTGATAAAAGCAACCGAGTCTCGATGTTATTAGCTTGATAAAAGCAACCGACCCTCGATGTGCTTAGCTTGATAAAACAACCGACCCTCGATGTGATTAGCTTGATAAAAGCAACTGTCCCTCGATGTGATCAGTTTGATAAAAGCAACCGTCCCTCGATGTGATTAGCTTGATAAAAGCCACCGTCCCTCGATGTGATTAGCTTGATAAAATCCACCGTCTCTCGATGTGATTAGCTTGATAAAAGCAACCGACCCTCGATGTGATTAGCTTGATAAAAGCAACTGTCCCTAGATTTGATCAGCTTGATAAAAGCAACCGACTCTCGATGTGATTAGCTTGATAAAAGCAACCGACCCTCGATGTGCTTAGCTTGATAAAAGCAACCGTCCCTCTATCTGCTTAGCTTGATAAAAGCAACCGTCCCTCATTGTGATTAGCTTGATAAGAGAAACCGTCCCTCGATGTGATTAGCTTGATAAAAGCAACCGTCCCTCGATGTGCTTAGCTTGATAAAAGCAACCGACCCTCGATGTGCTTAGCTTGAAAAAGCAACCGTCCCTCGATGTGATCAGTTTGATAAAAGCAACCGTCCCTCGATGTGATTAGCTTGATATAAGCAACCGACTCTCGATGTGATTAGCTTGATTAAAGCAACCGACCCTCGATATGCTTAGCTTGATAAAAGCAACCGTCCCTCGATGTGCTTAGCTTGATAAAAGCCACCGTCCCTCAATGTGATTAGCTTGATAAAAGCAACCGACCCTCGATGTGCTTAGCTTGATAAAAGCAACCGTCCCTCGATGTGATTAGCTTGATAAAAGCCACCGTCCCTCGATGTGATTAGCTTGATAAAAGCAACCGTCCCTCGATGTGATTAGCTTGATAAAAGCAACCGTCCCTCGATGTGCTTAGCTTGATAAAAGCAACCGTCCCTCGATTTCATCAGCTTGATAAAAGCCACCGTCCCTCGATGTGATTAGCTTGATAAAAGCGACCGACCCTCGATGTGATTAGCTTGATAAAAGCAACCGTCCCTCGATGTGATTAGCTTGATAAAAGCAACCGACCCTCGTTGTGATTAGCTTGATAAAAGCCACCGTCCCTCGATGTGATTAGCTTGATAAAAGCAACCGTCCCTCGATGTGATTAGCTTGATAAAAGCAACCGTCTCTCGATTTGATCAGCTTGATAAAAGCAACCGACTCTCGATGTGATTAGCTTGATAAAAGCAACCGACTCTCGATGTGATTAGCTTGATAAAAGCAACCGTGCCTCGATGTGATTAGCTTGATAAAAGCAACCGTCCCTCGATTTGATCAGCTTGATAAAAGCAACCGACTCTCGATGTGATTAGCTTGTTAAAAGCAACCGACTCTCGATGTGATCAGCTTGATAAAAGCAACCGTCCCTCGATTTGATCAGCTTGATAAAAGCAACCGAGTCTCGATGTTATTAGCTTGATAAAAGCAACCGACCCTCGATGTGCTTAGCTTGATAAAACAACCGACCCTCGATGTGATTAGCTTGATAAAAGCAACTGTCCCTCGATGTGATCAGTTTGATAAAAGCAACCGTCCCTCGATGTGATTAGCTTGATAAAAGCCACCGTCCCTCGATGTGATTAGCTTGATAAAATCCACCGTCTCTCGATGTGATTAGCTTGATAAAAGCAACCGACCCTCGATGTGATTAGCTTGATAAAAGCAACTGTCCCTCGATTTGATCAGCTTGATAAAAGCAACCGACTCTCGATGTGATTAGCTTGATAAAAGCAACCGACCCTCGATGTGCTTAGCTTGATAAAAGCAACCGTCCCTCTATCTGCTTAGCTTGATAAAAGCAACCGTCCCTCATTGTGATTAGCTTGATAAGAGAAACCGTCCCTCGATGTGATTAGCTTGATAAAAGCAACCGTCCCTCGATGTGCTTAGCTTGATAAAAGCAACCGACCCTCGATGTGCTTAGCTTGATAAAAGCAACCGTCCCTCGATGTGATTAGCTTGATAAAAGCAACCGTCCCTCGATGTGATTAGCTTGATAAAAGCAACCTTCCTCGATGTGATTAGCTTGATAAAAGCAACCGACCCTCGATGTGCTTAGCTTGATAAAAGCAACCGTCCCTTGATGTGCTTAGCTTGATAAAAGCAAGCGACCCTCGATGTGATTAGCTTGATAAAAGCAACCGTCCCTCGATGTGCTCAGCTTGATAAAAGCAACCGTCCCTTGATGTGATTAGCTTGATAAAAACCACCGACCCTCGATGTGCTTAGCTTGATAAAAGCAACCGTCCCTCGATGTGATTAGCTTGATAAATGCAACCGACCCTCGATGTGCTTAGCTTGATAAAACAACCGACCCTCGATGTGATTAGCTTGATAAAAGCAACCGTCCCTCGATGTGATCAGTTTGATAAAAGCAACCGTCCCTCGATGTGATTAGCTTGATAAAAGCAACCGACCCTCGATGTGATTAGCTTGATAAAAGCAACCGACCCTCGATGTGATTAGCTTGATAAAAGCCACCGTCCCTCGATGTGATTAGCTTGATAAAAGCAACCGTCCCTCGATGTGATTAGCTTGATAAAAGCAACCGTCCCTCGATTTGATCAGCTTGATAAAAGCAACCGACTCTCGATGTGATTAGCTTGATAAAAGCAACCGACTCTCGATGTGATTAGCTTGATAAAGCAACCGTCCCTCGATGTGATTAGCTTGATAAAAGCAACTGTCCATCGATTTGATCAGCTTGATAAAAGCAACCGACTCTCGATGTGATTAGCTTGATAAAAGCAACCGACTCTCGATGTGATCAGCTTGAGTAAAGCAACTGTCCCTCGATTTGATCAGCTTGATAAAAGCAACCGACTCTCGATGTGATTAGCTTCATAAAAGCAACCGACCCTCGATGTGCTTAGCTTGATAAAAGCAACCGTCCCTCGATGTGATTAGCTTGATAAAAGCCACCGTCCCTCGATGTGATTAGCTTGATAAAAGCAACCGACCCTCGATGTGATTAGCTTGATAAAAGCAACCGTCCATCGATTTGATCAGCTTGATAAAAGCAACCGACTCTCGATGTGATTAGCTTGATAAAAGCAACCGACTCTCGATGTGATCAGCTTGATAAAAGCAACTGTCCCTCGATTTGATCAGCTTGATAAAAGCAACCGACTCTCCATGTGATTAGCTTGATAAAAGCAACCGACCCTCGATGTGCTTAGCTCGATAAAAGCAACTGTCCCTCGATGTGATTAGCTTGATAAAAACTACCGTCCCTCGATGTGATTAGCTTGATAAAAGCAACCGACCCTCGATGTGATTAGCTTGATAAAAGCAACCGTCCCTCGATGTGCTTAGCTTGATAAAAGCAACCGTCCCTCGATGTGCTTAGCTTGATAAAAGCAACCGTCCCTCGATGTGATTAGCTTGATAAAAACAACCGTCCCTCGATGTGATTAGCTTGATAAAAGCAACCGACCCTCGATGTGATTAGCTTGATAAAATCAACCGGCCCTCGATGTGATTAGCTTGATAAAAGCAACCGACCTTCGATGTGATTAGCTTGATAAAAGCAACCGACCCTCGATGTGATTAGCTTGATAAAATCAACCGACCCTCGATGTGATTAGCTTGATAAAAGCAACCGACCCTCGATGTGATTAGCTTGATAAAAGCAACCGTCCCTCTATCTGCTTAGCTTAATAAAAGCAACCGTCCCTCGATGTGATTAGCTTGATAAGAGCAACCGTCCCTCGATGTGATTAGCATGATAAGAGCCACCGTCCCTCGATGTGATTAGCTTGATAAAAGCAACCGTCCCTCGATGTGATTAGCTTGATAAAAGCAACCGTCCCTCGATGTGACTAGCTTGATAAAAGCAACCGACCCTCGATGTGATTAGCTTGATAAAAGCAACCGACCCTCGATCTGCTTAGCTTGATAAAAGCAACCGTCCCTCGATGTGACTAGCTTGATAAAAGCAACCGTCCCTCGATGTGATTAGCTTGATAAGAGCAACCGTCCCTCGATGTGATTAGCTTGATAAAAGCCACCGTCCCTCGATGTGATCAGCTTGATAAAAGCAACCGTCCCTCGATGTGATCAGCTTGATAAAAGCAACCGTCCCTCGATGTGATTAGCTTGATAAAAGCCACCGTCCCTCGATGTGATTAGCTTGATAAAAGCAACCGTCCCTCGATGTGATTAGCTTGATAAAAGCAACCTTCCTCGATGTGATTAGCTTGATAAAAGCAACCGACCCTCGATGTGCTTAGCTTGATAAAAGCAACCGTCCCTTGATGTGCTTAGCTTGATAAAAGCAAGCGACCCTCGATGTGATTAGCTTGATAAAAGCAACCGTCCCTCGATGTGCTCAGCTTGATAAAAGCAACCGTCCCTCGATGCGATTAGCTTGATAAAAGCAACCGTCCCTCGATGTGATTAGCTTGATAAAAGCAACCGACTCTCGATGTGCTTAGCTTGATAAAAGCAACCGTCCCTCGATTTGATCAGCTTGATAAAAGCAACCGTCCCTAGATGTGATCAGCTTGATAAAAGCAACCGTCCCTCGATGCGATTAGCTTGATAAAAGCAACCGTCCTTCGATGTGATTAGCTTGGTAAAAGCAACCGTCCCTCGATGTGATTAGCTTGGTAAAAGCAACCGTCCCTCGATGTGCTTAGCTTGATAAAAGCAACCGACCCTCGAAGTGATTAGTGATAAAAGCAACCGACCTTCGATGTGATTAGTTTGATAAAAGCAACCGTCCCTCGATGTGATTAGCTTGATAAAGCAATCGTCCCTCGATGACATTACCTTGATAAAAGAAACCGTCCCTCGATCAGATTAGCTTGATAAAAGCAACTGTCCCTCGATGTGCTTAGCTTGATAAAAGCAACCGACCCTCGATGTGATTAGCTTGATAAAAGCAACCGTCCCTCGATGCGATTACCTTGATAAAAGCAACCGTCCCTCGATGCGATTCGCTTGATAAAAGCAACCGACCCTCGAAGTGATCAGCTTGATAAAAGCAACCGTCCCTCGATGTGATTCGCTTGATAATAGCAACCGATCCTCGATGCGATTAGCTTGATAAAATCAACCGTCCCACGGTGCGATTAGCTTGATAAAAACTATTGTCCATCGATGCGATTAGCTTGATAAAAACAACACTCCTACGATGCGATTTGCTTGGTAAAAGCAACCGTTCCACGATGCGATTATCTTGATAAAAAAACAGTCCCACGATGCGATTAGCTTGGTAAAAGCAACCGTCCCACGATGTGATTAGCTTGATAAAAGCAACCGACCATCGATGTGATTAGCTTGATAAAAGCAACTGTCCCTCGATGCGATTAGCTTGATAAAAGCAACCGCCCCACGTTGCGATTAGCTTGATAAAAACAACCGACCCTCGATGTGATTAGCTTGATAAAAGCAACTGTCCCACGATACGATTAGTTTGATAAAAGCAACTGTCCTTCGATGCGATTAGCTTGATAAAAACAACTGTCCCTCGATGTGATTAGTTTGATAAAAACATCAGCCCCACGATGCGATTAGCTTCATAAAAGCAATCGTCCAACGGTGCGATTAACATGGTAAAAGCAACTGTTACAAGATGCGATTAGCTTGATTAAAACAAGTGTCCCACATAGTGATTAACTTGATAAAAGCAATTGTCCTGCGATGCGATTAGCTTGATAAAAGCAACCGTCCCTTGATGCGATTAGCTTGGTAGAAGCAACCGTCGAACGATGCGATTATCTTGATAAAAGCAGTTGTCCCTCGATGCGATTAGCTTAATAAAATCAATTGTCCCTTGATGTGCTTAGCTTGAAAAAAGCAACCGTCCCTCGATGTGATCAGCTTGATAAAAGCAACCGTCCCTCGATGTGATCAGCTTGATAAAAGCAACCGTCCCTCGATGCGATTAGCTTGATAAAAGCAACCGTCCCTCGATGTGATTAGCTTGATAAAAGCAACCGACTCTCGATGTGCTTAGCTTGATAAAAGCAACCGTCCCTCGATTTGATCAGCTTGATAAAAGCAACCGTCCCTAGATGTGATCAGCTTGATAAAAGCAACCGTCCCTCGATGCGATTAGCTTGATAAAAGCAACCGTCCTTCGATGTGATTAGCTTGGTAAAAGCAACCGTCCCTCGATGTGATTAGCTTGGTAAAAGCAACCGTCCCTCGATGTGCTTAGCTTGATAAAAGCAACCGACCCTCGATGTGATTAGTGATAAAAGCAACCGACCTTCGATGTGATTAGTTTGATAAAAGCAACCGTCCCTCGATGTGATTAGCTTGATAAAGCAATCGTCCCTCGATGACATTACCTTGATAAAAGCAACCGTCCCTCGATCCGATTAGCTTGATAAAAGCAACCGTCCCTCGATGTGCTTAGCTTGATAAAAGCAACCGACCCTCGATGTGATTAGCTTGATAAAAGCAACCGTCCCTCGATGCGATTACCTTGATAAAAGCAACCGTCCCTCGATGCGATTCGCTTGATAAAAGCAACCGACCCTCGATGTGATCAGCTTGATAAAAGCAACCGTCCCTCGATGTGATTCGCTTGATAATAGCAACCGACCCTCGATGCGATTAGCTTGATAAAGTCAACCGTCCCACGGTGCGATTAGCTTGATAAAAACTATTGTCCATCGATGCGATTAGCTTGTTAAAAACAACACTCCTACGATGCGATTTGCTTGGTAAAAGCAACCGTCCCACGATGCGATTATCTTGATAAAAAAACAGTCCCACGATGCGATTAGCTTGGTAAAAGCAACCGTCCCACGATGTGATTAGCTTGATAAAAGCAACCGACCATCGATGTGATTAGCTTGATAAAAGCAACCGTCCCTCGATGCGATTAGCTTGATAAAAGCAACCGCCCCACGTCGCGATTAGCCTGATAAAAACAACCGACCCTCGATGTGATTAGCTTGATAAAAACAACTGTCCCTCGATGTGATTAGTTTGATAAAAACATCAGCCCCACGATGCGATTAGCTTCATAAAAGCAATCGTCCAACGGTGCGATTAACATGGTAAAAGCAACTGTTACAAGATGCGATTAGCTTGATTAAAACAAGTGTCCCACATAGTGATTAACTTGATAAAAGCAATTGTCCTGCGATGCGATTAGCTTGATAAAAGCAACCGTCCCTTGATGCGATTAGCTTGGTAGAAGCAACCGTCGAACGATGCGATTAGCTTGATAAAAGCAGTTGTCCCTCGATGCGATTAGCTTAATAATATCAATTGTCCCTTGATGCGATTAGCTTGATAAAAGCTACTGTCCCATGATGCGATTAGCTTGGTAAAAGCAATCGTCCCACGATGCGATTTGGTTAATAAAATCAACCGTCCCTCGATGCAATTTGCTTAATAAATGCAACTGTCCCACGATGCGATTATCTTGATAAAAGCAACCGCCACACGCTGTGATTAGCTTGATAAAAGCAACCGACCCTCGATGTGATTATTTTGATAAAACAATCGTCCCACGATGCGATTAACTTGATAAAAGCAACCGTCCCTCGATGTGATCAGCTTGATAAAAGCAACCGTCCATCGATGTGATCATCTTGACAAAAGCAACCGTCCCTCGATGAAATTACCTTGATAAAAGCAACCGTCCCTCGATGCGATTAGCTTGATAAAAGCAACCGACCCTCGATGTGATTAGCTTGATAAAAGCAACCGTCCCTCGATGTGATTAGCTTGATAAAAACAACAGTCCCTCGATGTGATTAGCTTGATAAAAGCAACCGTCCCTCGATGTGATTAGCTTGATAAAAGCAACCGACCCTCGATGTGATTAGCTTGATAAAAGCAACCGTCCCTCGATGTGATCAGCTTGATAAAAGCAACCGTCCCTCGATGTGATCAGCTTGATAAAAGCAACCGTCCGTCGATGTGATTAGCTTGATAAAAGCAACCGTCCGTCGATGTGATCAGCTTGATAAAAGCAACCGTCCCTGGATGACATTACCTAGATAAAAGCAACCGTCCCTCGATGCGATTAGTTTGATAAAAGCAACCGTCCCTCGATGTGATTAGCTTGATAAAAGCAACCGACCCTCGATGTGATTAGCTTGATAAAAGCAACCGTCTCTCGATGTGATTAGCTTGATAAAGCAACCGTCCCTCGATGCGATTAGCTTGATAAAAGCAACCGCCCCACGATGCGATTAGCTTGATAAAAACAACCGACCCTCGATGTGATTAGCTTGATAAATGCAACTGTCCCACGATGCGATTAGTTTGATAAAAGCAACTGTCCCTCGATGCGATTAGCTTGATAAAAACAATTGCCCCTCGATGTGATTAGCTTGATAAAAGCAACTGTACCACGATGCGATTAGTTTGATAAAAACAACAGCCCCACGATGCGATTAGCTTGATAAAAGCAACCGTCCAACGGTGCGATTAACTTGGTAAAAGCAACCGTCACAAGATGCGATTAACTTGATAAAAGCAACCGTCCTGCGATGCGATTAACTTGATAAAAGCAACCGTCCCTTGATGCGATTAGCTTGGTAGAAGCAACCGTCCCTCCATGTGATTACCTTGATAAAAACAACCGTCGAACGATGCAATTAGCTTGATAAAAGCAATTGTCCCTCGATGCGATTAGCTTGATAAAATCCATATTCCCTTGATGCGATTAGCTTGATAAAAGCAACTGTCCCATGATGCGATTAGCTTGGTAAAAGCAATCGTCCCACGATGCGATTTGGTTAATAAAATCAACCGTCCCTCGATGCGATTTGCTTAATTCAAACAACTGTCCCACGATGTGATTATCTTGATAAAAGCAACCGCCACACGCTGTGATTAGCTTGATAAAAGCAACCGACCCTCGATGTGATTAGTTTGATAAAAGCAATTGTCCCACGATGCGATTAACTTGATAAAAGCAACCGTCCCTCGATGCGATTAGCTTGATAAAAACAACAGTTCCACGATGCGATATGCTTGGTAAAAGCAACCGTCCCACGATGCGATTAGCTTGATAAAACAAACAGTCCCACGATGCGATTAGCTTTATAAAAGTAACCGTCCCACGATGTGATTAGCTTGATAAAAGCTACCGTCACTCGATGCGATTACCTTGATAAAAGCAACCGTCCTTCGATGCGATTAGCTTGATAAAATCAACCGACCCTAGATGCGATAAGCTTGATAAAAGCAACTGACCCTCGATGTGATTAGTTTGATAAAAGCAACCGACCCTCGATTTGATTAGCTTGATAAAAGCAACCGACCCTCGACGTGATTAGCTTGATAAAGGCAACCAACCCTCGATGTGATTAGCTTGATAAAATCAACCGACCCTCGATGTGATTAGCTTGATAAAAGCAACTGTCTCTCTATGTGATTAGCTTGATAAAATCAACCGTCCCACGGTGCGATTAGCTTGATAAAAACAATTGTCCATCGATGCGATTAGCTTGATAAAAACAACACTCCCACGATGCGATTAGCTTGGTAAAAGCAACCGTCCCACGATGCGATTATCTTGATAAAAAAACAATCCCACGATGCGATTAGCTTGTTAAAAGCAACCGTCCCACGATGTGATTAGCTTGATAAAAACAACCGTCCCTCGATGCGATTAGCTTGATAAATGCAACCGTCCCTTGATGTGATTAGCTTTATAAAAGTAATTGTCCCTCGATGCGATTAGCTTGATAAAAGCAACCGTCCAAACCTGCGATTAGCTTGATAAAATCAATTGTCCCTCGATGCGATGAGCTTGATAAAAGCAACTGTCCCACTATGTGATTAGTTTGATATAAGCAACCGTCCCTCGATAGGATTACCTTGATAAAAGCAACCGACCCTCACTGTGATTAGCTTGTTAAAAGCAACTGTCCCACGATGTGATTAGTTTGATAAAAGCAACCGTCCCTCGATACGATTACCTTGATAAAAGCAACCGACCCTCGATGTGATTAGCTTGATAAAAATAATTGTCCCATGATGCGATTAGCTTGATAAAAGCAACTGTCTCATGATGCGATTAGCTTGGTAAAAGCAACCTTCCCACGATGCGATTAGCTTGATAAAAGCGATTGCCCCACGATGCGATTAGTTTGATACAAGCAACCGTCCCTCGATGCGATTAGCTTGATTAAAGCAACTGTCCCTCGATGCGATAAACTTGATAAAATCAACCGTCCCATGATGCGATTAGCTTGATAAAAGCAATTATCCCTCGATGCTATTAGCTTGATAAAATCAACTGTCCCATGATTGGATTTGCTTGATAGAAGCAGCCGTCCCTCGATGCGACTACCTTGATAAAATCAACTGTCCCATGATGCGATTACCTTGATAAAAGCAACCATCCCTCGATGTGATTACCTTGATAAAAGCAACCGACCCTCGATGTGATTAGTTTGATAAAATCAACTGTCCCACGGTGCGATTAGCTTGATAAAAAGCAATAGTCCCTCGATGTTATTAGCTTGATAAAAGCAATTGTCCCTCGATGCTATTAGCTTGATAAAATCAACTGTCCCATGATGCGATTAGATTGATAAAAGCAAATGTCCCACGGTGCGATTAGCTTGATTAAAGCTATTGTCCCTCGATGTGATTAGCTTGATAAAAGCAATTGTTCCTCGATGCGATTAGCTTGATAAAAGAAACTGTCCCACGATGCAATTAGCTTGGTAAAAGCAACCGTCCCACGATGCGATTAGCTTGATAAAATTAACTGTCCCTCGATGCGATTAGCTTGATAAAAGCAACAGCCCCTCGATGCGATTAGCTTGATAAAATCAATTGTCCCTCAATGCGATTAGCTTGATAAAAGCAATTGTCCCATGATCAGGGGCGGACTTGCATGGTGGCACGGGCCACTACTTAAATTATTTTGGGTAGCACAAATTTTTTTTTTGTTTGTATTATGGTGCTACTATCAGATTAAAAAACCACCCAATAACATAAAGCATTATTAATATAAAAACCCAAATATTAGCAATAGTCCAACTCAAAGCTCAACTTAAAACCTAAACCTAATTAATAAACCATCTTCCCCTCACAGTCTCCCACACACGCCTGACGCCTCTGATGTTCTGTCTTCTCAGTAGCTGTTATCATTGCTACAAGACAGGTACAATCACTCTTTATTTCTCATATGTATTGTTTATCTCCTAGATATTGTCTAATGCTTACAACTATTTATTTCTCTTTGCCCAAGATTTGTATAGTATGTTTATTATCTCAAGCACCGAAAGCTATACTCTACAGTCTACAATTCTACAAATGTTGTACTCATGTATCTATAATATATTTTAATATAGAGAAAAGTGAGTGTGTGGCTGTCACATACCTAAGCTTAGGTGTGGAACCATCTAAAATTACACAATTTTATTTAAAAAACCTTATAACTCATTACATAAACTCATTATTATATCAAATCTCGTCTAAAACTCATCAATTATCTTAAATCTTAATTATAATTTTGTTAAATTGGTGTTTCAAGTTTCATATTCTTGAAATGGTGTTTATATTGAACATATGTCATATTCTTATAATGGTGTTGAATTGGTGTTTTTTTATCATCTAAGTGTTCTAATATGGTGAGAAAGTGACAAGATATTGTAAAAATAACCGTTTTGAGTTTTTTTTAACCAAAAGTATGTAGTTATAGGTGGTTCTACACCTAACTTTAGGTACGTGACAGCCACACACTCACTATCCCCTTTAATATATCAAATTACCACAGAATTGTGATCTCATGTACGTATTTATATATCTATTTTAATATTACTTTTTGGTGTGATGTGCTTTAATATCTATGTCACACTTTTTCATTTATAATACTTTGTGATACTTCAAAAATATCTATACGGATATGTCAACTTTAGAATGCAATATCTTACATTATTATTTTTTTATTTGATGCAATAGTATTTTTAGAACTTTTTTTTATCTTTCATTTTGTTTCCGGAAAATTTATTGATGTCAACTTTAGAATGCAATATCCTACACTATTTTTTTTATATTTGACGCAATCGTATTTTTAGAACTTTCGTATCCGGAAAAAATTATTGTGCTACTACTATTGAAAAGTTCTAATTCTGCCCCTGCCCATGATGCGATTAGCTTGATAAAAGTAAATGTCCCTCTTTGCATGACAATGACAATGGTGAGTTGTTGGCCTACTCGCGATACAGATAAGCAAGGAAATGCCGTCGGAATGGTGCACGATGTGCGGGCCGTGTATGACAATGAGCGATGTTGGGCTGATTGGTATCTGCGTTGCAAGGCAAAGCAACCGGGATCAACTAACATAAAACTTCTTGCAGATATTTGTGTTTATACTGGTTATGGTTGTCGAGTAAGTAGATATGTTTTTTTAGAGGATCTTGGATGCTAAAAGGAGGTAATTTACTAATTTATATTAATTTTTATAACTTATCGAAACTAATTAGCAATTAAAGTTTCAGACCTAATCATGGTGTGACAGCTTGGACCGCAATATTGGTGAGGAAAATCGTACAACAAAAGATTTCTTGATTCTTGTATGTTAATAGGTTTCAATCTTGAAGCTACATACTTTCATAAATGATCTATTAGGCCTCTCCCAACCCTTCCCCATCACTAAACCCATCACTAGCGCCACGTTATCGCATCCTTACTGACCTGCTACTGACACGTTCGTGCCAACCCTACCCATCACTAACCCATCACTAAACCCATCCTTTCCACATCATCATTTCCACATCACCATTTTAATTAATATAAAAACACATTACATTAAATAAAAAACATTACATTAATAATAAAAATAATAATAAAAACATTATGATTAAAAAAAACACACGAAAAAAATAATACGGAAAAAAAAAATACGGAAAAAAAAAATACGGAAAAAAAAATTACGGAAAAAAAAAATTAACGTTGACGGTAGTTCGGCGGGAGGGTCCAAATGTGTTCGATTAAGGCATTGCGAAGTTTATGATGCACAACTCGATCACGTATCTCCTTTTCAATACGCAATTGTGCTGCAACCCGTTCATGCCATGTACGTTGTGGGTGATTATCCGGGTTAGCGGTATAGTCTTCTTCGATTGGACAAATTGCGCGGCCGTTATCTTCCGTAATCATGTTGTGTAATATCACACAAGTGTACATGATCCGTCGTATTTTGTTCACACTGTATGGTCGTGCCGGGTTTTTAATGATTGCCCACCGTCCTTGAAGCACTCCGAAAGCTCGTTCGACATCCTTCCTAGCGGATTCTTGGAACCGCTTGAACTTCATGTTCTTTTCTTCAATTGGGCATTTAAACGACTTGACAAGCGTTGCCCATTCCGGATAAATCCCATCAGCTAGATAATACCCCTTCGTAAATTGCTCACCCGAAATAGTAAACGGAACTACGGGAGACCTGTCTTGCCTTATTTCATCAAACAAATCTGATTCGTTAAGGACGTTAATGTCGTTATTCGAACCCGCCGGGCCAAAGTACGCATGCCATATCCACAAGTCGTATGACGCAACAGCTTCAAGCATTATTGTGGGACACCCTTGATCACCACGTGTGTATTGGCCTTGCCATGCTGTTGGACAATTTTTCCAAGGCCAATGCATACAATCAATGCTACCAAGCATCCCAGGAAAACCATGTATCTCTTGATGTTTGGCATGTAAACGTTGTACATCTTGAGTGGTTGGTTTTCGCAAAAACTCAGTCGAGTATAGATGGAATATACATTTACAAAAGTTGTCCAAACAATCGTACGCTGTTTGTTGACCCATGTGTAGGTACTCATCAAACATATCAGCGGCACAACCGTACGCCAATTGACGTATGGCAGAGGTACACTTTTGAAATACATTAAAACTGGGGTAACCCGTAGCGTCTCTCTTTTGACGGAAATAATCAAAATACGACGGTAGTTGACCCGGTGGATTATAAAAATGTATAGCCTGGCATATACGGATGAACAAAGGTTTCGACATGCGAAACCGTCTTCGGAAGTAGTCCGGAGGGAAAACGGCATTGTCGGCAAAGTAATCATTCCATAAACGTTCAGCAGCCGCAACGCGATCTCTTGGTATATATCTTCGTGGTGCTCTTGGCACGGTGGAATTTTCGGCTTCTTCTTGATCCAGATAATCAAGCGTTTCAATAGTTTGGTTCAAATCGAAGACAGCTGTTACATTGACATAATCTTGCCAGTAATCATCGGCGTCATCGTTTGGATCCATTGAGTGGAAAAAAAAATATGGAAATTGGGAAGAGATGAAGTATGTGATTGTGAGAGGAAGAGAGGAAGTATGTGATTGTGTGTTTAAAATGGTAGAGTATAGTGGGTTTTTATAGAGGTGTTGTGTAGTATTAATTATTTATATTAAAAAAAAAAAAAAAAAAATTTGAAATGAATTTCGGACGCTCCACCCGGACCCACACCCCCTCGACGTGATTCCCACACCCGTCCTCACCACGACGAAGTTCGCACGACGCCGGCCACGACGGCTCGGTGCCAACGCCGTCGTGCCGACGTGCCGTTGGCACCGGTCTTAGAACTTCATATCCTACCTAATTATCAAAGTATCCTTTCTTTTTTATTTATTTATGTTTTTTCTTTTATCACGTGTTTGATTCTCAGGATGGTCATGCGGAAACCAATGAAGAATCACAAAAGAAAGTAAAGTTTCATATCCTAGCTAATTACCAAAGTTTCCTTTCTTTTTTATTTATAAAATTGTTTTCTGTTTTATCACATGTTTGATTCTTAGGATGGTTATGAGGAAACTAATGAAGAATCACAATAGAAAGTAAAGTTCTTTTTTAGCATTAGAGTTCAAAACTGTGATGTAGAGTTTTATGTAAAAGTGGATAATAATATTGCCCTTGATCTTTCTTTTTTTTTTTCTTTTGAAAAAAATGCAGTTTTTTAATGTATTTATTAATTTTATTTGGTATTTCAAAGTAAATGGGCGACAAAAATCCTGTAACCCATGGGTGGAAAAACCTGAAAATATTTACTCGTGGGCACGGATTTTTTTTTAACGTTCATGATGCAAGATAAAACGAAGATGTAAAGTTTGGCCAGTTTGAATAAGAACCTCATTTATCTTCAGGTACTTTCGACATACATCTGGATCACTTGTCAATACATCAACTTAAATACGTAATTTTTCCCTAAATATGTAAATCTTGAAGTATAATTTTTTGATGATTATGTTAAAGCAGTAATGGAAATAACATTAGCAAAAAGTCAACGTTTTCTCAAGCCCCAATTAAAAAGCAACCGACTTCAACTAACAAAAAGCAACCGGGTTTTGCGGGTACAGGTAGAAAACTATGGGTAGGCGGTGGATATGCCATATCCATCGCAGGTGACGTATTCATATTGATATTTCTACATGATTTCAATTAGATTAATATGTTGCATATTATTAATTGAATTAATGAGAAAGTCTAAATTCTAAAATAAAAACATGTATGTAACCTGCGGGTACGGGTGTGGGCATAAAACTTAACCCATAGACGGATACCCGAAAACTCGGTTTGCCTCCACATACAAATGTAAACCCATCGAAATTAAATTTTGGGGCCACAACCAATAACCATTTTTGGGGCTACGGAAATACGTCTTTTGCTAAAGTTTATCGTTAATTAGTAATTCTTTTGCGATGCGTAACAAAATTCTGTTAATTCTTTCGACACACATGGATCAAATGGTGTTTGGGGTTAAAGATTGAACAATTGAAGCTTAATATAGTATAATTTCATGAGAATAGCTTGTTTTTTTGTTGGGATTTCCCAGATAACTAGTTGTTCTATATACAATGTATAACGTTATTGTACAAACTAATCCCATAAAGGGGTTTCATCTTAAGTCCCTACATATATAAAATCAATCTCTACATGATTAGAAACTGTTTACAGAGTTTGCATCAAAATCAAAATAAATCAACTATATTCTATATAAGCTTACCCAATCAAAAGTGTTCTGTCTTTTTCTAAGTAGATTCTTCCATGTTTAAATCCCCTCTTAGATGAATACTTAGACCCTTATCTTTTCTCTTTTTTTCTTGTTTTTCCTATGGTAATAACTTGAATTTGAGTTCACTCTTGTAACCAAAATGGTTGATCAACTTGAATTTGAGTTTTTTTTTTCTTTTTTCTTTTTCAGGAACACTTGGAAGGTCTTCAAGTAGACTTGGGCGGTAGCTCCAAACATCCAAGTTTTGTTCCTGTAGTAATCCAAAGCATTGGTTATATTAAGGTGTATAAAATAATTATAGTTATAATGTTATAATTTTACATTCTTGTGGCTATGATGTTTCTCATTGCTCAAAGTTTCATCCCTTGATGTATATTGCACCCACGCCAGGGATTTGCAGTGAATATATTTGAGTGCAAAGGGGGTGAGGCTTTCTTGCTTCATTATTTACGTGTCATCCGTATATAATTTCATAATAAATGATCTTTTTGTCAACATTTTTCTAATAGAATTTAGAGTGAATTACATCTAAGGCCCCTGTGGTTTACCACTTATTACAGTCACAATCCCTAAACTTCATTAAGTACACCGGGAGTCCCTGGTGTTGCCATTTTGTTGCACCCGTAGTCCCTGAAGCAAACGTCCATTTAAAAACTCTGTTAAATCACCTATGTGCACATCACATGATGGGTAGTATGGTAATTCTCCACCCCTTCTTCATATTTAAACCCGAGTAAATTACATGGAAGGTCCCTGTGGTATACTATTTATTACAGTCTTAGTCCCTGAACTTCATTTATTACACCGGAAGTCCCTGGTGTATATGTTTGTGCTCGTTTGTGTTTGTTTCGTGTACGTTTGTGTTTCTTTATGTTCGTTTATGTTTGTTACCCTCGTTCGCGAACCGCTCGTGTACACTAAATTTTCTTAACAAACGAACACGAACACAAAATTCCGTTCGATAAGTGTTCGTGAACCGTTCGTGAACACATTTTTTCCTTAACAAACGAACATGAACAAGACCTCGTTCGTGTTCGGTCGGTTCGTTTACATGCCTACAAACGAACACAAACAAGATTTAGTGTTCGTTTAGTTAAACAAACGAACACGAACAAAGGCCCGTTCTTTCGTTTACGTTCGTCAACATCCATTCGTGTTCGTTTATTTACTTTGTTTGTTAGTGTTCGTTTGAGTTTGTTTATGTTCGTTCGTTTGTGTTTGTTTGTGTTTGTTTCGTGTTCGTTTGTTTACTTTGTTTGTTAGTGTTGGTGTTCGTTTGAGTTTGTTTATGTTCGTTTGTGTTTGTTTGTGTTTGTTTCGTGTTCGTTTGTGTTTGTTTATGTTTTTTTGTGTTTGTTTCGTGTACGTTTATGCTTCTTTATGTTCGTTTGTGTTCGTTTATGTTTTGTTACCCTCATTCACGAACCGTTCGTGAACACTAAATTTTCTTAACAAACGAACACGAACACAAAATTCCGTTCGATAAGTGTTGGTGAACCGTTCACGAACACATTTTTTCCTTAACAAATGAACACGAACAAGGCCTCATTCGTGTTCGTTCGGATTGACTTTTCAGGGGGTTGGTGGCGCGACAATAAAGGTTGAAGTGTATACACCAGGGACTTCCGGTGTAATAAATGAAGTTCAGGGACTAAGGCTGTAATAAGTAGTATACCACAGGGACCTTCCATGTAATTTACTCGGGTTTAAATATGAGGAAGGGGTGGAGAATTACCATACTACCCATCATGTGATGTGCACGTGGGTGATTTAACAGGGTTTTTAAACGGACGTTTGCTTCAGGGACTACGGGTGCAACAAAATGGCAACACCAGGGACTCCCAATATACTTAATGAAGTTTAGGGACTGTGGCTGCAATAAGTGGTAAACCACAGGGACCTTAGATGTAATTCGCTCTAGAATTTAGCCTCGAATGAGGGGAGTATATTTAACATTGTAACTTTAAGATGGATGCTTCTCATTAGGGGTGAGCACAAAAACCGAAAAGCAAATCAAAACCGAGAAAACTGGATAATTTGAAAAACCGACAATTTCAAATTTTATAAAATATTCTCATATACAAAAAGATTTGACATTAAACTAATAATCTTATTCGAATTATTTTAGTTGAATTTATTATTATATTATATAAAAACTTACAAGTTGTTTGTATCCTTTGTAAACGAAATAAGTTAAAGTTTGGATCATAATTTTTAAGACAACAAATTGGTAAAGTTAAAAGAAAACAAAAAACCAAAAAAACCCAAAATCGAACCGATTTATTGTGAAAAAACCGAAATCAAGCGGGGTGTAATTCTTAAAACCCGAAGTTTTCGGTTTGAGGTTTGGTTTAAAAACCGCCCCATACTCACCCCTACTTCTCGTGATGTATCCATTCCTACAATGGAAGATGCACTCAAGGTATTTTACGACATTTTTTTCCAAAAATATGACTAAAAACTTGTAGATTAATAAATATACTGCAATGATTCTTTTATATGATTTTTCCTTATTACTCTACAATATATATGTAGAGTTGATTGATTTTAAGTTCTGTTGAAACTGGTTGTTGATGCAAAAGTTAGGACCTCCATTATATGAAAAAGGGCTTGCAGTTGCACAAACTCAATTTGCAATTAATAAAACACAAACTCAAACCCTTATCTTTTTTTCTTTCTTTCTTGTTTTTCCTATGGTAATAACTTGAATCTGAGTTTTCTCTTGAAACATTTGGAAATAATTATCTAATATTAAGGGTGTGTGAGAACAATGTAACCGAAATGGTTGATCAACTTGAATTTTTTTCTTTTTCAGGTGAAGGAACATTTGGAAATATTATTTAATATTTAATATTTAGGGAGTGTAAGAATAGTGTAACCGAAATGCTTGATCATGTTAGTTCTTTGACCACATCCAATTTGTTTTTTTTTTTTTTTTTTAAATATTAGCATTAGAAATTATCTCCTTAATTTGATACGCACACAATTTTTTTAGATATACGCTCCTTGTTTGACTTGTCATTTAATTGTTTCCTTGATCTAATTGAAGAAAATGAAACCAAAACGAACCGCAATTGATAGGACCGGAACAGAGAATGATTAACGAATTTGCCAAACCAAAATCCGAACCTATTTCATGCTTTTTTGGTATCGGTTCGGTTTTAGCCCAGATGCTCACCCTAATGTCTATCCTAATTAATATAGATCACATACATGAACTGAGCCGGAGGGTGCAAGACTTCAAAAATGAGTACAAGTAAACGATCTTAGAAAGTCTGAAATGGAAATTAAAGAACATTTACTATATGACAAAGAACCCCCAAATAAGCAGGAATTCTTAAAATTCTCTAATGAACTCTAGGTACTTAATATGCAAAATGAAAAATTTGTTAGTTTTATATAGTGTTAATCCTTTCAATCATTGTCACAATAAGTTTACAGGTTCGAAAGCCTAATTAGATTTATATAAGTTTAAAGATCAGATTACAATGAACCCAATTAAACATTATTGAGATGCATTTATCTTACATGATATTGGCATGTGCCATGAAGGCATCCACTGATACATCATGACGGAACCATGCAGGATGGGCACGTGTAGCATGTAGAATTAGTAGATATTATAAATACTTAATAAGAAAATTCTGAATTTGGTTACCATTTCTATACAATGATTGTCTCTTGCAAATTCACGACCATGATATGCACGCGGAACTATCACACAAATATATATCATGCATTAAAAATTGGTACAAAAATCTTAATATTCTTGTTAACTTACTTGTGTGGACATCTAGATTCCCCACATAATATTGGCTCCAGCCCAGTGGCCGAACAGAAAGGTATTGAAAGTGTAAGAGAGACAGAAAAGGAAAAAGAAATTAGTTGATGTTTAACAAAATTTGATTATTAATTATGAAATTTACCTATCAAAATAAAGGTATGTTCCAACGTCTCGAGGCATTTTTACAATGTATATAAAAAGAACGAAAACACAATTATCATCCAACAAAGTGACGATTTGTGTTTTCGTTCCAACAAAATGACGATTTGGGTTTTCGTTCTTTTTATATACAGTGTAAAAATGCCTCGAGACGTTAAATCATACCTTTATTTTGATATGTAATTTCATAATTAATAATCAAATTTTGTTAAACATCAACTAATCTCTTTTTCTGTCTCTATTACAGTTTCAATACCTTTCTGCTCGGCCACTGGGCTGGAGGCCAATACGATGTGGGGAATCAAGATGTCCACACAAGTAAGTTAACAGGGAATATTAAGATTTTTGTACGAATTTCCAATGCATGGTATATATTTGTTTGACAGTTTCGCGTGCATATTATGGTCGTGAACTTGCAAGATACAACCACCGAATGGAAATGGTAGGCAAATTTAAAACTTTCTTATGAAGTATTTATTATATTTAATAATTCTTGTTATAGGCTACATGTATCCATCCTGTATTGTTCCATCGTGATATACCACTGGATGCCTTCATGGCACATGCTGATGTCATATAAGATAAATGCATCTCAATAATGCTTAATTAGATTAATTGTGTTTTGATCTTTAAACTTTTATAAATCTGGTTTGACTTCCGAACATGTAAACTTATTGTGACAATGATTTAAAGGATTAATAGTATAAAAAACTAACATATTTTTCATTTTGCATATTAGGTACCTAGAGTTCATCAGAGAATTACAAGGAATCCTAATTATTTGGGGGTTCTTTGCGATATAGTAAATGTTCTTTAATTTCCATTAAAGATTTTCCAATATTGTTCACTTTATACTCATCTTTGAAGCCTTACACCCTCCGACTCAGTTCAGGTATGTGATCTATATTGATTAGGATAGAAACTAGGGGGAGCATTTGGGCCGAAAAAACCGAACCAAACCGACCGACACCGAAAACATGTAATCGGTTCGGTCTTGTAATTTCATGATTTTTTACTTCAATCTGATCCTCAAGGGGTGAGCATCTGGGCTAAAATCTATATTGACTAGGATAGAAACTAAGGAGAGCATTTGGGCTGAAAAAAAAGACCGACATCAAAAACATGTAAGCGAGTCGGTCTTGTAATTCCATGATTAACCCCAAACACCATTTGATCCATGTGTGTCGGAAGAATTAACAAAATTTTGTTACCGAGATTCCTCAAGATCCGGTATCGGAACCCGAATCCAAATTTTGATGCTAAGTGGTCAAAAAAATTGGCAATCTAAAATGTGTCAAAACTCGGCCAAAACTCGAACTCAGTTAAAACTCGGAAACGCTGTTAAAACTCAGTTAACTCCCAAATGTGCGACATTTTTAGTAACTAGGAAAATATATGTATACTATATGTTTTTATAAAAATCTATATATAAAATACCAATTAGAGTACTCACAGTCGTCGAGTAATGTACAAGGTTGTTAAACGAATGGGTACTGAGTAGTGAGTTCTACAACCATAACTATTATAACAAAACAAACATGATATAATGCTTACGTGACTCCATCATTCTCGAGTATGAGCGGGTCCACGTGCCCCGTGCTCAAAGTCAGATAATAATAATAGGTTTTCTTTTTCAATTTTTCAAAACAACTTAATATTTCATTAAACTAAAAATTACAAACTACAAATAGAAAATTACAAATACCGAAATTTAAAAAAAATACCGAAAAATTTAAAAAAAATTACCGAAAATTTTAAAAATAATACCGAAAAATACTTTGTTGTGTGAAAATTTATTGTGTGAAAAAGTTTAGGTTGAGAAATGTTGTGTGAAAATTTATATAAAATGGTGTGATATTTATAAAGGTTTAAGGTTTATTAAAAAAAATTCGAATTTACACGTGTCAGCGCCCCATTGGCGCGTTGGCTGCGTCGGCAGGCTGGCGAAGGTAGGGGTTTGGCGTGGTGGGCGATATGGTGGCGGGGGTCGGATGGCGAGGTGGCATCCGACTTGGGGTGGGGTTGGGTGACTATACCCCTTGCTCTTATACTTCCTCCGTTTCAAAATAAATGACACAAATCGGGTTACATGTTTTTTGAGGTGAAAGATTGCAATGAATGTTAAATTGGATAGTTAATGAGTGATGTATCCCACATATTAGGATTAAAGTAAATTTAATGATGTTTAAAGTAAAAGTAAGGGTAAATAAGTCATTTAACTTTATTAAAAGAGAGAAGTTAGTGGATATGGACAATACTAACATGGACATTATAGGCTAACAACTTCAATTCCAAAAATTGAACCCCAAAATTCGATAAAGAGGTTTGAAGAGTAATAGGTGACTTACCTTAGATGACTTGTAAAACCCGACTAGTAACACGTATGCTGGGAACCCTAGTTCAAAAGTGATAAACCCAAAATGGAAAAGAAAATTTTAAAGAAATTAAAAAACGTAGTTGAAGAATGAGTAACAATGTTGGGAAGCCTAATTCAGTAGTGAGAAAACCAAAATCGGCAAGGAAGACTGTAAAAACAATACATTAAATCCTCCTAACGAAGAAGAAGGAGGAGCAAGAAAGCAATGAAAGGGTAAGATTGAGCTTCCTTTTTCTAGGTAGAGTATGGTAGGTTTTGTATATAGTTAACGAAGGTTGAGCGCACGTTGGAAAAATGGCAAAGGAATTTATATTTCTCGAGAAATCCAAACAAGCGTATTTTGATTTCAAGCCGTTTTGTGGAGAAATGAAAGTTGCGAATGCAAGTTGATTTCCACCTTTTAGTTTTATAACCGATTTCGTCCACTACCCATAATTTTCGGAGGTCACCATTCAACACTGATTAGTTTCTCATTTCAAATGGGTAAAAATTATCTGTGAGAAAAATTGGCTTTTATGTACCTGTTATAGGTGAAGAAGATAAACAAGCAAGAGAAAGATAACGTTAATGGCAGATGGAAGATCGTGTTGTAGAGTGCTTTTTCGAGTAGCCGGTGCTTCATTACTCTGCCGCCTGGAGTTTGAGCGAGCGGCTTCTTTGTAAGTCAGTGTTCAGTATTTAAAATGCTTTTCAAGTATAAAGATTTTATTTTTTTACATTAATAAAAACTTATTCAAAGTTAACAACAAATCCAGTAATATATATCAAGTAATAACACATTTCAGGCTAAATCTAAGCAAGTAGAGATGGTGACGGCGGTGAAATGCCGGTTGAGATTTCACCGTAGAGATGGTGACGGAAAGCTGGTGAGATGGCGGTGGAGATGGAGAGCAGCCGTTTCTTGAGAGGGGGATACAGAGAGAGAAGTGAATGAATTGGGGAAGGACTAGGTTAAAACCCGCGCGATGCGGCGGGCTGCGAACTACATATTTCTGGCGATTAAAAGTCCATTGGTTACATATTTTTATAACGAATACAGTACATAAGCATGAATATTGTGTATAAAATAGAGTAAAAAGTCAATAATTAGCATTGGCGTTGAAATGTTGTTCGCTTACATGTTTTGATATATAGTAGGGTACCCACGCAATGAGACGGCGGGTACACTGATACATCTTTTCCGCGATCTATCCAACTTGGTAAAAAAAGTAAACTATTGTCGCTTGCCATTACAAGTATTTTTTTTAAGTTAAAATTAATATTTATATTTATGATCATTTACAAGTTTATATTATAATTTTGCACACGTAGTATATATGTAATTTGTCAACTAAAAATATCTACTTACCAAAATTTTAACACTATTACAAAACTTCTACTTATTTCACAAAAATGCCTCCTTTTATTTTCTCGACACAGATGTTTTTTTATAGTCAGTATCTATCTATTAACAACTACACATTCTAACATTATCTTCGAAACCCATTTTTAAGCTAAATATCCGATTTTGATTAGTCGATACCACATAATAACTTATATAATCTATATCCAAAAGCAAAACACCCATTTATATGTCACAATTGGACCTCTAATGTTACTCTTATAATCATATTCTACTCAAATACAACCTACAAATTAAGAATGAAAGCATGATACCAACACATACCATAACCGTCTGGGTCAAAACAGATACTATAAACATCAATATTTGGTGCATATTATCAATTCTTGTTGCCAATACAGTCTTACATACAACAACAAAAAGGTGGCAGAGTAATTTATTAGAGAATTCAAACAAACTACAAATTAAATATCTGGCGGCTGCTACTTTACAATAATTTCACAGCTCATTCTATTCCCATTCCTAATACCTAGTTCCAAATAAATTTAGTCTACTGATCCACTCTCTATTTAAATACAACTACCAAACTAACTGACACTTGACTCTTTCAGTTTTGATACAGTCTTACATACGGAGGAAGTATATATATATATATATATATATATATATATATATATATATATATATATATATATATATATATATATATATATATATATATTCCCTTTTAAATCTCTATAAATACCCCACTCTCATTCTATAATTTTCACAAAAAAAATTCTCTCTTCTCCCATACAACCATACTTACAAAATGTCTAATGCTTCTGATTCCTCTACCGAATATGATTCCGATTTGGAAGCTATTTTGACGTGTGCCAATTCTTACAATGCTGAAATGGAAGCCATTGTGAATGCTCTTTCATCTGATACAGAGGACGATGAAGAGATCGAGCCGATCCCCAGAGCGCTGATAAGGTACGTGCCACGAGATCGTGAAGGTGCCGGTGAGCGTTTGTTATATTTTTTAATGTTTTTTTTATTTTAATAAAAGTATTATGTTTTAGTTATATTTTTGTTTTAATTAAAAAAGAAAGTAAATTAATTAAAGTTGGTGAAGTGACGGAGTGCTGTTGGCATGAGTACGTCAGTTTAGTGTTAGTTAGTTTGTCTGCTGACGTGGCGCTGAGTTGACAGCAACTGACGGCGTCAGTTGCCGTCATCATTGGCACCGGTCTAATTATAGACACAAATGGGCCAAATCTTATCAAACACAAAAATGCAGGTAAATTGCATCATATTTTAGTAAAATAAAATTAATACAATTGGTCAAACTTCTCATCTCATCTCATATTATAGTGAGCTTTTCTCTCACCCCAATTTTAGTTGCTTTTCTCTAGGCGATTCAAATTTATACCGAATAAAATCAACCAACATGCTATCAACCGAACCAATTAAAGTTGGTAGCCAACATGTTTGGTTGGTAGTACCGTACCAATCGAGTATTCATGGTACGGTAATGGTACAAATATTTAAATACCATGGCAGTACCGTACCAACCAATATATAAATTATATATATATATATATATATATATATATATATATATATATATATATATATATATATATATATATATATATATATATATATAGGGTTGAATTAAAATCAGAACCAATTAAGGCTACAGAACCAGCAGAACTCAATCTAAACCATTGATTTTTAAAATGAAATTATCATGGAAGACACATTAATGTATTTGATGAGGGACCCCCAAATATTGGTTCGCATGGATGTGATTCATGCATGTATACATATATGTATATGTTTTCATGTATGTATACATAAGTGTTATCTATACATGTATGTATACATGCATGAATGACATCCATGCAAACCAATATTTGGGGGTCCCTCATCAAATACATTAATGTGTCTTCCATGATCATTTCATTTCAAAAATCAATGGTTTAGATGGATTTCTGCTGGTTCTGTAGCCTTAATTGGTTCTGATTTTAATTCTACACTATATATATATATATATATATATATATATATATATATATATATATATATATATATATATATATATATATATATATATATATATATATATATATATATTAATTCTTACAATATAAACTTAAATAACTTGTGTTCTAATTTATATCTTTAAAAATCTCTCTATCATACAATATATATAATTGATTCTTTAACATAGATAATTTTATATAGCATTAATAAATCATCGTTTTATTTATCTTGTTTTCGAGTTTGGAAAATTTCTTATTATGTTTTAGATGATGGATGATGGTAAAATATCATATTATAAAACATATATTGTTTTTAATATATTTTAGTTTCATATTAGTTTGTAATCGTGGTATACATTACCAATTTGTACCAACCAACATTGTTGGTAGCCAAACAAATTGGTACCAGGTATACTTGGTATGATACCGGTAATTAAATTAGTGTACCAACTATAGTTGGTACAGTACACGGTATAAGAAAAATACGCATGATACCGTACCATATTCACCCCTACTTTTCTCCTCCGATTCCATCTCCTCAAGTTTTGGTAATTTCACTACAGATTCTACTAGTATGTGATTCTAAAATTCCATCCAGTTAAAAAATTTCCATTTACAGTACTATCAAACAGTTCCACTCATTAAGTAATTTCAAGGGTAGTTTTTCATCCAATTTCAAAACCCTAGACGATTTCCAGTATGCTTTATGGAAATCAACATCAAAGTCACTGTTAGAATTAGTCAAAATTAGCCATATTCCCATTGTTTTGTTTGTACAGAGGCTAGTTTTTCTTTGTTTTTCATAATATCTTTTGTCTGCAAATTGTTATTGTTATGTCTGCTCACTTGTTTTGTCTGCAAATTCCCATTGAATAGAAGCCAATTTTGCTTCAATTTGCCTATAATTTAGATTTGGTCAATTACTTTCTTACCAAACATTTGTTTCAATTTGCTTGAATATGCCTATATGTAATATGTAGACATATTTTTATGAAGTACATGTCGCACCTCATGTTATTTAGAATCTTGCCTGTAAATCTAACTATTATTTCGTTTTTTGTGTCTGTTGACACCCAAAAAAATCGGGATCTTTTTCCTTCTAAATTTCAAACTATATAACAATCGTCAATCAGATAGTCGTTATGCACAGCAGTGAACACAATTCAAAGATTATTGTTATTATAATGTCTCATTCCAAATAGTCGTTATGCACAGCAGTGAACACTTTGTGCAAGGACAAAAGGTTTATTAACATCAACAAATAGATACAACATAATGATTAGGTAGCTCGATCAGGGTAGTTGAAGAGGCTGAATGTTCCATATGTCCCGTGCATACTCATGAATTGTTCGATCACTACTGAATTTGTATGACCCAGCTGCGTTCAAGATTGACATCCTTGTCCATCTCTGCAAAATAAATCATTTTAATTTTTATGCACAATGGTAAATTGGATGTACCAGTACCAAAATGGGTCGGGTACTTAGGTTAGATGGGTAATTTAAAATGGGTCAAAACAGGCCATGCCACACAAAAAAATTATTTTTTTTCCGAATTATTTCATGTAATAGTAAGTTGTTATTTTAGACAAAAACCTTATTATTTTTTTTTATTATTATTATTAAAAGTCTCGAATAAGATTGTTAACTAACCTTTTGGTCTCTATACGCCTCATCAACCTTGTCTTGACATTCTATATAACTGGGGAAATCCTTCCCCACAAGAAAGTAGTCTGCACGCCCAAACCCCTCATTACCTTCTAAAGATCCCATTAATTCATCATAATCATAACTCCCAAACACGCCACTTCTTACATATTCCTTCACTTCTTCAAAACGAGGGTCGGGCACAAACTATACAAAACAAAGTCAACACAAGTCAACTCAAACATTAATTTAATAAGAACAAATAAACTATATAATACCTTGCCGTCAGCTCTTTCTTTACGCAACCCTGTAATCTCGTGGGCCCGAGCACCAAACAGAAAAAAGTTGTCTTCTCCAACTTCCTCTCTTATTTCAACGTTGGCACCGTCTAATGTCCCGATTAAGATGCAACCGTTCATGGAAAATTTCATGTTGCTAGTTCCACTCGCTTCCATTCCAGCAGTACTAAAATGGGGAAGAGAGTTGGTAATTATTAAGTAATATACAAAGGTGGTAAAATGTATCGGGCGGGTTAACGGGCCAAATGGAGTTCGGGTTGAAACGGGTTGTTTGTTAGCATGTGTCGGGTCGGGTCGACTTGCAAACATTATGTGTTATTGTAAAATGTATGTATACAGGCCACCCAATTATTGGGAAGTTTTTATCAAGGTCACCTAAATATTAAAACAATTAGAGGCCACCTAAGTATCAATTTAGTTTTGTTTATGCCAATTCCAGCAAATAATACATGGACACATCTAAAGTTGTAAAACAAAAAGAATACCTGCACTTACACAAAATTTCAAATTAAATTGATTGTCATTATATATTTAGTAGAGTTATGGGCATTTTTGTCATTTACAACTCCATTTTAGTTAATGTTATTGATATGGCCCGTTAGGGATAAACCATAACCCAAGTTGACCCATTTATAAGTAAATGGGTTGTAATCACCTGATGTGCTGTGAAAGCTCACTGGCAGGAATTAACAACTCAGCAACACTGACATTGTAATCAGGAACAAAAATAACCTATAATTTAATTTACAAAATACCAGCAACAAAAATTCAGGTCCAATCAGCAACATCATATCGAATAGAAAGAAAAATATATTAATTAAAAGTAAATGATACCTTGAGTAAGTCCCCAATTTCAGGATCATTGTTTATTGTGAGTCCAACGTCTGTGATAAGTTTGACAATTCTTTTAGCTTGTGTATATGTGGCAAATGCTTTCCCCCCAAATATACAAACACGTGGGGTAAATTTTGCTTTCCTTTCATTACCACTCATTTCTTTCATTTTCTTGTAACGATAAATAATTCCCAAGATATTTAACAATTGTCTCTTGTATTCATGAATGCGTTTCACCTGAAATATATTTTAAGCAAAAAATTTAGAAAAAAAATACCATAATATAACATGAAACATATTGTATGAATTATAAAATGGTAATCACCTGTATGTCAAACATTGCATCTGGACTAACATTATATCCTGTTTTTTCTTTTATTAGTGATACAACTTTCAGTTTGTTGATCCTTTTTGCTGCTCTCCATTCACTTTGGAGATCCTCATTATCTGCAAACTGTAAGGAAATTTTCTTAATTTAGTCACTAGTTATATAAAGCAATATCAACCCGTTTACTTATAAACGGGTCGAATCGGTCTATGTTTTATCTTGGGTAAAAATATGCACCTTACGCAATTCTGCCAGCTTTTCAGTGTTGAGTACCCAATCATCTCCACCAGTCCACTTAGTTATAATTTTACTAAGATCAGGATTGCAGTAATAAATCCATCTTCTTGGAGTCACCCCATTCGTTTTATTTTGAAATTTATCAGGCCAAAACTACATTAAAAAAAGAAAAGAAGCCATTAACAGTTTTATTTTTACACATGTTATATTACTAAAAAGCAATTAATATTTACCTTATAAAAGTCATTGAAAACATCTTGCTTTACAATCTCACTATGAATCTCAGCAACACCATTAACAACATGACCACCAACAACACACAAATTAGCCATACGGACCAATTTTGGTGGTACAGGAACTGGTTGCGGGCCCACCTTTTCGTCCTTTTTATTTTCAACAATTTCATCATCTTCGTCAGGAAGGGAGTTTTTTTCAGAAACTTTTGCAACTTCACTTGTATCAATGGCAGATGATTCTTTTGGTTTGATGAACAGATCAGCTATGGATGATGGTAGTTCAACATTTTCTAGAATTCTCATAGAATTTAATTTCTTTTCCAATAATTCGGGATCTGATTTACCAAACTCTGCTACTATGCTGTTAACTAACTGTATGAATAGTTGTGTTATTAAGGTGAAAAAATGTATTTAATAATATAATTTTGAGAAAAAGGAAATTTGTTTTTACCTCCTCATCGATCATTTCTATGATCTCAACGTGTCGTGGGAGAAGTTTCTGCATGAGATCTAAACTCCATTTTTCTAATGCTTCAGGTAAAACAGTATGGTTGGTGTAAGCCACAGTTCTGACAATTTTCCAAGAACAGGTTAGCATTACCAGAATTTTATAGTTAAAAGTTGTCAACATAGAGATATAAAAAATATTATATACAGAGTCTAATTTTTCTGTTACAAATTTTGAATATATGAAAGACTTAGGCAGTCAGAAATCAGAAATAGAGTCTATTGATGCTCAAAAGGAGCATAATTTGTGGTAGGTGCTAGAGGTGGCAAAATGGGCGGGTCGGGCAGGTTGTATAACGGGTCAGCCCATGTAAAATTTTGCATGGACCATGGGGTAGTTGAGGTTGGATTCAAACAGAACAACTTTGTCCAGTTTTTTCTATATGAGTAAATTACATAAATCGTTCCTCTGGTTTGTATAAAATTATGGATTGTCTCTCGACTTTTTCTATTACAGTGATAGTCCCTAATATTATAACTTGTAACATCAACGCTCCCTAAGAACTTAAAGAACTTTTTTGCTTTAGGGACTGCTAGTGCTACATGTTTCAAAATTATGGGCTATATGTGTAATAAAAAAAGTCAAGGGGCGAAATTCATAATTTTATACACACGGGGATATGTAATTTTTTACTTTTATACGAAGTATAATTAATTTGTGTCTTCCCTTACAAAAAACTATATTATTTGAATTTTTTTTTCTTTCCATAAAGTGATTTCAAAGGTTGCATGGAATGAAATATATTTTGGGCAACTATTAGAGATGAAACATAACCCAAATCGACCATTTATAACAAAATTGTTGAATTTGTGAGAAAATCGATGAGAAAAAAGAAAAGAAATACCTTTGGGTAATATCCCAAGCTTCTTTCCAACTAATTCCCTTTAAATCCATCAATATTCTCATTAATTCAGGAATGCAGAGTGTGGGATGAGTATCGTTCATCTGTACAGCAACTTTTTCAGGGAAATCTTTCCACAAAACATTTTCTCCAGATCTTTTTTCAAAATTTGTGATAATATCTTGTAAAGAAGCACAACATAATGTATATTGTTGTTTCAGCCTAAGGGTTTTTCCTTCTAAAGAATCATCCCCTGGATATAGTATATAGCATATCTGGTCACAAAAAACAAATTAGTTCAACAAAAATATAGCGTTAGAAATGTATTTTTATTATTAAAGGTGCGCTTAGTTGAAAACATTTTTCAGTTTAACCATCTCTATTTCTCTAAAAATGGGAGGAGTTTTCACTCTTTAAAAAACAACTGAAATTTTGAAAATGCTGTAAATGTAGAAAATGTTGTTTCATTTTTATATTTAGAAAACATGTTCAAATGCAGTTATAGAAAAAGTGACAACTGAATTTTCTATTTTTCATGAAAAAGTTTCTGGAAATATCAAATTTGACACATTTTCTGTTTTTCAAGTTTTCCTTGAAATGTTTTCTGGAAAAGTGCCCAATTTTAATAATTGTAGTATCTAAACCTTTTCTGCATCTGCTTGGCTTTCACATGCTTTAATATGGTCACCAAAATTAAAAGCAGATAAATCAAAATCTGATGATGGAACTTTCGTAGCCCATAAACGAAGATTAATTGTAGTTTTTGTTTTATATCCTGGAATCGGGACATCATTAGCAACAGCAATAATATCTTCTCCACCAATCCATCTTCTCTTTCCATCAGAACCTGTAACAACTTTTCCATAGAATTTTACAGGATATGAAATGTCATTTCTCACAATTTCCCAAGGATTTCCCATCTACAACCAGAAAATGAAGTTAAATTGCAGGTTTAGTTTACCAGTAAAGGGAAAGGGTAAAACCGTAAAACATACCTCGAGCCAGTCTTCAGCAACTTCCTCTTGGCCTTCTTTTGTGATTAGTTGTTTAAATAAACCGTATTTGTATCTGAGCCCGTAACCCCAAGCTGGATAATTTAGTGTTGCTAAAGAGTCTAGAAAACAGGAAGCCAGCCTGCCTAGACCCCCGTTTCCTAGAGCAGCATCTGGTTCCTGTGAATTTATTCAAAAAAAAAGTAAAAATAAAAAAATGATGTCACATCTGCAAACACTTGGTCTCCACTTTCAAAAATGTATGCAAAAAATATAAAAGATAAAAGAAATAATAAAAAATGATGCAGAAATTTTCACCTGTGAAACCACATCCTCCAGTTTGTGGCCAAGTTTGGTCAAAGCTTCTGCATAAGCACCAGTTAGCTCTAAGTTACCAATCGCATTCAGTAGTGCTCTTCCCTACAACAGAGAATATCATTAAATTAACATAAATAAATAAATAAAAACACAAGCATAAACATACTCTAAAATTTCCATTAGGGAATAGTAAGTTTTAACCAACAGAATTAGTTCATGGTAGAAAAATAGGAATTGTTACAGCTTTTGTTCAGTAACTAATGTGACAAACCTGTAAAAATTCCATAGACAAATAGTAAGCCTGTTTCACATTCATCTTTTCATACATATTGTAAGTTGCATTCCAATTGATGATGAGTGAATCACGTATGCTTTGTGCAGTGGCAAAGTATGCCTTTGGGAGATCAAATCCATTTGGAGAGAATGATGGTGTAAATTCTGCATGGTAAGTAATTCTTGTAGCCACAACTTCAGCATCAGATTTTGATGTATCAATACTGCCTGCATTTTATAAGCAATTAAACATATAACAATTTGTTGATAATGTTTCATAATTATGAGAACTCTATTACTCTACACGGAATCTATAGGTTCTCACTAAAATGCTAACATATATATATCATATAAACAACTAGTCTGATAATGTTTTATACAAGTTCATAAATCCAAATATGCACCCATACATAATGCAGATCTTTCATGTTAGTTTTTCTGTCTTAATATTGACATAAATGTTGAAATTCAAATACATCTTTGACTTTCAGTTTAATACAACTCAACTTGAGTATATAATGAACCTGAAAGTAAATCACATATGATTAATGAACTTAACATTCCCCAAATTGATCAGCAACTAGATTGAAGCATAATCCTTACACAAAATTAGCATCTATTAACCGTTTATCTCACACACAAATACTATTGAGACTCTTTGTGAACATACAAATAGCGAACCACACAAAATAATTGGGGAAATGTATGTAGGAGAACCGAACCTTCTTTGACGGTAACCGGATCCGGATCCTTCACTTTAGGTTTAGCCTCACTCCTCACATAAAAATTCCGTTTACTGCAATTTGCAGTGGTAGTGAAGAACAGCTGATTCGACGTCTTGCGACTGAAATTGATCAAACTAGAAACTGAAGGACAATGCGATGACGTCAATGCACCTCCATCACCACGAGTCGAAGCAGTAGCTGCACAGTACGCCATTTTTCAGATAAATAATTCACACACAATTCCTCTGTACAGAAATCAGTGAAACCCTTGCCACTAGTAATGGAGCTTGTGATAAATCTCCATTAATGGGTGATTTTTTGCAGAGAAGAGTTTATATGTGTGTATTTTAACTTTATCGGCATTTACGTGTGTTGCTGAGAATTCGGAGTGAGCAAATCCCGAGAGTCATGTGCAGGGCGCCAATTACGACGAGTTGAAGTCACATGTGGCTCGAGTGGTTTACACGCAGAAGAACTCCATCGACGATTCATTACAGGAACCCCCTTGTTTCTGAAAAGATTAACTAAAATGCCACGAGAAAGGTGCCGAAAATGGGAAAGGAAATTTGTAAAAACTTTTATGAATTAACTTTAATTAAGGCCCTATTAGCACTTTAATCAAACTACTTAAAGGTTATAAATAAGAACAAGAACAAGATGGAGAGAGTTTATAACACTTAAGAAAGTATATTTTTAGGTGCAATTTACATCTTCACTTACATGAGTATTTATACTACAAATTTTACACTTGAACCCATACTTAGTAATAGTACAAAGATACAATCTTGGGTAAAACAATAATTGGATTGGACAAGAAATCTTGACTAATTGATCATCCAACTACTAACATAGTTTATCTACATTATTGCATATGTAGATATATTCATATTATAACACTCCCCCTTGGATGACAATTATTCAACCCAGAGTTCAACTTTAAAGTACTGCCTCGTTAAAAACCTTTGCTAAAGAAAACCCAGTGGGAAAAAACTTTAGCGAAGGGAAAAAGAGTGCAGTGTATAGTTGACTCCCCCTCATGTAGACATCTATCACATCTGATGAACATGTCGCATTCCAATACTGTGAACATGTTTTCTAAACATTGCAGTAGGGAGTGATTTTGTGAAAAGATCTGCTGAATTATTACTAGATTGGACGTATTTCATTTCGATCTGATTTTCCTTTATCAAGTCTTGAGTGTATGAGAAAAATCTTGGGGGTATATGCTTGGTTCTATCAGTCTTTATACATCCTTCTTTCATCTGTGTAACACAAGCTGCATTGTCTTCATGAATCACAGTTGGATTTTTCTCCCCCTCTAGTCCACACGAAGTCAAAATGAGTTTTGTCATCGATCTTAGCCATACACATTCTCTGCTGGCTTCATGTAGTGCGATGACTTCGGCATGATTTGATGATGTTGCGACAAGTGTTTGCTTTTGGGAGCGCCATGAAATAGCAGTGCCTCCACTCATGAAAACATATCCCGTTTGAGACCTAGCTTTATGAGGATCAGATAGATAACCTGCATCTGTATAACCGACTAACTCTTGTTTTGAATCATTAGAATAAAATAGACCTAAATCAACAGTTCCTCGAAGGTATCGAAAAATATGTTTGATACCATTCCAATGTCTTTTTGTAGGAGCTGAACTAAATCTTGCTAACAAATTAACTGCAAAAGAAATGTCGGGTCTAGTACAATTAGTAAGATACATTAAAGCTCCAATTACACTGAGATATGGTACTTCTTGACCAAGAATCTCTTCATTTTCTTCACGAGGTCTAAAGGGATCATTATCAACATTTAATGATCGAACGACCATTGGAGTGCTTAATGAATTCGCCTTGTCCATATTGAAACGTTTCAAAATCTTTTCTGTATAATTTGACTGATTGACAAGTATTCCATTATTCATATGCTCAATTTGTAAACCAAGACAATATTTGGTTTTTCCAAGGTCTTTCATTTCAAATTCTTTCTTTAAAGGTACAGTTGTTTCATGAATTTCCTTATGTGTTCCGATAAGGTTCAAGTCATCAACATAGACGGCTATGATTACAAATCCGGATGTTGTTTTCTTAATAAAAACACATGGACAGATAATATTGTTGGTATAACCTTTACTTACTAAGTAATCACTTAAACGTTTATACCACATACGTCCAGATTGCTTTAACCCATACAAGGATCGCTGTAACTTAATTGAATACATTTTCTTGGGTTTTTCACTTAATACTCTTGGCATTTAAAATCCTTCGGGAACTTTCATGTAAATATCACTATCAAGTGATCCATACAAATAAGCTGTGACAACATCCATTAGACGCATTTCTAAATTTTTGGAAACTACCAGGCTGATTAGATATCTAAACGTTATTGCATCCATAACTGGGGAATATGTTTCCTCATAATCAATTCCTGGTCTTTGAGAAAAACCTTGAGCTACAAGTCTAGCTTTATATCTTATAATTTCATCTTTCTCATTTCGTTTTCGTATGAAAACCCATTTATAACCCACAGGTTTCACACTTTCTGGTGTGAGGGCAATGCGTCCAAAAACATTACGTTTATTCAATGAATTTAATTCAGCTTGCATGGCTTCTTTCCATTTATCCCAGTCATGTCTATTTTGACATTCAATGACAGACTTTGGTTCAGGATCATCATTCATAATTTCACATGCAACGACATAGGAAAATATTTCATCAATATTTCCTATTTCATCCCGATTCCATAATATATTTGTTTGGCCATAATTTATGGAAACCTCATTGTTAACATCATTCATTTCCTCTTGTGGAGGAGTTTCAATATTTTGTGTTTCTTTAGAAACACTTTCCTTATGATCATTTGCATTTTCTACATTCTTTCTTTTTCTAGGATTCTTATCCTTCGAACCAATTGGTCTTCCACGCTTTAAGCGTGCTTTAGACTCTTGAGTGACTTTATCACCAGATTTTTCATTTGGTATTTCAATCCGGGCTGGAGCATTAACAGCCGGTATATGTGATTTTGTCACTCTTTTGGTGTCAGTAAATGCATCAGGTAATTTATTTGCAATTTCCTGCAAGTGCATTATTTTTTGAACTTCTTTTTCACATTGGTTAGTTCGAGGATCAAGATATAATAGTGATGGCTCACACCATGATACATCTTTTTCTTTGTTTTTCTTTTCTTCTCCCAATGTTGGAAAGTTTGCCTCATCGAAGTGGCAATCTGCAAAACGTGCTGTAAAAACATCACCTGTTAAAGGTTCAAGATATCTTATGATTGAACTTGTTTCATACCCAACATATATTCCCAACCTCCTTTGAGGTCCCATTTTTGTACGTTGTGGTGGAGCAATAGGAACATATACAGCACAACCAAAAACTCTAAGTGGGAGATGTTTGGCTCTTGGCCAAAAGCAAGTTGTAAAGGAGAGTATCTATGATATGCACTTGGTCTTATACGAATTAATGATGCAGCATGTAAAATAGCATGACCCCAAATAGACACAGGAAGTTTTGTTCTCATTATTAATGGTCTAGCAATTAACTGAAGACGTTTAATCAAAGATTCAGCTAAACCATTTTGTGTGTGTACATGAGCAACTGGGTGTTCAACAACAATTCCTACAGACATACAATAATCATTAAATGCCTGAGACGTAAATTCACCAGCATTATCCAATCTTACTCTTTTTATAGTATGATCAGGAAAATGTGCTCTCAGTTTAATGATTTGTGCAAGAAATTTTGCAAATGCAACATTACGTGTTGATAATAGACAAACATGAGACCATCTACTTGATGCATCTATTAAGACCATAAAGTATCTAAATGGTCCACATGGTGGATGAATCGGTCCACAAATATCTCCCTGGATTCTTTCAAGAAACGCAGGGGTTTCCATTTCAATTTTAATAGGTGAAGGTCTTATAATCAACTTACCAAGGGAGCATGATGCACATTGAGTTGTTTTACCTGTATGAGGGATCTTATGATCTTTCAATGGATGCCCATGAGTGTTTTCAATTATTCTCTTCATCATTGTTGAGCCTGGATGCCCTAACCTGTCATGCCATAAGCTAAATATACTAGGATCGTGACTATTTACTTTGACTACCATGTGTGACTCTGCCATGTTTATATGTGTGTAGTGTAGACCACATTGAAGCAATGGTAGTTCTTCCAATACATGACTTTTATTAGTAATGTGTAATATTTTCTCATTATGTGCAGTCACACTTTGAGTGTCATATCCATTATGATATATGTCCTTAAAACTTAATAAATTTCTCTTTGATTTAGGAGAAAATAAAGCATTATCTACCAAAACGTGTGTACCATTAGGTAGTATAAAATTAGCTTTTCCTACACCTTTTATCAAGTCCGTTGGACCCGATATGGTGTTTATGCTTGCCTTTGTTGATTTTAGTTCAGAAAAATATTTCTTAGACTTAAGGATAGTGTGCGTGGAACCACTATCTAGAATACACAGATCTCCAACCATCGATTGTTGTTTTGCTCCAGTAGAGTTCATATCAAACTTGAAAAATGGAAAAACATAAGTTATTATACAGATTATTAGAAATTCATTACATGAAAACAAGGGAAATCCTAGTTTAACGAAATGCATAGACGAATTACAAAGATGAAAACATAAACATAATTATGATTTAGACATGAGTGATTAAGCTTCATATTACTCCATGTCATTCAAGAAATCAGAAGCATTTAGATCAGTGTTCTCAGATTGATCCACAAAGTTTACTTCTTTCTCCTTTTGCTTAAGTGAAGCTTGATATAGCTTGCAAAAGTGAGAAGGTGTGCGACAAGTACTTTGCCAGTGGCCCGTACTACCACATCTATAACACACATTTTGATTGTTCTGAGAAGCACTTGCTTCAGCACCATGTTTTGTGGTCTTGTTTTGTGGCTGGACTTTGTTACTTGGTGGAGCATGATAAGTATTATTTCTTGGACCATGTCCATATCCACGTCCACGTCCATGACCATAACCACGACCACGACCATAAGGGTGACTTCGACCAAAGTTTTGGTTTCGGTTATTAGTATAGTTTTGAGCAAAACGACCTCGTCCACGGCCACGACCACGTCCCCTGGTGTTATTTCGAGGACCAACGTTTTCTGCAGCATTGATTTCAGGGAGTGCTGCTGATCCTGTGGGACGGGACTCATGGTTTTTCATTAAGAGCATATTATTTTGCTCAGCTGTCAGAAGATATTCTTGCAAATCAGAATATTTTGAGAATTTTTGCAATCGCAAATTCTCTTGCAAAGTAACATTTGATGCATGGAATGTGGAGTAAGTTTTCTCCAACTTTTCTTCATCTGTCACAGGATCTCCACAAAATTCAAGTTGTGAACATATCCTGAACAATGCTGAGCTATAATCAGACACTTGTTTAAAATCCTGGAATCTTAGTGATCTCCATTCTTCTCTAGCAAAGGGAAGTAAAACCCTTTTCTTATTATCAAATCTTTCTTTAAGAGACTTCCAGAAAATATATGGATCTTCAATGTTTAAGTATTCATTTTTTAAACTAGCATCAACGTGTTTACGAAGATTGAAAACTGCTTTCCATTTTTCTTGGGAAGAGCAATTATTATTTTCATTTAAGGCATCTAAGATGCCCATTGATGCTAAATATGCTCTCATATCAGTGATCCATGAGTTGTAATTTTTACCAGATGCTTCTAACGCATTAAACTCAATCTTCGCAACATTTGACATTTTATAACTATATATATTTAGAACAAAACAAGTTAAAAATCAGAATCCATATATATCAATATGTATTGCACAAAAAGTGGGAGAACAATCATCCCATACGTGAACAAGAAAGGATAAAATACATCGGGCGTGAGACTAATTAAGATGCCAAGTACAATAATCATTACAATCATGAAAATTAAAAACGGGTGAATCATTCTTGATCTTGATTTTGAAGATGAGAGAAATTATTTTTGTAGTATAAAGAAGTGTGGATGATGTGTTTATTTATAGTGTAAAAATATAGCCGTTGTATATTTTATATAATTTTTTTTTACCGTTTATAACCGTTACATATATAGCCGTTATATATATATATAATTTTTTTTTAATAAAAAGAATAATTAAAGAAATAAATTACATAGACATATTTGTAAAAATATTAGTGAATTTTAAATAAATTAGTAAATAAAAGAAAGAAAAATAATATGCATAAATAAATGTTAGTATACATAAATGAAAATTAGTATGTATAAATAAATGTTAGTAACATAAATAAATGTTAGATGCGATAAAATTAAATGTTAGTTTGCATAATTAAAAGTTAGTAAGCATAAGTAAAAGTTATAATGTAAATGTTAGGATAAGCATAAGTAAAAGTTAGAATACATAAATGTAAATGTTAGTTTGCATAAATTAAAAGAGTTAGTAAACATAAGAATAAAATTAGTACAATAATAAATGTAAGTATGTTAGTAGTCCCAAGATTAGTAGTCCAAATGTCATAATAATGTCCTTGATTAAATGTGTTTGGTTTCATTTAATTTATTATTATATTATAACTTATTGTTATAAAAAATGTTTACCTTAAGTAATTAACTTGATTAAGTAAATGTACCTTGTGATTGAGTTGATCTTCCTTGATTAAGAACTTTCGTGCTGATAACGTTTTATGAATTAACTTTAATTAAGGCCCTATTAGCACTTTAATCAAACTACTTGAAGGTTATAAATAAGAACAAGAACAAGATGGAGAGAGTTTATAACACTTAAGAAAGTGTATTTTTAGGTGCAATTTACATCTTCACTTACATGAGTATTTATACTACAAATTTTACACTTGAACCCATACTTAGTAATAGTACAAAGATACAATCTTGGGTAAAACATTAATTGGATTGGACAAGAAATCTTGACTAATTGATCATCCAACTAGTAGCATAGTTTATCTACATTATTGCATATGTAGATATATTCATATTATAACAAAAACTATATTGATCACCTGACTGTGATTTTATTTTTTTTGACCGGCAAAAAGGAGGCAAGAGCTTCGGCATTGCCATCACCCTCCCGGAGACCCCCCACGAAAATTTTATTAAAACACGAAAGCTAGCAAGAAACTAGCAATTACAATAACGGATTTAAAAGCCAATTAACCCAAGAAATCACATATTTTGGATTTCTTTGAGTTAACCAAATAAAAGCATACAAAACTATACTATCACAAATATCTTGCTTTCTAATACTACCAAAATCGAACAAAATGGAATTTCTATATCGCCAAATCATCCAACACGTGGCTATCCCAATCACCTTCATTCTAATCACTTTATTTGTATGTGTTTGAGCTGCGTCACACCTACTAAACCACTCATCCATCGAGTTCCCCTCAAATCTGTCAATATCACACCACCTGCATATCATATTCCAAATTTCCGACGACAATTGGCACTCAAATAACAAATGTGCATTATTTTCCATTTTATCTTGACACATCGGACACATAATACTCTCTATCTCCATTCCACTCCGAGATAAATTATACCGAGTTGGGAGCCGATCTAACCTTAAACGCCATAAAAATATGTTAACTTTAATGGGAACCATATTAAAGCAAATAGTGGCCAACGTACCACCTGGGTGAATAATCTTATCTATCCTTTTTCTCACTTCAGCCACCGAAAACAATATATGATCTTCTCCATCCAAAATAACTTTATCTGTCCCTTCTCGAATATTAACATCAGCAAGCAGTTGCATCATAGACTCGAATTGTGACCTTTCAATCCCGTCTCTTAATTGGCGTCTCCAATTCCATCTCCATTCGTGATCCCTCCATTTTTCATTCACTAAACTGTTGTTTTCCATATCAATCCGATATAATCGATTAAAACGTTCGTTTAGGGGTATGTTATCTAACCAAGAACCTGTCCAAAATCTAATTCGATCGCCACTCTTGTAAACGAATCGAATAATATGGAAGAATGTCTTTATCATGCAAAAATTCACGGACCCAATTATTCTATACCACATACCTCTAAATTTTGGAGTTGACTCTCTATTCATAATACAACCATCATCTCCATATATCTCCTTAATAACTCGACACCATAAGGATTCATTCTCGTTATAAAATCGCCATCTCCATTTAACAAGAAGAGCAAGATTTAACGCTTGAATACTTGGAATATCAAGACCACCATCTTCTTTACATGCAAGAATACTCTTCCATGCAACCCAAGTTATCTTCTTTTCATTCTCACTCAAACCCCAAAAGAATTTTGCTCTTAACGATTCCATCTCGTTTATGATAGCTTGAGGCAATCTAAATACCAACATCCAATAAATGCCAACACTACCTAAAACAGACTTCACAAGAGACAAACGACCCCCAAATGAAAGCATTTTAGCTTTCCAACTTGATATCCTTTTCCTAAACGCATCCATAACCCGCTGCCAATTACACTTCTTTGTCATATTACCTGCCACAAGAATACCAAGATAAAGAAAAGGAAGAGTACCAGCAGCACAACCCGATCTCCGAGCCATCGACGTAATGGCGTCTTCGGACACCCCCACTCCATAAAGATTTGATTTTTGAATATTAATACGAAGGCCTGAATTTTCATAAAACTCATTTAACGTACTAATAATATTATCAATCTCATCTTCTTGCCAATCCGAAACAAATAACACATCATCTGCACAGAAGAAATGTGAAATAAATACATTATTATTGCCAATAAGAGCCCCCTTAATGCGATTCTCCTCCATTGCTTTTAATATCAAAATATGAAGGCCCTCCATAGCAATAATGAACAAAAAAGGAGATAACGGGTCTCCTTGTCGTAAACCCCGGAACATATCAAACTCTTTTGTCGGACTTCCATTTACCAATACCGACAACCTAGAAGAAGAAAGACATGCCTTTATCCATTGTCTCCATTTCAAACCAAAACCCATTTGAGCCATAATAAAATCTAAATACTCCCAACTCAAAGAGTCATAAGCTTTTTCAAAATCAACTTTAAAAATTAAAAGTTTTTTCCTCTTCTTTCTATACCATTCAATGATCTCATTAATCATCAATGGCCCATCAAGAATTTGCCTCCCTTTTATAAAGGCAGATTGTTCATGACTTACCACTGAATCAACAACCTTCGCCAACCTAATAGCCAAAAGTTTAGCAATAACTTTATATTGGAGACCAATAAGAGAAATCGGGCGATAATCTTTCACCAATGAAGGATTTAAAATCTTCGGAATTAAGGTAATGAACGAAGCATTTACACCTTTTGGCATACTCCCCGTATTCAAAAATTCTGTCACCGAACCAAAAATGTCATTTTTCAATAACTCCCAATATGTCTTTACGAATTTAAAACTAAAACCATCAGGCCCTGGACTTTTTTCGCTACCACAACTCCACACCGCCACTTTTACTTCCTCCATGGTACAAGGTTTCTCGAGATCCTCAATCTGATAATTATTCAATTTTTTCAACCGGTCCTAATCTAAATTAGGAAGAGTTGTCTCAATTCCCATAAATCTATTTTTATAGTAATCAAAGAAAATGTTTTTAACCTTTTCCGGATCAGAGAACCAAATGCCTTCGTCCATCACACCCTGGACCATTTGATGACGCATTTGATGACGTCTTCTTTGCTTAAGTAAACCATGAAAAAACTTTGAATTCTCGTCACCTTCAACATTCCATTTTATCTTTAATTTTTGGTTAATATCTAGATTTTCATTTTTTTCAAAATCGTAAAGTTTCTTCTGAGAATCTAACCGCAGTCTTTTTTCAGCTTCACGTGATTGCCCATTGTCCATTCTGACCTCAATTTCTCTAATCTGCTTTTTAAGATCCATCACATTACCTCGCCTTTTATTATTAAAAGATTTAGCCCAATCTTTACTTTTGGACTTTAAATGCTTAAGTTTATTTTTTAAATTCACCATGGCCGAATGATGCTGCAAACGAGGCTCCAACCACACATTTTTTACCAACTCGCCATACTCCTCCAAACCCATCCACGAATGGAATATACGAAACGGGGTTGGCGCGTAATCTACCTTTAAATGAGAATCAAAATTTAACACCGATTCCGAAATCAAAAACCTATCTAATTTACTCATTTTGGTGCCCATTTTATTCATCCAAGTAAATTTCTTTCCCCCGATCTCCAAATCTACGAGACCGCTACTATCAATGAAATTATTAAAGATTACCGCACCAGATTGATTAAAATTAGACCCGAACCGTTCCGACTCATACCGAACTTCATTAAAATCTCCAAACAAAATAAATTTTCCCGTTTTACCCAGCATGTAATCCTTAATTTCGTCCCATATACATTCACGAGCCGACACATCTTGAGGAGCATAAATGTTAATAAAATGAACATCTTCATTACTACCCACCCACTTTCCTTCCACTATAACATAATTCCTACCACATACCATATCATGTTTAGTAAACACCGCGGTGTCCCAAATCGAGACAATACCCCCCGAATGACCCCTAGCTGGCGAAATCAAAGTGATAATTTCCCCATATCGATTTAAACCGGAACATATTAGGCTTCGTCATCAACGTTTCTTGAACTCCCAAAAAAGAAACCCCATTTTGAAAGCACATATTCTTTATCCACTTTCTTTTATCCACGTTCCCTAAACCTTGAGCATTTAACGAAAGAACGCTCAACATTTAAAACTGACTGAATCACCATTCCTACCGATTATTTGTTTATCATTAAGACATGAGCCCTCCATACCAAATAACGTACCACAGCTTGTTGCATGTATTGACTATCCTCCATGCCAACTTAAATTACCCAACCGTTTCTTGAATAACTCAAAACCCGGAGGGCAGCTCGTTGACTCATTCGAACGACTCACACTTTGTTGTTGCACATGAGCGATAGGAGCAACTCCCTGTTCCTTTTTACCACTCCCTTTTCCCACATCCGTTTCAATTTCTCCTTCTTTTTCTAAAGACTGCTCAATTGGTATTTGTGTTTCACCATGGCTACCAACTTCAGTTTCAACATACCCCGACTCCTCCGTGAAGTTATTATCTTCCACCCCAATCTCTTCCCCGTTATCTGATAATTCTTCCTCACTTTCCGATACATTCTCCGACATATCTTCACTCATATTTTTCTTAATACTAACTTTCCATGCTTCTTTCTCCTTCACACGAACAGAATACAATGTATCAGCAACTTCAACTTGGATACATTCGTTAATAAGATTCATCTCTGTAGTAAGAATACACATACGTCCACTACTCGGTTCGTCATCCCCCACATCATCGAAAAACATAAAGGTACCCCATAAGGAGCCTATCTTCTGATACACATTTGAGTTCCAAGCACATAGAGGCAAACCCTCCACTTCAATCCACACCATCCTCTCTTTAACGACAAAGTTACTTTGAACTTGATTCACTTCCAAAAAAATGGCTGACAAATCATGATTTTTAAATCTAGAACACGCTTTTTGGCTTCTAAATTCAATCCAAACCCATAGCCCCCCAACATGATGGATATCGATATCCTCAAACCCTTCATTCTCTAGATGCAAATACAAATTTAACATAAAACCAACTTCTCGTACCTTTGCCAATACAATCAAATTTGTATCATATAGTTTAAACAAATCCTTATCTAATAAACGAAGTTTCTTCATTGGAGTATGCGCAGCCTTCAAACCCCCATGCAGCCCTTCCGAATCAATACCATTGTTTATGTTACCTGCAACTACCGATGCATAAGACTTGGTTTTAACCGAAGCTACCGGCGCTGACTGCCTTTTTTCCTGCTCGGCATTCATAGATTTTGAACGATTAAAACGTGCCACCGATACATAAATATGATATTGCCCCATCCATTCTTGTGACAGCCTTCTTGCGAAACCTAGATCTTCTTTGATCCCTAAGAAACGAATGAAACCGAATCTCTTTCCCAACTTTGTTAACTTCTTTGGGATGAAAACATCAACCACGTTTCCAAAACCCCTACACCATTCCCACAGAGATTTTTCAGTCACCGAATGTGGAAAATTCGTTATGAAAAACGACTTAGCCGACCTTGCAACCGAAGCATGATACGGATTATTCGGCAGATTTTGATTCCTATATATCCGCCCATGTGGTACTTCATCAATCTTTTTTTCACGTTTCCCCCTATCTCCATCCTTTAACTTTCCGATTTTCCACATCCAATCTTCTGAATTAAGTCTTTGTTTCAACACCATTTTGAATAACCACCACGATCCACCAAACCCTAATTGAATAAAAAAACGTACAGTCGGCCAAACCCTATAGGCTCAGGATACCAACCCTGTAACGACGCTCGTAAAGCACTAAATCTATATTAGATTCACGCCATAACAGGGACGCTTGCAAGATTGGAAATCAAGAACGGTAGTAGTGAGACACGATTGCATGCTTTTCCATGGATTTTCGCCTAGGGCCGGCTTCAAACTACCTGACTGTGATTTTTATATCACATATTTTAACTTATATGCCATAATAAATGTTTTATATAGTTCTACAGCATGTACTGTGTGGTGTAGGCATCAAAATTTATGGTATGAAAATTAACTCCCTTGTACATTGGATACTTTAAAAAAGATACAGAGTATTTCGTAAATACTATATTTTTTTTGAACAACAAATTATAATCTACATCTAATTTTCACTTATGTCCATGACGGGACTTGAACCCTTAACCTCAAGATTGTGAGACAAACATCATACCGCTAGGTCAAAGGTCTTTTGATATATTATGTTAATAATGGCATTGAATTTTGCTCATGATATTTGTAATTTGATCTCGTAGTCATTTTTAAACAGTTCCATAAGCATATGGTAAATCTTAAATATTTACTTAGTGAAAAAGACTCTAAGAAATCATTTCAAACGTCTTTATCTTATCGTTAAATTATTATGAGATTATTACTGTTGTAGATCGTATACAAACCTACTATATTTCAAAAAAGAAAAAAAAAATAAGGATAACATCTTTTTGAAGATATCTTCCGTTTCTACCAAAACTATTTGTTTCTCTCTTTGATTTATTTATTCATAGTGTCTCTTTTTCTTTCTCAGTTTTCTTTATCTAAGAAATCTTAAGTTTGTGCTCCCAAGTTTTGAAAAGAAAGAAATGAATAGATGCTATTCTAAAACAAAGGAAAGTAATGAATGGAGGAAACAATATAGAAAAGAAGACAGGAGAGAGGAATTTTTATTTTTTTATAAAATATAAAAGGAAAGTAATTAATACGGAGTATTATTTATTAATATGGTTGTACAATTAACTATAAAATTTACAATGTGTGATACACTTATTTTAACGGCATATTAGTTAGTTAATAGTTTGAGTCGGACATCAACATCCATAAGGGGCAGTATGTCTTCCCTCGAACTGTCCATCTATAGGGAATAAACTTCACCACCTTATTCACATGAAGAAATTTTCAACAAGACTCGAACCCGATACCTTGTGAAAAAAACCACTCAAGAATTTTCTTAGTGGCCAATTAATCTACCCAACTGGTTATGTGTGTGATGTACGTGATATATGATATAAAATTTGTGATTTAAATTTGAAATTCATTTTCCAAATTACTGAATTACGCAAATGGTTGGAGATGCTCTAATGAAGATAAAACAGACGTCTTCACAACTATACTTCTCATTTATATCAATGAATAATTTTAGTAGTATAAGTTTTGGACATTTTGGTTATTCAAACATTTTCTAACGACTTTACTTCGGAAAAATCCATATATTCCTCACAATTCCTTTCTATTCCTCCCGATTATTTTCCTTTCTCTTCAAAAGTTCAAAGTAGAATTCAATAACGCAATGTAAACTTGGTGGTACCCAAAAAAAACCTAAGCAGATACAAAGTCTAAGGATGTTCGCCACATAGAGTTTCAAGTTTTGCAAGTTGAGTTTTTAGTTGCAACTCGAAAAATTGAAATTCTAGTTTTCTAGAGGATATTAAAAAGTTTATGAACTTATTAGTTAGAAACTTATTGATCTAACAAAACCGAAAATCATAAAACTACAAAACCAAAAACCGAACAAATAACATATTTTCGGTTCGATTTTTTCAACTCAAATGCTCAACCCTAAGCTTGTTCAGTTAATGGGTCAAGCAATTAACGAGCTATTCAAGCTCGAGTTCATTTACATTGAGCTCTGGCCTAAACTAATTTGATTTCGAGTTGAGCTCAAACATAAAACATTACTATATTAATATGACTAGATTAATATTAAAACTCAGCTCATTTGGAAGCTTGTTTATTAGTCTCGAGCTGAACGGGTCCAACAAGCTAGATGATCTTCACGAGCCTATACATGTTTTAATTAAAAATACATGTTTAATTGCACAATGTTTCAAACCTAAGACCAACGATTTAACTACATTGTGTCTTAACCATCGATCTAAACCACCCTTTTGACAAATGTTCTTCCTTTCCTCCTTATGACTAAAAAGAACCTATGCCCTTCTTCTAAACAATTGACTTATCCGTACGGTTTAAAACTTGTGTGAAACTCGCACAGTGCTCTTAAATATCTATACAATCTGTATAATAAGACTAACAACAAAACAATTAAAAATTATTAGAAACATAATACATAGTTACTAACCAATTCTCTAGCAAATACAACCTAATTCTACAGGAAAACTCGATAAGAGCCAGAAACACAACCAAATTAGCTTACATGATATCCTACCAACTTTAAAACCATGAAAGCAACAACCTAAGTACCTAACAACAATGGCAATAGCACCAAGAAAAAATGGGAGAAACAATCAAATGTTATAAACTAAATACCTCCTAAAATAAGTGGCGGGCTCTTCCAAGTTTAATGTTTTGGGTTCTGCTTCCTGTTCACTGAGTCAACTCGGGCTGATTCATCACTTTCTTGATCGGGCTGATTCTTTTTGGTTGTTTGATTGATTCTGGTTTGCAAATTCTTTCTTGGATCAATTTCATTTTCACTCATTTCTGAAGAATCATCTTCTTCTACTTCCACTTCAGTTTCTTTTAAAGAAACACTGATTTCTTCAACTTCTTCTTCATCATCATTGCTGATGTCATTGTCATCACTTGAAGCTTGGCTATGGATGCTTTTAATTAATCTAAAAACATTCCCATTTTCATTAAAGCTTACATTTTTCTTGACTTTAGGTTGACTTTTGATCACCTGTTGGCTTTTCAACAAATCATGGATCCTAGCTTGGGAAACAACAGGTTTTCTAGGGTTTTCAACATGTTCTTCTTCCAACTGGGGAACTAGAGAAACCCTAATATTTGTAAATTGATTTTTCAGTTTTTCAGGAATTTTTCTGTCATTATCACCAAAACCCCTAGAACCAGAAGCCCTACTTTTGTGCTCTCGTTGTAAAACCACAGTTTTCTTACCATTTTTACCGAATCGAACATTTTTTACTGAAATCACTTCACTGTCCTTCAACATTTCATCAATTAGCTCCATGAATCGAATCAAATCTCTACTAATTGATCGTTTACCATCTCTGATCATCGGATCACTACCCTGCAAATTAAGAAAACCTAATCAGATCTTCATATTTCCTATTCAATCACTTCATATCCCCATCAATTGAGTAATTAGTTAATAATGCAAATTAGTAGCGTATTACCTGAATAGAATCGAGCTTTATGAGCAAATTCATTGATTCGCGAGAAATTAGGTAAGAATCGAAATTGGTTTTATCGGAAACAGAGGATTTGAGATGATTGAGAGCTGACTTGATATAAGCAAGTTCTTTTAGATGACGTAAGGTTACGGATCTCCGAACAAGGAAGGCTCTGAAGTGAGTTTGTATTGTACGGGCGGCGGCGTGACGGAGAGAGGATGATCCTGGAGGCTGTTTGCGGCGGCGGAGGGAGGATTCGAGGGCGGCGATGAGGTGGATGAGGGATGAGATAGTGGGATTGATTGGTGGTGGGGTTTCTTGAGCATTTTCTTCTTGTTGGTAGTGGTATTTTTGAAAAAGTTGATGTTTTTGATGGGTTTGAGGTGGTGGTGGATGATGAGGGTAATAATCATAGTGTTGCGTATGGAGGTTCTGGTTGTTCGGCGGTGGCGCGTGGTGGTGGGTTTGAGGGTGGTGGTGGAGATGGGAGGAGGTGGAATGGAGTAGTGGGTCTGATGGAGGTGGTGTTGAAGAGTAATGAGTGGTGGTGCAGTAGCAGGTGGTGGTGGGTGGTGGCGGCGGAGGAGTGGGGTGGCAGTGGCATTGGTGGAGGTGGTTGGAGGCCATTGGGATGATGAGGAATCTGTATTGGGAAAAAAGAACTTTACAAAAACTAGAGAAGCATTGGGTTCTTATGCATTTTAGTAAAGGATTTTTGTCTTTTTGTTACTATGAGTTTCATCACGATACCGTTGTAGTTATCAAACTTCTTTCATTGTTGGTTTTGGTTAAATGTGCAATGTGTTTGCAATTTGAACATTTGAATCTATTTGATCATTAATGCAAGTCAATTTTTTGAGGAAAATAGTGTTGGTTTAATGTTTGAGTTGACTGTCGAGCTCTGCAAAATCAATGTGAGGCCCTTGTCTCTAAACTCGTCCCTATAACCTATAACTTGTCTTTGGATAGACAACATTGGCAACAACACATCTTTTGAAGAGAGAAAGAACTCGTTAGATTCCCAACGAAAGTAGGGGAAGACTACTTACTGAAGGGGTATATAATATATTTTGGGTTTTGCTAAATAATATTCTTAGGGCAATAGTTAAGGATCATTAAAGTGGTTAAGGTATAAGTGTTTATGCATAACCACTCATGGGTGGTTATCGAATTTTAGTGGGTAGTTTTTTATGTAGCCAATGTATATTTTTTTTATGCATTTTAATGATCCTTAACCATTGACCTAAGGGCATTGTTTAGCAAAATCCATATATTTTTAATTAATAAATGGTGATTTCACAAAACTAATGAGTTAGAAATGAGTTGTTGTTGGTATTAACTTATCGATTTCTTGGTAACAATGACAAGTTTAATTTGTCATTGTTAGGAGAGATCTTATAAACTATTGAAATAATACGAACATTATTTATTCATGTTCAAACGTCAGAATTATATGAGCAGCATAATTTGTAGGTTCAAATTGTATGTTTAAATAACATTCATCGTATAAAAAAAATGGGAAGCTAGTCAAGAGCTTCAAACATGGTAGTTAGAGGGCTCACATGTCGAATAATTTAAACTGAATAAGAATTTCAACCATTAAATTTGGCATGCCATGAATTTGATATGAAAAAATAATTGGGTTACGGATAAAAATATGTTAACATGACCAACTCATTTAATAAATAGGTTTGGGTTTAGTTGAGTTTCTCAGCATATGTTCAATAAAAACTCATGCTTAATTTCATTTTTCCAATAAGTCCAACTATTTTAAGATACTTTTATATGTCTTAAATATTTATCATGTTGCTTCAAAAGATATTACGATTGTAATCATAAGGATGATTGGTATAATTTACTCGTAATAAACTAAACAAAAAGGTAAAATGGTTATTATGATTATTCAGTATAATGCGTCAGAGACATAATCAAACAATATGATTTCACTTAGATGCTGATTCAGTCAGAGCTCAGACCTAATCAGACCTTTCACTTAATCAAAAGTCACTCAATACTTTACTTTTATATCTCCATGTAAAACTCGTTGAAAACATTATATTTCATCATCAGTATTACATTAATTAAATAATTTATAATCATTTGTTTTCCTACTTTATCTAAAGAATGATCTATGATCTATTTTAATGAAAAGTTAAAATCTAAAATTTAAAAAAAAAATACTTCCTCCGTTTTAAAATAATTGATACACTTTCTATTTCGGGGTGCTTCAAAATAAGTGATAAACTTTGAAAACTTACCTTATTTGGTAAAAAGTAACATAGCTCACACCCACTAATGATCTCATTTAATATAGTGAAATTATTCATCTACCCTTATTTTTACTTTTAAACATCATTATTTTCATTTTATTTCAAATTTGTGGGTCCAACCTCAACTAACTATCTAATTTAATCTAATAAATATTAATTATCATATTTTACCTCAGAAAATTTGGAAAAGAAAGTGGATGACTTATTTTAAAACCGAGGAAGTGGAAAATAGAAATTAATAGCAGATCAGACCGCTAGTAAAGATACATCATCTCAATATCTCTCCACATTCACTCTTTCTGATTATCACCGGTCATCATCTGCTGTTTTAATTACGAATACAGACACACGTATATCTGGATTCATAAACCCTAATTTCAAATATTTCCTTGAATGAAATCAATCCAATGCATTGTTGTTATCACAGACACAAATTGAATCACTATTGGATATAAACAACGAGTGTCATTCTGGATCGTGTAATTTTGTAGGATCTGATTATAATGAAACCCTTGCTTACGAAATTATCATACGCATTAGAGAATATCAATCGAAACAAGTTCGTCGTTGCTGTTGGTGGTGCTAGGGTTTTATTGTTTGAGAAGAAATTAGGGGATCATTATGCAGCTACATTTCTCACCTAGTATGAAAAGTATAACGATATCGAGCAACAATGGATTTATTGAATTTATGAAGATCAAAGTAGCAGCTCGCCATATTTCATACCGTACACTTTTTCATACGATTCTGTTTCTAGCTTTCTTGTTGCCGTTCGTTTTCATTCTCACAGCTGTTGTTACTCTCGAAGGTGTCAACAAGTGTTCCTCATTTGGTACAGCATTACTTTTTGTAAATTCATAATTTCTTGATCTATTTATTCGTATCAATATTATGGATATACTTGTGCTCAATTAGATCTTGGTGTTCTTTCATTATTGCTCTTTAACTTTGTTGATTTTTTAATGTATCAATGAGGACTTGTTAACTAGATGTGAATGTGGTATTCCTATGTGTTTCTAGATCTTGATTAATGTTTGTTAGTAGATTAGTCATTAGTGGAATTTGTTAAATCATATAAAACAGTATTATATTATTTCAGAAACAAATCATCAATATAAGCTTGTATGAGCTAAGCCTAAGTGATGAATCATTAATTAGTTATGTATTTTTCTTGATTCAGATTGTTTAGGCAGGCGTTTGGGCCCAAAGCTTCTTGGGAGGGGTGATGATTCAGATTCAGTGGTACAGTTCTAAAGACAAAATCTTATCTTAATTTCGTTTGAATCTCATTATATTTAACAAATTAAACATTTTCATGATGTTCAAAATAGAGGCTTGTCAATGAACTTTGCAAGACCCTTCATCAAGTCAACTCTCTAGAAATCCCAAATGACTTGAAACTCCCTGACAATTTCACACAACTCGTCACAGAACTGAAAAGCAACAAATACAATACAAAGGAATTTGCTGTTATATTAAAAGGAATGGTATGTAGACTCACCATTGTATCCATGTATCCAGTCCACTTATGTAATAAGTCTTTTTGAACTTGAGAGTATATTACATAAATCGTCCCTGTAGTTTGCATGAAAATATGGATTTCATCCTTCAGTTTTCTTATTACATGAATAGTCCCTAATTTTGAAAATTTTAACATCAATGGTCCCTGCTTTTGAAACTTGTAACATCAGTGGTCCCTAATTTTGAAACTTGTAACATCAGTGGTCCCTGTTTTTGAAACTTTTAAATCAAAGGTACCTAAAAACTTAACCTTTTTTTTGCTTTAAAAACTAGGGACTATTCGTGTTATAAAAGAAGTTGAGGGACGGAATCCAAAATTTTATACAAACTGCAAGGACAGTTTATGTAATTTACTCATTTTTAATTGTGTAAGTAATACTACTATATGAGATGATATTTTACCAACTAATTTTAACTTTTTTTTTTTTTTGAAAACTTGACAGATGCAGAGATCTGAAAAGGAAATTAGAGAATCTAAATTTGCAGAATTAATGAACAAACATTTTGCAGCATGTTCTGTACCAAAAGGAATCCACTGTCTCTCGTTACGATTAACTGATGAATATTCTTCCAATGCACATGCGCGCAGACAATTACCATCACCCGAATTCCTCCCAATTCTCTCCGACAATTCCTACAACCACTTTATTTTGTCAACTGACAACATTTTAGCAGCTTCAGTTGTAGTCAACTCTGCAGTCAAATCATCATTAAAACCTGAAAAAATCGTCTTTCATGTTATAACCGATAAAAAAACATATGCAGGAATGCACTCATGGTTTGCTCTAAACCCTAATTACCCTGCAATTGTTGAAGTGAAGGGTGTTCATCAGTTTGACTGGTTGACCAGAGACAATGTTCCTGTTCTTGAAGCTGTTGAGAATCATTATGGAGTTAGGAATTATTATCATGGAAATCATGTATTAGGGGCTAATCTTAGTGATATTAATCCAAGATTATTTGCATCAAAGTTGCAGGCGAGAAGCCCTAAGTATATTTCCTTATTAAATCATCTTCGAATATATTTGCCAGAGGTAATCAGAGTTAGTTAGACGGTACACTTTCTATTCCTTCTCTTTCATCAGTCGGGCAGTTAGTTTAAAATTGCAACATGAATATTAATTTTTAATTTTGGTCAGCTTTTCCCGAAGCTTGAAAAGGTGGTTTTCTTAGACGATGATATTGTAATTCAACGTGATTTGTCTCCACTTTGGGGAGTTGACCTTGGTGGAAAAGTCAACGGAGCAGTTGAAACCTGCAAAGGTGAAGATACATGGGTAATGTCTAAACGGTTCAGAACTTATTTCAATTTTTCTCACCCGTTAATATCCAAAAATTTGGATCCAGAAGAATGTGCTTGGGCTTATGGGATGAATGTTTTTGATTTGCGTGCATGGAGAAAGACTAATATTAGAGAAACATATCACACCTGGCTTAAACAGGTAAATTATATTATATTATTTAATTAAATATATCAAATCATTGTCAATTTCAAAGTTTTTTTTTTTTTTTTTGTCGGTGTGTGTGCAGAATTTGAAGTCAAATTTGAGTTTATGGAGATTGGGTACCCTACCCCCAGCCCTAATTGCATTTAGAGGTCACATTAAACCCATTGACCCGTCATGGCACATGTTAGGTTTGGGGTACCAAAACAAAACAAACATTGAGAGTATAAAACGGGCTGCTGTAATCCACTACAATGGTCAATCAAAACCATGGTTAGAAATAGGGTTTGAGCATCTTCGCCCTTTTTGGTCAAAATACCTTAATTACTCCAATGATTTTGTCAAAAGTTGTCACATTTTGGAGTAATTTTCTTAATATTCATTTCAATAGACAATCAACCAAATTGGCAATTGGATCTCTGCTGCTTTCCCACCCGGGAAATAAAGATGGACCTGCGGTCATGTATGAGAAGATTAATTCTTTTTGCTCTGTAACACAAGAAGAGTATATTTTAGCGCATAGGATGTGATATAACATAAAGTTTTTACATATAATTGTGTCGAAGATAGTTTTATAGATTTTTGAAATTGTTTTGTTACAGTCGGGAACTTTATTCTTTAGGTTATATGCCGGTTTTGTTGTCATGTACTATTCTTGAGATACATTTTTACAATGTGCAGTAAATTCTTTATCATCAAAGTAGAATCTTTATTTTGCTATTTTTCTTATTTTTTTCGTTGATTGTGTTTGGGATTGCTTATTAAACTGTTTATTTGTTTATTAAGTTTATTAAAGTAGATAAACAGTTGCGAGTGTTTAGATGAAAACTTCCAATCTGCTTATTTTAGTAGATATATGTAGTTTTCAATAAACAATCTGGTACATGCTGCTTAAATTAGCATATAATAACTTTTAGAAAAGTAATGCCAAACGGCCAGTCAATGTTCTGCTGATATTTTCAAGTTATTTTTTTTAAAGAAAGCAAAATTTATTATTTGTTTGGAATCTGTAAGTTGGGTATGACAAGAATCCCATTAATATATAACCTGCACAAAGTAACATACGGTTATTTTACTTTGTATTATATAATTATACTTTATTATATAAGCAATTTGATTATATCAGTGTTTAACGATTATGAACATGTTAATTTGATTATATCAATATTCAACGATTATTAACATGATAGTTTGATTATATCAGTGTTCAACGATTAAAAACATGTTACATGTTTTTGGGTTCGGATTACACATAATTTCCCAACATCTATAACTAAGATTTAAGATATAATTTATATTATATGATAATAAGTTTAAAAGGGCTTTGTTTTGGTATAAACTAATTATTTTTATTTTGTAACTAATTTAATATTATTATTTTAACATTTTCATGACTAGATAGCTTTTTTTAATAAATTTATTCATCTGTCTTGAACACTGTTATAGAATATGAACGAGGTTTATAATTTTTATTTTATTTTATGTACCTTTTCAATTATAGTTTGTTTTTATAAAAAAGTTTGTGTTATATCAAATAAAGCACTGTAATTTTATTTTTTAAAGAAGAAGAATGAAAGTTATTAATTAATAAATACTTGCAATTTCTACATGCACATTTAAATCAACTTTATTTGTATTCCAATCTTTTCAAATTTTCACACATTAAATTACGTTAGTTCCTTCTTTTGTAGTATAAAAATTTGCAAAAAATATAATTTCACATGCAAAAGGTGCGGGTTGTCTCACTGGCATGATGCCATCAATCATGTTGGATTTTAATTATTGAATTTTTTTCTTTATTATATCAGGAAAAATAAATCTATGGACTATTAATTATAAATAGTTATTGGTATATTCGTATCATAGAGCAGCACGTCTATGATCTTTTCACGTTATATGTGTATTAACAACTAATTAACTGCTAAATGCTAATGTTTTTCAGAACATTTATGTAACACTACAACAATATCAAATTATTAAAGGCCCTGAAACAAATAAAATAATAAATTGCCACATACACACACATATATGTATCATCATCATCGTAATATGAAAAGGCCATTGGCTTAGCGGTAAGGTGTTTACCCCCACATGAGATTGGGGGTTCGAATCTCATAGTGGACATAAGTGATATTTATGAGTAGATTGAGATTTGCCGTTAAAAAAAAGAAAAAAAAAAAGAAAAACCAGTTTATTGAGCTAAGGTTATTACACTCTACATTTCATCATTATACGTGTAAAAAGGAAGATTTGGTCTTTTTATTTCATTATTACTATTACTATATTACATTATACTCCCTCCGTCCCAAAAAAAAGTTCCCATTTTCTTTTGGCACAAGATTTTAGGTGATAGTTAGTGGTGGGGTCATTGATATTATTTTGATTATAATATAAGGTTGGTTTGGAGAGAGAAAGATAATTAGTGGATATCATTGATGAGTTTTTAATAATAATAGTATTTTATTGTGTGGAACCCACCACATGTGAGAAATGGGAACTTTTTTGTGGGATAAAAGCTTTAAGAGAAATGAGAACTTTTTTGTGGGACGAGGGAGGGAGTACTACTCTATACTACTCGATATACTTAACATTTATTATTTCTATTATTGGTTTCCACTTGACTTGATTCATAAACCATACCCACTTGATGATTTGAGTAGATGATACGTTCTTTGTTGGGTTGTTGACCTTTTGTTGGTCAATTAGGTCGTCCGATTAAGGTTTGCTCGAGTTTCTTGATATAAAAAGATCATAGGTTTTTAATCTATTTGAAGCTAAATCTTCCTTGATTACATGATAATTTAAGTTATCCACATCATAAAGATTGTGGGTTTTTTTTTTTTATTTCTATGCATATAATGCTTTTCTAATGTTTTCAATTTCTAGGGTTCACTATAGTCTCATTGATTGATACATGCTGGCAATTATTCGTGTATTGATTGGTAAGTTGCTCTATTTTTCCATTTCTATTTACGTAATTGATTGCAATTTGCAAACGAATTTAATGATTGTTCCTTTTTTGTTATATCAAATCTATGAATTTTCAGATACGAGGAGTTGAATTGATGGGTGTTAGATAGAAAAAGAAAGACCCTTTTTGTATAGCTAATTGGGTTTTCTAATTGAGTTCATAAAGATCATTTCTTTTCGATTAGAGGAATATTGAACAAATAAAAGATTCTAGGTGTTTGGATACATATAAAGATGTCTGGAGTTCAAGATTCTTTTGAGATAAAATTTCGTTTAATTGATGGAACGGATATTGGTCCTAAAAGCTTCCCTACGGCTGCAAGTGTTACAAGTTTAAAAGAAAGCATACTTTCACAATGGCCAAAAGGTTTGTTGAGTTGACTCACTTAAAGTTACAAAAAATTGATATTTACATTTACATGTATTATAAATATTCACGAATTTTTGCATCCACTGTCCTCAATGGTGCTATCTTGAACTTGATCAGCAAGTTCCTGTATATTTTAATTATTTATTTTGCTATGAGAATTTAATTATTTTCCAAGGGTAAAAATGTAATTTTTAATTATTTGGCAGAGAAGGAGACTGGCCCGAAGACAGTAAAAGATTTAAAAATAATTAGTGGAGGGAAAATATTGGAGAACAACCAAACGGTAGGTGAATGCAGGAGCTCGTTGGGTGATGTTGCTGGTGGAGTTACAATTATGCATGTTGTTGTTGGTCAACCACCTCAAGGAAAAGGTCAAATTTAATCTTGTACAGTAATAAAATGCAGGCAAAAAGTTTGACTTCCAAAGTCAAAGTATATATGGCTTACTAAACCTCTAAATTTTCTTTGTTAATTTAACAGATAAGAAAGTTGCAGATGATCCAAAGATAAACAAGTGTGAATGTGTGATATTATGATAAGAAAAAACTCCAGACACAACCGTTACATTTTTATTTACAGGTTCGTTGATTCTTCATTCGAATAATTTAATCATATATTTCGATTTTCTTTTTCAAAAAAGTCATTTTTATATATTTGTTGCAGATAAAAGATGAACGGTTCGGATTGAAGTTTACAAAGAAACCAGAAAAAGAAAGAAGAAAAAATGGCGATATAATACATTTGTTTTGCATATTTAGTTAAATTTGTGAATTTTTACTGGAAACATTTTCTTGATTCTTCTCCGGTTGAAAAAAAAAAACTGTGATTAGATTCAAATGAATACATATTATAGTTTCTTATTTGTGTAATGTGCATGATTGACATTTACTGAACGTGTCAAAATGGACGAGGTTAAAACTGAAATCTCTAACGAAGTTGAGGGTGTTGGATTTAATGATATAATCAAGTTTAGTATTATTATGTAAATATTAGAATAATAGTTAGTATTTTACAAAAGAATAAGACAGATGGCAGCCACTGCGTTTGGCTGCTGCAGTAACTGTCAAATAACCACCAACTGCCAATAACCACCAACTCCCAGCGGTTGACAGTTTGGATTAACTGCCAAAAGTCAGTTATTTAGTGGGTCTATATATATGTAAATAAAGACACGAATCATGAATTAATTCTTCAATAATAAAGTGTATTTGTGTAAATAGTTTGTGTGTTTTCCTGCACTTTTACTCACTGCATTTTATAAGTTTTCTAAGACAGATTTTGATCGAAGCAATGGCTGATCAAAATCGAACATGGTATCAGAGCATCAAGGGGATGCCAAAGACTTGTGAACCAAAGTATGGAAGAATTGGAAGAAATTGTTACAAGAAGTATTATGATCGCAACAATGATTTGTGGAAACAAAGAAGAAATGAAGTGTTAAATGGTTTAAACACTTTGAAGATACGATCGGAAGAGTCTGTTACAAGATACAAACCAAACACGATTGATGCAATGAAGAAGATGAAACGAGCCAAGTGTTACATTTGTCTTACCAGAGGGCATGCATATTGGAACTGCCCAAACAAACAAAGGAGGACCGATTGCAAAAGAAAGAAAACGAAAGCGGTCAAAAATCTCGAAAATTCTACTGCAGAAAAACAACCTGATGAAGGAAACCAACACGATGGATTTTCCATTCCATCCCAAGCATGGCCAGTAGATGGATCAGATGAATATGGCTGGAACGATATATGGTACATAAGTGACGAGTACCCGAGGCATATGACTCCAAACTTGGAGACGTTCAAGAATTTTAGGCCGGGCTCAATTGGTTCAAGCAACACGAGTAAAAATGGCCTCGATATTCAAGGTTTTGGAGAAGTTACCGTTGTGACGGGATCAAAAACTTATGTGATACCGGGAGTTTACTATGTCCCGAATATCACTTTGAGCATTCTAAGTTTGAATCAATTAATGATTCAAGGTTTCGAAGTAAAACTCAAAAATTCAAGAGGAATATTGAAACGGGTATTCGATGATGATTGCAATTATGTTATAATAGATGGAGACAGTGACGTTACTATTGAAAGGCTTCATAAAGGGACCAAGAATGAAGATCTACACAAGATTGATCTTGTTAAAGAAAAGGCAATTCGAGCCATATAGTAAAGTATTATGACTCTCTATACTTAAGTGATGTAACAATTGAAGAAAAGATGAATGGAAAGCAGGAAATACAAGCACCAACCAGAAATGATTTTGAAGGCTTGATTGGCTTTTTGGAAATGGTAAATGAGCAAGAGATTGTGGAAGGCTGTAAAGAACTCGTTAAGGACCATTTTGAGAAGTTGGTAAAATGGTTTTACACCGATTACATGCAGATTGAGGAAAGGGTGATACCCGTAAAGATAAGTGATGTTGAAATATGCCTTTTGGATCTCTATTTAACGGTAAAAGGTATGGGAGGTCATACATGTGTGACTGTTAATAACAAGTGGACTGAAGTGGCTTCGGCAATGGGTTTTCCGAAGAGTTTTGCAGAGAAGTTAAGTGAATGTTATGGTACACACTTAAGCCTCTTGGGTGCTTACTATGAATTAGCAAGCCATTACTCCAGAGAAGACATTTGCAGGGCTGCAAATGGGGTAATGTTGGAAGAGGATGAGCAAAACAACAGTGAAAACGGTGCATGCCACATCGGACTTGAAGAGATGGAAGGATTAACGGGCAATATAGAATACGATGACGGGGAAAAGCTAATCATAACCTTTGAAGAAGAAGATGACAGCGGGTACACCGAGGAGGAATGCACCAGCAAGCAAATGGAGGAAGATGCTTTTAGCAGCATTCACGATGGGGACTCGGGGTGTGACTCGAAATGAAGACTTAGAATATGATTATATCATTAAGGGCAAGTGTTGGATTTAATGATATAATCAAGTTTAGTATTATTATGTAAATATTAGAATAATAGTTAGTATTTTACAAAAGAATAAGACAGATGGCAGCCACTGCGTTTGGCTGCTGCAGTAACTGTCAAATAACCACCAACTGCCAATAACCACCAACTCCCAGCGGTTGACAGTTTGGATTAACTGCCAAAAGTCAGTTATTTAGTGGGTCTATATATATGTAAATAAAGACACGAATCATGAATCAATTCTTCAATAATAAAGTGTATTTGTGTAAATAGTTTGTGTGTTTTCCTGCACTTTTACTCACTGCATTTTATAAGTTTTCTAAGACAGATTTTGATCGAAGCAATGGCTGATCAAAATCGAACAGAGGGACTAATAATGTAAATATACTAAACACAAATTTCATGGGTTTTTTGGATTGCTACCAGGCACCGATTCCGACTCAAACTAGGATCTATATTGCCGTTATAGATATACTCTAAATTTTCCGTCGAATAAATTTACTACATATTCTGAATTTGAACCCAAAAACCGATTTCAAATTCATCGAGAAAATTAAGCTGGAGGTCATCCCTGGTTCGAGTTCGTTTTCGAGGTAAGTCTGATCATTGGATTTTTCAGTTAATAACGTAATGTTAATTTATCAATGATATCAAGTGTATTGCTAATTTGATATGTTAATGGTGGTCAAACTCGAGAATGAAATCGACATCTTTACTTCAAAAATATCATAGGCGTCGATAACTGCTCTAATTATTGATAAAAATCAAGTCGTTTTGAGGTAGTTGTCAAAAAGAGTTAAAAATTAGATCCGTGGGTATTAAGCGGCAAAGAAGATAGCCACTTTACAGTTTACACCCCAAGGTTTATAACATTTACAGTTTTAGCTTGATTTTTGTAAGTTATTTTCTTATTAAGTCAATGCAAATTATATCTACCCGCAGAGTAAATAAATAGTAACTAGTTTTTATGTTCTTTCTAACTTAGAAAAGTAGCAAAGTAAATTAAAGCTTGAATGGTAAAAGGGATTTAATGTTTGTATGTATAGTTGTTTGATTATAAGTTGAAATACGTATTGGAATTGGAAGTTTAATTATTAATTTTGTTAGAAGGGGGTGTTTAATTTTTTTACTTTAAATGTATCAATTTTACTGTATGATGTACACGTCTTTTTTTTGAAAACGGCAAATGATATAAACGGAAGTCTACTCAGCGAGCACCCCAGGTTCGAGCTCCTTTACAGGGCAAATCCAGCCCCTATATAATATATATTTGTATGTTGTTAGTTGACTCAGTTTTTTTTTTTTTTTTTATAATTCAAATGTATAATAATATACAAACTTTATTGCATGAATATGTTATTTATTGACTCGGATTGATCTGCAGGTTAAAGCACTTGACCCGTGACCCGACCATTTTACAGGGCCAAATAATAACCCGGATTTTAAAACAGCTTTCAAACTGATAAACTGCTGATGCGTCTTCCACGTTGACATCAATTTCTCTCTCTTTCAACAATGGCATATAATCCGTTGGGAGTGCCTAAGAAATTGTGGATAAAACTCACCCTGTTAGATTCTGTCTCTTAATTTAGATATGTCAACCATGTTTTTCTCCTTCTTCCCTCCTTAAAATCATTCATCTTCACCCTGGGAATACCTCGGTAACAAATTTTTGGACCACCTTTTCGATCGATCGGTTAGGGTTTTATGATTATCAATCTCCAAGGATCTGTTGGCAACTCTTTTTAGGTTATGAATCGGTACACATTTTAATCCCTTACTCATTTTTTTAAACAAAATGTGTTTGTGATAAACCACAAAGTTTATCAATCACAAAAGTACAACAGGAACAGCCTGATGTACAACTTTCTATTGCACAAGCAATACAAACACAATTACAATTGATCCAAGATACCCCATTAAGAGGTTAAACACCCTTATTTATACTCGATACAGCTAACGACTTACTAACCTCTATCTAACAAACTTAACAGATAATACAGAATTAACACATAAGTCCATGGACTTTCACAAGTTTACTAAATAGTCCCTGAACTATTATTGACACACATCAGTTTGATTTTACCTACATTCTCTAATTACGATCTTCAATTGGTTTTGATCTATAGCCGTACGACAAATTTGTATACGAAATCTAATTGAATAGCAACATTAACATTTTTAGCCAATTTATTTAACTGTATTCCATTTTGCAGGGAATTAAGATTTCTATTAATGTCATAGCAATGTGGAAATAAATTAGCATTTTGTATTTGACAAAATTCCTTGAATGATTAATTAGGCTATTCTGATTGTAGAGGATATTTTCATGCTAACTGAATGTTTTGAGTTGAAAACAACTTTAGTTTTACAGTGTATGTAATTCGATTCTGAGTTATGAATGTTGTGTTTTTCGATATGGTGATTGTGTCAATTGTAATCATGAATTATGATTCTTTTTATATAAAAAAATGTTAACTATTGTAATGTATTTGTACAGGTGATATCAGGGTCCCACACGAATCAAAATGGGGATGAAATGTACTACACTCTTGCCAGGGCCCACTAACAGTCAGGATGCTCTTGCTGCTAACTACCAACTGATTGATTATGTTTCCAAACAATTCTTCATACGTAGGATAGTTTCTCAGAAAAGAAGGAGAATGTTAGTTGGTGGTTATGATCTTGATATGTCTTATATCACCCCTCGTATATTAGCAATGTCATTTCCTGCAGAACGAATGAAAGCCATATATCGCAATCCTATGTGGCAGGTTAAGGATGTTTTGGAAATGAGACATCGTGGTCACTACAAGGTACATAATATTTTATTATCAAATACATAAAAAGTAAATGTATAGTTTTATTATTTCAAATAGTAGGTGGTAAATTAAAGTTACATTTTTGTTCATATTTTGACATTGCTTAGGTGTGATACAATTTTAGGTGTATAACTTATGTATAGAGGAAGATTATGATCCATCCCATTTTGATGGTCGTGTGGAGAGATTCCCCTTTGATGATAATCATGTGCCACCACTCCCAATGGTCAAAGAATTTTGTGAAAGTGTTTGTTCATGGCTCTCAACTGACCCAAAAAATATTGCTGTTATTCACTGCATGGTAAAAAAATATTTACTTTCTGATAATTCATGTAAATATTAATATGCTAACTAAAACAATATTTATTTTATTGAAATTTAATAGGCAGGTAAAGGTCGGACAGGTTTGATGGTATCTTCTTACTTGGTCTACTCGGGCATGCTAGCAGAGGAAGCTCTTCAGGTTTATGCAGATAAAAGAACCACAAATAATCTTGGAGTAAGCTACTTACTCCTCTTTTTAAAAAAATATCGTTATTTTATTACATAATTCATCCTTGTGGTTTGTAGAACAATTTTTATTAGAAAGATAGTCTCTAGTATTGAAACTTGTAACACTGACAGAATCTAAATAAAAAAAGGTTTTTAGGGACTGTTGATGCTACAAGTTTCAAAATTAGGGACTATCTATGTAATAAAAAAATTGAGGGACGAAATTTATAATTTCATACAAACCATAGGGATGATTTATGTAATTTACTTGGAAAATATTTGGCAGGTGACAATACCAAGCCAAAGGCGTTATGTTGATTACTGGGAGAAATGTGTTTCTTTTTCTGAGGGTTGCATTCCGGATGTGATCATTCCTAAACCGATTACTAGAGAATTAAGACAGATACGATGCCAATAATATAGAAACCATTTTCTTTGTTTTGTCTCAAGGCCAAGAGGTATGTCATGTCATGTCATACTTTAACTAAACATATGTTGGATAATGTTAATTAAAATAAATAGATGAAAAAAGGGATAATTACCAAACTAACCTTATTGCCATATAATTGTACCTAATCCACAAATTTCTCAAAATCGCCACTTTTTTCGGCTAATAATTTGTTTAATTTGTTGTAGTTTTATTATCCTTGTGTGTTTAATTTTGGTACAGGTTCCTGGAGAGCGTTACGTTCCATCTAACGAACGTCATACGGATTTCTGCAAACTAATAAATAATCTTGGTCACGATTACTTATACTCATTCATCCACGAAGAAAACGAGACTCATATTTCAGAAAAACAAGTATCAGATGAAAAAACCTTCCTCGATTACTACTTTGATAAACCTATACAAGTGCGATTCCAAACCCTCAAATTTCCCATCGTTAATCAAAACTTAGGTTATTTATTTATTTATTTATAAATCGTTAACGTTATGTTATTGCTTGACAGATTATTGGAGATATACGGGTTACATTTTATGAGAATATGAATGGGGGTCGTCTCTTTTATGCTTGCTTCAACACTGCATTCACTGAAAACACATGCTGCTTACAGGTACTCTAATTCACCATATTTTAATATAAACAAGGGTTAATCATATATTTTTAATTTACTTAAACTAGAATTAATTTTTAATTTAGTTTTCCTTATCGGAATTGGATAAAGTCGGCAATAAGGCTAAATCAATAGCGGGTTCCGAGTTCCGTGTGGAGTTGCTGTTTGGTCCTAACGATGATGATTGCAAATCTGACCCTTGATTTTAGCCTTGGGTTCGCATTCTTCCTTTAAATATATTTTTTATCAAAAGGGGAGTGTAACTTTTGAATTTTGTATAGTTGTTTACAAAACTCACTTACCAGGCTTAGTTTACAGTGGCACAAAATATACTTACTTTTATTATTAGGATATCACAAAAATTTATTGTAACCCGGAAAAGATCTAAACTTGAAATTAGGGTTCTAATCATTTTCATTATTTCGTTACGAACATGTTCTTGAGAATCATAATGGGCCCCACAATCACGAAATTGAAGTTAATTTTCTTTAAGAGTAAATTACACAAATAGTCCACGTTAGTTTGTCAAATATTTTAAACTTGACCCCTGAGTCTCATAAGAGTATCTCCAACCATAAACTCTATGATTCTCTCTATCTTTATAAGTTGTGGGACCACTCACCCTAAATAATATCCCAACTCTAACTATAAACTCTATTCTTCCCTTCCAAAGCTTTTAAAAATAGTGGGACCCATATTCCAGTATTCCACTAACACTTGCACTCACAAATACATGTGGGGCCCATGGATAGAGTTAATTCCTCTCACTTCAAATATAGAGGGAGTTTTTCTCTCACTCTATATTTAGAGGGGTAATAGAGGTGGGTTGGAGAAAATAAAACTTCAAATATAGAGATAGAGGCTTGGATAGAGTATGGTTGGAGATGATGTATGGTCTTCAATTCTTAAATTTTGTTATGTTTTGGTCCATAATACTAATTGCAGCTAAAATTTGATATACTACCACCGTATCAAAATAAGTGATACATTTGAGAAAACACGATTTTTGAGGCAAAAGATTAAAATGTGGTTTAAGATAGATTAAAGTGAATAGTTAGTGGAGAAAGGGTCCCACATCCTTTGGATAAAGTGATATTAATGATGTTTAAAAGTTAAAGTAAGGGTAAAAGGGTAATGTCACTTTATTAAAGTAGATAGTTAGTGAAGAAAAGGTCCTACTTTTTTGCCAAACAAGGTAAATTTTAGAAGTGTATCACTTATTTTGTTCAATATAAAGTGTATCACTTATTTTGATACGGAGGTAGTATTAATTACTTGTGTGACACTTGTTTTTGGTAGTAAAATTTCTATACATGTGTCGGTGTATATTAAAAATGATTTATGCAAATGTCGTCCATGCACACAACTATTTATGATGAAACTAACCCCACACCATCTATTTTTTCCTACATAATAATCTCTTCAACGCACTAATTAATTGACAACAATGACATCCGCCGTAGATCTCCGCCACCACTCACCGCCACCACCGCATATTGCTGTCTTCCCAGGTTCCGGCATGGGCCATTTGACCCCAGCCCTCCGTGTTGCCGCCATGCTAGTTTCCCACAATTGCCACGTCACTCTCGTCACTGCCCAACCACCAGTCTCCGCCGCAGAGTCAGCCCATGTCACGGCGTTCTTGGCCGCCTATCCCACCATCAACCACCTTGACTATCAAATCCTTCCTTACACACCTCCCGTCAACGTCACCACAGACCCTTTCTTCCTCCAATTTGAAGCCATCATCCGTTCCGTCCACCTTATCACTCCAGTTTTATCTTCTATATCACCACCACTCTCCGCCGTTTTCTCCGACATAGCATCATCTGCCGGAGTTTGTCAAGTCGCCGATAATCTTGGCATACCAAGCTATATCATTTGCGTCAGTTCCGCCAGATTTACCGCTTTTGTATCATATGTCCCGTACTTAATACCATCTGATCAAACTGAAAACAACTCTATACCCATACCGGAAACCACTCTTCAGGTCCCCGGAATACCTCCGTTTGACATTTCATCTCTCCCACCACCTTTCTTCACACCCAATCACATATTCACCAGCAATGTTATATCAAACTCTCGTGTTTGGAGTAAATTAGCAAAAGGCTTTTTGTTGAACACCTTTCACGCATTCGAACCCGAAACAATTGAAGCAGTTAACTCGGGTAGAGTTATTCCCAACTCACCCGCTTTCCTCCCAATCGGACCTTTAGCACCACACAAGTTAGAAGTTGGAGATCACCAACCGCTTCCATGGCTCGATCAACAGCCGCCAAAATCGGTAGTGTACGTGTGCTTCGGAAACAGAGCCGCCATGTCAAGAGATCAAATAATCGAGCTACGAAACGGGTTGGAGGAAAGCGGACAAAAGTTCTTGTGGGTGTTGAAAGCGAAGATAGTGGACAAAGAAGATAACGAAGAAATCGAAGAATTAGTGGGTGATTCGTTTATCCAGAGAACGAAAAACATCGGGTTGGTGGTGAAAGGGTGGGTGAATCAAGAACAGATCCTATCGCACCGGTCAATCGGAGGTTTTTTCAGCCATTGTGGATGGAACTCGGTGATGGAGGCGGCTGCGAGAGGGATACCGATGTTTTCATGGCCGCAAGGCGGAGATCATAAGGTGGCTGCCGAGGTTATGGAGATGTCGGGAATGGGGATCTGGGACAGGGGTTGGGGGTGGTGGGGGGAGAGATTGGTGAAAGGGGGAGAGATTAAGGAGAAAGTGAAAATGTTGATGACTGATGAGAAATTGAGAGAAAGAGCAAGGAAAATTGGGGAAGAAGCCAATAACGCCGTTAAAGTTGGAGGGAGTTCACATACGGTGTTAACGGAGATCATCCAACACCTTCAAAATAACAATGCTTATTAAATCACCTGAAGTTAATTACCTAGTCATCGTAATTTTCCTTTATAAATAAACAACTTGTGTGTTTGATGCTACCCGAGTGGTAATTGATAACATATAATTAGAGATAGTTAATGTAATTTAATAAATAATAATTATTTTTATCAAATGTTACTTCTCACTACGAAAAGGAGTAATTGCCTAGCCAAATAACTAATCATCCCTATGAATGGCAATGGTTATCTGATAAGTTGAGCATCCACCCGCTTAGGTCCAATATTGATGCATATGCATGGCGTGAATGAACATACACAAATGAACATTTATGAACGGATTATTGAGTTAACGGACGTAAATGAACGTGGTATATATTTATGTTCATTTATTTAACTAAATAATTAAAATCTTATGATGATCATTTATTTAACATATAAACGAACATAAATGAACTTCCTGTCGAATGAACTTCCTGTCGAACATATTTTAAACGATTCGCTAAATATTTTAAGTTAATTTACCAGTTAACTTTAATGTCATTTTGATTTTTATTTTCTTTTGAACGGCTAGTTAGTAATTAAGTAGTTCGAGCCTAGACAATGACATCCACAAGGGGCAGTATGTCTTCCCTCGAACCTTCAACCTTTCTGTCTACGATGGGACTTGAACCCATGACCAATAGGTCATGGGCAACACCTTAAATCGTCCTTAGATAACACTAGGCTACAAACCTTGGGTTTAATGTCATTTTGATAATATAACAGTACAAGTCATTTGAGTTAAATTTGGAAAGTAGATTGCAAATTTATGGACAAAACTGTTTAATTATTGGGTTTTAATAATGACAGCTTTGTTAATAACAAATTATTACATGCATTAGAAAGTTGTATCTTCATTAATGGACAAGTGACACATAAAATGCAGGGGTAGTTGTTAATGTACAATTTCTTATATTTTTATAAACAACACTTAATACCGTCATTATAAAAACTCTTAATTATTTGGAATTCTTTTTATATATTCCCAATACTAAAAATATGTATAGAAGCATTAAAATCTTTTGGTTTGCTGAAATTTATTTAAAAATACATGATATATTAGTCTAGTGTTTACAAAAAGTCACAAACAGGTTCTATGGTGTAGTGGTTAGCACTCTGGACTTTGAATCCAGCGACCTGGATTCGACTCCCAGTAGAACCTTTTTCATTGTAAACACTAGACCTTTTTATCCACGCCGGGACTTGAACCCATGACCTATAGATCATATATCCACTAATTCTAATAAAAGTATTTTTTTTAGATATAATGTACTCCGTAATTAACTAGGGGTGACTGATGAACATATGCCGGTCCCGTCAGTTCTGATTGAAACCGGAACTGGCGGTTCTCGAAATCTCGGAACCGGAAACTGTAATAGATGTTCCTCAATTTTTGGAACCGGAATCTCCTAAACGGTTCTTGGTCTTCAAGGCGATTTCAATTCCAATTCCGGTCACCCACTTTTTATTATTCACCCCTTTATTTAACGTCATTAATTATTTGATAGCCAAATAGCACATGTAACCTCTTAGTGTATATAACATGCATATACATACCCACTATTGGCCGTCACACATAAATCTGCCCTTGTGTATTTATGATTGATTTGATGTAAGCCTCAAGAGGTCCCTTTTGTTTTTAATTTGCTCTACTCATTGCCAACTAGCATGATTCTTGTCCCTTAGATATTATACCATATATCTCCATTTTATAACCCACCAAACCATAAATATCATAAACAACAACCATCTCGTAAATCATATCCAAATGGCCGATTACACGGCAGAGATCAACGGAGGTTCGGCATCACAACCACAACGGAGAGTTCCACCAATGATAACTCTCCCACCACGGTCTTCTTTGGGTGCATTCGGGCTTAGCCCTGGTCCCATGACAATCGTCTCCAACTTCATTTCTGATCATTACCCCGATTCTGATCTACACTCTTTCTCTCAACTTCAGTCCTACCTTCCCCTGCCGCCCATAACCCGCCTGATTCACTACATTCATCTTCAAATTGTCAAAAAGTTTTGGAAGGAGATGACCAAAATTGGCCATCAGATTTGGTTATCGCACAGTCCTACTCGGAATCTAGCTCTTCTATATTCTCCCCACCACTTCAGGTAAGGGGCTAGTATTCAACTCGTTTATCTAGTCTAGAAAAGTATGTCAAGGTTTTATAAAAAGAGCCTCAAAATGTAATGACTAAAATGATTTAAAAGGCGCATAATGTATTAAAAATAGATTTAATTTTGGCAGAGGTATTTTAATCATATTTAATGTATTTATCTACTTAAGAAATTTACAAAAGATAAAATTAGACAAAAAGTTCAAATCAAATTTAAGTTTGGTGCATGAACCCAAGTAACGCTTTTGTTAGTTAGGTCTTTGTATTTCTCTTTCATTCATGATCCATGTAGTATACATTTTGTAGAATTGAAATGCATCAATGTTTTAAAACTCAGGTTATTACTCAGCACGGTAAGATGGTCGGTTCAACCGGCGGGTCAACCCGGATCAACTAAGAACATATAAAAAATTATTATATAAAAGATGTATACATATATAGTAAAGTTTTTACATTATCATACATTTGAAGTAAAAAAGATTAAAATCTGGGTCAACCTAAGTTTTAAAGCATTGGCGCGGAGTGTTTGTACTGTTTTATAGAACCTATATTTTGGTATACTTATACAGAGTGCTTCAGAACTTGTGTAGTATTGTGTGTGAATGAGTTTTTGTGGTTTAAGATATCATGCTCTTTATAATATTTAATGCTTTACAAAAAAGGTAAACTAGAACAAAAAAAAGTATTGGTAAGAAATCAAGGCAACTTATTTTGACATGTATTCAACTCGTTTAGGATATGGTTCCTCAATATAATAATTCGGAGCCCCAGCCTATTGTGGGTCTAACTAATGCAGATAACGATGGGTTCAAGTGGAGGGCAAAAACAAGTAAAAGCAAGCGAGCTTGCTCGTAGCTATTACAAATGTTCACAAGTTAACTGCCCCGTAACCAAAAAAGTGGGGCATTTTCTTGATGGCAATATCAGCGACATCATCTATAAAGGTGAGCACAATCACAAGCCACCTCTGAATCAAGCTAAAAATGGACAAGTCATCGACAAATACACAAATCGTGTACAAGAACAAATGAAAGCCCGAGTTAAGTGTAAGCTGGCTAATGAGGTTGCTATTGATGTGGCAAATAGAAAGAAAAGGCAAGTTTCATACCTTTTCATTGATTTGTGTTTTTGCCTAAATAACAACGTATTTTTATATTTGTTATAAATTGTGGGTCATTAAAAGATAGCTTTGTGTACCATTTAATGACATAATCACATTATAAAACCATGTTGTGGCAGTTTTTAAACATATAATTCAAACGATACAGAAAATTATTTTTAATGAACCGTATCGGACAAAAATAATGTGTCGTCGCATCATGTTACTAGCTCATTAGATTGCCGAATGGCCCTAACAATATACCAAAAAAAATCTCATTGAAAGTGCAGGAAGACGGAGGTCGGTTATGTGGACCGGGCTAGCTTAACTCGAGTGACGGTCAGTGAACCGAAAATCGTTGTGCAGACGAGAAGTGAAGTTGATATATTAGACGATGGGTTCAAGTGGCGAAAATACGGACAGAAAGTGGTGAAGGGAAATTCTTATCCTAGGTGATGAATTTCATCTTTGTATGCTATCACAAAACAAAAAATCAAATTTACAATTGTTGCACATAAACACCAATTATATACTCACATCAGCCGTTTAACAACAACAACATTTTTCATCTAAAACATTATTATAACATAAACAAACAATACACTAAAATTTGATTTCGTTACTTCAATTAAATAAAAATTATCTCAATGATAGTTGTTCCTTTCAGGGTTTACTATAGATGCACATATGCAGGGTGCAAGGTCCGAAAGCATGTACAGAGGGCTTCATCAGACCCGAAATCTGTTGTAACAACATATGAAGGCAAACATAAACACGAAATTCCCATTGTTGCAAAACCTTCAAGTGCCATCCTAACAAACATCAAAACCGAAAGACCAATTCTGTTACAGCTTAAAGAAGAGCGAATCATGATGTAGCCTCAATTAGGTTTCATTTTGCAAATGATGTAATATGCAGAAAAAGGTTGTGTGTATTACATGCATTATTTTGTTGTATACAAAAGACTAAGCTTTGACCATATTTGTTACTGGAGTACTTGTTTAAGCTCTCTATTCCATATTTGTGGATGAAGACAATATTAGCAAAATCCCTTCAGTATATTCATAGTCCTCTAAGTCACGGTATAATAAGTGACAGAGTACTTTTATGTAAGCTCTTGTAAGACTCACGCAATTACGAAAATCTTTTTTAAACCAACACTAGATGAAAACGTCTTACCTTTTACACCAAACGTTTGTAGGAAAAAGAATGATTAATCATCTAGTATTTTTTATTAACGATTAATACACACCTTCTAAATTTATAATATATTTATCTACGACTTGAACCCACAACCTTTACAAACATTTAAACATCTGATATCGTTGAGCTATCAACTCTTTGGTAATTATCTTGGTACTTATGGAGTTATGGCTAACAATTCTTTGGATATAAACACATGATAAAATCACATGAATAAAATAGGGAGTATTTGATTTAGTTTATTTACTTCGTTTATTAGCTTATTTAACTTTTAAGAAACTCAAAATTTTGTTTTTTTTGAACTTATGAGAGCACACGATGTGCATAGTCATTAAACCACCGCCAAACTTCTTTAGCGCCGCCAAAAGACAAAATGCCACACCGTGTGGTCCGCCAAATAATCGTTCACTGAGCGTCTAGCAATACACCAAACACTCGTTCCTTATTTTTTAATTTTGTGAATCGTGATTACTTAGGGCTATTTTTGTGGGCCAAAAGGGGTTATAGGGATGTTAAACCAATTTTGAGGTGAGTATTAAAATCATAATAAAGAGATAAAAAAAACCTTTAAAATAACTACTTCCTCCGATTCAAAATAATTGAACTGATACACTTTCCTTTTTATAGTGATTCAAAATTAGTGATACACTTTTAAATATTACCTTATTTGGCAAAAAATAATGGACCAACACCCACTAACTATCTATTTTAATAAAGTGAAATAACTCATTTACCCTTACTTTTTACTTTTAAACATCATTAACCCCTTATTCAAAAAGTGTGGACTCATTTTTCATTAACCATCTTAGAGGTGCACATATTAACCGAAACCGAAACCGAAACCGGGAACCGAACCGAAACCGAAACCGGTCAAAACCGGTTTTGACCGTAACCGGTTCGGTTTCTCAGTAACCGACCGGTTACTGTATTTCGACCAAAAAACCGGCAGAAACCGGTTTCTGATAACCGGTTTTCGGTTATAACGGTAATAACCGGTTTTATAACCGGTTTGTAACCGGTTTTCGTCGATTTTCGTATATTACCGTTAAAAAACGGTCATATAACCGTTGGGGGCTGTTTTGTGACCGTTGGGGGGGTATTTTTGGACCATTTTGCCCCCCTAAACACCCCTATAAATACATATCTTGCATTTGGTTAAAATCACAACTTCAAAACATCCAAAAACACTCTCCAAACACTTTCGATTAGCAAAAAACGTCAAAATGTCACACCCAAACCAAAGCCAAAGTAGTCAAGATTTCACCGGCGTTGGTTCTACAAATGAAGAAACGGCAAGTATTGCTAAAATTTTGCCAACTACACGAGTTCCCGAACTTTTTGGACCAAATGGGTCGTTCGACTTAGTCGAGTTAACCAATGGTCTTATAAAGGCGCATTGTAGAAATTGTGGTCAACTCATGGGAGCTAGTTCCAACTCAACGATGAGGACACATGTCGCAAAGCATTGTCAAACGATAAGAAGGGGTTCACAACAAGAGGGTCAAGCGACTATGGCACGAGACGGTGGTATCTTTGCGTACCAAGCGGAACGTTGTCGAGAACAAATGGCCAAGTTCGTGATTCAACAAGGTTTGCCGTTCAACCACTTTGACAACCCAAGATTGACGCGCCTCATCCAACAAGAGCTTCAACCACGTTATAATCATGTAAGTCGTACTACTCTTAGACGAGATTGTTTAAAACTTTGGAAATTGACTAAAATTGATCTAGTAAATGGTTTTGATAATTTAAATACAAGTGTAAACCTAACAACGGACGTTTGGTCGGCGCCTCATGGTTCGCCCGGATCGTACATTTGTGTTACCGCACATTGGATCGATCCAAGCACATGGCAAATGATGAAGCGTGTGATCGCGTTTGAAGATTTTTCACATCCCCATACGGGTGAAAATTTATTTTATATGTTAAGTCACGTAATAAATTACTATAAATTAAATGGAAAAGTTTTTGCAATCTCGTTTGACAACGCATTTAATAATACAAATGCGGTTGCAAAGCTAATATTATCATTCAAACCTCCCGTGAATGGTCTTTTCTTCCATAGTCGGTATCTCGCACACATTATAAATTTATTTGTGCGAGATGGGTTGAACTCACCGGAGATTGGTGCTATAACACATGACTTTTGGTTGATGCTATGTGATGTTTTTAAAAGGGGTCCAAAACGAGTTAAAAGATATATTCGTTTGTGTAAGCAAACGAATTCACTTTGTTTATCACCTAATTGGGACATTACCACTCGTTGGAATTCAAGTTATGACATGTTTGTATGTGGTGTTCGTCAACGCCAAACTTTACAATATTTTCATGACAAACTTTTTACAATGAAACGTGTTAAAGCCAAATTTAGTGACGAAAAATGGGAGGTTATTAAAAAGCTAACCGAATTGTTTAAACTTTTTAAAGATGTAACGGTTTTAGTCTCCGGTGTTTACTATCCAACAAGTCATTGTGTACTAAAACAACTATATTTGATGGCTCATAAAATTGATACTTTTGATTTGGAAGGTGGTATTTATAAAACAATGGTCGCGCCAATGAAAACTAAACTAAGAAAATATTTTCGCAAAATACCATTGGCAATTACATGTTCGGCCATGTTAGACCCTACTTTAAACAAAATCGGTGTCGAAACCACTATAAGTGCAATTTGTTATGATTTGGAATTGCATTTGGTAAGTCCTACATATATTAAAAATGCACAAGATCATTTTTGGGATAATTTTAAATCATTATTTGTGGTTTATTTTCAAAAGTATGGTGCACCAAATGCTTCTTCAAGTTCGTTTGCCCCAATTTTTGGTGATGTTGATGTTCCCACCGACCCATTAGCCCATTTATTTAATACTATAAGAGAGGAAACAACTAAACGGCAAAGGGGTGAGAGTAGTGAAGAATCCGCTAATGGCGAATTGTCGAGATATACGAAAACAAACTTTTTAGGCAATATGACCACTCGAGAAATCGAGCATTTTGATATATTGGCTTGGTGGAAAGAAAGGGAGCCTCAATTTCTCATTCTAAGCGCCATGGCCAGAGATTTACTAAGTGTCCAAGCTTCTACGGTAGCTTCGGAATCGGCTTTTTCTGTTAGTGGCAGGGTATTATCTATTAGGAGAACAAGACTCACGCCGGCGTCTTTGGAGATGTGTATTTACTTGAAGGATCACTTGGATGCGGCGGACCGGATTCAAGACAAACAAAAGCTAGAGAAAACTTGACGTTGAAGAAGAACTTCTCGACATGGAAGTTGCTCAAGGTCTTTCAACCTCACTTTCCGATGAAGATATACCTCAAGAAGGTGAATCGTCCCGAGCATCTAGCTCCGATGGTTATGAGTATGAAGATAATGACCCACAAGAAGATAGCGACGAAGAGTGAAGATTTGTATTTTAATCGTATTTTTAGTAGTAAATCTCGAATCTCGATGATTTTAACGTTTCTATGCTTTCGAACTTTGTATTTTTATGTTTAATTATGTGTACTTGAATGTTTTTAACGTTTCTATGGTTAATGAATGTTTGTGTTTTGCTAAAACGTTTAATGATTGTGTTTGATATCGAATTGCGGCAAAAAAAAAATGGCATTATAGAATAACCGGTCAAAACCGGTTTTTTACCGGTTAGTAACCGAACCGGTTACACCGGTTAGGGTTTTCAGTGGTAGAAACCGGTTACTAACCGAACCGGTTTTTGACCAGACCGGTTATTGAGATCGTTGACCATAACCGGTTACGGTCAAAACCGAAACCGGTTTTTCCAGAAACCGGTTACTGTGCATCTCTAAACCATCTAATTAATATAATTTAACTATAATTATAATTTTATTTTTAAATCGTGAGACCCAAAATGTATCACTTATTTTAAATCGGATGAAGTATAACAAGAGCTTTGTGCTCTGAGATTAAGCTAATAAATTCACATTCATAAGCTAGTAAATCACGTTTTCTTTACAACTATTGATATTTTTGAGAAATTTTGTTTTATTTTTCAAAATTCGTTGGCAGTCGGCCAACGGCCATGCAACCACCATTTCTCTTTGGTCCTCAATCTGAACTCAGACGCAACTGAAACACAAAAATCACACCGCCATTGATTTCATGAACATGATCAATCCGAACCCACAAATATCGCCCCTTTTAGTTCGCCATTCCCAAATGACAAAAACTCTCGTACGCAATTTCAGTTCCAAACGGAAGAGAGAGAGAGAGAGAGAGAGAGAGAGAGAAAACAGGGTTTGATTTCCTTTACTGTTGCCTCAATTCGAAGAACATTTTATCTCTTCATTCTGTGCCCTAACTTCTACACCTCGGTCTTCTGCCCAGGTTGTCTCCCCCAAATCTGTCAATTCGTCTGACGGATTTTGGGGGGTCAATCTAAATCTAAATCTATAATGGGTTGCATCAATTCAAAGAACGCTCATAAACATTGTAATAACCCAATTCGTAACCGTTCTGTGATCATTCATGTCGATGATGATAATGATTTGAGAAAACCTAACACCCGTAATCTTAATTACAATCATAACTATGTTTTCGAGCGATTGGAGAAGATTAAAGAGGAAACAGAAGATGATAAAACCAGTAACGGATCCGTTGCTAATCGTGAAAACGTTGAGATAAATATCGATGATTTGTCGAATTCACATTTGCATAATAAGAATTTGAAAAAATTCGGAATTTGCTTTCGGTTTAAAAGATCAACTGAAGGTGAACAGATTGCTGCTGGTTGGCCTGCATGGCTTAGTTCCGTTGCTGGTGAAGCGGTTGACGGTTGGCTTCCTTTGAAATCTGAAAACTATGAGAGGTTGGATAAGGTATTTATCAGTTTCAGTTAGTTATAATTTTGATATGGGTGACTAATAATACAAGGGCCATTATGTAAACATTAAGGGCTGATTTGTAACTTTTAAATACTGTTAACCTTGTTAAGAGTTAGATACATAAGTCCTTAAGACTAAAAGTGTATAAATAGGGGATTAAGAGTTAGTTACATAGTCAGGCATCTTGGATCATTTGTAATTGAATACTTTGCTTGTGCAATAAAAGTAGTACATTGAGTTGTTCTCATTGTACATTTGTATTGATAATCTCCTGGAGCTTAACAATTTTCTAAGATTGTTTTGGACCGAGTTCTGATTGATAATCTTGAAAACAAGCTAATGGATTTAACATAAAAAAAAATGTGATAATCTTGACAAAAAATCTACGATATGTTTTTCATCTTAGGGTTAGAAATGTCATTACATCTTTACTTTTGGTTTCTTCTTTATGCGTAGATCGGACAAGGTACATATAGCAATGTCTACCGTGCCCGTGATCTTCAAAGTGGTAAAATTGTGGCAATAAAAAAAGTACGTTTTGACAATTATCAACCAGATAGCGTAAGGTTTATGGCTCGAGAAATAAAACTTCTTCGAAGGCTTGATCATCCAAACATTATGAAATTGGAGGGCATAATAACATTCAAGTTATCATCTAGCATTTATTTGGTGTTTGAGTATATGGAACATGATCTCTCCGGCCTCCTATCATGTCCTGATATCAAGTTTACTGAATCACAGGTTTGTAGAAAATTGTAACTTGTTAAACTTATGTCCATAAAAGTGGTTTATCATGTAGTTTTTTTTTTTTTTTTCCAGATAAAATGCTTGATGTGGCAATTATTAAAAGGAATGGAACATTGCCATTCACAAGGAGTTTTACATCGTGACATTAAATCTTCCAATATTTTGGTGAATAATGAAGGGGTTTTAAAGATTGCCGATTTTGGTCTCGCGAATTTCTATAATTCAAGGAGCAGGGAACCACTAACCAACCGTGTAGTTACGTTGTGGTATCGTCCTCCTGAACTTTTGTTGGGGTCCACAAACTACGGGACATATGTTGACATGTGGAGTGTGGGCTGTGTTTTTGCTGAGCTGTATGCAGGCAGACCGATACTCACTGGGAAAACCGAGGTGACAACTTTTTAACAAATACATATAGCAATATAATGAAATTTTTTACAACAATTAGAATTTTTTTTACGGATTTCAGGTGGAACAATTGCACAAGATATTCAAGCTTTGTGGCACTCCACCAGACGAGTACTGGAGAAGATCACGGCTTCCACTTGCAACAACGTTTAGACCTCAATACGCTAATGAAAGTAGTCTAAGAGAAAGGTGTAAAGAACTCCCAAAATCTACAGTTGATCTTATCAGCACACTTCTTTCTATAGAACCAGAGAAACGCGTGAGTGCTAGATCCGCCCTTCAATCTGAGGTAATGCTAATCTTGTTCATTATAAAAAAGTAGGCAAACAAGTGTATACGGGTTGACCTACATTTTGACTTGTTATCCAACCTGTCCATTTTTCCACATCTACAAAAAAAATTCCTATTAAATTGTGTGTTTTTGTTAGTGGATAATAATTTTGGGGCGGAAGTAGTCATTACATAATTTGTTAAAATTCCCTATCTAGTACTTTAATATTTGTTCATCTTCATTTTTTACCTAATTGTGTGTCTTGTGATTTCATAATTAGTACTTCTATACATATCCATATCCGTGTGATCCTGCAAGCATGCCTACATACCCACCCAACAAAGAGCTTGATGCAAAGTTGCGTTACGAAGCACGGAGGTCAGTTCCCTTGTATTATTTGCATCAAAACCTAATAAAAACTAGGGTAAATTACAGTTTTTGTCCCTGACCTATGGCCGATTCGGGGTTTTTGTCCCTAATGTTTTTTTGTCGGTTTTTTTGTCCCTTAAGTTTTTCAAATTCTGGAAATTTGTCCTTCCGTCTATTTTTGGCCGTTAATTGACGAAAAATGTAAGGCATGTGAGGGCATTTTGGTCATTTTCACCATTCTTCATCTTCTTCAGGAGCCTCTTCATCATTGAAGCTCCGCCGCCTCCACCGTGAACCACCGTCTTTTCCGGCGACAGATTGAAGCTCCGACCGGATTGAAGTTCCAAATATATATGATCAAGAAACTAAATATCGTTTTGGCGTACATACCAGTAGTCCATTATAGAAACATGTATGCGAAGATCATTCACTGAATAATCTGGCCTTTCATACAATTTCCAACTCATACGGAAACAAGAATCAGAAATAATTCCCACAAAATAGAGCAAATATGACTACAAGATATTGAAAACTACTCATATTGATGGCTGATTATCTCCATTAATAGCTATAAACTCATTCTATAATCCAGTGGAATTAATCTACTAAACACATCTATAACAAAATTGTAGAGCGAAGAAAAAGAAGCAGCAGCAGTCGTCTTTTAATAACCACTTTAACAAAATTGGTGAAGAAGATGAGCTGGTCAAACATCGATTTAGGGTTAGGGTTTGAAGAGCGGCAATGGGTGTGTGGCCGGAAAAACGTGATCCCGGCATGAAGGAGGGTTCGGGTATGATTCATTTTACTCCAAATGACATGGCGAGTGATAACCCCATGTTAATTTCTGCTTCCAAACCGAAGTCGCCGGAAGTTCGCCGGAGAAGACGAGTTGCAGGTGACCGGAGAAGATTAGGGCAGTGGGTTTGTTGAACAAAAACTTGAAGAAGATGAAATGCAAAGAAAACTTGTACAGTACAACATGAGATAGGGGTAATTTGGGGAAATCACCAAAAATATCGTCTGTTAACGGAAGATTTTGGATGGAAGGACAAATTTCCAGAATTTGAAAAACTTAAGGGACAAAAAAACCGACAAAAAAACATTAGGGACAAAAACCCCGAATCGGCCATAGGTCAGGGACAAAAAACTATAATTTACCCTAAGAGCACAAGGTGTGGAAGGGTAGTTATTGGCATGTTATAGTATTTTTTGTCCTATAACTTGGCTATAACTTGGGGAGGAAAAAGTGGCTCCCTGGTGTTATAGTTAAA